>OY754329.1:139808431-141008431 GCA_963573305.1 Pyrrhosoma nymphula | reverse complement strand
TGTCAGGATACCAGTTACGAAAAATTGAGGGACGAAATGGGACTGCAATTCCTTAGTTAGATGGTAGACAGAGTTCCTTTGTGTCTCATTCAATTTTGTCGTAGTCATAAATGATTGGCTGATAGAAGATATGTTTGTACTTAAAATGATTGGCCGCATCCATCTTTTATTTATTCCCTTCTATTACTTCTAATGATATAGTGCGGGTTCAAAATAATACCCTTTGTATCATCCTGGAACTCGCGTGATTTGATAGCTTCAATTAATTCCTTTCAAAAATTCATTTATCAAGAACACCTTTTTAAGCTATTATCTCCTCCAAACATTTAACTATTCTTTATTTCCCTGCACTGCCGACGCACATGTATGCTTTAAAAGAAGTTGGGATGGGAATTCTCAATGTTAACCCGATTTTTCCTCCGGGTCACAGTGACCGGACTTAATTCACGTGCTCTCGTTGGATGACCTTTACCCGAGGAAGTCATATTAACCTTTTTCCAGGTAGAATGACAGACGAAACCATTCCTATGGCCGGTCTACTGGCCATTCCGGTCATGCGTGAAATATTTGCTAGCCTACTTAACCATTGACCGTTGACCGGTCGGTAGGATCAATATCAGGAGCGTCATGAAACAATGGGTCAACAATGATAATTGGTCATTCTTCATCTCTCCTCTGCGCACAACATGCCTCATGCGGGTGATTATCTGTGCCATAGCTTTATGCTCATTTATCATCGTCGGTTGCATGGCGCTGAATTCCTACAGCGAATGCCACGTTTGGTATCCCTTCTCCTGGTGCTAACCACGGGTATTTACCCTCTTCATAGGGTCGTCAGTTACTATTTACTTCGCAAAATCATATAATCTAGTATGGTTGAATAGAAGGATCAGATGATGTTGATCAACAACAAAGGTTTCAATAACTTGATATTAATAAAAGTAACTAGGAAAGCGATTGTTTTTACTACGCTCCTGTTAATTATTGTTACAAATGAATATAACAACATAGCAGAATGAATTATTGAAAGCAGCAGTTTTACACTTCATAAAGTTTCACACACAAGTTTTTCTAATAAAAAGTAGAAACTCGCTGAGGCCTATGAGATATTTCTGTTAGTCTAAATCGAGTTATTTCACGGTGAATACTTATAAGGGGATAATTCTGGAAATAAAATGAGTGATTACCCATGAAAAAAATATTTAACATTTAATCCAGCAAAAATTTCGTCAAAACTGATAAGGGCGTACACCGTACGCCCTTATCCGTCAGAACTGTACGGCGTACACCGTACGCCGTACAGTTCTGAGGCATTTGAAGCTGAAATCACCTATCTACCTTAATTACGCTGTACGTGACAAAATAAATAATCGTTGGATATTATAAGTCTGCAGTTCAAATTCTTCATATTTGGTTTTCTAATTGAGTATTATGCCCTCAACATTAGCAATGCAGAATTTACCAAGCATAAATATTATAAAGTGAAAATGTTTTCCCTATTACAAGAGAGGATGATGCTACCCTTCAAGTTTGCCTTAGAAAATGTTTCATATTTGAAACCTCATTACCTTGGAGACTACTACTTTAAACAGTTACATATGTCTATATGCTAATGGAGTTCAACATATATGTATATTTCTAATCCTTTATTATGTTTAATGTGACGCATTCCGTGAAGAGTCAAACAATACCACGCACAATAGAAATTACTTGCTTAGGAACCGGTGGATATAGATCCACTTCACAATAGAAAATTATACAGCTGTTCTTCACTTCTTCCTATGATGCAAAGTCACAAAGAAGTTCATTCTAGTGGAAAGATTTCTCATATCACATAGTTATGGTCGTTTAGCAGCGACTTTACTACAGCTGCCCCATCAACCGTCTTAAAAGCAATTTCTGTATCTGACAGCTGATGACTGATATAAAATTGAAGGTGGCTTATACACCGTGGTTTATATCGCTATTGAAAATGTAATTCTGAAAAAGTGAATCGGTTTTCAATCGGGGAACTCTTCCTGCAATCCATACGCCGGGGTTCCTTGAAATCCTCGAGTTCAGTCTTCCGTAGTATATACGCTCCATTTTCATTAAAACATCTTTGTTTTATTAATTTACCTCCCCCAACTCTGACATTCCTGGTATCAGGAGTAAGATAAAAAACTCCTATTCCGAGAAAGCAAATGAAAAAAATATGAAATAAAGCAAAACAATGCCAACCCTTATCGTCGGAGAGTGGCTGGCTCTATGCAAAATTCCAGCCTGTTCCACCACGTAGCCGGGAGCGGGATACGTAAAAAATATAGCAGTCCTTCGCAGTCCCTCCTGAATTTTTAAGATCTTCTCTGCCACGTCGGCGGAAGGCAAGGGCTGAATATTTGGGTTTTTATTCTGCGCGTAGCTCAGGGAGGATAACTATGGACGATGCGGTAGCGGGAGCCGGAGAAAAAGTCACGTCTACGAGGATAAGAATGAGGGAGGGAGAGGAAGAATGAGGAAGGTGGAAGTGGGGAATACTAAGGAATGAATAAGGGAAGTAGGGAGAAAGAGGGAAGGTGGGTAGAGATAATGGGTGAGGGAAAGGAACACTCAAAAGTCACGCATCCCTATCGTTTAATTTCATACGGTGGACGTCTCGTCTGAGTGCGAACAGAGATTCAGTCCTTGGAGAGAGTTGGTGAAGCATCTTACGGGAACGTTTAATTTAACGATTGAAGAAGAAACTCTGTCATCACTTTGGGTAAACTCTGTCGTGAGTTTATTACGTGGAGTGCATTATCATGATGGAATTTATGTTGAGGAATAATTTAAGGTAGGTACCTAAGTTATTTAACTTTCTGCAGAGTTCGTAATATTTTGATCAATAGATTGCTGCTCGTACTATTCTTATATATTGTTTCCCTAGTGTGTTTCGGTGCTTGATGTACACCAATGGTGCTGCGACTATTTTTCCTCCACAACTTAAGCACTGATGGAACTAATGCAATATTGAGTCCTCTCACGGAGAACTACTTACTAAAATATTGGGTCTTCGTTCTTTGAACTGCTATGCTCTTCTCTACTATATTATTTCATTGACGCTTATATTATTACGAAATTTTTACAAGCGCAATTTCTCAGTAACATATAAGTTATTGCTAGATGCAGGATATCGGTGTGGTTACGTGTTGTCAAATAATTTTCTACAATAACCTTTGGTTTTACTTAAAAGTGCTTGTTGAATGAACTTTCTGAATGTTATGAAGTTTTTTTAAGCTATAAATTAAGTATAATTCAACTACCAATAATTTACAAGAAATCCCAAATACGGGGTTCGTAAAAAAAACTTTTTTTCTGTATAACTTGCTGTGGATCCATACATTCTAATACCGTAATTCACTCGGTATATTCCACTTATTTTTAGGTTAGATAAAATGATACCGGATACTGGATTGAATACATTCCATGGCATAAAATCACTTGGTATACGAACAATATGTAATTACAAAGTAATGGGAATCCTAAAACCTATTGATGGGATGGCGGGAGAATCAAAACCACTGGTCTCCAGGTGGGTTCGATTATAAGATAGAGAGAATACCTACTAAGTCAAGCTCTTTTCCATGTTAGGGCACATGTAATTGAATTTTCCACATCCTAATCAATTCTTCAATCAATGGCACATCCTAATCAATTGTACTTTCCATAGCATCGCACCACAGTATATAATAAATCATTTCTTGTAGCAGCTTGTCACATATGGAATAAGTTTACATGAGTAAGAATACATGAGTTTTTTGTGTTTGTCTTTTTTTACGTACATACATTTGTTATGTTATGAAATGAGAAGACATTATATATTGACATTTAAAAAATGATGAAAAGTTTGTATTTTTTGTAATTTTGATTGTGTCTGCACACTGTGTTATTATTATTTTTGTTCAAATAGATTTTGTCCTGAACAATACATATTTTTCTATCTATCTATCTATCTATGTAACGGCATGCCGACTCCCGGACGGACACCGACAACCTTCAACTCGCTCATGCTCTTAGCATCAGTTCCACCTAGTGAAATAGTATCCTACAGTTCCGGATGACTAGGTCATCTCTCTGTTGACATCCAATTTGGCACTAAGTTCAGTCATGCTAAAAAAAAATACTCTCATTATCCCGCATTTGGAACTTAATGTCTTAACTGAGGCTTCAGTTATTTAAATAAGAAGTTATGAATTGACCTTCATGATCTCACTGACTATTTTTGCTCGCAATGGATACTATTGGTGAGTGAATTGGGATTACATAGCTACGGAAGCTTGAAAGCCCAAATGGATTGGGAAATATTTCCCAATATTTTGTATCTCAAAGAATTGGCATAATTCTCCGTGGCATTGAAATTCTGGCGGAGGGCGCTAGGGTGGTTCAAAAAATTAAAGTATTTCATTTCGGAATGCTATAGTGCGCAAAAGTTGCCAATGGTATAGACTAGAAAAAATAATATTAAAAAAAAATTATTTACATATCTTCCGGTCACGCATTGCCGTTAAAGTTCGATAAAAATCGTTAAAAACCGTAACCTTTCAATATTTTCTGTAAGTGTGCAAGGGTGATATGACTACAGTCCTATATCGCGTAAAATATTTTATAAGTATTTAAAAATTAGGTAAAATTATATTTATATGACATATTTTGGTCGCGCATCGCTATGAAATATGTGATTAATTTGCGATTTTAGTAAAATTTCAAAGATTGACATTTTATAACGAATTTAAAAAAATATGGCTGAGACGCATAGTTGAATATCATTCCCGCTTTCCGCCAATTTTTTGTTTTGATGAAAGGAAAAATTTGTCATACGGTCGTTGAAAAATTTAATGTTTCCACAGGCACAATAATAACTCCTAGCAAAGAAATCAACTCAACCGCAAATGTCGAATTTGTGTTCTCAGGTTACTCGATAACTTTATGACGTCCATCCAAAGATAAATCGAATTTCCATTTTCCAAACCAGTAAGCTATTTCTAGTGAAATACCGCCTTCAGACACAAATTCGTCTTTTCTGTATATATTCACACTTATATCGCCCACTCAGTTTAGATAAGGTCATATTTGTAATTAGCATGATTCGAGATAATGTCAACATCCCTGAAATATTCATTTGTATTCCGAACCTTAATTTGATTATGTGCTTCTCTTCCAATGTTCTGACGTAATTGCAGAGTCTTCTTAATTATCATATTTTATTCTCCTTTTTCTTTTTGGTTCGCTTGTTTGGTAAACTACTGACGTTGATTAAGTAATTGTTGTCCGTTGATGAATATTCAAATGAGATTATTTACAATTCTTTCCTTTTAGAAGTTTCTCACTGCGGGAAATGTGAAATTTAATGGTCAATGGAAATGAAAATGGATAATTTAATCCAAGTCTATTAAAAAATTATTAAAGCATCAATAAAACCTGAAATAGCGTACTTCCATAATTGGATGGTGGAGGAAATATTTTGCGAATTCTTTTTGGATTGACTAATGAACGTGTACTTGTTAAGAGTGAAAACATTTATAACGAGGATTAGGTAGGAAAGATATGCTTTGGTGCCATGTTAAAGCCACTTAGTTCGTGGTATAATAATATAAAGTCAAGCTGAAAACCTCAACTAGCTAAATGTGTCGAGTAATTCTGGAACTTTGGTTAATATCCGCATAATGTAAATAATACAGAACACTTGTTGCTCTCAGTGACGCAATTTCTTCCCTTCAATTCATAGGCATTTGGAGGCGCATAAAAAATGCGTATTTGAAAGTTTAAACTGAGTTTATGCTTACTACCGAAAAATTAACTTGCGGAATCATTATTCTCACTCAGGGTGACGAAAAAGATTCCGCATCCATCACTCGTTCTCTCTCCTCCTCTGCCCCCACTTTACTATTTTGGTTTACTTAATAATCGTATCATGGGTATCGATCACTTTGGTTGTAGTGAAATAGAGATCATATAAAGGTAAATTTTTATCAATTTTCAGCGGCAAAAACTTTTGCCTGCCATTGTAAGCAATTATAGTTAGGAACGATTCATAGCAATAATTAAAGAACAAGTATTTCTGTGGTTTGTAAAGGTTTTTAAATAAATCGTTTTTTAACCCGGGAGTGGTCGCTAAGCTACTTATCACGCGAGCGGTCGCGTGTGAGACTTTTTCTCACACTCAGATGTACCACTGATTACCTATCATAGAGCGTTTATTGGCAATATATTACACTATATTTAAATTCAATTTATTTCTCTTGATGTTCATTTGAAACAATGATTTCCACATAAACACAATTACTGATACAATTACGTAATCATTGCTAATTTTACTGGCGATGATACTATTAGGTATTAATGAATAAAATTACTATTCTCAAGAAGAAATATTTATTTATGAGGGCATACTTTCTCATGATTCATAAATTTGAATTAACGTATCTGCTCTCCACGAAATGAATCAACTTTGCCCGCATCTTGCGAAAGTGTAACGCAACTGAAGAAAAACACTAACGTCAGTGGTCGCGCGATGAGGAAAAGTCTCACACCTTGTAGCCGACGGTATCAGGCATATCATTACACAGCTGCGGACGCTTCATTTATATTTTTTGAGACGAATGGTCAATAGGAAGAGATAAAAAGTCAGCCAGAAGGAACGGGAACTTATTCTAACTCATGATAACAAAGTGAGCACAAGTTTATATTTAGTGTGAGAGAAAATCTCATAGCGCATAATAAGAACTAAGACGATGCAGTTTTCCACAGAGAAACATTTTTTAATCGACCCGGGTTTCAATGCACTGCGTCATCATCAGGTTTCATGATGTAGGGCATCGAAACTAGGTCGATTAAAAAAATTTTATCAGTGGAAAATTGCATCGTCTTATTATGTTCATATTCCACAACATCTCGCCTGATTCCTCCCTTTTTATCTCATAGCGCGGCCATTGGCGGGTTAGTTAAAGAACACGTTAATCTTACTATTCAATATGACTTCTAAGGTGAAAGTTAATGATTAAATGAATGTTCTACTTAATGGAGATGAATTCATAAGTACAATTTTAGTGTTAAATCATGTGTTGCTTTAATTAACCCTCCCGGCCCTTGTAACTATGTACTATCGTTTTCACTGAAATGTAGACACCCAAACTGATTGTACTGATTTGATAAAATGGGGCCGGGTCGGAAAAAACATAAGAGGGTTGGCACACGAGGCTAGCTGCGGCCTTTGCCTTAACGTCACCGAGAGCCGACGAGGACGGACGTGGATGCGACCGGGCTAGCAGAATTAGAGTCAAATAAACTCCGAGAGCATAAGCCCTAGCGAAAGGAATGCACTGAGGAAACTCACGTCCACGCACACGTTGGGCCGATCGGAGTCTTTTCTTTCGGGCTCCGTCGCGAGGGTTTTCCTCTCCCTAGATTCAGGTTTAGGCTCACCGTGAGTGTCTCGGAGGGAAGCGGCTCCGTAGCCGAGATGGTTAATTCCATTCGCCGAAGTTGGTGTGCGGTTTTGGCAGGGTTCGAATCCGTAGTCAGGCCAATTTTTTAATCCTTTAGATTAAAAAGATGCATTCTTCATATCAACACAATTTATATAGTTGACAAAAGAAAGAGTTAATGCGGTTTTTTATTTACGGCTTAATTTATAAAAATAATGACTTTCTACGTTACCACATTTATTTCTTAACAGATTTAATTCACTGAGAGGGAAAAAGCATTGGAAGTGGCAGTGGTTGCATCTTTGTGTCCTTGCAGTGAAATACCTACTCATTGTATCTACAATCCTCTATAAATAACCAAATGCATTCGTAGTTTCGATCATTTTGATAAACCCTAGAGTTTGAAAAAGGTTTGTAATTCAATTGATATTTTTCATCTTCAAACTTCCAGTACTTTTTCACGTAAAAATGTGGGAAGTGAGGTGTTTTAAAGAACAAATGCTTTCCTTTCAGTGGGTGTGCGCAGAGCCAGATTAATAATGAGGCAAAAGTAGGCAGTTGCCTATAGTAGTAGGCGGTTTCCTGCAAGTTTGTAATTATTAAAAAGGTTGAAAATATTGGTGACGCTGATTTCGGTCAAACATATATAACTATTAAAAATCGTAGGATAATTTGGGGTAAAAGAGCTGATATGCGTATTTATTTCCACCTGGTCCTTATAGCTTACTATGGTTCGCACACCAAGTGACAGATTAACGCACTTGGGGGCCTGTATGCAGTACAAGCAACAATTCTTCAAAGCAAAAGCAAAAAACAAGCAACCACGTTTATAAACAAGTCGCAAGAGAAGAAAGGGGAAAACAATTCTCATCTCAATGGGCCCATAGGCAACTGCCTACTTTTGCCTCATTGTTAATCTGGCTCTGCGCACACCCACTGAAAGGAAAGCATTTGTTCTTTAAAACACCTCACTTCCCACATTTTTACGTGAAAAAGTACTGGAAGTTTGAAGATGAAAAATATCAATTGAATTACAAACCTTTTTCAAACTCTAGGGTTTATCAAAATGATCGAAACTACGAATGCATTTGGTTATTTATAGAGGATTGTAGATACAATGAGTAGGTATTTCACTGCAAGGACACAAAGATGCAACCACTGCCACTTCCAATGCTTTTTCCCTCTCAGTGAATTAAATCTGTTAAGAAATAAATGTGGTAACGTAGAAAGTCATTATTTTTATAAATTAAGCCGTAAATAAAAAACCGCATTAACTCTTTCTTTTGTCAACTATATAAATTGTGTTGATATGAAGAATGCATCTTTTTAATCTAAAGGATTAAAAAATTGGCCTGACTACGGATTCGAACCCTGCCAAAACCGCACACCAACTTCGGCGAATGGAATTAACCATCTCGGCTACGGAGCCGCTTCCCTCCGAGACACTCACGGTGAGCCTAAACCTGAATCTAGGGAGAGGAAAACCCTCGCGACGGAGCCCGAAAGAAAAGACTCCGATCGGCCCAACGTGTGCGTGGACGTGAGTTTCCTCAGTGCATTCCTTTCGCTAGGGCTTATGCTCTCGGAGTTTATTTGACTCTAATTCTGCTAGCCCGGTCGCATCCACGTCCGTCCTCGTCGGCTCTCGGTGACGTTAAGGCAAAGGCCGCAGCTAGCCTCGTGTGCCAACCCTCTTATGTTTTTTCCGACCCGGCCCCATTTTATCAAATCAGTACAATCAGTTTGGGTGTCTACATTTCAGTGAAAACGATAGTACCTACCTAACTTTTGGGGTACGGCAAACCTAAGCATCACGGGATTCCCATGACTATGAACAAGATTGAGTCATTGCTTTGAAATTGAAATATAAGGTCAACCCTACACATCTTATTGCTCGAGGACATATGACATTATTGAATTTTCTTTTTTTGCTTATTGTTCAAACTGTCATATGCTTCAAAAATCTTTTCTCAGAATTTTTTCATTGTCAAGACTAAGTTCTGCGGTATGACTACCGATAGTAATATGGAGGAACACCTCCATTAATATTGAGTACAAAATTATATAATAAAAACCATATTAAGTAGAAAAAACTTATAACACCAAGGAAGCAAACACCATCTGAGAGAAGAAGTAAAGGGAAAAGGACGAGGATCCTACATTATATGTGTGTCATCCAGACTATATCTTTAAATAAATATCCACGTATGTGTATAAAAAATCTATGGCACGATTATTACAACATAAATATGTTCCCAAACTTAAATATAAATCCGGGCTATTTTATGTCCATTAAAATAGGTTCTCTTATTGGTTAAAGCACGATCAAACACTAAAATATATCACATAAAATATTTTTATATTATTACTCATTAAGATTCTGCTTACTAACAGTTAATATTTATTTTTTTATAAATTAGCATGTAATCAGAGTGGACAGCATTTTCATGGAGTTCAATAAATTGTAACATTTTTGTCATTCTTCATGTAGCAGTCAAGGTTCTGTCATTCTCTAGAATTGTTACCATCCTAGGTGTATCCATACAAACATTTGGATCTCTACACATGTACTATAGTGCGATATTTCAAATGTGATCAGAGGTAGGTATGTGATGCAATTTCGCTCATAACACATCAAATAGAGGTATAAACCAAAGTGAGGGACTTCCCGTGATAACCATTAATGTTTGTCATATCATGAAAGCCTAAATTAACGAAAGTCGATGGGAGGATCATACGGGCAGTAATAGTAATATCGATTACCATCCACCACCAGTCCAAAAATAGGTTTCCTACAGCTCACCACTCAAATATCCTTTCTGCCAGTTTTTATTCAGCCTTTCACTCATCTGTCTCCCATTTTTGCACCCCTCAAGCTTAGGCCTTAGCCCATCTTCAGTATTCCTTGGTGTTTTCTCCCAACCAGTTTTCCTTCGTTGTTTTCGGGATAATATTTCTCTGATTGAAAGTCCTTGAATAAGGCATCCGATTTTTTCTAGATATTAAGCAGTTGGTAAAAACATCAGTTCTCATAGACAAAAAATCTAAATCACTATGACATAGAGGAAGGAAGAAAAAGAAGAATAACATTCTCCATGCGTCTGTTTCCATGAAATGCATCTTTTTTTTATCTTGTGAATATACCTTTCTGAAAAAACGAGTTGGCACATCAACCACGTAGCTATGAATTTTTTTCCGATTGAATGGCTTTACTGTGAAGGTTATCCAAATATTTCATCGAAAAAAAATTAAACGTCTCAATCATTATTCCTGCTTGACTTTCACTCCAGATGAATGATCGCATGGTATATATTTTCATTCCTCAGCAACGAATCTATCCCGTAAGGAATGTCTCGGTGGTGTATAACAAGCAGTTTCTCCATTCATCATCCATTAATCTTTGCCACAGAGCAACTACGCCATTCCTTTCCCTTCCCTTGGATAAATTATACATTTTTACAGAGCAGTGTTTCTCAAAACAACTTCTTCTGGTACCTGTGTTTACGTTTTCACTCGTGCTGATGTTCATTGATGAGCCCGCATCTTTCATTGTGCTCGTAATTTTCAAGTAAAACCATTCTTGTAGGGACGTAAAACTTTCAGTCTTGACTAAATTATCTTGGAAAAAATCTTAATTTAGTTATTAATTTTACGGAATTTTTTTGTTATATTCCAAACATTTTCTATACAACTCAAGATATTCAATTGTTCAGGAATCTTAACCAAGTGCTCATTTTCTCGCCCTAGTAGTAAGTCTTCCGCCATTATCCACCTCAGCCTCTCAAAAATTAGATGCTCTCACTCTGATTCCGAAAAACCACTTTCGCTGGTCGGCTCTAAAGAAGATAACACGGCGCATCGTGGATCGGGAAAATGAGTTCGATCACTTTGACTGTGGCCTCTTCCGACAGTAGATGGATGCCGGTGGTTTATTTCCAAGCGATCCGTTTCGGCTTCATTTCCGTGCTAACTTCTGCCTTACCCACAACCCACCCCATTCAGCTCCCGCTTCCCCCTCCCTTCCCCACCGCCCCTTGCGTCTCAGGAAAGGGTTAAATGGAGCTTCCGAGAATGCGGCGCCACTTGTCTCGACGTTCTGTCAAGTATTATCGCAGAAGAGAAAAGGAAAATTCAACAGATGTATTCTGAGAACCGTGAACGAGTAACGAAATATGTATTGCGTCTATTGCAGGAAGAGATCTACATATTTCTGGTAATCACAGCGATTCTAGAGGATAAGAATGTAAGCAGCATGAAGATAAAAGAGGAAAATGGTAGGAAATATTTCTGACCGTAACATAGTGCAATATATAAACGTATTATTTAGTAAATATTAAGTGAATAGGGGGAAAAACAGTGTCTTGGGGTGGAGGCCAGCTATTTATAAGAAATTGACTTTACATAAAAAACAATATCCTGCAAATGTCTCAGAGTGGAAGTGAAGCTTTATGCATAATTGATGCGCCAAAAAGGGTGAAATTCACTATGAAAAAATTGCTTGACGTGATCGAGAGTCGGACCCAGATCTCTCAATTGTCGGTCAGGTGTGTTAGCCAGTTACCACCAAGCCATATAAACATAAGACGAATTTCAGCGTGGGTTATGCGAACGAGGTTTTCTCGTTTCTAGTCCACTTCTTCAAGTCGTTCTTACTAAGCCATGGTAGCGGGGGTTAGACATAAAGTTGTCGCTTAAGAACGACCAGAGCGACTAATTCTGATAATTTTCCAATCATTGCGAATGATATGGTACGCAGTCAGTCATGAACGGGTGCAAAGATATAAGCCAAAATGGGTGATTCATTTGCCTTGACCAGAGTTTAAGCCCGCATCTTTCAATTGCCGGTCAGGTATGTTAGCCAGTGGAGGTTTCGCCATACCCTTGCTGAAATTCGTCTCGAGAAAAGATGGCTTTGTGGTATAACTGGCTAACACACCTGACTGGAAATTGGATCCGGGTTCGAATTCTGGTTAATTCAAATGAATCTTTCATGTCAAATGATATATTCATGTCAAATTTCACCCTCTTGGGTTTATAATGTTGCACCAGTGCGCGTGG
The DNA here is from genome assembly GCA_963573305.1 of Pyrrhosoma nymphula. NCBI lineage: Eukaryota > Metazoa > Arthropoda > Insecta > Odonata > Coenagrionidae > Pyrrhosoma > Pyrrhosoma nymphula. The sequence continues at coordinate 140,995,931 of OY754329.1, read as the reverse complement.
CAGCGTACCATATCATTTTTACATTGGAAGGGATTGGAAAATTAATAATTAATGCGGAAAAGGCTGGTGAAATGTTCATGGGTTTCCCACCGGGTTGCGATCTGATTGTTATGACAAAAAGGGCTGGTGAATTAGCTTACGTAGAGTAAATATAAAAGAGAGTATGATTTGGCTATGAGTAAATGCGACTTTGAAGTTTCATGATTGGTGCACAAATGAAATTTATTTTCTCAGAAATACAAAATAGCTTCAAGAGTCATCAAACTCTTTGAGTGGTATAGGTTTTCAGTTGACTTTGAATTTTTTGGGTAAATGTCGTCAGAACCTCGACCATCTATTCATAGAGTGTGAAAAAAATAGGGTAAAATATCAAGGATATGATACCGAGTGACACTGAATTATTGTTCTAATTTCCAATTTATTTTTGATAAAGAACTAATATTCAATAGATATATCTACAGCGATGAGTGTAGAAACTTTGCTGTTCATTTCCACACAAGGTTGCAGGGATACAGAGTAATAACAAAAATTACACGTAGTGCCACTTAATGCGGAACACATTTTCATATTTCAATGCAGCTCGCAAATTATGTCACCTAAAGGGGAATCATGTTCCAATTAATTTAAATTGAATCATGAGGATCAATTAACAAATAATTCTCATCCCGTCACAAAGTAGTAACCAACTTCTGAGAGTACTGTCAGCCACATAATGGAAACAGGTCATGGCGAGTAGTTTGGGAATCACATTTTGCAGAACTATAACAGATGGAAGTGTTACTACTGAATTTTCTTTCAACCACTTACTTGCTAGCCTCAAACCTTGCCTCCTTGCTAGAAGACGATGCCAAATGTTACCTTTTGCTTTGATAAACTTGACAATCTTACGTAGGTATGAGGATGTTTTCCAACGTTTTTAGATTATTCGATTATGATTTTTTTCCATTAAAAAATGCAGGTACTAACTGTACCACTCTGTTCCATATATTATTTTCCAGTAGCATTTAAATGTTCAACATCTTCATATATTTTTCCTCACGTCATGGGGAGCTTCTTTCCCATTCATATTTTTCTGTCTCTAGACGTTCAATCAACCATTATAACCAACCATCATTGTTCTTTTTACTCTCAATAAATTTCTTCCATCTATTCAATCCTTGACCTCAGTTTTTTCTCCAATTACAGCCATTCCACGCCAACCGTGTTAAATGCTCCATATTGCAATTACTTCACTGAATTAATTCTTTTAACCAATGGTCATGTGAAAATAGGGTTGTGTAAACATTTTTTTCTATTTTTCCATCCGGGTTACATGTCCATGAAAAATCATTTGTTATGACAATCATTGGTTATATTTCAAACTTAAAGTTAGCCACACAACGGCTTTGGTGGACATGGTGGACATGGTGCGCTGAAAAAGGAAAGCCGCCATGTTGGTTTCAATGATGACATCACAAGTAATACATATCACTTAAAACGTTAACATTCTACATATTTTCATTCTCATTAACTGCACTTCATTGTTATTACTTCCGGGTTTACCTTTACTCATCTTAATCCTGGAAGGGTTTAATGTATCTCTCTGTTTTAGGAACTCCGATACCATGCACCTAATATTGGAATACCTCTTTAAATTCAATGGTTTTTCTCAGCCACAGTTTTCCTGTTCTATATGTGTGCAATTCCCGGGTTCTCTGTTGTCAATAATGGAAATGAACTCATGGACACGATACTGCCGAGTGACGCCACTAAACATGGCCAAAATTTTTACCTAAAATGTTTGGAAATTGGTCACTGATTTAATAAAACTTTGTAATTTTCACAGTTGTTATTTCTAAGTCAAACGGTTTCATCACTAATGCAATTCAAACTACTAATATAGCCTTAAATAGAAACTATTTCACTTAGGATAAGCCAATGTGAAATTCACAAAGTTCATTGAATTCAATGGAAATGGACTTTCACAAAGTCAAGCTTGAAACTATACAAACCGGGTTGTCTGAGAAGCTCATGAGAATAAAACCTGTTATTCAAGATATTACCTCGCGCAGCTATGGGGTCATGGAATGCTACGTACAAGCACAATTACAGCAGAGAGTGTAGCAAGGAGCGAAACATTCAGGTAAATAGTCGGGATAAAAATGAGAACTAACAAATTTTATTACTTGGCTACCGCTGCAGTCGAAAGTGATTTCTGGGGATGGTAATACTGCATCTCTAAGAAACCAAAATTGGGGAAATTTGAATAACTTTTTTTTTGAAAGTGTTAACCCTGCAGTAGCCGCGTGACTTGCCATAACACGGATAGGCGCGTGGGCTACCATTGTAGCCCAAGACGTAATTTGTTTCTATAATAAAACTATTTAATTAATTTATTATTTTTATAACTATCATGTGTTTCTCAACTATCCAACGCCATGCTTATTCATTTTTCTGCACTTTTCAAACAAAATATGCTGGTAAATAATGAAATAACTAGCACCCGTTTTTTGACAAGTTTAAGTCTAAATATTTTCCGTAACTTTAAGACAATGTAGGGGAGCGTGGTGGCCTAGTGGGTAGAGCGCTTGGCTACTGATCGAAGGGTCCCGGTTTCAAATCCGGGTGAAGCCTTTGAACGCGAGTGCGAGGTGGCCCAGGGAAAGGAACTGGCCCCCCTACCTTGAATGTGTGAAATTCACACGCCTGTGGCTTAGTCCGGGTTGAGCTCTACCATCAACTATCCAAACCAACCTTCGGGTTGAATCACTGAGTGAGTGAAGACAATGTAACTTAAATATATTCCAGGGTAATAAGTAAATTAGAAAGCACCACTGAAAAGAAAATGTTATTGCCAGCATAATAATATAAAAATAAAATGAAATTATTCGTCTTGATGTAGATAAACAAATTAGTCAAGATGATGTTACAAATTTCGAAATAAGCTGCGTTTTAAAGTATTCTTGTGAAATTGTGTTGAAAGCAATTTTATCTCCTAAAAAATGCAATGCTGGGTGAAACAAGGTTGGAATGTACAAAATATTTTTATGTTCTTTAGGATTTCTGCGATTAAACTAAACTTTTTAGCAACAGTTTCACCGTGCTATTCTGCCGGTTTCGTCAGGTATTTTAAATCAACAATGAAAAATAAATAAACAAACTTAAGCGGTTATTATGTACAGCATGATTAATTAATACTTTAGTTTTTCAAAAGTCTTTTCCACGCATAAGGAAGTTTGTAGCCATCTTCTCTGTTTACGTTTTTAGGTCTTTTTTCTATTTCAATGGCTTCCCTGATGATCCGTGGATATGTAGTTAATTTCTTTACATAAAACTTTCGCTCTTTTGATGTCAATACTGTGACCTTCTAAAAGTGTGTGCTCAGCCACGGCAGAGTGAGACCAATCACAAGTGCCACAAGGTGTTTGAAGGTTTGCAAGTTTAATTGAAAAATACAAGAATTATCATAAGAGAGGAATGAAGCCGTCAAATCAATGTTATACACAGTAGTGTCACTTTCTGAAGTTTGTAAGGTTCCAGGTTTTCTTATTACTGACCCCCCTCCCTCCAGCCGATCCCTCCTTCCTTAATCTCCCTTTGCACCACCTCCCCTGTCCACACTGCCACTACGACTTTCGGAACAAAATAACGCGTTCTGTTAATACAAGCGAAGGGCAGCCGCTGCTGATAGGCGGCGGGAGCCCGTTGCTTGTAATAGCAGGAACAATTAACAAGGTGTGTGTTTTCTATAAATATCAGACCGTGAGGGAAAAATTGGCTATGAATAGAAGGACCAGTGACAGTATTGCGTTGCTTGCGCTGCACAACAGAACGTGGACTGAAAGCTACAGGACTCTTAGTTCATTATGTTGCGTGTTAGTATCAACCCCAAGAAGGCTCTTCGGAAGCATGTATTTCTTATAGAAAATTCTTCAGATGAGATAACGGGTGCCACGTTACCTTCGCGCATACTTACAGGTATTAAGTTTCTTTTTCGGATGCATTCACAAATATTCCTTTTCAAAAAACGTGCAATAGCACCGCAATGGAAGTGATATGCTTTTGGGAAAAAGTTAAAATACCCACTAAACATCTGCCCCGCGTTGTGAAACTAGTGAAGTTTTTATACATGGAATGGAGATCACTCCAGAAAACCTGCACTCATCGCGGCAAGACCCAAATTGCGAGAGAGACCTCCTTCAAGAATAATTTTGATGATCTTTTTGACATCGCCACGGTTGATGCACTGCAGGTGATGACGAATGAGGAAGATAGAGCTTTCTTGATAAACCAGCAAAAGAAAGGGCGAAGGCTTTATTTTTTCTGCTCAGGAAGGACACAGCCGTGATGATTACCGGGAATTTTGGGAGCTCGTCTGCTTATACCTGGGAGGCACAACTCCACGCGGAATTAAGTTCGCGAAGCCGGGTGCCGTGCATGAAGCTAGATCATACACAGCAACTTACTGGCCTGGCTTTACTAGATCCAGCTGTAACGTCAGACTGTAAAGGAAAGATGTTAGAAAAGATCAAGTCTTGTAAATGCTCTGTTCCTATGCAAGAGTACCGAGATACTCGTCCGAAAATTGATTTAAACGAGCTGAATACGTTGGTTAATAGCAATTTGTATGATTTTGTTGGCCCTTATACTCTATATGTATTCAAAAGATTTGGGTTATCTCATCAATTTGTTGATGAGCATCCAAGTAAATGGGATCAATGTCAGGATTTTCAAGAAGCCTGCATGTTTTTCTCTGATATGTGTGTGACTAATGATACAGCAGAGATAGGTGTTGCAATTACTCAAGACTACCTCCATAGTGTAAGAAGTGAAGATAATTTGCAAAATATGCTTATTGTGACGCAAGCAACACGTCTAAAGTATAGAAAATGTACCAAGGACAATTTGTCTCAAATCATGTTTTAACCAGTATTTCATGCTAACCCTCATTTTCCCTCTCTGTAGTTAAGATTTTCCAAAATATTATTTAGAGTAGATATGTATTCATAGCTTCACAGTGACTTATCATTTCGTAAAAATTAATAAAAAATTTCAAAATGTTTTTTTCACTAACTTTCAAAATTTCTCTGGTCTTGTGGCACGTGAAAAACTAATACGATCGAGCAGAAATTTTGCACTGTTTATTTACTATTACAAAGGAAAAAAACGAAAAGTGGTGCAAAATGAAATTCCAAAAAAAAATTTTCGGCCACATAAGGGACACCCTAATGTACATGCCTTATCTGAGAAAAATTCGAAAAGACAGTGAAAATGATGAAGTTTACTTTGAAGAAGAGGAAGGAGTTCATTCCTTGCACCATTAAAAGAAACTTCTACAAATATTTGGCCTGTGCTTTCCTCATTGTCTATGAACTGTCTCAATATGGTCTTTTTACTAACTTGTACACAGCATGTTACCTGTTAAGTTTGTTGTTACCTTTCCTTGCACTCAAGTAACATGTGAAAGAGTATTTCCTAAATTAAAAATCGTCAAGGATAGACAGATCAACACCGACTCAAGATACTCTGTCCAATTTACTTCTAATGAATGTGGAACGAGATTTGTTATACAATTTGGATAAAGACATTATAATTGCTAATGCATAAATTAGCTAACACTAATGATGGGCTAAGGAAAAATTATTGATTTAATTGTTAATTGGCGCACAAGATATTTTTCCAGGATGATAATTCAAAAAATATTTTTTTAAACTTTATACTTTCTTTAATTTATTTTTGGTAATAATTTAGGTTTTACAGAATAAACATCATTAGTATTTACATAACAATGTATTGTTGTGGTGATTTGGCGATTTTTCAGAACGTCGAGTTTGTTTAAAAACAGAAATTCAGGGAATCAAAATCTAGTGCTTTAGAAATTTATTTTCTTCTTGAATTATTTATACTAACATCTGTTTTTACTGTAATTTATGAAAAAATGTACTCTAATTACAGTTCATTTAATCAATTGCATTATTATACCTAGTTGTAGAAACATTCATTAGTGCCATTTCTACCTGATGTACATGAAGAAGTAGTTTTTCATAATAAACATAGTGTCCAAGTTTTGATAAAAATTCCTACTTTACGCCAGGCCCGCAATTACGAGTAGGCTATTCGGCCTGCACAACAAAAAATATTCTAATGTTCCATTATTGTGGTGCGGGCATATAATAAAATAATAATTTTCGTGGATGTTTAATACGATCGTGGACACATTTGATTGGTGCGCACAAATTCGGAAAAACTCAAGTACCGGCAGCAATAGAAAGGGCGTGGCGCATGTGCCTCAACTTGTGAGATAGTTTTGCTATTTGAACTGTCTCCACCCTCTCAGCGCAGCGCTGTCTACTTCCACTCGATTGAGTTTTGATCCTTATTAGTTGAATAGTCTCCATATTGTGTAATTATAAATAGTTCAATTAATTTATCGAGGGAACAGTACGACTCTAGAACCTGTGGAATTATCCCATGCTATATGTTTAGTTTTTTCCATTTACTTCCTAGTATTCCAGAAAGTAGTACAATACCTAGGAAGGCATATATATCAATCTCATCAATGTGTCTAGCATCTCTATCTCGAACAAATCTTTCTTTTACAAGGTCATTGCATGTGTTGGTGGATGAAACGATTGCTCTAACTATTCTATTATTCATGAACAAATTAAAAACACTCGATTTCAGATGTTTATATCTAGCAGTTCCCTTCGGCCCCGGGAGACGTAAAACCAAATTTTCAGCTCTCGTGCGCACATTTCTAGGTCTTGGAGGATCGGTGTTCCACTTCATAACATTATTATGTTGATACTTTACCATGTACAGATTATCCAAAGAAATTTCCTCGTCCTCGCTTGATTCTGGCGATACCTCAGCTGAGCCTCGATTGTTCTAGACGTAATTGATGTCAGATGAGTAGTCCCTCTACCTCCACATGATCATGTTCACTATCCTCACTATCATTATCCACATAATCATCTTCATCAGAACTGTCAGCAGCTAATAATTCACAAATTAACGCTTCATTACACAAACGCGGGCGCTTCGGAGCACTCATGACAGGAATAGGCGCGCGGGCTACACCTGTAGCCCAAGTAACTTGGTGCGAAAATCACACAACCATCTTTTCACTCACACGTGCAAAAGCAGACTGACGTTGTAGCTAAAGGTACTGAATCTCACACTATAATCTTCCGGCACATTAAAGAACTGCAACAAAGACAAAAGAGCTGGGTTACACAGGTAGCCCGCGCGCCTACTGGAGGGTTAAGCTATATCGGTAATTACTATCGGAGCATTTGTATGTTTGCAGTTTTTACCACAATAAAAATGCATGCAGTATTAGAAATGTTTTGGCGTCATTGTGTATTCCATTGGAATGACACGTGGATACCTTTGAGCTATGCTCAGAGGTACATAAGGGGAGGGAACAGGAGTGAGAAAATGTGAGGATGGAATGTTGGAGAAAGAAAAGGGGTCGGAGAAATTCCTTGTAGTAGAAGGTGTGAGATGTTTCTGTCGTGGTGCCAGGAAGACCGGAAGCGTTGAGGAAAGGAATTCGAGGGTGAACCTGAATGAGAAAGAACTCGCCAAGGGGGGAAAGTAAATGAGAAAGCGAGGACGAGGAGGAGTAGGAAGTGAGCATCAGGGGGCTTATTCTCTAACTCGAAGCATCGGAGCTTTCTGGCGAAAAGATGCTTCAATAAGCTACTTGCTCCCATCGGTATTCTCTATTATGGAAGCTACCTGAGAAAGAGCAAGCTGAAGCTACCGGTAGCATATTAGGCTCCCACCCATATTCTGTAAATGTCAAAAAGCTACTTCCGTAGCCCCAATAAGCTCCCACGGTAGCCTCACGAAGCGCGGCCTCCGAATACCCTGCTTAAATATTGGTCATTTTATTACGCTTATCAATCTAAAAATTATCCAACGCACGGGTATGTTTCTTACATTTATTAAATGCGTATTCCTTGCACTTTCACTGGGTTACTTTGTCGTTTTCGCCATTAGCGGGATTTTTCACAAAAAAGATATTAACTGGAGTGATGGAAAGCCATATTTACCTTCGGTGGGTTACGTGATTCCAGCCCATAATGGGATACTTAGTGGGCCGTGGTAACGTGTATCACCTTCGCATTTCTTTTGAAAGTTTCATCTTCGTATATTATTTAAATGATTTGAAGCAACTATTAATTGACGAAAGCAAATAGCACGAATAGTATTGAATCATATCATCGACATGAACCCTAATTCCCGAATATATTTACGAACAATCTTATTTCATGTGATCAAAACAGCCAAGATGGACGTCGGGCGTTCGTATTCACGAGATTGTTCACGAGATTATGTTAGCAAAAATAAAACATTTTAGAATTTTGCTCGCATAATGTTTATTGCGTTGAATTTTTCTCTAAAAACGATGCACGTATATCTAGACCGTCTAAATCGGCCTTAAAACAGGTTTCACCAGTTTTATCCTCGGAAAATCATTGAGACGAGCTTTCCCATTGGTTCTAAGAATGACGTCACCAGAAATGAAGTTTCCGCGGATTTGGTTTAAAAAGATTCTCATACCCACCTTTCGCCAAACCTCTCTCCACTTCCTATTACGTTCTTGAGAAAGCTCCCGCGAGTTAGAGAATACGGTTGGAAGCCAATTCTGGTAGCTTATTCGAAGCTACGGCATCGGTAGCTTCGAGATAGAGAATAAGCCCCCAGGAGCGTGCAAAAAGAAGAGGAAATAATAATATCTAGGAAATAATTCACTTAGTCTTCTTCGCCGACCGTCAACTCACGCGTCGAATGTAGATGTCTACTTTAAAGAGGATGTGAAGCGAGACATTTTATTTTTACTCTCAGCCCCAAACGGAATAACTTTTGATAACAGTTACCGACTTTTCATGTCCCAGTTTTTTTAATCAGCTCCCAAAATTTTAACTCTATTCATCTGCCTTTTGCCATACTCCCCGGCTCTATGACACCGTAATGTCCTTAGGACGCAAAATTCCATTTTCCAACACCGTTTATAAGTACACTGGTTTTCCGCTCTGAATTGCATATCTTTATTAAATTTCAAAATTTCATGCACAGAGTATTTCCAGTCCCCAATTCATATCAGTACATATACCCGGCATTTTGTCAAACGTGAAGTCGCTTAAACGTAAGAGCACTCCACCTGCACCACATTTGGATGAGTTTCTCCCTTTCCTTTCCTCCACGATTTCAGACTTTCTATTCATTTTCAAATCGTTGTTTATTTTCGGTTTATTAAATAAAAGTAAAGAAGACAAATTTTTTCTCTATCTTAAGGTTTTTTGATAACAATGTAGATACTATAGAATTATTAAGTATCCCATCAAGTGGAGTGGCACCACCATCGCTCTGTTGGGAAATGTTGCATTATTTCTCGTAGAATTTTGTTTATAAGTCTCGCGTCGCGGCAAGAAAAATTGAAACACAGGCGGGGCTCATAGCTCTAGTCAGGGACGGCATCCTGCAGACCCTGAGTGTTTCTCCGCTGGACATGAGAACGTGACGACCTTGTATGTATTTAAAACATTTCCTTTAGTTCTCTCCTGTGCGTCGACAGGTTATCGCTGCCTGTGATCTTCACACGGCTGTTGAATGACCATTGGGTATTAAGGGAATAGGTTTCAAATTTATTTGTTTTTTTTTCTTGAGAGCTATCAAGTTTTTTACGTGGTTTTATTCAACTTACTTCGTCTTTCTGTTTGTATGAGTGGACTCTCTTAATCGATTTTTCACCCCATTACACTCATCAGATTTCCCTCAAATTTGGCACACAGGTGTACATTGATGACAATACAATATTAATATATATGTGACATTGCCTATTCGCCATCGCGATATTCCATAGACCTGGGTTTGCTACTGTAGGATTATTTTTGGCTAAATGCTTATCATTACTCCACTTCAGTTAAGAGCCGTTAGGTAAATTTACCTCCAATTAAGGTGAATTTACTGCACTGCAATTTCCACCAGCTGTTTTATTTCTCAAAACATGTTCAGGTTGCTTTTTAACATTTCCTGGTGATCTTTCTTTCCCATCTATCGTTCCTACGATGAAATATTTCCATTTCGTTATTCCAGAGACTGTCCACTAGGCATTTCATAAGTTAACAAAAATTCTCGAAGTTTCAATTTACATCGGGACCAAGTTATTGTGGCGATTTTTTCATAAAAAAAACTTATTAAAATAATAATTACGTTTTGCGCTACAACTGAGGGAAAATTCTTCAACAACAAGAGCAATATTTTTTTCACCCACCTCACCACTCGTAAACAGTACTAGTGCAGTGAGTACTAGCTAGTTTGTTTCAAGAGTTTCATACCGTGGACGTTAAATTTCGTCCGTACTCCGATCGCATTCATCAGTTTCCCTTCACGGCCACTGAATCACACGCAGAACGCTCTGGGACAGTCCAAAGCGCCACTGAGAGAGAGAGGGAGAAAGCACCATGGCTGTGACGCTTTCCGATGGTCTCGTATTTCTTTCCAGCCCGTCTCGAGTAATTTCCGAATGAGAGCTCATATCGGTGAAGGCCAGCCAGTGCAGTCAGCGTAGTGAAGTCATCGAGGCAGGAATAGCCCACCCGTATTCGGACAAGCGTCGGCCGCCCTGGGGGGAGAGAACGCGCAGCGAAATGACTATCCATTGCCCGGTCTTCGACGAACATACTGGTGCGGGTGAGTTGAAAAAAATTCGGAATTTAGCTCTAATAGTTTTTTCTAGTTCCTGTAGTCTAGTCCATACTAAAAAGATTCTGAATTGTATGCAGCTTTCGGTTCGGTCCTAAATTTTATAAAAAATTACAGTAATTAGTTGTTTTTTGTTCATTTAACTCTTAATCGTATGCTTTATACTGCTCTTTATCACATAATTCTTTTAAAATAATGCAAAATAATCTAAATTTAAAAAGTTATAATACAATATATGAATATCGAGTGTCACTCAACGCTGCACTAAGTACAAGGAAACTTAATATTGCGCGGAGTTCGACGACGGGCTGGAAAGGCTTAAGAAGGGAAACTGAGTCATAGGTGCGGTTCTTAACAAAATAATACTTCTTAGTACTTTACACTAAATTTTAACAACCTCTGCATATTTCAAAATCACGAACTCTTCTTTTAGGGACGAGTTAAATAACGAGAATGAATAAGATGACGCGTTTGTGAAGTCGTAACCGTTAAAGGAAGCTGGTGAATTAGGAAGAAGCATAATGAATCATTGTTTTTGTAAATAATATATGAATTCAATCTACTAAATTCACCAAAAATCACCCTAATACCTCTGGTATATGATCTAAATTTAGAGAAAAATCCGTTTTCTATATATGTCACTGTATCTCAGGAGATTCATGTTGACACCTTGAATATTATTGCTCTCAAGCGCTACGTATGTAGGGTGCATACAAGCGGTAAAATAAGAAAAGTTCTCTGGGGATCATATAGGTCCCAGAATTTATTCTCCTCGCGCAAATAGATTACAGAAAAAACATATCAAAGCACCAATCCGTTGAAAAATATCTAACTTTTCACCTCGCCTCTTCCCGTTCCCTCACATGAAATCATTGCCCAATACCATTCAATCTTGTTTCACCCCATACCCACAACGCATTGCGTCTACACGTGTGGAACGTGTTTTCAAGCAGAGGAATGCAAGAGACTCGGCTAAAGTTTCCGCATACAAATTGAAGATTTTGAGGCGGCTATGTTGGGCCAGAATAAATGAAAAATCGACCAGTCATCCATTTCCTGTTGTAGTACCTTAGTTCCTCCCCTCACTTGCACGGCATACATTCCGCTCCCATTCAATTCCATTTTGGTCCTCTCTTGTTCGGTCGTATAGGGCTCGGGTTTCAAAATCCCCTACTCTTCCTCGCTGCTCCACAACAAACCTCCCTACGTGCGTCACGACCACGTCGAAACGCTTCGATGACCGCACTTAGCTAGGCTTATCAGTGGCTTCATTGAAAAATGACTCAATAATCGTGAACCAACACTTCGTAGCAATCGTAACAATTTTGACTTTTTACATGTTGACCAATTTAATACCAGAAATTTATTTTGCTGATATTGTTTACAAAAATATTAAATTAGTAATATGCGTGACTTTTACTCACATGAAAATTAATTTTATAAGCCTTTTCTCCTACATATTTCCCGTAGATATTGAACATTCTTCATTATCCTCAAAGCAGATGAACCTAATCTTTACCCATTTTAATTGTCTGCTCAATCTTTGCTCCTATCCCCACCAAGCACTTGCGGTAACCCCTTATTTACGTATAAAAACAAATACATGTTCAAAACTTTTATTTGTTGAAGATAATTTTTCCCAACTTCGATCAAATTAATACATCGAAATTTTCTAATATAATTTTCAACTACGTTAATTTTATCTGGCAAAATGAATCACTGAGTTCCCAAGATATCCAATTGGCCAAAATGAGATTGAAAACAGTCTTTGGTTTGATGATTTTACATTTTGTCGAAAATTCGGTGATGCAATATACGATAAAGCATTCAGTTTGCCGAAGAATGGAGCCAGAATCTTCAACTCGCTGAACTAATGCATAATGAATGATGAAATAATTTCTCACTTTGTACATTCCACACTTTTTTATTTTTACCGACCATAGTTTTGACATACTATCGTATAATGTCAAATATCGTATTTTAGTGTTCATGAATACTCAAACACAAAGGTGGTTGGTGGTGGGGGGGTGATGAAATAGAGGGCAAGGGGAAAGCGAGGGTTGTGGTTAGTTCAATGCTTTGGGGAGGTTAGGGTTTCAAGGTGAATGACTGGTGGGGGTGAGAGAGAATAAACATACACAATGACAAGGACGGAGGTTGTGACGTAAACAGATCAGGCAACATACAAAGAGGTTATTGACATCAATGGTGGATGTAAGTCAAAAGTTAGATCGTTAACAAGGTAAACCTATTTCTCTCCAGCATTTACAATCTCATGCTGCCAAAAAAATCCAATTTTTTACGTTTACCCTATGCATGCTAAATTTTCGGTTCAAATTTACTTGCATGGTCACACTCCAGTAAATGCATAGAAAACATAAATGAATCATCACTAGTCATGGAGCTTTTTTATGTGCTTTAATTATAGTAACAAATTTGCGTCCAGTTTTGCCAACGGAGACGGAGAGCATTGCGCGAGTTACAATTTAAAGCATAGACTCCACTCTGCTCAAAATGGTCCAATTTAATTTTTGAATCTTCAGAAGAAGGCACTGAAGGGAAAATATTAGTCACATCAAAGGATACTAGTCTGCTCTGCTTTGATGGATTTACATTAGAAAGTGTTTTTGCTATTTCCAAGGAATTATTTATACCTTACTTTGGTATGAAACCCGAATACTTTCTTAGCCAAGTATTTAGTTTGGTTTATATTTTACGACAGGTTTCCGTGACATATGATACCACCGGTCTTATTGAGCAATCAATTTTGCGATTTTTATGAGACCGTATAGTCTAGGAGGTAAAGGATTCATGTCCACCAGAGCATATTTTTTATGATTAGTAGCAGTACTTTTACAGGTGTTAATAGTTTGAATTTATTTTATTCGTGTTTCTCCCGCGTTGATTCATCTTATGGAAAAGTTTCTCTTGAATTACAGCTAACGTCTTCAGCACTGGTAAAAATCGCATACTACTACCAACGTAGAGGCAGCGTCAACGGAGATTTCTTCACTCTTGGAGAAACTTCCTTTACTCCCCGATTACTCTTCGAGATTTTTGACTCCAAACATGTTTCCCGAACTCTTCCGCAAGAGCGAACGGATAATGCCTCATGGCTTCTTTGAGGCTTCATTTTTCATCCCCCCATCAACACTTCTTAAACGCTTCCGGGGAAGTAAACTAAGAGTTGGCTGATGGTTTTGTTTACTCTTCGATTTCAATGCTACTTCTACGAAAACATAATGTCAATTTTGTCTTAAGAATTGGCTTGAGTACGGTAAAATCTGGTGAGTTCAAACGTCCCAAAAACATGAATATTTTTAGTTAATGTCATGATGTACTTTCGTTGATGGACAACTTAAACTTCAATTTCATACCTACGGTAATGATCAGTTAGTAATATTTGATAGGAATTGAATATTAACACACGGTTGTACCAATTGGTAGCCAGTCAGGTCGTACATTTCCCCCAATGGTCATTGAAAAGCCAAAAGTCATCAAATCCAAGCATTTAAAAACCGTAAAACACATGTCACAGTATTTAATTACACTTAAACTCTGTGAAACCTCCATTTCTGACACAGTGGAATTAGCCCTCTGGTTAAGGCGGTCGGCTGTTTGTGGAAAGGTTTGGAGATCGATGCCCTCTCGTGGGATATTTTTTAACTTTTTTCTAGGTTTATATTGTTGTAATTTTTAAATATTGCATTAGAATTGCCTCCCCTCCCCTACCCTCCCAATCAACCCCCTCCCCCCCCCCCCCCCAATCAACACTTTTTTGCAGCATGAATTCCGGAAAAAGTATTAACAAATTGTTGCATAACTGACAATGATTTGCTTTGATAACAACAACTTTGCCCTCCCGATTTCCCCTTACCCTCTCTTACACTTCCTCCTTTACAGCCCACCCCTGTTCTGAGTATATATGGACACTAAAATACGAACCATGTAACATGAAAATGGCATCGTGTCTCTAAACCTTGGTCGGTAAAAACAAGAAAGTTTGAAATGAACAAAGCGAGAACTTATTTCATGTGTCACATTTGCACAAAGTTAAGCCTAAAATTGTAACTTATACACACACGATGAATAACTTTCATGACCAACACACGAACTACTACGCTATCCAATCTTCTTAATTCTAGTCAGAATTTTTTTTGATAAACGGACTGCCCTCTATTCTCTTGCGCTGTCGTCATTGATGAACCAAAAGGATATGACATCTACATCCTTCATTCTCAAAGCATAGCCATGCGAGTAAGAAGCCTGGGTAGTCTGGGTGTATACGCACTGGCCTAAGGAGCCATAGGTCCGTGGTTCAATTGGTCCAAGTGGGTATTTATCTCACTGTAATTACTAATGAATTCCGGGGTTAATATATCTTGCACAGTTAATACGACCTTTTAAATATATATTCTCTGAGACATATTCATTTTATAACCATAGTCCACCAAACGTCTGAAGCTTTAGTGAAGTTAATAGTCCGCGATTCATGTTTTACGTACTGTTTTTAGCTAATGAAATGAAAGGTGTAAGGAAATTCACCGTCTCTCTCTGCGATTTCTTACTTCTAACTCTCCAACTAATGGACACGATTTCATAAATATAAATGCTTGGCACGTTTAAGATTGTGAAGCAGAGAATCGACCAAGTACTAGTTAGAAATGCGTATAGAAACTTCAGGTGGTAGAACTATGCCCGGCATATTGTAGGAAAACAGATGAAGATCAAGCCCAGACTCCTCTATCATCTCAGGAAATTCTCTGCTAAGTCTCAAGTCAGTCTTGAATCTGGGGTTACCACTGTAAATACGAAATTGTCTCAAATATTATATCTCTTTCAAGCTAGTCTTGAAACCACTACCGATAATGCGGGCCTTAGATGCATTAATGTAAAATTTCACTATACGTAACTATTCACGCGTAAAGCGCATTAGGTTGTTTTTTTGTTTTGACTCCCTTCCCAACTTCCCCTACCTTCCCTTGTGGCGCTGGAGAGGTTCGTGAGGAGGAGGAGGAGGGGGAAAGAAACCCGGCGTCAGTCGGTGAGTCGGTCTTCAGTGCTCATCGTGGAACTTCGTGTGCTTCGGTCTTCAAGTGAAGGCGAGTCGAGACTTACGTCTCCTACATTTCTTGGAGAAGCTGTCATTCCTCATCCTTGGTAAGCGCCAATTCCCAAGATTCCTTTTCCCATCTCCCATTTTTGTAACTTTCTCTTTCTGTCCCTTTTATTTTATTTTATTGAACTTTTTTATTTGTTGCGTTTGTCGCACGTCACGGTCCAATTGACCACGTGTGCCTACATTTTTGGTGCCGAAACCCGGGACAATTATTGCGAGAAAGTTTCATTTTCTTTTCGGGAGTTTCATTTTCTTTTCGGGAATTATTTCGTGAAAGTTTCTTTTCATTTTCGGGAGTTTTATTTAATTTTTTCATTCAGCCATGCCTGAAGGTGAAGGGGCGAAAACGAGGGGCGCGTTGACTCGAGAGCAATTTGATTCGCAGTTGAAGTTATTACGTTTCAAACGCGATCAGTTTCGTTGCACTTTGTGTGCAGCTTTTTCTCTTGCTGAGGAGCTCGACGGCTCCGGATCGGACATGTTAAGTCATCCCAAGCTAGATATATTTGTAATACGCTGCTCCCAATTGGAAACTGTTTATTCGGGATTCCTCGAGGCTCAGAATAAGATTTTTGAATATTGCCATAATAGTAATCAAGCCGATGTCTGTGTGGAGGATATGCGTGTGGGCGAAGAGGTGGAAGAAAAGTTTTATTTTAATCTTTCCATTTCCCGTCGAGCAGTGAATCCTTCCGCCCTAAATGAGCGTACGTCTGCGGATAATGCATCCACGCAGAATAAAAGGTCGCGTCTTCCCACTATAGAGTTGCCTCGATTTTCAGGGGCATTTTCGGATTGGGTCGGATTCCGTGATTTGTTCAAGTCTGTGGTGCACGATAGAACCGACATTGCGTCGGTGGAGAAATTCTCCTACTTGAAGGCAGCTCTTCAAGGAAGGGCCTCCGCGCTTATCGCTTCAGTCCCATTTGGCGAAGCCCATTATTGTTCAGCAAGGAAGGAGTTGTGCGAACATAATGACAATCCTCGAATTCTGGGTTTCGATTATTTAGATAAGGTTCTGGAATTTCCCGTTTCTTCTTCGGGGTCATTGTCAGTTATGCAACAATTTGTTAATACTTTTTCCGAAATTCATGCTGCTCTGAGAACTTTAAATATTCCAGATTTAGGGGAAATTATATTATTTAGATTAGCTGCTCGTGTGGTTGACGCAGAAACTCTTGCCCTCTTTGAAGAGACATTGAGTAATGAACCTTTTCCCTCTGTTACTCAAATTTTAAGTTTCGTTAAGAAAAGGATCAAGGTTTTACAAACGTCGTATGTCCCTAATCCGAAAGCCTCTGTTTCGCGCAAGTCTCAGCCAACGGCAAGAGTTCTAATGCCGACCTCTGTTGGCGAGACGCTCTCCGTGCAGGAGAAAGGCAAACTATTTATTCAACGCTGTTCTCTATGCTCATTTAATCATTCTCTTGTTAGATGTCCTATATATCTCGAGATGACCATTGCTAATCGTGCGTCTTTTGTACGATCGAGAAAACTTTGTCTTAATTGTTTGAAGCCAGGTCATTGGGCTCCGAGGTGTCAGCAAAGGGACATGTGCTGCACAATTTGCAACAGATATCACAATACAACGTTGCACTCGGAACAAAATTCGCAGCAAATTAATCGTCCTTCCATTCCGTCGTCAGCCTCGCCGAGTCAAACGGCCGAGCTTCTCCCGCCTTCACAGACGCAAATCCCCTCCTCTGCTCTTGCGTCTTGTGTTAGCTGCCAACCGACGCACTTGACCGTTCTCGGAACGGCAGTAGCTCATGTCCGAAATAATCATGGGCTAATCGTTCCTCTTCGAATAATGGTTGACCCTGGAAGTCAAGTGTCTGCTATTTCTCGGCAGCGGTTAGGCGGTTGAGTCTGCCCGTGTTGCCTTATCATGGATCTCTTTTTGGGTTGTCTCAAACCCCTCTGAGGCGGCCGGAAGGTTGTATTGCGTTATCGCTTTCGCCGATTCACACTTCTTTGCCGGTATTGAATACCCAGGCTGTAATCCTACCCCAGTTAACTTCGGAGCTTCCTCCAATTCCACTTCCGCCGTTTATTCGAAGCAGTATTTCTCATCTTCATTTAGCGGATCCAGACTTTGACAAACCAAATTTAGTATATTTCATTTTGGGAATGGATTTATTCCCTAAGGTTTACCTTGGGGGGCGGAAAACTTTAGAAAATTGTGAATTAATTTTAATCAATTCAATTTTTGGATGGATCTTGATGGGAAACATTTTGAACAGTTCTCAAAAGCCTCCTTCTTATGAAAGCTCTTTATGTGTTTTAGAGGAAATTCCTCTGGTCAATCAATTGAAAAGGTTTTGGGAATTAGAGGAATCCGCGGTTCAAGTCGCTCAAAATCCTGAGGAGGTTAGATGCGAGGAGTTGTTTACGAAAACTCATCGAAGGAGTGCCTCGGGTAGATATATCGTCTCCTTGCCATTCAAAAGTGAGCCACCGTCTTTGGGAGAATCTTATTCTCAGGCAGCAAAGAGGTGTACGAGCTTGGAACTTAAATTGTCACAACGGCCAAAGTTAAAGGCCAGTTATTGTAAATTTTTAGAAGAGTGCGAGAGTCTTGGCCACATGTCAATTGCTTCATTGCTGGTTTTATTATCTTCCTCATCATGGAGTTCATAAATCCACCCCTCAAGGTCAGAAATTAAGGGTTGTTTTCGATGCTTCCTCTCGCTCCTAGAATGGCAATTCACTTAACGATGTATTGCTCACCGGTCCCAAGCTCCAAAATTATATTTTTGATTTGTTGGTGGCATTCCGAACTCACTTAATTGCGTTCATTACGGACATTTCCCATATGTATCGCCAAATATTAATATCTCCTGAACACCGTGGCTTTCAGCACATTTTGTGGCGAGAAGATTCCTCGCAAGCCCTTCAAGAGTTCGAATTAAATACCGTTACGTACGGAGTTGTCTCAGCTCCTTATCTTGCCATCCGCACTCTTCATCAATTAGCGAGTGACGAAGGAGGAAAATTTCCTTTGGCCGCTCAATCTCTTCTTCGTGACACGTACGTTGACGATGTTGTTACGGGAGTCAATTCAATTTCGGATGCTTTGGACTTGCAGCAACAGCTGATCGAATTACTTTCTTTAGGAGGATTCCCTTTGGGCAAATGGGCAAGCAACTCTGATGAATTATTAATTAATTTTCCGAAAGAGGAGTGTGAAGCCACTATACAATTCGAAGCATCAGAATTTGCTTCACTGAAGGTATTAGGAATGTCTTGGGCCCCTAAATCAGATATATTTTTTTATCATGTTGAATTTGATCCTTGTGCCAATACTAAGAGGATGATTTTGTCAAGTATTGCGAGAATATTCGACCCAATTGGCGGTGCCGCTCCAGTCGTTTTTTGGGCAAAATGCTTTTTACAGTCTCTTTGGACTTTGAAAATTGGTTGGGATGATCCACTTCCTGTACCCGCTAGATTGAGATGGACAGAACTTGTGTCCCAGATGCCATTGCTTACTAAAATCCGCATTCCTAGGTATGCATTTCTCCAAGCGCGCAAGAAAATCAGCTCCTTGGTTTTTGCGATGCGTCCGAAAAGGGTTATGCTGCGGTAGTGTATGTACGCGTCTTAACTACTAGTGGTGTAATAAAAGTCAGTTTCTTAGCTGCTAAGACAAGAGTGGCTCCGATAAAACCAGTCACCATCCCAAAGTTAGAGCTTTTAGCTGCGCTTTTACTCACTAAATTATTTAATCTTATCCTCAATATTCTAAAAGATCGAATTCACATTTCGCGTACTGTTGCCTGGACAGATTCCAGCATTGTATTAGCTTGGCTGAAGACACCTTTATATAAGTTAAAAATTTTTGTTGCCAACAGAGTTTCAATTATCTATGATTATTTTCCATGCTCTATATGGCATCATATCAACTCCGCACAAAATCCAGCAGATTGTGCTTCGCGGGGTATTTCACCTTGCCAATTCCAAGACTCCACATTATTCTGGGAAGGGCCCTCTTTTCTACAGTGGTCAGAAGATCAATGGCCCGTAGAAAGTGGTTTGGACCTAAAATTATCTTCGTTACCAGAATAGAAACCAATTAATTCTATAGTGAGTCTTGTCAGGCAAGATAATTTTTTGACTTGGATGAATAGATCCTCGTCTTACATTAAATTGGTTCGATCGTTCGCGTATGTTCTGAGATTCATCGCTTCAGTTAAGGGGAAATCATCTCCTAATGATTTTATTATATCGGGATCAGAATGATCGCAGGCTCTGATTCAATTAGTAAAATTGGATCAGCATCATCATTTTCACAAGGTAATTGAATTAATCCAAAAGGGGGGGAAGCACATTCATTCCAGTTTGGCACGACTTCGTCCATATTTAGAACCCCCTGGAATTCTTAGGGTGGGTGGTAGACTCGCACATTCTTCTTTGTCTTCATATATCAAACACCCTATTTTGCTCTCCAAAGATAGTCACCTGCCACGTTTGATCGTGCGACATTATCATTTGGTATCGCTCCATGGCGGTCCTCGCGCTGTGGAGGCTTTAGTTTCCAGACAATTTTGGATATTGTCTGCAAGATCAGTCGTTCGGTCGGAAATTCTGACATGCGTTGTATGCTCGCGATATCGGGGCATGACACTAATACCGATTATGTCAGATCTGCCAGCGCATAGGGTTGTGCCGCAGAGACCCTTTCCATGCGTAGGTGTGGATTATGGAGGACCATTTTCGTACAAGTTAAGTACTAGACGGAATTCAGCCATTGGAAAGGCGTATTTATGTTTATTTATTTGTTTTGGTACCAAAGCGGTACATCTAGAATTATTTACCTCGTTGTCCACTCCTGCTTTCATTGCGGCGTTCCAACGCTTCGTAGCGCGGCGAGGAATCCCTCGTATCATCTATTCCGATTGTGGAACTAATTTCGTCGGAGCGGATCGATTTCTAACTGAGTTGTATCATTTTATAAGATCCTCCTCCCATAAGGAAGCCATGACATCAGTCTATCCGGAGTCGGGAATTATATGGAAATTCAACCCACCATCCGCTCCGCATTTCGGCGGACTATGGGAGGCAGGAATCAAATCCGTAAAGTATCATTTAGGCAGATTTCTCCACGGCCAAATTTTTAATTTAGAAGAGTTTTCTACAATCTTTTGTAAGATTGAAGCCATATTAAATTCACTACCTCGGACACCAAAGTCATCCGATCATGAAGAGATCGATTGCTTGACCCCTGGTCATTTCCTTGTCGGTCGTCCTCTGATAGGTTTGCCGGAGAGCATTTCGGGAGATGCGATGAGTCTGCCTACTCGATGGAAACTCATTGAGCAGGTGTGTCAACATTTTTGGAGACGGTGGTCTCAAAAATATTTGCACACTTTACAACAACGGGCTAAATGGACGCGAGAAGTAGAAAACATAAGAATTGGTGAATTAGTTCTGCTGCGAGATTCCAATCTTCCCCCTTCCCTTTGGAAAATGGGAAGAATTATCAAGGTTTATCCCGACTCAGAAGGTATTGTTAGGGTCGCAGAATTAAAAACTTTATCAGGTACTCTAAGTAGTCCGATCGTGAAGTTGGTACCATTACCAACATCAAAATAAGTTATTTATTTATTTTTTAATTTTTTTTCTTCAAATTTATGTTTAGTCAGTTGAGACGCTCTCGTTGTTTTGGTTTGGAGTTAGAACCTATTTTTTCCTCTCTTGCATTAATCACCCTTCCACGGCCCAACCCATATTCCCCTTTAAGTCTCTCTGATGGGCCTCTGATAGTGAAGAGTAGCTTTAGTTCCTTCCCCTCACTCATGTTTAGGGCCTTTTTTTTGTGCGAGAGCGTCCCAATCGGCAAAAAGGTCTATTTTAGTTTTATTTTCTCGTAGAAAATTTATACTTTCACCATATCTCGCCATTTCTCTCGTGCGTTTCGCCTCTTCACCTACTGCTTGTTTAAGTAATAGTTAATTTCTAAGAAATTCACGGGGGGCGGTTATGTTCACGCGTAAAGCGCATTAGGTTGTTTTTTTTTGTTTTGACTCCCTTCCCAACTTCCCCTACCTTCCCTTGTGGCGCTGGAGAGGTTCGTGAGGAGGAGGAGGAGGGGGAAAGAAACCCGGCGTCAGTCGGTGAGTCGGTCTTCAGTGCTCATCGTGGAACTTCGTGTGCTTCGGTCTTCAAGTGAAGGCGAGTCGAGACTTACGTCTCCTACATTTCTTGGAGGAGCTGTCATTCCTCATCCTTGGTAAGCGCCAATTCCCAAGATTCCTTTTCCCATCTCCCATTTTTGTAACTTTCTCTTTCTGTCCCTTTTATTTTATTTTATTGAACTTTTTTATTTGTTGCGTTTGTCGCACGTCACGGTCCAATTGACCACGTGTGCCTACAGTAACTATGTCCCTAAATCTGCTCAGGTTGGTGAAACTCAGGTTCTCGAGCAATGGGGGGAGAAAAAATATTGAAGGATTATTGCCCATACCTTTAGTATACACATTTATTAGTGGGAGATATGCGAAAAAGAGAGTCAAATTAAAGTGGATGAAATAGTTGATTTTGGAGTTCTAAATAAGCCTCCTTCGCTACTTTTTATTAACTTTTCAATATTTCACACTCTCCGACCAAACGTTTAGGCATAGCACCTCTTAAAATAAGTGTTCTTACCCCCAAGCTCTTAAATTGACCTCTCCCACCTCTATGGTAGTCTGAATGCGTCGGATAGTTTTGGGGACTAGGATTCGACTTTCCTGGTCCCTAATTTAGTGCTTTGCTGGGAGCATTTAAAGGGTAGACATTTGTTTGTAGAATGTGACGGAAATCTGAGGACAGGACCGGACGACCGATGCCAGACTCTTCTTTAACCTTCCATAAAAAATCAACCCAAACGAACCTACCCACGTCTCCTTTGTGGAGTAAAGGACTTCAGCTGAAGGTCATCCCCGCTACGAATCTCATGCCTTAATCGGCATTATAAAAAAAATGTACGAACTGCCGAGATATTCTATGGTAGACGCAAATTTAATACTATTCCACCATACAGCTTCTGGTTCCACTTTTTATGTAACATAAGGTTCTTTAATTAAATGTTGGTAATCTAGTGTTCCTAGAGAATTATTTCTGGAAGAACTAAAAATATTATACGACAGTATATACGAAATTTTGCCGCCACTATCTAATACCATGACATGGCTGTTTTTCTTCCATGAGCTTCAATATTCCTTGTGAAAAATAACGCCATTATTATCTTTTAACCGAAGTTTTCATCCGCATGGGAGTAGTAGTTTGAATGTTTTCTCAAAACTACTAAGTAATCGGTATCTGGGTAGATTAGGTATATATTTATATGTAATCACTCACGTACTTTTTCCCTAAAGCAGTGAGGTAAAATCAAAATGTACTCCCTGAGTTTACTTTTCGGAAATTATCTTTGGAGAGAACCCATAACAAATGCATGGGAGGCATTTATTGAATTTTGGAGCCCTTAAATGCAGTCTCTTGCATATGTCATTTACGACGTATAGAGATGTAAGCAAGTGACTATATTTTCAACGGATGAAGCACGAAGTAAGCTAGTTCCCATCGAAGTTATAATTTTCTATTTAGCATCTTTACGGGAGCACTTAGCTCTTTTTCCTCATCAATAAATTAATAAACTTTAACATACGAGCTCGTACATCAGCTGCTGATCAATATTGCCCCCACTCATTAAGAATTCACAAAAAGACACTAATGTGGGGAACTTCATGTGTAAAAATCAAGAGATTATTCCAATACCTGTTAGCTACTGAATTTATTACAATAATTGAGTGCATGTTAATTTCAGCATTACAATAATTTTCTAAATGATGCACACCATAATTTGATCTGCGTGAGTTTTCTCTGCAAAAAAACCGACAACTGAGCTGGGGTGGCATCAAAATGTAATTAGGAACTTGGGAATGCCGTTGAAATCTCCTCAACCAATGGGCATGAAATACAAACACGATATATGAGTCAACATTTGGGAAGAAAAAATATATGGTTCGAAATAGAAAAATTTGCTAGCAAAGCTCAAGCGAAGTTAGGGTTGATTCAAAGTAGTATTGTTGAAGAGCTCTCTGGTGCGATCGGAGTTGATATTGAACGTATCAACAAAATTGAATCTATTTTAAAACATGATGTTATAACTTTCTAGACATAGATTGCGGAAAAAGCGGGAGTTGATGTCAATTTATTTACGCGTCTTCACTATCGTCGAGTAGTTATTCAAAAAGAAACCTAGTTAATCCTATCCCCTTCTATACACACCTGAATTAATTCCCTTTTCTTGTAAAAACGTCGTAGTTCTTGTGGCCGTATGGTATTTCTCTTACTTGTGGAGCACTGCAATTGATGAAAGAAAATAGTTATGGAAGCTTGTTTCTTTCCCGATGGCATTAGGAAGTATGACAAATTAACATATATTACGCATTTGGAAATGGAAGCTAACTAGGCATTCAGGTGGATAATATACCCACTCCATTCGATGTAGTGTATGCATAAAGCTTATTTTATTGGAATTTAACCGGGTTGTTTGGCGATAACTACCTACTCATTTTAAATGAAAATTCTATATTGTTGTTTTGGCACACTACATTTAATTTCTGCTATAGCCTCCTCTAAAATTAAGGTATCTTCGGTAAATAGCAAATAAAAAAATTTATCGGGAAAGAAATATTTTTGTCTACCGGAATGCCGTCAGAATCTTCCTTTTAGCGTGAAACATTTGGTATATAAATGTTGTTTTCTGCGTCGATAAAAGAACATTTATTTACTAGGTCATCCATTGTATGCAAAATTTACTAATTCCTTTGGAAGTAAGTGACGATCATCTTCCTATTAGAAATAACATCATCCTGTTTTACCGTCCTTCACCAGTTAAGATTTTTTATAAATTATTTTATGATGAATAACGGATAGAGGCTTTATACTCACATACCTATTGCCGTTTAATTTCATTTTATACTTTTTGCATCACAGCGACCACACGGCAAGATATTTTTACGAAGCTTGAATTTTTTATCCAGACTATGATAAATTTCCCATCGGAATAATGAAGCCGGAAATATGAATGATTTTATGGAAAAACTAAAATTGTATTTCAAGTACAATTGTGAGGTATGATACGCTGGGGTTATTATAATGCTTTATTATGGTCTAAAATGAGTGGTACGGCATAAAACATTCAACGTTAAAGTGCCGGAGTATAATTTTTCATGGTAGGTGCAGAGGTGTTAGAAATGTTTTACGCAGTCGTTGCACTATTTATAATGAACATAAAAAACAGCTTTTCTGTCAATGACTGGATTGCATATGTACTCACTTGAAAGGGTTAACCATTTCATCATGCTAGAAGAATAACTATGCATACGTAAAATGTTTATATTATTCGATACTTCAGGCAAATGCGCCACATTTCTATGTGGAATGTGACGCATTTGCTTTTAAGATCTTAAATAGGTACCTGCATCTAAATATTTACGGCTTTTCTCAACTTTTTGCTACAAGATTTTTTTCTATTTAAAATTAAAAGTCGTTGCCATTAAATATCCATCCACTGCGCGCAGCATAAGAGAAGTAATGTAATTTATACTCACCTTTCAATCACTGGGAATATTTGGGGCATATCTCCCAAAAAAGTAGGTCATATAAATGCGGATGCTGTTTACAGCTCTTTGGAAAAAATATAATGCAAGAGAATAACAGCAGCCTCTGATGATTCCAATAGCAACTGCTTGACTTTATTAGATAGGTTCTTGGTGGCTCTTCGAGGTAAAGCTATGAAACGTATATAATAGCTGAGAGTTCCGACAGAGGCAATGTCTTGGAGCTTATCCGAGCATCCGGTAACTTTGTCTTGCCCCACAAGGTCTTTTCTGTTTACCATTAGTTATATATCACGGGTAGGTAGTTGGTGTTCATTTTATGCTGCGTTATAAAACATTATTTAAAGGAACTAACAAACGCAACCATTATTGTGCCCAGAGTAACTGGTTTCCGCTTTTACCCTAATACTACTATACTTTACTATAATAGCTTCATTGCAAAAGTGTTTTTACATTTAATAATATTTGATTTATAGCTCCTAAATTTATTTCCATTCCTTTTGGTTACTACTTTTTAGCGGATTTGCAACTTTACAATCTTTATAAGAGAAGTTTTGGTTGATATTTTTAATGTTTTATTTTCGTTTTATATAACCATTCAAATTATAGTTTCATTAATTATTTAAATATAATCGTTGTTTTTCCAAGAAAAATCCTCGTATCAGCCGAGGAAATTTTAAACCAGCCGGATAACTTACATTACTTACTCCAGTTAAATAATAGAGAAATAAATACTACTTTTTAATTTTATGACAACTCTATTTGTTGCTATTTACAGTAGTGTTTAAATGGCTAGTATAGACGGTTATAACTGTATTTTTCTCATATAAACATAAGAGTGTCACCATGCTGTACATTTAATAGTGGCCTCATACTATTGTCATGGATGCACGAGAAATCTTAGGCCAATCCAATTAACAAATTTCTGATAAAATCAATTAGGTGCTCCCAACTTAAAAGTATTTTTTAAACCGTTACCTTCCTTAGTTTATAATTATTTAAATAATATCCCACATTCATTAGTTGATAGTTCTGTGTTTTCCATTTGATTGATGCGTATATTTCGCATATGGTGTATATTTGTCTCTCAGTTTACGCATTTTAGAGTCTTCTTCCGAATCGATAGGGCAGTGAAAACTTGAAGTAAAAAGACATTATGGAGCAGACAGCATAAATGGAAAATTATCAGGACACTTGATGGTTCTGCTGTAAAAATCCTACAACAGTTAATCAAAGACAGCTCCATCCGTGGGAAGACGCCGGTGTATTTTGAGAAGAGAATAATATAATGATTGCAGAAACGAATGAAAATCTTCTGATGCAAGTACCTCAGTACTCTAAACCTCCTTTCACATCCGTCAAAAATATTCACACGAAGAATCAGCTGACTGATCGAAGGGAACATTATTAAATCTCTCGGACAGCCAATTCATATTCTGCTTCTAAACAAACTACCAATTTGTATTTAATAAAGAACAGAGGAAGTTGTGAGGCAACACTCACACGGCCATCGAGTTCTCATAGAAAAGAAGATATAAATGGACAAATCACTGTGTGAGGTACTCGTAAAAGAATATAAAATTGACTCCAATGACAGAAAATAACCCACCACCTCTAAAAGAACAAACGTACCGTGATGAGAATGAAGAATGGATGGAAAAAGAAGCTAAGTTAAATAAGGAAGTTACAAAATAAATACGGAACATTTCACTGGCCCTTTCAAAAATGTAGCAGTCAAGGAAGTCTAAGAAATGAGAATAAAAGGAATTAAGTAAATGGAAAAAATCGTTTCACCGAACTAAGTCTAAATGGTATCCCTAATTCTACTGAGATATATGTATATATTGAAATGAGAAAATTGAATGTCATGTCTAGGAATGGTAAATTAGAAGGGGGCAAATAAGTACGATGTACGACGTGAAATACATTCATGAATTAAGCACGACGCGAAATGAAAATGAAAAACCGAAAATATAAGGGCAAACATAGATTAGAAAGAAGTAGACATATTGATAGACTAATGTACTTTTTTGACGAAGGATGGAAAAATTGTAAAAAAAAGTAATTTGAAATGAAATAATCCAAAAAGATGGTAATAAATTTTAAAAGGAGAACCTATTCGGAAAAGTACTCCCCAGCCTTGGGAAAAAAGAAGTAGAATGGGGCCGCGGATCCGAGGAAGGATCTAAATAAAACACTGGCGTAAAGAATCTGACATTCCACCAGTGTAGAATTACCATATTTTGGTAACCTAAAAACTTTGGATATATCTAGTTTTTAAAAGACTAAAATTGGAACCAAATTGGGACAATTATTATAAAAGTTTAGTATTTCATTTGAAGTTGTTTTATTCTTTGACTGTAATTACAAAAAGAATGCTACTTCCAGCTACGACTGCTTACTTCAATACCAAACTATGAAGTACCGATTTGGATTTCGTAACTAGTGGGTTGGCCGAACTTTTCCAGGCCCCCACCAAGTAATTACTCTGGGCTCCCCTGGACGACTAGAAAAATAACTTTTCTTAGTTTGTCTTTTAACGCAGGGGTTCTTCCCTTCAACCAAGTGATAAACACTCAGTAGTCAGTCTAAAGTCATCGAGTATGCGTGATATAATTCGACGCAATGTTTTCGAAAAACACCTATTTTCCGTGCATTTGTCACTCCGCATTCATCCGTGAAGTAGACCGTAGACCTATACGGATCCATTCCGGGATTTTTTAACACATGTCGGGAAAAATGTCTCCAACCAAACGTAACACTGGTACAGACCCTTCCAAAGGGACGTATGGTAAGCTTATATATACTTCACATGGTCTCGGCTCAAAAACAAGTATTAAAATAGTGCCCATAGGAATACATATTTATTTAGTGGTATTTTACTCTAAAAATGTCCATTTAGCTCACGCTGAATTGAAGTTTTCATGAGCAAAAATAGTCGCCAAAATTAGACAAAAGTAAATCGGATGCCACAAAACTTTAGACCTTGGCGTAAAAAAACATATTTGTAAAAAATAACCTAATATATCTTGGTAAAAAAAGCTATTGGATGCATTAAATTAGTGTGAAAAGTGCGCAAATGTTATCACAATAACTCTTTATACTGAACGGAGATGAAAGCAATATATTCTATGTAATAGTCACAAATGATACCAACCGGACATTTTTTTCTTTGTATTGGATATAGCTTTTGACAATAGGTACATACAGTAAAAGATTATACCTATTCTCATATCCTTCACTTAATTAAGGTGAATGATTTCTGTTGAAAAGAGATTTTAGAAGATATTTCATTAATGTGGGAAAGAAGATAAATAAACGGGAATTCAGTGATCCTTTCAATCATAAATGTAAAAATATGCAGAATGAAAGACGAGATAAATATGAAAAATTAATTAATCAGTGAGTCATTTCTCTTGTATGTGATGGATATTTTAGCATATTGTTACATTGATATTAGACTAATTAAGATCTTTATGATAAGTGGAAGCCAGAGAAATAACAGAAAATAAAACTCAAATTGAAACATGGCAAATGCAGATGACAGCTAATTAAAAACACAGAAATAAAATCCTAAAACAAACTTCTTTGCCTTCTGAATAATATATAACATAAAAATAAATAAATTATATCTCCACTTTTAATTCAGTAAGTTCTAGTAATTTTCTGGGTTCATAAACTAATGTGCCAATGGTTAAGTAAAAAATTGGAAAAATTTAATGACCTATAGGCGTAAGCATCCACAGGTTCCAAGAGAGACAGTTCAGTGCCGTGAAGTGAGCAGATATCATTTTCCCATAGTGTCTACTTCTTGGCATCGGCATGACTATTTACAATTGTGTGTGTTGAGATGGAATTCCACGGCCCCGGTGGCGGTGAGGTAAAGTCCTCACCTGCAAATTCAAAAGATCCACATGGGTAGATTTTTCATCACTCAAATATGGTTGTATATGAATATTCTATATTGCTAGTTATTAAGCCTAAATTACAATTTTCTCTTCGACTTTTACATAGGGTGTTTATTGTTTGCCTTATAGTTTTTGATAAATGAAAAATTAAAAAGTAAAAGGAGATAAATAATATAAATATAATATTAGCTGTGATACATTGTACTCGACTTGCCAAAATATCGGGCTAGATTAAAAAGTGTCCGTGGAAAGGAATGCACTTCAGTGGAGAGGAGTGAGACGTTGTACAATATGCAAAAGGGTCGAGGGTTAGACCTCTTTCGCACCAGCTATCTTGAGCACGCTCACGAGAGCTGAAGCGATCGGCTGGGTTTGAGCCGCCTTGAAAGTTAACGCGACTGAGCCAGACCCTTTCAGACGAGTCCATATGATCCGCGGTCGAAGGCCCTAGAGCCGGCGTGCGGCTCAACCCGCAGGTAGCCGGCGACTGATGGGGAGCTTTGCTAAGTCCCATTGCATACACGCCTTTCAGAATAGGCTCAGGAGAGCTGCAATCGCAAGAAGACCAGCTTCCTCTTCCAAATCTAGCATCATCAATCAGCAAAAGACTAGAACGAAGGGATCTGAGGATTATCGCCGGAGCAAGAGGCGTTGTGGTGAATTGGAGCCTGTTCACCAGGCTCACGTGAGCATTTCCATACGGCTCTCTCATGCCGCTCTCGCTCACGAGGGCTCGTGTGAAAGGGGTCTTAGAATTAGCGGTTTTTATACAAAAGTTTGAGGGTGCGGTGAGTCTTCATGTTGACATTGAGTTTCCAGTATAACCAACAAAGCTGGTTTTCGTAATCAAATGCATGCCCGTGTGCCTAATAGAGTATTTGCGCACTTTTGGGAAGTGACATCTAAAAAATCTATCGATACTTCAGACACTAAATTTTCATTCTGACGCTCGAGAGACTTTTCGTTAATTTTTTATTAGCTAATAAAATCTAATAAATTATTATTGCGCCGAAACACTGGTCCGCCATGTTTTGTAGGCTCTGACGTCATCTCCCATATCGACCGTTTGTTGATTTGGAGATAGTGTGACTGTGTAGTCTTAGCGTGCGGACGAAACTTTAGCTATTAATTAGCAAATATCGAAATAACTTCGATAAGGCAAATACTATTTCACTCTCAACGCACAGCTAGGCTATTTCGCTTCTGCTAATATGGGAGATGACGTCACACTACGAAGAACTAATGGTTGGGCATTTAGACCTAGGGAATTTCGATGCTAAAACAATGCATATTAAAAGCTATTTATTAAATTAATTAGTTGGAATTATGCCTTGGTATTTCGTACGTGGCATTTCGAAACCAAACACTACTCGCTGTAATAAATTTCAACAAAATACCTCACGCAAATACTCTATTGTGGAAGGCAGGAGCAGCTGCGTGCAACGGGAAGGCCATTTTCAATCAGTGTACCTTGGCTTTCAGCAACGAAATGGAATATCAATATTACCATGCGCCATACACATCTCTCAGAGTTGCTAACTGATTTATTTGTATTGTATAATTCTGAAGCTTTCTTAACATTTATATATTCCAGTTGGAATTCTAATTGAATAACTTTTAATTATTTTTAATAGAAAGATAGATATTTTCGCGGTCCCGTTCATTCAATTGAGTCTGCTGCAAACTTAAA
Source organism: Pyrrhosoma nymphula (assembly GCA_963573305.1). Lineage (NCBI taxonomy): Eukaryota > Metazoa > Arthropoda > Insecta > Odonata > Coenagrionidae > Pyrrhosoma > Pyrrhosoma nymphula. The sequence goes on along the minus strand of OY754329.1, from coordinate 140,964,911 downwards.
TCATATTATTTCATTTAACATAATGAAACTCCTCTTCAACTTCGAAACGAAGTTAAAACCATTTAATACATAGAACTTCCTTCCATGCACTGATGATTTCCTTAAAGCCGTCAAAGGCAGATCCCCGTAACCTAATTCGTTCTTCTTTCGGGGTGCAAGCAAGATTCATCACAATAATCCCCAAAATGACGGGGAATGTATAGCCTAATGAGGCAATTTGATTTTACTGGATTTATTATTGAATGAGAATAAAGTAAGACAGCCATTGTTTTTACTAAAACAATTCCTGATAAATTTCCTTTAGCTTAATACTCTATAGCGTATGATCGCTGCAAAAAAGTTGTTTCACTTTTAAACCTCTTCTTTTTACTTTTACTTTTGCTTTATAACAAGATATGTGATGGTATTTTTACATGATTTTTTATTCTTTATAGTTATTTGTTGCTCTTAGTTGATTGTTAAACAAATAAAAGTGAGATGAGAAAATTGATAGATATATATGACATAAACATATGTTCTTGTAACTACTTTCCTTCTTAAAACCAGTAAATTAAAAGGTCCAATTTTATTAATTAAGTTTTCCAACATTACGAAGCCATCTTCTGTAACTGGCAGTGTGCATTGTGACAGTGGCAGTCGCTTTGTGAAAGTTCAAATGTTTTCAAAAATTTTTATTTTATCGTGTTTTCCTCTCATTTATGGCTTCACACTAATTAAAGCCGCTGATAACTCTTAGCTATTACAAGATGCATTACATTATTATTAAGTAGTACGTTACTCAAGAAAAATGTATCTATTAATTGTACGTTTTTGTGTGACATACTATATAGGTACTATTGAGACAGGTCTATATACTGAATAAAATCAACCTGAAGATTCAGGTTAGGAAAACCAAGGTTATGATTTCCGGAAGAAATCAAGAACACAGAATCATTGTTAAACATGAACAGCAAAAACTCGCGCAAGTGGAAGAATTATGTAATCTGGGAAGTAGGATCACCAGCGATGAAAGAAGCATGCAATTCATTGTGAGTAGAATAGTCCAAACAAAGAAGGCATTCTACCAGAAGAGGAGTCTGCTGACAGCTGGTAACACAACGCGTAAGTTAGGAAGCACTATATAAGAATATACTTGGAGCATACTCTTACAAAGCAATTAAGTCTGGACGATAACTGCAGCAGAGAATAGAACACTGGAAGCAATGGAGATATGGTGTTACCGAAGATTAAATGGACGGAGAGAATCACTAACGAATAAGTCCTACGAAGAGCTGGAAAGAAAAGAAGCATAATGAAAGCCCTGCGAAGAAGGAGAAACTAATTTAATTTACACATTATGCAACACAACAGCATAATGAAAACACTATAGGAAGGAGATATAAATGGGAAGAAATACAGTGGAAGACTAAGAATCGAATACACTTAGAAAATCATGAAGGACGTCAAAGTAAATAATTATGTAGGGATGAGGTGGATGGCAGGGAGGAGAGTGGAATGGAGAGCTGGTGCAAACCAATCTTCTGATTGTAGACAGCTGATTATGATTGGAGTCATACTCGATCCCTCAGCCTTAGCACCCATACCAAACCAATCTTCATACTTCTTAAGATGCCTCAATCACCATATTACTACTGAAAATAAGTGTTTTTCATTCCGTTTAAGCTTTAGTTCACAAATAATTTCACTACTTTTACACATTTGCCGTTGGATATAGAATACAATTGATTATTATAATAAAATTGATAATATAATACAGATAATTCAATTGAGGGAAGACTAGTGAAGTACTCAGTTTCATATGCATCCTACTTATATCCGTGATTTATTTCTGATGTGGCATTACTCTAACCAGTGGTCGTTTAAAATATAAAAATAGCGAAATCTGCTCTAGCATGGTGAAGCACTTGTAAAACATCAAAATGACACCTGTATTTCTAATAGTTGAGTGTAATTTTGCCACATTTATCCTTTGTGATCACTTAATCCTTTAAAAAAGGCATGTATAAAGTGCCAAAATTGATGTTATATCAGTAAAGCATACCTATAATTTGTTTTTTAATCAGCAATTCAATCAGCACTTTCTGTGGTCTCTGAAGGAGTCCCTCTTTTGCGTATTTTCTTTAACATTTAAAATCAGGAAATATTAGGAAACCGTTATTTTGGGTAGCAATAATATATTTTCTTCCCATGCGTTAGATATGACGAAGTTTTTGGAATTTTTATCACTTTAGTGAGGAGACGATGGGAAAGTTTCATGGTATTACGAATGAAAAAAAATATTCAAATCCTTGATTAATATCTTGCAAATTTCGCATTCCCACCAATTGTTCTTTCCTGATGTCAGAAGAAAACTTGGCATATTCAAACGAGGAGGGGGTGTATCATGATATCCCTTAAGACATCCATTTTTTCAGTAACTCTGAAACATACGAGGTAGTTAGGATATTGTAACATAATCCGTTTCCATAATTTCAGGGTACACAAGCTCAAATTCCGAGAGCTGAAACAATGCGACGTTGTCGAGTAACACAATAGCGAAAGTGGCTACACTGGCACTGCTAAAGAAAGAATAAGTAAGTAATACCTGTAAAGATAAATGCTTCAGTACATCTAAGAGCTTGGTTTTCTTGACATTGTGATGTAAAAGGTAGACACATTGTAAGGCAGATTGGAAGACCAAAGCGTCATTACTACTTGAGAGGTACGCGGCAACCTGTAGATGGACATCCTAAGTATTTGAATAAATTTCTGTTAATGCATTTTGTACCATGGTGCGTGGTATTTAGAGATAATTTCAAACTTCGCCAGTAATTCCCGTTTAGTGTACACCGTAGGGAGCCCTATTACATGTTGAATCATAGAAAAATAAAATAATTAACATAATTCAAATATAATATAATTCCTTGTTAATTAGGTGAGCAATATGGCCTGCGGAGCTTGGATTAGTAACTATTTGTGTGCGCCGTTGTTTTATATTGGGAATCATGAAGAGATAATGGACGCGTATCTCGAATCGGGGATTATCTCACCCCAAATTGTTTTGTAATTTTTTACTCGGCAGCGAATTATGTTCCTTGCTCAAGTACAATCACAAAAATGGTAAATATATGGACGCAATTTTTTGCTTGCTTTATAGCATTTCTGGTATGAATTAACTGTGTGTGTGGAGAAAGAAATAGCGGTCGAAATGATTGAATACTTTTGATCACCTGTAGTCCTCTAACTTTCTCCTGTGCTTTGATACATGAGTTTTTCTACTTTATTCTTCTGATCAAGACAATATAAATAAAAGTAACAAATTCCGACAGACTAATGAATATGACGATACTTACATACCCATCACGCCGTTCCCATTAGACGTATTCAGCAAAAATGTTTAATTCTCCGTCATTGGCCTACACAGCTGACTGTTTTAATAAAGCGATGCATATACTTTATATACAAAGGAATTCACTACATGCTTTGTTGCTCCGTTGTTAATCCACCACTCCGATGAATGCTTCTCTATTTCAAACGCTTCGTTGCATTCCAAACTCAAGAGCCCCAACCGTGTCGAATTTATTTTTGTGTGCAACATTTGCCGCACTCTTCTTCGTTGGTTTTCCATCTGAAATCCATTTTCTGCAATATTTCACCCAATGGCCTCTTTTATCTTACAATAATCGCATACGTCTCCTTTTCTTGAAGTTTTAGCACCCGAATTTAAGGAACTTTCCCTCCTCTGCTTGTCTGGTTTGACTACTGCCCTAGTAGTCAAACCAGACCAGACTCTTGAGCGAATTTCTCACTATCTGCATTCCTCCAGAAGTTCCTCTCGAATATACAAAGCTGCGTTGTCAATTCGTCAAAAGACTTAACCACGTCCTTGGTCAGCAACATCAAACTTTATTTGAACATCTCAAAGGTGCTCGGTAAGATTTGTAAAACTATACATATTAAAATTAAATCAGGCATCTCATTTTCTCCCGTGGCTTTGAGACCCATGTTCATTTCGTTCCACAAGCTCTTCAATTTGGCAACGTGCGTGGACACATCTTCTCCTGCATTTCAATTCAAAGCAAAGAAATCAATGCAAAGCGTAAACAACTTAAGCGTGCTGGGCCCATAACTTATTGAGTTTTATTAATCTTAACTTATAAACACAACTCACATACACTGATTCATATAATAAGTGGTATAATTAGAAACACAGTTGTTAGTGTCTGTTTGTTTTGAGAATTCCTATTGTTAGTAAACAAACTTGCCCTCCATGACAACTCTAATTCTTTTCATATCTTGATCTCTTTTTACATTAACATTTTGTACACTAATTTAGTACTTCAACAAAATAAATTAAACCATAAGCATCAGGGGAAACCATGTCGCATCCATTCCATGGAGTATAGCACGTTAACATCTAGTTTAGGAGCTGCAGAAAAAAGGAGGAGATATTCAGGACAGCAATTGAGTTTGTGGTCCATATATACTGTCCCACTAAACGAAACATATCACTCTGCAAGAGGCTCTCGGAGAATCGCCTTCATTCGCCAGCCACCGGAGAAGTTAGGGGAGGTGGATAGGTGAAGCAGTGTTAAGGGAACGGAAGACATGGGAGGAGAGGGAATTAAATGCTCCTTGCTGCGTCGTAGTCCCAGAGGTATTCATTGTATGAGGCTGCACTGTTAGTCTCCGACTATCACCCCATCTTCCCAGGAAGGTTCACACGAACTCTCCGTCATACATCACCTTAATGTTAGATGATGATGCTGATCATTGCACAAATAAATAGTCCGAAAGATATTTACACGCAATGTCGCACAGCAGAGATGATTGCTGCTGGAAATTTAAAAAGTCACCTCTTTTTTTAATGTGATTCTTTTAATTCTCTCTCTCTCGTTCCTGCAATAGTAAAGTAACGTAAAGTATGTGGTTCTGAACTTAAATACTTTTTGGGTGCTTCCCTGAATTCAAGAAATTAAAATAATAACCTCATTATTATAGGTAAAAATATGCGTTGTAAGTTTTCTCATTCACAAATAATACTTATTCACAAATAGTTCCTTTGATACTGGTTCCTTACCGCTTCACAGCCTCAAATTCATTACTATTATCATTTAATTTTTTGGCGAAGATGAGAGAAAACCGTTTTAATTTTTCCCTGATATATTTTCATGTGCAAAATTTATTTTTTTATAATTTTGCAATCTGGCACTCTCCCTTGCCAGTAAAATCAAAAGGAATTGGGACTAAATATAATCGAGGTTAAGGATAAATGTATCTGATCTATTGTTAAAATGGCACTGTTGCTCTATGCCAGCTGAAACATTAATATCTTCCTTTTTAATAGCTGAAAATATATGCAGAGAAGAATGAAGGCATAGGTTTTTCTATGAGGCTATTCTTATTTATAAAGCGTGGTGCTTGAAAAGGTCATGACAGGACAATGATGATGATGAATGAAACACAAATTATTAGTCTAGCGTTTTTTTTATTTTTTCTTCTGAATTCCACTGATTTCACATTCAAGTACATTTAAAAACTTCAAAAACGATTTAATAGTCATATGGTGTGGACATTTTCATGTTTTCTCACATATTAACCACCTTTCGTTAAAAAAAGCAAACACTCATTACGAGAAAAATATCCTATCACAACATCGTGTAAATTTTCTTCTTGGAACAGTCACATGTCAAAAACAAATCCATGAATTGTTAAACATGAGCATATGATGCTGAGCTTCTAAGTTATATGTTCATTTTTTGGGCCATTTGTTTAGAAATCATTTCCATTTTTATTTCCGTAGACATAGGTGGAGCACATGTATTGTGTAACACGGCAGTCTTTGACAGTTGATTTTATAAGAATGATATGATGGCAATTACAAGAACATTAATTTTTATTAATCTCAGAGTCACTAGTGCTCTGCATAACTTGCAAAATATATGTTATGTGGTTTTCTTAACCCTTTGATGGAGTCTTATCAGGTGGCATTTTGTAATACATTATATTAGAATATATTGCACATTGGTCTTTACTTGATTACGTTGGCAATTTTGAGCGCAGCAAATAGGTTTGGATAAGTTGATGTCTATCATTAGTAGAAGTACCCAAAACTTCCCGGAAGTCTCATTTATTCTTACTTTATTTTACTTATTTATTTTATGTCAATTACTCCACTATAATTGAAGGTCTGTCCGAGAACGGATGAGTTGTGAATGTTTACATCAGTAATAATTCATTGGATTATTCGGATTCCAGTGAAACATTATCAACTTTGAAAATTATAAGATTTCCTTTTATGACAGTAAATTTTCTTAGAAATTAGAATTAAACCCTCCATTAGAATTTGACAGTACTGGAGAAATAACTTGAAGTTGCTGAGAAAATCAGTATACAGGTGGAACACTCTGCCAAATTTTAAAGAAACAACTAAAAATCTTATTTTCTCTCAGAATGAGCCAAAATTGCTTTTAAAATATGCTTCTCCTTGGCAACATGCTTATTTTACATATATATATTTTTTGTTGTAAGGAAATAGGAATAGAACCCCGAATAATTCATGAAGAACTGAAAGTTTTATTTTGATTCCTTGCATATTTATGGAGATAACCTACCATTAGTAAAATTTATATTCATTATTCAGTATTCTGACAATGTATCTCTGTTTTGTTTATGATGCACTATGAGCGAGATTTGGGAATTTTCACCTTGCCAACCTTAGATTTCTAATGACGACAGAATACTCAGACTAGTTTCTGGCAGGTGGCAGGTTCACATTTACCCATTTCGCGAATTAATTCATCACTTTATTAGTGTTCATAGTTAATTCATAGTAGTTTGTAGCTCATATTTGATTCATTTCCTAGCTCTGTTTCTAAGTTTTTATCTTGAATTATTTTTTTGTCTTTCGACTTTTAGTTAAGGAATTTTCAGTGTGTTTCTAGCAAAATGTATGTAATTATTTCCAAGACCAGCGTTAGCTACATTGTACTCATGTAGTGTGGCTTTGCAAGTGATATCTCCAGGAGGAAATAATATTTATTTGATTGTTTCCACATATTTGATGTTATTGAGCAAGTGGAAATGACTAATTGATTCCTCCGGGGGTGATAGTCATTGTGAAGAACTAGAAACATTCTGAGTAGTTATTTAAGCTCTAGACATACAAAACCAATGTTTCATATCATGTTGCAATTTTCTAGTAAATCACTCTTCTTCAAATATTTTGAATCTATTGACGAGGTAGAAATAATTAATGACATATTCTTTTCTATTGTCTAACACAAACACTTTCAGTAATGCTACAACAATGGCATATGCATAACATCGCTTGGTTTTGGTCCATCGGTTTTATTTTCATTGAGATTGGTGCTCTGAATATGTCAAAGTTTAGGAATGTATGATCTCAGAATTAGTGTTTTTACTTTTAAAATGAGGCATTGAATTCAAAATTCCCCAGCATTGAACAAGCAATTGATGTAAGAAAATAATTCAGAATAAGCTCATTGTTGCCATTCCCAGAGTTTTCATCGATGATCATGAATTTATGGTTAAAATTGTTGTTCTGTCAAAAAATAAGTAAAAATGGATTTTGAATATTTATTCATTTAGTAGTCTCCTATATTTGGTCCTTCGATATTTCTAAAAATTTTAAACGTGTCCGCAGAAACTCAGTTCGATACCTCACTCGGTAAGCGTTGAAACGAGAGGAGAGTACGTATCCCAGCAGTGCTAAATGTTAGGTGTTTCTTCGGGTGAATCGAATCTTTCAAAATATGAGCTAGTAAGGTGAGAGAAAGGGAGAGAAGATATAGTATAGAAAGAGAAAAGAAGATAAAGTATAGAAAGGGAGTGAAGTAAATGTTCCCCTTTGAATAAAAAAATTAGGCCGTAGATCATGTTTAGCCTCGATAAGCCCGCAGCAGAGAAAGTTGTCTCCACGGCCATCCCGATGCACGTGAGTGACGTCAAGACTCGGAAAAATAAGCCTATGGAGCCCAAAAAAAAGTTTTTGGAGTAATCTTTCGAGCTAAAATTATTTGAGTTACCAAATGTTTTAAGTACAATCGAGAGCGAGTCCCCAAAATAACGAAAAACAAATCGTCAGTCTTCTTATGCTCGCCTCACCAATAAGTGGCAAAAGTGATACGAAAAACCACATTCTTTCATTTTCTGTTATAAATTAAATGCTGTAAATTAACTGAAATAATAAAACATATTTTTAGAATATGTTATTATTGTTCGTCTGGTTTCATCGATAATTCGACATCGTAAGGTACATTCTTGCTGACTATGCTTGGTTTGGTAAAACCGGTCGACTTCGAATAAACTATAGTGAAAGTTACAGCTTTTTATAAATTTAGAGATGATGGATTTTCATAATGGTATGCTTTGAAATAATATTATTATTACTATGAAGTTGAACGGCGTTTATTTAATAACTTCATCACCGCAATTTCTATACCCTGAGACTCATTTTTTAAAGGATATTCCAAAAAGTAATCAGGTTCCACCATGCAATACCCGCCTGACGTCTTACCGTGCCTGACGTCACACAAACCGGATTTTTCTGGCTCATAGATTAAAGAAGAGAATGTATGTAACCATACGGTACGATAGCATAGGCTAACTTTGAAGCCACTGAAATGCGCATTCGGCCACATAGTGCAGTTTACACGCCGAAAACATAGACATAAGTTGTGGTAACGTCGCGGTAACGTAATTATTTCTGAAGTAAAATATAAAATGGGAAAAATTTCCAAGATGCACTGCACTATTCATTAAATTAATTGGACCAATTGCGCGCGATTTCCAAGTTATTTGGATCATTATTGAACACTGAACATACAGGCTTGACCTTTTGCGTCCAGGTGCCATCTAACCTCTTCTTTAATCCATGATCTGGTCTCACAAGGATTATATACATCACTGACAGCGGGCGGGATCTCCATGTATTCAAGCTCAAGGGATGAGTCCTACGCCAACACCATCACTCGACCGCTCCTCGAAGTTCTCGGCTCCCGTGACGCTGGTGGCTAAGGGGAGGGGGTGTGTATTGGCGTGGAGAAAGTTGACATGGGGTGGTCATAAGGGTCTTGCGGGAGAAGGGTATTGGGAGAAGCACGTTTATATTTCCGTCGGGGACGACGGTTCCTCGCTGCGGTCTCCACCGTCAGCAGGGGGTGTCATCAGGGCCAGGGCAAGGGAAGGATGTTCTCGTCGGTGCTCTCGCCGCCGTTGCCACCGCTCCTGGACATCTGGGCGGCGCACACCGGGGCCAGACCTCCCAAGGCACTCACTGACGTGGAAGGAGTGGGCGTATGTCAGCGAACCCTTCTGCTCCCTGCGAGACGGGAGCGGGAGGGGTAGGTCGGGGACTGGGTGAATGTGAAGGCGAGGGCTGACGGATGGCATCAGAAACAGCGTGCGAGAATGATCTCAATGTCTCCGAAATAGTGCGGGGAAATTTGTCAAGGGGCTCATAACTAGGCCGTGGTGATATTTAGGACGGGATAACATTTGATTTTTATATTTAGGACTTGAGTATAAAACGAAGCTTACCGTTCAAGGGATTAAAGTTAGCGTGGAGCAAATCAGCGCACACAAGATTGTTTTTGTTTTGTAGTGCTCATGAAAAATGATCTCGTTTTTTTCAATCGAGAAGGGTCTGAAATGAATGTAAAGTGACTGTGCTGTTGTTTTACGAAGTGAGCAGTGGACACGAGCAAATAGAAAGCTCCAAATACCTTTTGTGAATTTTTATTTTGGTCTATATTACTGCTCATCATTTCTGTGCATTTTCATTCAAGACGGCTATGCGATTGAATTACTTTAAGTTCAATGTTCCCGAAGCTTTGCGTAAAAAACGTTCAAATAAGCTGAATTGTGATTCAGTTGAACAATATGAAATTCATTATATGTACTTTTATGTAATTATTCATTATTTGTAATTTACTTTTCATTTTACAAATGGTTTTGGTACATTTAGGACTGATTATTCGTAAAAATAATTGTTCAAAGAGTTTTACTTGGTAAAATTACTACTTATTTTATAGATAGTATAATATAGAGTATTTTAGTGAAAGTGTCATAAATGCTATTTTGTGAGGTTCTTCGAGTTTGCATGGACAATTATTTGGAAGAATAGTTGACAAATTATTCGCGAAATTAATGTTAAATATTAATGGGTACCAATTTCGTTTTCATGAAGTAGGGGTTTTAAGAGTAACAATTCCAAGTGAAGAAGAAGTTTATTTTATGATTTTTACAATATTCTAATCGTAAAATCATTGCTTTCAACTCATATGATGATCCCAGGAGCACAGTTTGCAAATAAAGGTATTATTTCTTTGATAGTTTAGCCTTTCTACTTCAAATCACTATTTAATTGTTAAATCATTTATTATTCCTATGAAGTGTAAGGAACAACTCAAATGAGGATTTTTCTCCTGGGTCTTAGACTAAACTCTACTCAATGATTTCAAATGGAGCTTGCAGTTACACTATTTTCTGACAAATATATAGCGAGAAACATACCTGATCGGCTTGAGCGCCCAATTTCTGATGGCAACACCGTCTGCCCCGTGTGAAAGTTTTTTAGATGGAATCCTAGGATGATGCTTCTGTCTCTCTGATTTCGGAAGCATCTGCAGTGGCATATTATTTGCTGGAAGTAGGATCTAAACCTGAGGAAAAATAAAGAGTAAATTTAGTTTACTGATGGTAACACATTTTCAGTCAATAGAATAGTGCATGCATGAAAATATAAAAGAAGACCTCTCACAATAGAAACAATGATTCCAGCTCGGATACCATTGCTGGACTCACCTAGAATTTTGGAGTTATTTGCTCAAGTGTTATTGCCTCCGTCTATTAGGCAGGCACTGAGTGACCTTAGTTAATGAAGCGTAAGTTATACTACTACCATTATGAAAAAACAGAAATATTAATCGTAATTGTGTCTCTATATCGGTTTCAATGCTACACGACTACAAAATTAAACGTGGAAAGTAATGACACACCTGCCACGCTCACATTTTGCAAGTCGTGCACTCGACCAATTGATATCAGTAATTACTGCCACCAAATCGCAGGTTTCACTCTAACTTGAGCCACAGATTTCATTGGAGTTTTGGTGGAGAAAAGAGAGAGACTGACAAATAATTCAATAACAAAGACATTGCAAGGTAAAATACCGCTTCGTTAGCCAACAAATATTTTTAAAAGCACTTTCTAATTAATTCGGCTACCCACTCGCTAACCAGCGTCACTTCTTCCTTAAAGACTGATCACATGTGTTTATTAGTTGTGAATTATTTCTTAATTAAAATGCTGAATGATGTAAAACCTTATGGATACACTTGAAGTGGATAAGATTATCTTCTGGGAAACCCCTTACTGGCTGAACCCACACTTCTTTCAGTCATCTTATTTCTCATGCAATACGGTTACATCTTACACTGATGTACCAAAATTTTGTTTACTTTATTCTCCAACCGTGAAAACTTTTGCACTTCATGGAATAAAACTACCACTGAAACATCTCCCGGTTGACAAACCTGTCGTTCATGCAGTAGTATATGAGGGGATTCAGCGCCGCATTTGACATCGCCAGCCAGTAGAATCCGAGGTAAATATTTTGTGCTTGCGATGCTCTAGCTGCCCTTTGGTGATGAAAGACGTAGAGGAAATAGGAGTGGTAAGGAAGCCAGCACACTCCAAAGCCACCGACCACAAGAACGAGCATTCTGACTACCTAGGAAGAATAATGGAAAGGAAATGTTATCGTAAAATATTTTGTATTATCCTAGTCTGTACTGACATCGTGTAACAGTGGTGTGAAAAATATGATAAAAATAATCATTGGGTTTCTTCACATTTCTTTGAACCTACTTATTTTCAGTTGAATAGGATAAATTTCAAAAATACAATAAGCTACTATTAACAAAGAATTGCGAAAATATTACTTAGAGAAATAGAACCAAAAAACGCTACCCAGGTATTAGAACAGAGTGGACATAAATGATTGGACTTTTTCCCACACAAATGCTTAATGGAAATCTTTGAACGAAGTTAAAGTTAACTAATATTAATTGAGCTACATAATGTACTGAGCTACAACTGCAGAGCTATTGACCTACACAATGCCTTAAACTGGTGGTTATACTTAAGTCGGTAGTATCCTTAATTAAGCTCAGGTTGTCACCATTACAAGTCCTCTTAAGTTAAATCACCCCAAAAGAAACGAATGAAGATTTTTTAAATTGGCTGAAATGAAGGCTATGGGATATTAGCAGGCATTTATAAAGGGGTATAACCTTTCGAAGGATAAATTCAACATTCCTAAGTAAAGTAAAATAAAAGCTTTTATTTGCCTATCCCTAAATATTGACTTAGCGTACATAAATACCATTTGGCAAACCTGCTCTTAAATTTTGGGTATATATTATGCCATAGTTACGACTGTCATGGTTACTTAAACAATAACTTATGAGCCTTATGAGCTTTTCTATAATCACAACGGAAATCGTCCAAATATAAAGCATAATAACGTGCTAAGGCTTCTAAAAGAGGAAGAAATGTTAAAAATCGGTTGATATAGCAGGATTGTACAAATAAGATCGACCACTAAGCAATTTTCTTCGTTATAATTATTTAAAATACTCCCAGGAAGTCGTAATTTTTTATTTTTAATGGTATAGATAAGTAGATTCACACTCATTGGCAAATATCAACTTCTCGTGTATTTTGAAAATTGGTTAGTGAATTATCAAGTGATTCCACATACCTTCCTCTTGGTGGAGATGGCCAGTGCCTGCCTCCGTGTCATCTCACCAATGGACCCACCGCCCCACAAAACCCTCCCGGTCAGCGAGTAACATACCGCCATCACGGTCAGTGGCATTGCGTACGTCATCGCCAAAAATATCACATTATAACTGGAATTTATAATCGTGAAATTTAATTCAATTAGTCATTGAAAAAAAATACACTTGACGAATACCCTGAAATGAAGATGTTATAACATATGGTAAAAAGATTAAATACGATTATAATTTAGACCCTGCCAACTTTTAATTTCGGATTTAAACAGTCAAATATTTCATTTCAAGTAAATGCGTCAGAGTAGTAGTTTTTTGGTATTATTTGTTCAGGTATATTCGTATATATTCGTAATAGCATCAAATTTTACCCACTGCCTATGAAAAAATAACACCTTTTTAATGGTTTGTTTTTAAAACTTTGGTACACATTATATTTCCTAAGAATTAGTAAGACATTTTTTACGATGCATACGATGTGCAGTTTGGCTAGTTGCATTTTAATTTTAGCAAGAACCTTAAATGTGCTTATTTAATAATATTTATAATTATTAAGTGATGAAAATAATTTCGTTCTCATCTATGAAAGAATATTATATGAATTTCAATTGTTTAAACGTGTTATCATAATCTTTCTCAGAAGGTCTGAGATCGACTATATAAGAAGTCCAAACAAGATATTCTTATTGATTTAATTAATAAAAATTTATCATAAGGTGATATAAAATACAGTTTCCGGCGTAATTCTGTGGAAATCTATGATATTAAACATAGTGAAATCACTTGTCTATTTCCATACTGTTTTATTTCAACCGACCATGGTTTCTGCACGTAGTGCCATTTTCAAGCAGATTCTTCGAGATTCTTTATAACCTTGAAAATGGCACTACGTGCCGAAACCATGGTCAGTTGAAATAAAACAGTGTGGAAATAGACATATGATTTCATTATGTTTAATAAGGTGATATGTTTCCTAAGTGGACGCGGGAAAAATACGCTTAGATGCGCGTTTTGCAACCATTTTCAGGTCTCAATATTTTATCGTAGACGCTTCCTATCGCAGCCAAATTATTATCGCCACATCACATCACTTACATAACGCCCACATCTATTAAAATTATCAAGTAGTATTATTCTCTTTAGGCGCTTAAATAAAATTCTGTCACAATGGATTCTCGTTGATTATTAGTAATGCATTTTAAGGTCAGTATAAGTGGGAGTGACTCATATAAGCTAGTTTACCTTTATTGTTACGATATTAATATTGAAAAATTTTGCCGAAATTATATTTGGCAATTAAATTAACTGGCGGTCAAAAAGAAAGTGAGTTCATAGCTGTAAAACGGGTGTATTCTGAGCCATTACTCCAGATGAGTGTATTTTGATTTTTTGTCAACCATGAGGAGGTTTTGTACATCTATTAAAGAGGAGGAAAATAATTTGGAGGAAAATGTTTCCTGTTAGATTGCAATAACCTGATCTCTTTTCAAGTTCATAACTCGGGGTTTTTTCACAAAAGATATTTTTAGGATGGTTGTCGTAACAGATAGTTAATGAAAATGACTAATTCCTCCTTGTTGTTCTGCCAATCTACAGGTGTAATTCCTCGACGGGTACTCGACTGATATTTATCTGCTTTATTTATTTATCTTTTCTCGCATTTTCCTAACCCCTGTATGCTACTAAATCAGTTTTGAAGGTTAAATTGGCATTGAAAGCATATATTTTACCCAAATTTTAATTGTTATTGATTAATTTTGAAAATAATTTATTTTAGATAAATATTTTATAATATTCTTTATTTAGCAAGAGGTTAACTTAAATTCAAGTGGTCTATAAATATATTTTTCCTTTTCGAAACCTTGGTGCAGATAACCTGGGTCGATTTGGAAAATATTGGGCTAAAATTTCACCTCAATGTAAAGTGTCAGCAGGGGTTCAATAACGTATTTTCTGCTTTTGCCTTGAGTTACGCTTCCAAGCCGAATGTATTCTCAAGTCAAATTTGGCCTAAAATATAGCGAATCAATAGCTCTATTCTAAATTAAACGTTTAAAATCTCACTTCATATATGAGATTCGTATCAGAAGGGGTTTATTTCCAAATAAGTGCTATTGCTTTGCTTTTGTGTATTTTTTCCATAAATTGAAAACTTCCTCTTGTTTCATGAATAAAACTATACTTGAATTTTCCTGTACTTAGAATAAATTATGCAAGCTAACGTGAAATACAATTCCTATGTTAATCCAAGTGCATATGAAAGAAATAATCTTCGAAACATCGCACTAAGTGGATATTTAATTTTCTCACAATTATTGGATATCTTTAGCAAAAGTGAGAAATATATCAGAAATATGTGAAGTAGGTAAGGAGATGAAAATCAATTCAACGTAGAGAAAGGGGATTTAACGTATGATATGTTTATCTAAACTGCTAAACAAATATTTAAAGGCTCTCACAATAAAAGTGAATGGAATAGTTGTATATTGATGCATGTATATTGAGCTGAAATAGCTAATACTTTAATTTTTTACTTAGTTCACAATTTTAGTCACTTTTCTTTTCTTAATATTTAAATTTACCTTGATATTTAAATTTTTAATTATAAAAAATATTTAAATGAATACATAACCTAGAGAATATATCTATTTGGTAAGTCAAATGTTCTCCAGTCCTTTAGCGTAGGCTATAGCCTGATTAATTACAGAAAAGCTAATCTGAAATCTATATTCACTACTTCTACATATCGCACTTATAATCTCTACTTACGTGTACTCCGTGACTGAAGTGGGGAATTTTCCGTCTGGCCAAAGCATGAAGCATACGCACCTAGCCTCTCCGGTGCTGTACCTATGGTAAAGAGAAATAAATCACTATACTTGGGCACATTACAATGTACACTATGTCAAACTATAATGCTCATACGTTAAAGGAATCCCATATATTCGTAATAGCACTTAGAGTAATAGAAAAGTTGTCAATACTTTGAATTTCACTTATACTCACCATTGCATTCTCGTGGTAGAGTAGAGGAGGCATGGAAGGGCCAGAAGACTGCTGCATGACCAGATGCCACCGAGGACCCATCTGGCTCTTCTTTTTGACTTCCGGTGCTTTAGAGGGTGGGCGATTGCAAGATACCTTGCGAAAAAAAGAGCATTAAATTATTTTATCTCATCAATTAAATCTCCGGTGCATTACATTTTCAAAATCCGCAACAGCAAAAAATGGAATTCTGAATTAAGGATTACGGGTTATAAACGGCGAGCTTGGTCAACATAATAAATGTGATTAATGGGAAGCTTATGCATTGAAACATTACTCTAAATTTCCACTGTAAAATCTTTTCATGATGGCATTATAACATTAAGAGGCAGTAAACAGACCAGCGGTATTCAAAAATTCAAAAAATAAAAAAATATGAAATAATGTTAAATGCGATATAACGTGAAAAATTATGCTACTTATTCTGAACCTTAACCAGGAAAAGGTTTCATAACACTAATGTATTTTTATTCCCAATTTCATCCCCATATTGACAAAAATATGAGGTGTTGCACTTACTCAACAGAGTTAACTAAGATTAGGCATGTGGAGCAACTTGTAATTACATGTATTAATGACGTTAATTATGAGCTAAAATTATTGGGAGGCAAGTAAAGAAAATGTACGAGTTTTCCAATCTCCCCACCATTGACACGTCAGGTAAGCTTTTGCCTTTGATAAGTGAAACACATATGCTTAATTTCTCAATATTAGTTTGTAAACATGATATTTAAAACGAATCTTTAGATACTTAGACAATGATGTCGCGTCAACATACACGTTGCAGTCATAGATTGACTTGGTTGGCTCCACAGATCCTCTCGTGGTCTCTCACACTTACCTATCTACTGCGATAGCCGTTAATGAAAATACGGAGGCAGCCACGCTGCAATTGGCCACGAAGTTGGAGAAAGAACAATAGGCAGCACCAAACGGCCAATCCCCGTCCAGCATGAAGACTAAGTTGAAAGCACAGTTTAGGATGGAGAGGAGTAGATCCGATACGCTGAGGTTGACCAGGAAGCAGTTGGTGGCCGTCCGCATTCTCCGGTGGCCTTGAAATTTAAAAATAATTTTTGTTTTCACTAAACAATGAAATCCTACATCATAATTTGTTCAACTTTTATCCGTTAGAGCGCCTACATTCCGTGGAAGGTCATTATAAATCTTCCTCCATCTATCTCTCCCAGCCCTCCTTGATTCTTTTCTTCTGTCATCAATCCTTCCTGGCAGATTTACATTCTCTCCCCTGGGATTTAACGCACAACACCAATGAATCCATGAGGAACAAAGATACCCGTGGTTGGCGGTGATGCAACAAAATTGAGTATTATTAAGTATACTGACTAAAGTACTGGTAAAAGCATACTATACTTCCTTATAAATCGGAAAGTTTAAGAGCTCTCAGGGTAAACCAATTACCATTTTTATGAATATGATAGAAAAAGTAAATTTTACGCAATTTTTGAATTTCATGCATTAATCTTGGGCAAGAAAATAGCTGCCAGCATAAAATTAGCATTAACCCTTCAGTGGGCGCGCGGAATTTTGTTACACGTTTAGGCGCGCGGGCCACAATCGTGGCCCAAATTCAAAATTTTTTTTCCGTTTATAAAATAATTTTTCCTAATTGAATTTCTATCTATTAATTAACTTTGACTATTATTTATCGCATATAAAAATATTTTTACTGAAGAAACTGGTTCATGGTCATTTATGAAACTAAAAGCGGAGTATTGTCAAAATTATGAAGTTTATTAGATTTAAATATATCTTTACTCTCAGTTATATAATTTAACTATAAATCCTTTAGCAAAAATACTATAAATAATTGCAGGACATAATAAAACAATTAAAAATTTAAATAATACTTTTTTATTTTAAATGTTATTCTGTAAATACAGAAGTTTGCATACAGAATGCAGCGGAAAAGATAAGTCATACTGATTCATCATCAGTAACATCCCATTGAATGAGTATGATAGCTTACATTACAATGTTACATTATGATATGCATACAACAATAAGGCGATACACACTTAATTATTACAAAATTAACGATCAATACAAAATTTTAATCATCCTACTAGAATCAGATAAGTTCCAGTAAATATCATTCGAGAGTGTAGTTGACAAAAATGTCTCTGATATGTTCTTTGCATGCCCATTTACCGCACTTGTAACAACTCCTACTTGTAGTCCTGTCGCGGCTCCTACCGCAGGCATTGCAGCGTCCAAAGGATCCGCAATGTTGTACAAGAGGGGGAGCGGGATCTTCATTTCCAAGTAGAGCGCGAGCACGCTCTCTCATTTGCGTTGGGAGCGTGGAAATTCCTCTCCGTTTTTCTATCTGAGGCTTTATCATTTCCCACGCAACGTTTTGTAAAAATTCGCGCCTTACTTGGGTAGATTTTGTATTAGCCTTGAACACGTCAAGAGCATTGACAGCGGCTATGTTCAACAAATCATAAAAAACTACCATAGGCCACCGCCTTGTATTACGTGCGACATTGTATTTTGAACAGAGTTGGTCCAGTAGATCTACTCCTATTTTGGTTTTACTGTGGAACGTAATGATTTCTGGTTTCTTTTGACCACCACTGTCTGGATCAATCGCAGAATCACTGTGCATTGTTGATAGAAGCAAAACTGATTTATTTTTTTTCGGGCAGTATGGCACTAGGGTAATTTCCTTATGAAAACCAAAGAGTGAAGAACTCACAGGTGTTTTCTTGCTTGGCAGAAATTCCGTCGAAATCTCTCTCTTATTTTTTCTCAATGTACCAACATAAGTAAGCTTTTTTTCATTCATTAGTTTCTTAGCCAGAGAAACACTTGAAAACCGGTTATCCCCAGTGATGTTTCGATTCGTTCCCACTACCGGCTCAACTAATCGGACAACAATATCCTCCGCGGAGTTGCTACATTGGAATGGCCCTACGGGCTGTATACCGGCATATATTTCAAGATTAAATGTGTGGGCATATTTTACGTCCACTAACGCAAACATCTTCACGCCATATTCGCTGGTTTACTAGGCAAGTACTGCCTGAAGCTACATCGACCACGAAATGCCAGCAGTTGCTCGTCCACAGTCAAAAACTCACTCGCGCGGAAAAACCTCTGTAAGTTACTGACAAATAATTCAAAAACTTCGCGAATTGCTGCAATTTTGTCCATTTATTTCCGCTGACACCAGTCTCGGACATCATCAAATCTCAAACATCTCAACTAAAGCCTAAATCTCTTCTCACTCATCGCAAGGTAGCAAGCTTCAATTCCACTTCCTTTTGAATTGTCCCATAATTGGGAAACGTTTTGCCTTGAGCTTCTCAGAACCCCTATCAAGTAAAATAACCCAAAAAGTGCTGTTATTTCGATTTCATCAGCAGTTCTTGCATATCTGTCTCTTTGAAATTAATTCTTGACTTTCTCAATATATATCTTTGTATATTTTGTGATAGCCTGAATTAATTTATGGTCGAGAAAAAGCTCCATGGACTCTAACTCTGACTTTACTGCACAAGAAATCCCAATTGGCCCAGTGGATTGAGTTGTTATGTTGTGCTTACGACGCCTGACTTTTAGGTTTGGTCCAAATTTATTCCATTTTGTAACTGCGTCCTTTCCGAGATAATAATTTTAAGTCTATTCTCACTATCGGCTTCTTCATCACCTGATTCTCCATCAGCGTCTGATTCTCCATCGGTCTCGTTGTCTTCTCTTTGGATTTTTTCTTCTTCGCTGGCTTCTTGCTCTGAGGAAGGGTTGTGTTCACTTTCATGAATGATGTCTTCTTCCACTTCATCTGGATCTTCTTCCTCTTCCGAGCCCGATCTTAAATCCTCTGATTCCTCAACGAGCCACCTCCGAATATCGTTGTCAAGGCTATAGTGTAGCCTAAGTCTTTTAGTCGAGGACAGTTCCGAATGCCGCTGGATAGACAGAAGTAGTTGGTGACCTATTGCGAAAAAAAATTTTATTTTCACAATTTTAGACGACTGGACTAAACTCAAGCCAAAATCAAAGATCATTCTTGTGAATCACAAAATAATCAGCAAAAGGAATAAACGTAATGGATATTTGCTAGTGACACGAGCAGAAAATGCTCACGCCATTAGGCGCGTGGGCCACATATGTGGCCCACTGAGACCGGTTCCCAATTACATGGAATTTACTGTCGAACCCGCAGCAATATTTAAAGAGTGATTACTTGAGGCCTTAGAGGACGAAAAAAGGTGAATCTACTGGGAATCACGAGTATGAATAGTGATCGTATTGAAAATGGCGCGATGAAGAAACACGATGGGCCACCATTGTGGCCCGCGCGCCCACTGAAGGGTTAAAGAAAAATATAACTTCACACAATAAAACCTAATCACACGATGGTAATGTCGCGGACGCCACCGGTTATAATGTCTACTTTTAGAACAGTAGAAGTTGATTTTTAAGTTTAATATTTTGATATAATTAGTGCACATTGTCTCCATATGCATACATAAATACCTGCGCAACACTCAGCACACCATTTCTGACTCATGTTTATGCATTGAACTTTAATTCATGTCACAACTCATTTACCTGCTCTCATAGATTTTCAAAATCTTAATATTATTTGAATTGGTAAAATAGTTATGCGTTCACATTTTCCCAGTGAAATAATCGTTTTCTTTCGCACAAATAATTTTTACTTAAAATAAGCACTAATAATACGCTTTTATTCTCATTTTCTCCTGCTTATTGAAAATATTTTATTACTCTGGTCAATATTTCTTTCCGTTTCCCATGACTATCAATTGGGCAGCACATGACAAAGCAAATCGAGATGAGAGCTCTTCTGCGCTGGAATGCGTGGATAAAATTAATATATAAGACACTGTCTCCGGCGTTACTTTGTGGAACTCCTTCATTTTTAATAATAATAAACACTTGGTTGTTATTCCACACTTTATTGGAAACAAAACGACCCGGGTTTCAGCATGTCATGCCATCATCAGCATGTCATGCCATCATCATCCTGATGATGGCATGACATGCTGAAACCCGGGTCGTTTTGTTTCCAATAAAGTGTGGAATAACAACCAAGTGTTTATTATTATTAAAAATAAAATTAATAAGTGTTGAATATATCAAATTGCCGGATAATAGTAATGGCGACTTCAAAGGGAGTTTTTGTGCAAAATTCTCAACTTTATTGTTCAACTTTATTCTCTTGAACAACATTTTATTTTTTTACGGCTGTCAAATTATTCAGTTACGTTCACTTGTTTGAAACTTTTCGAATGTGATAAATTAAAAAATCAATATTAGTGGATTAAAAGCACTCTTTGATGACCAGCGTTGAAGATGCCCTAGCCACAATACATTCAAGAGAAGGTTCGCGATGTGAGGTGGCCATAAAATACCGTAAACTTAAAAAAAAGGATCATTAAACACGTCAACTCAAATTTTTCTGCGCATATGGGTGAAAAAATCGTATTTAAGTCAGGGTTCTACTCTGCTGGAACATATTTTACACACATTTTCATCTAAATCAACATGATACTCTATGAGCTGCCGCATAAGTGTGTCGTAGGGGGTGTTAGGACTGTTAGAGGGACGTGTATTTCGGGTGTGTTTTGAGTGGCTCTCAGTTCTTATCTTGTTCACTTATTGTGCATGGAAAGGATGATTTTTTTACCTATCTATTCGGTAACGTATCTCTCTTATTTTATATTTTGATGAAGTGCAGCGTAAAAATGATATTCTCCTTGTCACAGTAAAACACACATATTCTGAATGTCAAAATTAATCTAAGCCTAGCGTGTAGCTTCCGAGGCTGTAATGGTTCCCACCTTAATCCCTCTAAAAACTGTGATACAGTCTGGTCGCTCGAAGAAGTTTTTTAACGAAGCGCTCAGCTTTCATTTGTAGTTTACTTATTTTTCGAATTAAATATTTCTGTCCAGGGTTCCAAATGTTCACGGCGTATTCGAGGTGTGGTCTAACCGGAGTAGTACATCTCTCTCACTTTTTCTTAAGCATCCGCCATTTTGTGACGTTATAGAACACAAATAACGGCAATAACCCATGAAACTTGTGCATAGAACAGCAAAAGTACTGTTATGAGTGATGGTCATGTTTTTTATTTCATATAAATCCTTCCAAAACTCCACCATCTGCTTAACTTTTAAGATTTTCGAATAAAAATTAAAACGGGCGTTTTCTTCGCAAATTGGTCATGTTTGAGCCTACGTATCTAATTAATGGGTAAAGACTATGAAAAATGAGTTACCATTCCATAATTAGCAATTGTGTGTTCACACACGCAAAGTTTCAAGTTCAAGACTTTTGTTTTCCTTTATTCGATATCCGATCACTGTGCGTCCGTCCGTTTGATGCCACCTGCCGACTTGTATATGTCTTCTCCTTACTTTACTGTACCATATACAATAGGTCTTCCTCATGGTGTATTTATGAATCTTCTTAATAAGTTCACTTAACTCAGAATATAAAAATATGTTACAGCGATGTACAATTTCAATTTTAGATGCTTGACGTCCTGTATTAATTGAAATTCAGTTTTTGCCAATGCATTTGTGACTATTGAAAGGATACTTATTGCTATTTCACTTGAAGTTAGACTAAAATGTATTGCTTTTAAGTTTTAGTTCCATTCGTCAGCCAAAAGACTAGAAAAATTTTGTGATCATTATTTTGCCTGAACTATTTAAAAATATTTTCAAGCAAATTTCGGTGCAGGAACGTACGAATAAACTAAGAAAAAATGTTCCAGCCAGTAGACCTCATCAGCTCAATTTTTTTAGTAGGGAGAAAAATACAATAAATACGGAGAATTTTACCTACTCTATTACAAGTTTTCCAAAAATAAGTGCGCCAAAATTGGGTGGGTTTTTGGGAAAATTCATTGAATTGCTTCGATGACGGGTTAATCGTTGTGAAAAATTTAACCCAACTGAGAGACTAGTCCATTTAATCGGTATATTTACATAAGCATTTCATAACTTCCAGCTAGAGCGTTGAGCGTGAGTAATAGGTACTAAAGATGTGTTATCTCCGTTTAACAAAATATTTTAATGCATGACTTGCATATACCTTAAGCCTTTCCATAAACCTGTTGGCAAGGCATGTTTATTTTTCGCTAAAGTTTAATCATTAGGATATTGTAAAAATCCCCTTTTACTATTGCTTATGGAACTAGAAAACGTGGTAATACTTTATGGTAATACAAAAATGCGTGGTCAGTAGAGTATCTTGAAATTCCCTCGATTCGGGCACGGTGGGGGAAACGACAGCGAAGAGAAATGTGAGAGACGCGAACGGGAGAAATGGGCAAAAAATATTCCCGTCCCTAACGAGCTTACCTGAGCAAGAGTTTTTCTAAGAGGTGTAAATAATCGACTGTCAAAGTGAACCGAGGTCTCGGTCAATATTTCCACGAAGACTAATGTCCCCATTTTATTGAGAATCTTTGAGCTTCGGAAAGTGGCGAATGAAGGGTCTACTTTTCGTAAACAAAGAAGAATATCCCGTGTTTACTGACGAATGACTGTGTGTGTGACTGCCTTGGGGAATGCTTCATAACACATTACAGAAATAGATTGCGTACCTTGCAAAGAACGTCCTTTTCTACGGCAAGTAGCTCATGGTATTCAAGTTTAAAAAATAAGATTCATTCCTGTTATAGTGCTATGCAACACCAGTAAATAAAATGTCCCCTGCAAGTAATTTAAACAAAGATAAAATTGATAAATTTCAAAATCTCCAGCTGTTTTCGTGAGTCCAGTAATAAGAAGCAGTGGTGCGCGTTTGTATACCTAGACGCATTTTCTCATAAAATTGCAGAAAAATTACCAAGAGTTAAATATAGTGTTGTTTTCAAAGAATGTGCCACTCTGAGAAGGCTCTTTGTAGAAGGGAAACTGGACTCCAAAGATAAATGTTGTGACTTCAGAGCGATTCTTACTTATGTGATAAATGTCATACACTAGTATCTGACACTTAAATTTTAGCGGCAAAGTAGGCACCTGTGTAAGTATACTTCATATACCTTAATAATTTTGCCAATGTTCACCAGTCAATTTCAGTCACCTTTCTTCCTCTGGCGGGGAAAGACATTACATCTTCCAGTAAAGGGATATAATTTACGAGGAACGTATTTACCTGATATTTAGCATGTTACGCATGATTGAAGTAGTGACTGGTTTAATTACAGCGTGTTATTAATTGGACCTATCGCCATTAACCGAGAATCGTACCGAAAAATAACAAGCTTTAAGTAATCAAATGCTGCAAAAGCATCCAATGAATTCAATTTACTGCATAATTGAGAGTTTTCCCTGGATAATCTCCCGAAGGGAGAACTTTGAATATGTAGATGGCTATATTTCATGGATACCTTGTTTAGGCTTTGCTTTGCCTGGGGTTGTTTTTTCACGTGTGAGATCATTCTTTACAGACTAAATTTCCCCAGAGTGATATCATTTAAATATACCCGGGTTTATTTCGACGACTTTTTCCATTTAAATTTTAACGAGCGGTGAAATTGGGAAAATTTTTTCTTTGAATGTACCATGAATAACTAGATATAATCCCTCTAACGGTTCAGTTGTGAAGCGAAATGATGTAGGTTTGTGCGTTGCATAAAATGGACTTTTTTAAATATGAAATATGAGCGAGTAGAATAAAAATAGCAGTGTTAAAGTTGGTTTCTCATTTAAATAACTTTTAGCGATTCAATAAATGTTTATTCCCTCAATCTAAGATCTGAAAAACTGTAAAAAAGGAAACTGTAACATATTTATTCTATTCGCTATTAAAGCAGTAACATTGACTTTTCATCATCATAAAGAGATAAAAAACGACCTTAAATACGATAAATGCGCATTCAGTAACGTGTGTTTTTTTTCATTAGCAAAGATTAACCCCGTCATGTTTAAGGATTTAATACGACTTAAGAGAGAAAAAAACTTATTAAATGAGGGTGATATTCAAGCCATGAGAGCGTTGGATGGTAAAGAGAAAGAATGTGTTAACATTCTCCTTTGCAACCACTGAGGAATACCACTTAATGAGAATAAATTATGTTCATAGGTACTGCGTGATTTTTCGATGCAACATGTTTCTCTCCGTCTATTAAATCACGCAAACTTCATGCGAAGGATAGCGTTTGTGTCCCAAATTATTAGGCAAAAACGTACGTCCCGACGACACAATCAAACGTAATGTCGCAATGTTGCAAACGCAACGCTTATATCTGAGTGAAAAGGAGAAAACATCCTCCATGACCTTCTAGGGTAATAAGACGTAACTATGGTGCGAAGCAAGATAAAAGCTTCTTGCTTGAATTCTTGCTTTTGAAGGGTTCCTTGAGTAGGGAAATAGAAAAAAAAAGAGAATCAAACTGTCCGGTACAAAATCTTTGAGTAAGTCAGTTTTTTCATGCATCTATTAGAAGGACTTCTATGTAATGCCTTGATGTAGGCACGTCTGCTTGAATTGAAGTAACAGGACATAAATGGTATTTTTCACTGATAAGAAGGCAATTAACCTTGAACCTCTCGAGTAAGAGATTGAGAGTCTGTATTGGTAAATGCACGAAGTGCATACTGTCGTTATTCTGTTAAATTTTCTTGTACATCATGTTTTAAATCTTCAGTGAATCATCCTAACCAAAGATTCCGCATCGCTTTTGACCATGGTCAATACAATATAATATGATGGCTACTGACTGTATCTATGATGCATCACACTTATTAATGTCAACATATCTGCAGTATCTGACATTCATTCACTACTGAAAATCATGTTTCATATATTCTCTGTGTCGTTTGTATTTAGTGCTTATATCAGTATTCATCGTTCAGCTTTGATTCAGCTGATATTTGTTTCGTATTAGTTCACTGTCTCTACAAATAAATTATTGTGAAACCAATTCATTCACTTGAGTATTGATAATCAACTTTTAATTTGTGTATATAAGTCCAAAAACCGGTAAACATTACGAAAATTAAATCTTATGCGGACGTTTAATAAATGTGCTGTTTTGAAGAAGTGATTTAGTTGGTCCAAATTACAATTATTGAAATAATATTTTAAAAGACTCGATTCCTCGTCAATTACAGTATTAAATACTACTACTCAAATGTTCATTAGAAAGAAATAGCTTAGTATGTATAATACAATTTATGACATACATAATAATTCTACTTAGAGATATTTACCATTCCTTTCTGAATTTTTGGGAAAGATAAAATTGATAAAAAGTGGAGTGATTTTTCATTACTTTCTTTCGCTTTAAAATTATTATCAGTTACGTCAATAGCCATTTTCATTCCATAATGGTAACTCACAGCTACGAATTAGTAGCTAAATTATAGATTTAACAATTCATAAATAGGAATATTCCGTGTTTTTAAAACTTGAATTTAATTTCAATTTTATTTCACATAATTTTATAAAACGTTAACGGTATATACATTATCAGCCTAAGTTCGCCTTTTATCTCTCAAAGTCAATAGTTGGTGTTCGACAATCTGTTGTAGCGCAAGGTCACCTCTCAGGCTCCCAGTCCTTTTCATTCTGGGGTTCCCATCATCATTAAAATGGATTTCTTACGCGTCTTCGAACATTTTCCCCTATCTCTTGGCGTTTATTCCGTATTTCCTTTGTATTTCATTATAGAGAAGTCACAGGAGTTATATACCTTCTACTCCCTTGCTGGTTGTGCCCATTGTGCTTTCTATATTGCCCGTTTTCAATAAAATCGATCCTCACTATCAAACTAGGACTGCTCTCAATCCTCTTTGACATTGATCATCAAGTTCTATTTTATACCTGTTTATTGCCTTTTCAAAATATTTCTTAATCACATTTGATGACGAGTTTCCAATATTCCTTTAGAATATTCTACAAAAGAGAAGAATGTTTTGGATATGCTGAGACTGAAGTCGGATTCAGCTATTTATAAAACAATAGCAATAGCATTTTATTTCACTCAAAGAAATACTCATACATTTACAATATTTCATCTGGTATAAAATAGTACAAAAAGGATGTCAACTTCGCGATAGAAATGATGACTCCACGCTTAATCAACATATCCAAAGCAAGGGAATAAGTGAGGTTAAATAGAATGATATCACGTTTTCATTTTCCTCTTACATTATTCATGACCTCTGTGCGAATTGAGGAAAACCCTAACGCTGGACAAATAAATAGTCGAGGAGCGCTAATGCTAATTTAAATAGTAATTTCTTTGAGGTAAATGAGAAAAATTTGAATGAGGCCTCTTTTATGCGATGGAAAATGAGTTTAGAATGGATTCGTTGAAAAGATTATTTTAGTGTTGCAAAAATGTCATGAACACCATAGTGCAATTCCGTGCATAATTTTTTATCATATATGTTTGATTCGCAAATTAAATTTGCTATTATATAGCTTTTATATTGTTAGACGTATTGAAATAATTTGCGCAACAATATAGCGCGTGTGGCAAAACATTTGCCATGTCACATGTTGATGAGCTGCAAATCAACCTACTTATCATGAATAAATAAATTGTTTTAATCTTGAAACGAAAAAAAGTTGGTATAGAAAAATAAACGAAGTATAATAGTTTTGTAAAATATATAAAATTATTAAAGTATTTCCGTTTACGGCTCAAGATTAAAATTATTTTTAGCACAAATTGGTGAATATAACCTGTTAAATGAAATGTCATTTGTTTGTTTTATTCCCATTCCTGGTAAACCCCAACTAATTTTTTTAGGTCGTTTACAATATTTTTTACAATTAATTCCTCGTAAGGTTTCTGATCTTTGCATAATTTTCTGTGGTAGTGCGATTAATCCTTTAAATTAAAGTTAATTATTAAATTAATTAATATTAAATTTAACTATTAAACCAAATGCTTCAATGGTCATTAAAATTTGTAAACAGGCGAAACAGCACTTCAAAGATGCATAACTTGGACGACTGAGAATGAGCCTTCGTCCTCATCCTGGCAGGACGTTGCCCATTTTTCTATTGTTCTCTAAAAATCTCGCCAATGGCCTGAAGTGCCTACCATTGTTTAGTGGAATCAGAAAAGTTTCATTTAATATGGTTTCTTCCCATGTATTTCATGCTTCGGTCCCAGAGAACCTTTACACGCAACTCTTGAAGACCTAGCGATGTGCCATATAGCATCAGTGAGCACTATCTTGCTGTGATTTAGGCTATTAATTCCACGATTTCAATTGTGCGAAAAGTTTCCTCCTCATGCTTCGTGTGTTTAAAAATATAATTAGCCTCTCACAATAAGAATGGCTAGATTCATCTTTAAGGCTAAAAAATTAACTGAATTAATTCCGGATTCAATGGGCTTCATTTTACTTTCCTTTGGCACTCGTATCTTTTTCCTCGGTGACTACATGAAACTGCCATTAATGTCAGGGAAAATGAAATATTTACAAAATATGTTTTCACAGTCGTATGACCAAATGATGAAGTTATTATTGCACTACCTGATGATGTATTTACTGATGATAAAAAGGATTAGTAAACAATGTATTGGAGGAAGAGCTTTAAGCTACGAAATATCGGTCATTAATCCGAAGATTGGTTTTCAGCAGCTCTTCACTCCAATCTCCTTAGAGTTAGTAAGAAAATATCCGCCGAGCATGGGTTTCTATCAATTGGTAGCGAAAAACGGTTTCCTTGGTATGCTAAATGCTCTTAATAATATTTCTTTTATGTATTTTAATAAAATTCCCAGTCCAAGATCTATGATCATATCATTAGTGGTAGTGCCATATACATTCGTGATTATAACTTCATATAATTTCAAATTCAGCGCAATTTTAAGAAATTGATATAATTACAAGATGAATTGAGTGTTTGTATAAACGACAATTTGATATGAAGGGAAAAACTGTACAAGTGGATCAAGAGAACATATTTCACATATTTGCTCACAAAAAAAATAATTAGTCGTTTTTGACGGAATGGAGATAAATGAGCTGTGTAAGAGACTTTTTAAACCATAGGTGTATGAATACCTCCTGTGCAGAGCTTGTGTATACGTTGGATTTGAATTCTCTAGGATAAAGATAGCAAAAATGATTAGATATTCTATAAAAAGCGAAGTTCAACAGCCAAAAACTTTTAATAATCAATATTGCATTTTATTGCAAGTGGATGATAAGTGGAATCGCCGAGGGTGAAACATATCATAAGTTTGCCCCAGTATCAAGATTATAAGGCATTACTTACGTTCACATTATATAGAATTATTTTTTTACGCATCACCTATTTTCTTTCAGATTTTTGTATATGAGAACCACACATTCATTAAAATACAGACTAGTGCAATAAATTCCCTCGGGAATTTAAGATCTATCGGGAGTAAACAAAAGGTAAGAGGTAAGGTATTGAGTAAAATATATTACTCCGACTGAGGCTTGACATTGTGGAAACGCTCCATAGTAGCTGAATAACTTACTAATGTCCGCACTGATTCAATCTACAAAGGAGCCGACCTAGGTTCCCTTATTAATAGGATAAAGCATTTAAAAAGTTGACCACAGGCCATTTTCACTTAAGGGAGTATCAATAGGGCATCAAGGATGGAGCCTATTGAGCACCTAACTTTGAACTCGGTGTCCCTGAACTTACTGAGGTATTTTAATACCCCTGCTTCTCAAGAGCCTCACGTATGGGAGATGGATGAGGGGGTGCTGGTTGTATGGAGAAGCGTTGCTATGGGCGAACATCAATCCCGCAGGAATGCCCTTTGATTTTCCAAAGCCTCAGGCATCCCGTTGCTACCAATCGCGAGACACCTATATGAGAGGTCATAATGCGCGGGGTGAAAATGAATAGCAAAAGGGCACTTTACCTTGCCTAGGCAGCCTGCCACAGTATTGATCCATTTGTATAATCAGCAGATACGTCTATCGCTTGGTGATAGCAACCAACACCTAATATTGGCGCAGTGGAAAGATATATACTTATACTTATTATATTCTTCTAACTTATAATATTTAACGCCCTATACACATTTCATCCGTATATATTCATAAAAAAATATATGATGCATGTTTACTGGTACGCTAATACGCAAAGTAACAGGTTAGTAACGTCTGTTTGTCTAGTAAATGACGCTTTATACGTCAAAACCGGTCGACAGCATTAAAATAAATAGTGTTATTTGTACTGTGTTTTGGTCATAATTAATTCTATCTTCAATTTCCACCAAATATCACCACAAACGATTAATTTGATAACACTTAACTCCTTAATGCATATAATTAACACTCGGCTTTAACAAGATCTGAAAAATATTAAATGCTAGTTACGTTTGAAACTGCCAGTGTACAAAGTGGATAAATTTATCTTTACGATCTGATCTCTGCGAAAAATTCTCGATGCTAGAGTATTATCTCCCAAATGGCTAAAGAGTGTCGCATGTTAGACACAGCACAGCAAGGCATAATGTGCAATACATGCTCAATTAGAATGAGGATATGGTCATTGATCGTACGGGCATTCAAAATTTACGAGGGCGATTCAAAAAGGTTGCAGCCTTGCACAAAAATGTCGTTCCCAAAAATACTGCTGGTTGCTTTGGCTTGCAAGCATTGGCTTTGGAAACGGAAGCGTTGGTATGATATGATGATGATAATGTTTCCGAATATACCCTACGAATGTTCATAATATCGTTAATGCCGAAACAAGATCCTTGGTAAATAATGAGTCCTTTTTTTAGCATTTGGTTGGTCATTTTCTCAGAGAAGAGTGGTTTTTGATATTCCGTATTTCATATATCATTCTTTGATATCTTTCCCATTTTAATTGAGCAATCTGGCGAACAGAACGGTGCGTTGAGAAGCGTAGGTGGACCCAGTCCAGTACTGATAACGCCGTTAGTTATTTCCTGAGGGAAGACCATGGAAGTGGAAAACCACGGTGACGGAAATAATTTACACCCACGCAAAATCCTCAAAGACTGCCGATCAAGTTCCATCAATCATTCAAAGATTAACGAATCCGTTCTCACCCTGGTTTTCCTTTTTCTTTAACTCTTGAGGAATTTTTCCTTCTCATCGTCATGAATTAAGTTTGATTATAGCTCAGTCCATCTGAAAGATGCGTGGGTTGATGAAACAACATTAATACATGAGCACGAAGCCTGACTATCTCAGCCCTGAGCGGGCTTCTGTGGTGAACACATTTGAACGAGTTCCACCAGGCTTTTTCTCTGAACAAATTTTACTCCATGCTTTTGCCAAACTGTCCCATACTTACCCCGTAGGTTTTAGTTGAAATATATTAATTAATTTGATGATTAGTAAGCATTATGCAGTAAGTGTACGACTTAATGATTTCCCAAAATAATTAAATTTTTGCGTCCATATTTGAAATTGCTTATTCGCAGCTTGGTATTCGACAGCTTGGGTTGATATAGCGATCAGCCATTTCCGCCGTTAGAAACTACCCTATATGTTAGCATAAATTAAAAATACCAATTAAACTCCCCAATAGTTATCTTTTGCGGTGAATATCGTTGAGTCATTAGAGGACTCGGATATATGAAGGAGGTACCCTGTGCATGAGTACACATTCTCGTTCATATGGCACCTCAGTCCATGAGGCCGAAGCCCATCTTAAAAAACATGCATTTAAAAAGACGGTGGATATCGCTCGTTGAACGTATACTGATTAATTTTTTTGTATTTTTATAATTTTAGATAAAATAACTTATAATTAAGCCAGGATTTAGTAGGTTTCTCAAATTGAGACAATTGTGAGGTTAGATTATTTCAATTCCACTTTGTGTGAGTAGGAATAAAAAGTCCTGATTGCCAGTTTTGCACAAATCAGGCTTTTGGAAACTAAATCCACAGTCTTGGTCAATCTCTGACATTAACGATTAATCGTTTCTTTCTTAATGGTAAACTTTATACGCAACAGCAAAACATTTCAAGAATGAAATGTTTGTATCGGGTAACATCTATAAAAAATATTAAAATTATTTGTAGATGGACGGCATAATTATGTACTATGCAATCATTTATGGGAAATACTTATAAACACCCTTGATATCAGCGTGGCTAATTGTCCGAGATGTCTTTTTCTTGATATATTTTTCGTTATTTTTTTCGATTTATCTATCCAATTAAAATGTGAATTCATATCTTAAAATGTTACTTTCTCTCTTTTAATAAACGTTAATGAGATAAAAATATTATTATCTTATCAAAATTTGTAGACTTGGTGGTACAATGGGTTGCTAAACTATTTTCAATTCACATTAATATTACATTTTTAATAAAATCACGTGTATTTTAAAGTCAAAAAGCCATTATAGGCTGGAATATTTTCTAGGGATAAGTAACTATTGGCATGACTACGTTTAGTAATAATTATAAAAAATAGAATCTCATGGACTCTTCTGCTCAAGGTCATTTTTAGATATATGATTAATGTTTGATTCCTCTTATGTATAACTCCAGGTTTGGAACATTATCCTTCCTTAAAAATATTGCTCTCGGTTTTTTTGTATGGTAGCTTGCTTGGCAGTGGCAATTCGCAACGTCAATATCCAAATGCGTCTAATACCTCCATAATACACCTCCGTATGACTCACTCTTTGCCCTATTTACTCATGTAATATTTTCATTAGTATGGCAATGCATTGACATTACCTTTGACGGTGAGCATCTTTCTCTATGTCACAAGAATTTCCACATCAAATCCTGAAAGCCAAAACAACACAATACCTCCTAAAATATTAAAGGAAAAGGAAGCCGAAAAACAACATTTCTTGATTGCGGAGGAATACACTTACAATAGAAACGAGGGAGAATTGGAGTGCATCAAAGTTCACTCTTCGGTTGGGCTGCGTTTACAGTGTCTCACCTGTATATTAGGTAGACCCTTCCACTTTAAGGAGAGGGTATCTTCGACTCCTGCTGCTCGTACACACACATGAGGGTTGAGGTTATCTTAACGAGTCACACACACAGCTATGCAGTCTCAACAGCTATGCAGTCATCACTAGTACCACAAAACGCGCTTCGTTTGGATGTCCAGAACAAGTTAATGGCAATTGAACCTGAAATTTTCCCGTTCTCTCAGCCTTTCGCGCAATCAAAAGATTTTTATTCCTTCCAATAGAGTCTGTAAGTTGAATCCGAGGCTTGTTCACGTAAAGTTATAGGCGAAATCATTTAAAACAATTTGGTGAATAGCAATCATGAATTAGGTAGTAAATGTAATCAGGTTAGCTGCAACTCCTGCTTAAAGAAATGTCCTTGTTTTGTACTAATTTATCACGTTGCCCATCTAATCATCCCACGCTGTTTTTCATCTCTGTGGATAAAGAGTGCCGTTACATGTAATTCACAAGGATCATATCACCACCTCAATTCAACAAACCATCCCCCTTGGTCTCCGATTTTGCTCACAATTCGTGTATGGATAAGAGTTCACCTCAAACGAAATAACCTGGAAGCATTCGGGAAAAACATTTCATGTGATTCATACGTATTCAACAGTTTTCATATTATTTCCCACATTCCGTGCATTGAATCCGTATTTATCCTTATGTCTCTGCTCCTAACTATTGTCGAGCAATGATGTAAGGGTCATATTAAAGGTGATTTTCAAAGTCGGGTGTTACGTTCCGCGACTATCCCGCGTTGCGAGAATCCGCTTTGGAGGAAGCATTGGTCTTATTAAAATACGAGGGTTGCGTTTCATAACGAAAAATAATAGACGTTATTGGCGGTTTTTAGATAAACTTTACGTGATTTCACAAATTTCTTTGAGAACAGATGTTTGAAAAATTACTGCAGAGCCTTTTGATGTATAGTAAATGCGCTTTGTAGTGCACAGGGTTTCGTATAAATGAAAAGCAAATGTGTTGTTTTGTTACCAAGGGAAGAGCTAGCTAAAGCGAATGGAAATAGCCCATTTTTGTATCTTTTAAGAATTTTTTACTGCCCGTCTTTAAACGGGAATATATTTTCCAAATTTATGTTCATCATTTACCCTTTTACTCCATCTTTCTAAAAATCTCCTCTTTTGATCCACCTGATGCGTTTCAAACTCGGAAGTGCCCCTGCAGCTGACGTGAATAATTCCACTGCAGTGGGTGGCTGGGAATGGAGAGCGCATACTGTAGGACTCGACCCTTTGCATCCAAAGGACTACGCGATCCACCCGCCCTGTCGTAAGCAAGACCCTCCTTGATTAGGATTCCGATCGCGAAGAGGCCGTTCACGCATCACCTCCTTTAAGTCATCCGCTTAACTCCCACGCAGCAGCTTAAGACGAACCTATGAAAATATAATCCGGGAGGAAAGAGAGGGGTCGATAAGAAAGGCAATGGGGGGTCGTAAGGAATATGAAAGCCAGTGATTAACGCTCTTGATCGGTTGACTTCAGGATTAGGATCATGAATCTTTGCCACTGGTTAAAGCTTATGCCTCGAGTGTTTCCTGTATCACGCCGTTCACCATCGATATCGTGAAGGCCTGTTATGCGAAGCATAAACAGTGATTTTCCATATCATAGTGGTAACGAAGCTTGGTATCAATACCGCAAATGCACTTTTCTGAGGAAGAGTCCATTGTCCTTAAATTAGATACGCGCGGGGGAATAGTCTCTGCGTTTGCCTACCAGGGTTGCCTAGGTTGCAAACTTTCTTTGCCAACTTCGAAACGTTCAATCTGTAATTAAAATTTACTTAAATGCTCTCTATTGTACTTAATCCTATCATGGATTTGTTTGGTGTGCACAAAAACTATCAACAATTTTTATGTTGGGTGGTTCTGAGAATGAGCATGGTAATTTCTGATATCCTACCTCTCAATTAATTCTAAAATTGTTCCAGGGTACGGAGTATTGTATGTACGAGGCCCATTTTTGTTGTGGAATTCTACAATACGTCGTTTTCCTTATCATATACTGGAAGAAATTGGTGGTTGAATGGAGCGAAATACTTAATTGGTTGATTTGAGTTAGTATAATCAATGAGCCAACTTTAGGTTTTTTTAAGTGGAAATTTTAAATATTTCTTTGGAGATGAATTCATCAGTATTGTAAATGATTGGACTATACATAGATGATTTAGAATTGATAATAATTTACTTTTTCAGATGGAGAACGTAATAATGCAAACAAGGATTGTGCAGTAATTGCTTTATCATCAAAATATGCTAACATTGAATTGTTTGGATTGAAATGTTAGTACAAATGAAAATCAGCAAAATTAATAGCATAATGAATTAATTTTTTTTCCTCATCCAACGCTGCTTATTATTTTTACTGTAAGTAAAACTTATAATGATGAACGATGCTACCTTTTCTTGGTGTGGGGAGAGCTGCGGCGTTATCTTCTAGAACAATCACGGAGAATGATAAAATTGAGCGATTATTTCCATATGTATCAGCAATTCTGCCTGGGGTAGATTTCTAAAACAAAAATAAGCTCATTGAGATTGACGTCATTAGCACATTATATAAGACCGGTTTGCAAATATATATCTTCCCGGTGCTAAGAATACTTCCTTAGGGGCGTTATAAAAAAGGAAAGAGTTTAGCTTAGAGCCCTTCAACGCCCTCGCATGGCGTCGATATCGATCAAATGCTTTCATGAGCTTAAGAAGCGGGCCATAAAAAAATGTGTAAGAAAAAACGTTAAAAATGCGCAAACTCTATAGGTAAGCGAGATGTAGGTGGCATCGAATGGCGTTAAAGTGGACGCGCAGTGTTTGTACATAAAACTCTCATTACCTACGAGAAGCATTGGAGGCTTTGTTAATGTCATGTTTCATTATTTTCTGCAATAAGATCAATTAAATAGTAAATTGAACGCTATATTGCTACGCAAAAGTTTTTTCAAATACATTAGTTATGGGTACAACAACTAAGGATACGCTGGACTGGAGAAAAAATATTTTACTGGACTATAATCTAACTGACAGCCCCTAGTGATCCTAAAATATTACTTTTGGAATGAGGAATCAACATTCCGGGTATTCACTGTGAAATCAGAAGGTTAGTCATTCGATTCTTGGCTCAAATAGCTTCTCACTTACTTCAATTAGTTTCATTGTGAAAACAGTTGAATTTTAACCGACTGCAGTCTTAACTAATCATGAAGAACTTCTTTGATGTAATCTTAAACTATTTAGGAATGAATTTTTTTCGGCGTATATTGTTTGCTTTGCCGTTAAAATTCGTGGCAATCCATAATTTCCATGTTCGTTGGATGTTCAAGGTTTTCAATCTGCAACGATTCTTATTTTCCTATTTTTTTCAGCCGTAGAGAAGCAGCGCGCGTAAAATGATGTCAAGTAAATTGTGCTCCTTATGAGTTCTCATTTTTTCCTCCTATCCTTTCTCTTTCTTGATTATTTTCCGTCGTTTATTTATTTTCTGAGTTTTAGAGTCTAATATTTTTTTGTATTTACACTAAAACACCGCTATGGATACCTTTTTTCCATATGTCTGCTGCTCGATTTAACACTTGTAAAATGTTTTCTGATATTTTCCACCGGAGAAACATTAATAAGCCTCTTCAGAAGAAAAGTATTTGTAAACAAATGCAACAAAATGTCTCAAGACTTTAGTTATAATGATAAATATGCATATATTTTCCTATTCATTTAAATTATCCTTAATAATGTAGTATTTAGTGTTTTTAATTGATCGACTTAAGAAAGTTAAAATTTCGAATTGAAGTAAAAGGAGAACTTCATTACTACTTAGATGAATTTCACGTCTTAGAAACAGTTGTATCATGTTTATGCAAGGAGATTTTGTTGACGCAAGGAAGTTGGAATATACTGGAGGCGCTGTTTAGGAGTTTTCAGAGTGGTCAAAATTCCGCCATATTGGTTTTTCAATTTCTGGACTTAGTCTCCCTGCACCAACTAATTGCTTGGCTCGTGCTCCCTTGTACTCGGTATTTTCGTGCTGCTTGCTGTTGAACTATTTACGGCCACGTGGTCCTCTTTGGATTAATTAGCGTTTCGCCAGAATTAGCGGATTGACTATTGGTATCTTTGTGCATAATTAATTTATTTAAATTACTAGACTACTTTTGTGAAAGCTCGATTTCCTTTGGCTATTATTGTATTACATATCACTGGAGATGCAGGATAATAGTTAATCTGGAGCCATAAATTACTCTCATCGAGATTGACTTTTGTTTTTAGCTGGGCAAAATGTTCAACGTAGTCAAGAGGATTTCCAGTTATTTTGGACTAGAAAAAGATATCTGGGTAATAATTTTGCGAAAGCTACTATAAACGTGAGAAAAGGTCTTCCATTTGTGAGAGAAAGTGTATTACAGTACATATCCGAGTTCTAATTGGAAGTTTCACAAAAGATTATCATTGACCCTTATGCAAATGTCAATGTTTTGGCCAAAGTATGCGTGGCCTGGTCCTACCCAAGCATCTCTATTCCTGCCACGCTTCCGCTCCATGCCCAGGATCTGTAGCGTTCCCTCTAGTACATTCCAATCTCCTTGAGTTCACGTTAAACATTTAAGGAAACAAAACTTCCCCCTACAATCTATATTGTATTTAATTGAGCTTGATATTGTCCAAATGACTCTCAGTGTATGTATGTACATTTAAAAAGTATAAAATGGAAATTAATGAAGGCTTTGTAAAGAAAGTAAATATTTTTTACGTTAAATGCGTTTTTATAACAAAAGCTTGAAACAAGATCTTTTAGTATAAGAATAACCTTTTTTATTTGTCAATATTTAGCTCTAACTATACTTTTTTAACTTAAAAAGTTCATTTAAATTGTATCCTAACATTTCTGCGTCAAGAAATATTATAGGGGCAAAAAAAAAACAAACATATTGACCGTAGATGGTTTCCATTTGTTGAGTTCTTTTATTCACACGGGTACGTTTTACATAAGTTAAATAGAGCTAAACTAAATCGTTCATCATTATGGAAAGAACTTTGGATAACATTAACTTTGGATAAGGCATACATGATGTCTCAATTGGAAAAGGTTCCACTGCCGATGGAATTGCGTTTGAATGTCATGCACGTTCTTGACTTGTTGGGAGGGAATATTAACCAGTTAGAACATTCCACATCTTCCGCACGACCAGTAAGATGCCAGTACTATTCCTACGAAAATGATCGAAAAGAAAATCCCACATAAAAAAAGTGTGAAAATCAGAGTTTTCGGAGAACACCGAATCACAATCATAACAATTTATAAGAAAATCAATGTAAATATATTTGATGCAAATGCCTATTATTCAAAAATATTTTTTATGGATTTACAAAACCATCGTTCGAGCAAATGCTCACTAAACCAATTTCATTTATTTAGCACCCATTAATATTTTTTGAAAGAAAACAAATTTCGACTTCCCCATCGGGTCCAATTTGACCCATGTTGTGAGTTGCGTTACAAAAGTTTATGTTGTGATTCCCAGGTTAATTTTCTCCCTTTTTCCTCCAATGACCATACATGCAATTATTTTTTTTTGTATCAGCTAATACTGCCATGCCATCTGCAAATCTTATGCACTCTACTCTTTTCCCTCCTAAACATACCCCTCTTCTACCGTTCCCTTATAACACCCTTGGATTATTTCTCAAAATTTATGCTGAATAATATTGGAGACATGCAGCATCCTTGTCTTACTCCTCTTCCCTAGCCAATTTCCGTAGTCATATCACCTGCTACCCTCACTCTTGCAGTTTGGCCTAAATAAGAGTATTTAAGTAATCTTCTTTCTTTCCAATCTATTGCTCGTTTTTTCAGTATATCCATTATATTGTCCTATCTTACTCTGTCGAATGCCTTTCCCAGATCTATGAAATCTACATATACTTTCCACTTTTTCTCCATTTATATCTCTCCAGTTACTCATATCAAGCCTAAAGAATTTCTAGTTCCTACTTTTGTAAAACCATAATGTTCCTCTTTGATTTCTCTACTCAGCCTTCCATATAGCCTTCTATTAATTGTCCTTAGTAATACTTGTGCTGTGTGAGATATTAAGCTTAACTTCCGATGTTGTTAGCATTTTTTGTTGTTTTTCCTCTTTTCTCTGGGTACCATCACTATTTCTCCAAACTCCTTTGGCCACTTACCACCATCATGTACCTCATTGTACAGTTTGAGTAGCTTTTCGTTTCCTTCCTGATCCATTGCTTTTACAAATTCAATTTCATCAAATCAATTTTATCATCAATCCTGTTATCTTTTCCATTTTTCATTTCTTTATTGATTTTTCCATCTCAATCTTCAATTATGTGGTCTCCTCTATCATCATCTGTTACTCCACTTTCCCCTTCAAGTTGTAGCTCTTCTTTTTAATTATTCTCCCAGTCATATAACCACTCTATATACTCTTTCCATGTTTACAACACCTCTTTAGGCTCATTTACTAATTGTCCATCAGCTGTTTCTATTTCTGTAGTACTTCTTCCTCCTTTTTCCTCAAGTATTAATTCTGTTTCCTCCTTAAACATTTGATCATGTCTCCCCTCTTGTCCTTATGCTTCCATTTCCTTGAACTTTTTCTAAACTCATTTATCTTTAGTTTTTCTTCTTAGTTATTGCAGTAGTCTTTTGTATCTTCTCCTACCTTCGCCTGTGCTCACCATCTTCCATTTCCTCCTATCTTCCATTTTAATCAGCATCTCTTTTGTGACTCTACCTACCTCAGGAGCATTTTTATCATAGTTAAGGAGTTGCTCGTGTTAGTTGTATTTAATTTATTATTTTTAACCTTTTAAATCAAAATATCAGAATTTTATATAAGTTATTATTAGGATATTACTCATACCCAATACTTTGGCCACAGCAATAATGTTACAGATTTTTAGGTCAGAAAAACTATATGTATATTTTCCTCTTGCCAAATGTTTGCGCCACATTTCCACATCATTGATATTTGGCTATCGTAATAACTGACTGATGATGTGAAGAACGACAGGAAAGGATACCTAAATAATATGTTTATTCATTAAGTGAATTTTTCTTATTTCTATCACGCATCGACGCATTAACTTACAAAATTTGTATCGTGAACGAAAATATCCAATTTCACGTTGACTCCATGTATATTTTTTTGAAAATTTGTAGAAAAACTGCAAACGCATATGAATATAAAATATTTTGAAATTAAATTTAATATTAAGTCAAATGAAATCAAAATTTAATTGATAGGTCTGTTAGGTAAGTTAAATAACATCTGATTAAAAGCTCCATACTACATCTCTGCAATGAAATCCTATAGCATGAAATGTCATTTACGTCAATTATTCAGGTTTCAATAAGAGTATATTTGGCGTTTCTTGGAAATAATACCTTGCGACATACTCACTATGATGTAGACCGCTGGGTGAATCAAGCACAAAACAGAGAACAACAGAAATCGGTGCATATAGTAGAAGTCGAAATGTTTAAATTTACCTTCATGAAATATTAACTTGAAAGTGGCCGGCTTCACTTTGTACAAGTTCATTTGTTAGAACCCATGATTAATGAAAATAGTACTTTACTGAAAAAATCTAACTTCATGGAAGATCCTATGAAAGGGTATCAGTTGAAGTTTATAGTGTTTGGGCCCCCGGGGGGTAGAACTAAAAACGGTCCTAATTTAAAATATTTTCCTATACGATTTAAGTTAACAGAGGCACTTTAAACCCTATATAGTTTTATAAAAATATGGTTTATAATGGTTTCTGTCTGTTTGTCTGTTACTCAATGGCGCAAAAATAGCTAAACCGATTACTTTGAAGTTTTGCATGTGGGTAATTAGATGCATTTGGACGGACATAGGCTATTATAATGTCCTTAGTGCTCCGGTGTCCACAATGGGCCCATGTTATTTACTACCATAAGAAAAGCATTGGAATCCGTGCAAGAATGTTTTTGCTTTTCTATATTACTCGCAATCAAGGTATAGGGTTGAAATATTCACTGAAAGAATGAAATATATAATTCTTGCCATCGATTTTTTATACGCTTTTTTGCTTATAATTACGTTTAAAATACCGAAATAATCAAATTTTCTCTTATTTCAAGAGAAAAATATTTCTTTGGCAACCTAAGTAATGGGCATGGACCGAAAAGTTCGCCTAGGTGCCTTATAAAACTTACATTAAATTGAATTATCAGTATGAGCAAATTTCAGTGATATTTCATTTGTGGTATTTTGTCCCCAACCTCTCAGAGTGCGCTTATGCTACAGCATAGAATGCTTTTAGATTGAGTGCGACACATTTATTCTTATAAATAGGGCCAAGCGATATGCGTAGTCTATCGCTTACTACGTCGAATCATGTACACTGTGAGAATCCTATGTATTACACCCATTAAACCTTAATACAGTCCTAGAGCTCAAGTAGGATGGTTGGGGTTCCAATTGGCTTAAAGTCCCAAAATCACTGCCTTTATTTAGCATCGGAATGAATTAAGTAATGAGATATTTATCTTGAAATTTTGAGCGTAGGTATATTAAACTTATTTAAAACCCAAATTCAAATACGAAGTGTAAAGATACTGGATATAAATCTCGCTCTAACTCACTTAAGGAAAAATATGCTCAAAGTATATGGCGACCTTCCCCACGCCCCCCATAGCAAAACTGGAATACTTTTTTAGTTTTACTGTTTTAAGAATAAACAATCTCAGTAAAATATCTAAATCATTAAGCGACAAAATGGGCAATTTCCACTTATTTAAAAAAATTTTGGAAGATGAAAAGTCAATTTCTCTTCTGTTTAAATGGAACCACTATATTATTTCTTACTTTTATCCCTTCCGTTGAGAATCAACAGGAATTTTTGCATGTAACAAAAGAAAAATAACACTGGTTTTATATTTAGACTCTTTATGTTATATCGCAGCAAAAATTTACTAGTTCATAAAACTGGATAATTTACGCGCGCAGGGAACGCCGCGGTCCTTCCCACGTATTGTGCGCGAGAGACTCGATTAAAATAAATATTTTTTATTAAATCATTAGTGTGCAAATAAAATATGAAATAGCATTGTACTATATTTTCTTGTAAATTTTTGGGTCCCTCAGGGTACACAACTCCACTGGTAGGGGTATAACTAAACGAATGAGCGATCGAAGGAGAGCCACAGAATTAAACGGGCAAGGATGTGAGAGTGGAAAGCTGGAAGAAGGTAGTAAGACGACCATTCAAGGCAGAGACTAAGTAGCGCGTCTTGAGACAGCTTTGTGATAAAAAACAACGTCGTGTGACGGCACAGTCAACGTCAGAGGCTTGAAGAGCTAACCAAAGAAAAGAGGGAGCGTTTGGGAAATTGAAGTCATTTTAGGGATGTTAACGGAGGGATTTCAGCGTTCTTGAAGGAAGTGATCTCGACGATGAAGAGAGCTGGGATGATGGGTTTATCCACTTGCACTAGTTGAGTGTGACTTCAAAAACATTTTACGGGGGACAATGATGTGATTCATGTGTTCAAATACGACATTTCTGAATTTTTCGGCAGACAACAACTTTATCCTCAACCGTATTGATTCCGGAACCGGATGTTGGAATATTCCAATATAATTTTCTTAATAAATCAGATTTGAAGAATTGAGAACGGTGATTACAGTCTAAACTCATCCCAGGATCTCTGTCTTCTGGACTCATTATAGTTGCATTCATCCCGTGATTTGTCGTCATTTTTTCTAGTTTTTCAGCTCCAGCTGCTCTAAATGATCAACAGGAGAGGTAATTCTTTGGTGAAAACGTTACAGAGTTTAGGCGTGACCGTGAAGCAAGTACTACTTTGGATTTTTGTCGTCAATTTTAAGTACTTGTCATAATTCCAGTGATGTAAACATGTGACTATTATCTATCCGTAAATAAGTAAATCCGAAGGTTACTTTAGTCTAATTAATAGATTTTCAAATGTGCTTGAAGAGCGAGTTTTGAAGCTCAATGCCAAATAATATAAAAATATGGAAGTTAGTCTACATCTTACCCAACAATTTATAGAAAAAATTCACACCTGGGAGGGCGAATTACATGTTAAATCTCGAAAAAAATGGACTGTACTAATATGTACTGTTATCGATTATAGGATGATGGAAAAGGCTCGAGAAACCAAAGTTACAGTAGAAAAATATAATTTCCTTTACATTTTTTCTACTCTCTTCCTGTGCATATCGAAGTAGCAAAACATTTGTTTGTCGCCGGTATAAAACGTAATTTATAAAAATATTTTAAGCCCTCGGGAATATCCCAAAAATATTACTTATCATAATAAACGTATGATGCTATGTTCCGGCTTGTTTCAATTGAGTCGTATGGTACAATAAACATATAATTTTCAATATATTTTAGAGATTATGGCAAAAAATATCATATATTTATATCTTGTACCCCTCG
The DNA here is from genome assembly GCA_963573305.1 of Pyrrhosoma nymphula. Lineage (NCBI taxonomy): Eukaryota > Metazoa > Arthropoda > Insecta > Odonata > Coenagrionidae > Pyrrhosoma > Pyrrhosoma nymphula. The sequence continues at coordinate 140,921,671 of OY754329.1, read as the reverse complement.
CGGTTGGCAGAGAATACATATATCGTTTAGCTGCTTGCAGGAGGTCCTGAAAGTGTACTATAAGATTTACCAGGGATCTCAACCCACAACGATCAATGCGATCTTTTAGTTGAAGACTGAGGTGTTGGTGTCTTGAACAAACTTTGACCCAAGAATGCTCATGTGGAGATTCACGATTATTATTGTATCATAATATTTTCCTATCTAATCCAAAAGGCAACGGTATTAAAAGTTTGTAACTAACAAAAAAGAATTGTTTCTGTTCGTAGTTTCCCAAAACTGGATTAGATCATTTCTATATACCTACAGCTTAGGCTTCTGTTACAATTATCTCTTCGTACACATGTTCTTGTTTATGGCACCCAGCCCCTTTAAACTCAAATCCATCGCATTTACCAGGGGTTTATCTATCTTTTCGATTAAAATCAATATTAATCCTTTCAGTTATGCTTATTTATTCGATTGTCTGCAATCATGATAACAGCGTTATCCCGCTATGATTAACAAGTGAAAAATTGATATCCAATTACATATCTACTAATATCTTTATAAATATTGGAATTGTCGTACATATGTATATATAAATGCTCTACTGCTGTAAATATTAGACAAAAATGTTTCCTTTATCCCATTTAATTTCTGTTTAAATTTTCTATTCAAAAGGAAAACAATTGCCCTTATTTATTTGGAAGGTAACCACTTTTAATAATATATAATTTTTGGTAGGTAAATATTTTTAAATTTTATTTTATATTCACTTTGCATTAATGTCCATTTTTGTTATCTAGATATACCCCCATGGAAATGATTTTCAACGCCATGTGTACGCACTAAATAGGTAGAAAGAGGGCAGGATGATACGATGAAACCACTTTAACTCTCTGATTTCAGTTTGAAGGGCGTAAGGCACTTGACACGTGGCTTGGAAAAGTGGTCGGGATGAAGAGAAGTTCGGATCCTTTAGGGAGAAGGGGGAAAATAAAAAGGGAGGAATTCAAAAGAGACGGATGGAAATTCCCAGGAAAGATTATGATGGATTGGATCAAAATCGCTTTCAGTTTCCCCTTTCAAACGCCTAAGGGAGTCCGATTATCTCTCCGCATTAAAGACTCACATCCAGTGATACCGCCGTAACACTGGAAGTGCTCACAAAGGACATGGTATAGAAAAACCTTATAATTTTCACTAAGGACACGAGATCTTTTCCTCTCAGATCAAAATATGCTTTCATGATGGCTTTGGATTTGGCTTACCTTGAAGTACTTCGAGCGAGATTTTTCTCAAGTAATATAAGAGAAGAATTACCATATTAGAATTTTATTTAATGATTGAACCAGTTGCAAGAAACATAGAGTACGTACAGTTGTACGAATGACGCATAAACCTTGTTTTTACGACTGAATCGTTCACTAATTCACATAATTACATATTAACATCATGTCATAATGTGCATACATGGGTAAAATCCACAGCTTCAGGCTTTACTTAGTAAAATATTTTACTATTCATTTCAATAAATTTTGTACTTTTCTACACTTTTTATTTTTTTTTAAATACTACGTAATTCACCATTTTTTTTATCGTCAAGTGGAGTGACCTGACGATGCCAAAAAATTGGTGAAACGCGTAGTGTTTTTAAAAAACAAAAAGTGTAGAAAAGTGAAAAACTTTATTGAAATGAATGCATATGAATACATATCCATTCAGGCTTTCAATTGTTACATTTGTTTCGAAAAGATTGCTAAGATTATCTTCACAACCAAATTCTTATTTGGAAATTTTATCAAAAATATAATTACTTGTACTAAGTTAATTTTTTTTTACTTTAAAACATACAAACTGCAGACCGTAACATTCCTGATGCGACCTGTACGTCCTCTCTGCAGATTGCAGTTGTACTCCCAAAAAGAATGAGTCTTATTTTTATTGCTTAACTGCTTCAGATAATAGTGCGACAAGTGACTGATGTTTTGGAAGCATTCGACATATTTATTTTACTTCAATGAGGCCAAATTCAATGAAATTTAATGATTATGATATGCCACTCAAAGTAACTAAATATGATGGTTTTTTCACACCCGTGAATCACGGGAATTTCAAGAAAAATTTAGAAAAATACACAATGGGTTGATGTTAAATTTGTTTTGAGAAGGTATTTGGAAAGTTTATAGTTCGTGACAGAAGTATTTATAGAAAGCTAGGTGGATTTGCGACACTCTGTGTGGGGTGAAAATTATTTTGGCGGAATTTGTGGAGAAAAACGTCTTTGAGGGAGAGATGGAGTGCTTAGAAATTATGCTAAATGATTAATATGTACAGAAATATTAGCATTAAAAATCAGTCTCATGCAAACAACATAGAGTACAACATTTGCAATTCAGAAGGTAATGATTAGAAAGGAACTGGGAGTGTGAAAACGCTAAACGAGCTAAAATCAAGAGAGGTGATTCAAGTTAAAAAGTAGGTATTAACAAAGAGGTGAATAGCTCATAAAAGTCCAAACAGTAAAATATTTGGAAGAAAATTTGAGTGAGGACTACAACGATAGTGTCGAATACCTAAAACCTCATGCTTAATGAATGTTTCATGCTGGTTTACTTTTCCTAATGAGTAACTAAGCAACCGCACGTTCCGAAAAACTTTTCTTTTTCAAACACGAGTCAATTTTCCTAATTCCCTCCCTAATAATTACCAGGAATCTTTTCAGCGAGTAATTCAGCAAGTAAAAGAGACAGCTTTTTGTCATTCCTTCGACAACATACATATAGCGAAATCCTTTGCAAAAATTATCCTTCTATAATTGAAGTTAATCCCATTTGCGGAATATTTCAGACTAAATGCTCGTTGGCGTTCTGCAGACGACATTATTTTATCGAAAAAAACAGCAAGGATGGAAACTCGTGATGCAAGGGGGATGGTGAGCGTTGGCAGTAAAAATGGAAACTTGAGATTTCTCGACCTTGCACATTTTTGTTTAACGATAAATTAAATCAAATATTGACAGCGAAAATAATTTGGAGGCATATGGATGAAATAATGTGATATCAGAGGATGTTCCTCCAAGGAATATTTTACTTTGTCACCCAATCGACCTTTCGTCTCCACGGATAAACTGTCTGATTTTTACTCTAATGGTTGCTCATTTACCTATAGAGCAATTTGCAGCGTAGTTATAAGTCAGATAAACAAAATAATATTCAAATTCCGTGAATTATGGATAAATATGAGCATTGCTTGAGTTGAGGGCATGGAGACACGCTATTGAGGTGTTAAAATCTCACAAGAATGCGTAGCGTGCGCTAAAAAAATTTAAATTACCAGAAAGGTTTTGGAATATTTTTGACCTAGCCGGTGGCTTCATCATCTTCCTTGGAGTGCTTGCAGCTCACCATCATCAGGATCCGTAATGGATTCTGATAACACGCGAAGTTCAGCTTAGGGCTCATGTATACTTTACCGAATCGGGTAAGATATACATATAAATACACAACTAGACAGGGCAAAGCTATTGATGACCAATCAGAGGCTGAAAAGACTTTCAATCAAAGGTGCTGTATTATAAATTAATATTCCAAAAAATATATTCAACGATGAAGACGCATTTTGGCAGTTATTATCATCAAAAATGTAATGTTATTCCAAAAAGAACGGTAGATTAGTGCTTATCCACACTTATACTTTATTTCTCAACAATAGGCTAAGCAAATACTGTGCGTCTTACAATAAATGGACGGTATGGGCCTTAAAGTGAACAGTGTTGCCAAATAATGAATGGACAACTTCGTTCCTGTGACCTTCTCTCTCTCTTTCCAATTCGTGTCCCTCCTCGCCCCACGCGAAACTTCAATCCGGCTTCCCCTATCACAGCGGTCCCTGTTTTACAGAATCCATTCCAAATTTAACATATTGTCCTCAGCGCATCCGTTCCTTGACCTCTTCTCCTCGCCCAACATATTCAAATCATTCATCAGACGGCACTTGGGTATGGAACCCCAAAATTTGATTTAATTTTACTTTTGTCTGGATGTTTTTGTTTTAATTTTTATTTCATTCTTCGTGTTTTTCGTTATTGTTCTTCTATGTTTATTTATTTTGTTGCATCGACCAATTTAATTAGCCATTGTGCCGTTTTTGGTTGTGTGAGATAAATAAATAAAAATTACGTTTCTTGCGCTCACCTCTACGCCACGTAGGCAACCATTTCCAACACCATGTCAATTTAATAAAGCTGCTGTAAGGGAATGTATTTGCGCATTGGAAGACTCCTAGATGTGAGGTTAGTATACTGCACGTTGATTTGTTACTAGCACTATTTTAATTTTCTTGCTGCCCTAGGCAACATCGTATCTCCAGCCATATGGAAATTCGCATGTGAAAACAATCTCTATAACAGTCCATACTGTCAAATAAATGTGAGGCGTCCTGTATTGGCCAATTTCAATGCACAACTTCTTTCAAAAACCCTAACTGTAAACAAATTGTATTCGTGAATAAGTAGTTACTAAGCTATCTATTTTAATAAAGTGACTTGGTTCTACTAAAGTAGACTTGAACTTTTCTCTTACCTTCGTTATGTTATCCAGCTAAAACTACAAACAACTATGTTTTTTTGTTAGGTTTTACTACGAAATCTACAGATAAAAATTCAGTCTTTTGCATTAGAATCTAAAATTATGCGTCGTGAATTGAATTCTCATGTTTCAACGATAATTTGGATCATTTATTCGTATCCATGCCAGAAAATGTCGTTCAATCATTTTGATATATAATACCCTCTACTCTACGATCTAAATCACTCGTATTTCAAACCAATTTTCTACAAAATTACCTTCGTGAAGAATAATTGGACTAATTTCATACTTGATTTTAGGTACATAATGGCAAAGGAATCCAACCAAAGCCAAAGTCGTAATGATCCTAAATTTAATTTGAGAGTAATTGAATTAATAGTATCTGCAGCTAAAACCAGAAAGGCCAAATCTGAAGATTTAATAAGAAAAATGATACTGATGACAAGGGTAAAAGGAATGTTTTGTAGATTAGGTACAACATAATCTTATTATAATAAAGTGTCCTAAAACCCTGTGAAATAATACAAGTAAATGAGGGCCACCGATGTATTATCCATTTGCATTTCTTAGTGGTGAAAACTATAATACTCTCAAATTCTTTTAGTAAAAGGGTAAACCTTCATGGTAAATACTAAAACTGTTTGTAGTATCTGAGGCAATTAGTTAAATATTCACTTTAAAATTATTTTGCTTTGTATTGGGCACAACATTAATGGAAAAGCCAGAATAGTATCTTAATTTACCCACTCTTAATAGCCTAGTAGATCGGGTAACCGGCAAATATTTCACAAATTTATTCACCCTCTCCCTCAACATCCTACCACTGAGGATGCCAAAAAATTCTTCGCTCGAAGTTTACTTCATGGCCAGAATTCTGAACCAACCGAAAACTTTTCCCTGCACTGTACTTTTTCCTAAAAGTTTCCTCCGCATAATGAGTGGTTGAAGAGCACATCTCCATCGAAGGAAGTTGGAGAGTTTTTTATTACGGACTTCCGTTCGAAGAGCTAAGATTCTGAAAGTTGCCTCATATTTTTTTGTAAGGAAGGGTAATTTTTAGCGGAACTTGCAAGGATTTCAAAATATGAGATTAACTTAAAGATTTATTGGTAAAAACCCACATAAGGGTTGATAATTGGTGTATTGAATGTTAAGAATTTCAATTACCAGTGTTATACGGCTATTTATAACTATTTTATGAGATACAGGTCAAAACATAATTTCGAGTAACTGTATTTCGTGGTTATCAAATATTACTGACAACCAGTGAATTTTCCGAACGTTTGAAAAAATATTTACCATTTCAATTCAAATTTAAGATTTAGGATTTAAGTTTTCTCTCAGCTCTAAAGAATTGGATAACTCTGAGAAATAGTTCACTTTTTTGCATTTATTGCGTTGATATGACTTTAAAGGCATTGAGAAACTACGTTGTGATAATTTAGTTGGGTCGTCGTCAAATAAATTTATTTTTAGCTTAAAGATCATAATCCAATAATCTCTCTCACAAAAAAGAATTGTTGACTGAAAATAAATATAGAGTCAACGTGAGATAATATTATTTAAATAACATTTGTATATCCATTTTTTAAATAATAACATGAAAAGCTTGTGTTTTTACAGAAAATTTCATTTTCTTCATGCCACTATTTCCTGCGTACATTTCAGGTTTTTTGACACTGCTGAGGTCAGTGATTTAATTTTTTTTTAATGAGTATGCATTGCATACTCATCTTCAGGATGATTGATTGATTGATGTGTCCACTACTTTCACCACAACATCTTGCAAGAGCTACGACACCGGGAAGGTAATGGCAGTGGACCGAGATAGCGGTGGTGGTGGCTGAAGGTTAAAAGCTAGCACCTCTTGTAATGGAGAGGAGTTTGTAATGATGTGTAGCGGGCCATCAGGGGTGCAACCTCTCACATTTATATATACTTATCATCCTGTGAGCCACCACAGGGGTGTTTAGCAGGGAGTGATAGGATACCAGCCATGAAAAAGTGAGGAAATATGGGTGACATGCCTGTGTCAGCCATCAAAAAGAGAGGAAGGTGATCTCACGTCAACCAGCCAGCGTGAGCGACGCTAAACCCGAACTCATAGTTAACAGCAAGTTACGCAAAGTTAAGTAAGACATCGTCATCTAGCAGTTACCTATAAATATTAACCGGGCTGTTTAAGTCACTAATGGAGCGTGGAAAGAATTTTTTTACTCGTCAGTTCGGAAGTGTCGATCTCTACAACCTTTTGGTTCTTCTATTAGTCATAGTACCCTCTTATAATACCCCCGTGTCATCTCAAAACTCGCCTGACTTTAATGGTTAAAGAGAGCTAAGCTTAATGCGTTGCCTCCGAACCCTTAGCGGCTCTACACTGGCCGTATAGGGAGTGAGGTCAGGCATCCCATCGCCTCCCGGCCACGAAAGACGACAGGGGTCGTCAACCTCCTCCCCATACTCCCAGGAGATGCTTAGCGAATCCACTCTATAGTTATTTAGGTGTCCCTTGGGACATGGGGGCGACTACAGGCAATTTCTAGAATATTGTCGTCGGTGTAAAATGGTTTATAAAAGACTATTTCTAGGTCATCGTTAGCAAATGAGCTTGCTCCAAAATTGAGTATTTCTGGACCTCTAGAAGATTTGACTTTTGTTGATTTTCCCATTGAGAGGAACACATGTACTAAATGTTTCTTGTAAGACAATGAACCGCCTATAACAGTATACAAATGTGTTTATTATAATATTCCTGATATTCCACCGAGTGCTTTTACTGAGGTCTTCCATTGAAATTTATGTGCCATCGTGATGGATATAATGCCTAGTTAACGTTGATCTCCGTACAGAGCTATATTATACGTAAAAGTTTGAATCCTCGTCTAAGTAAATGAATTTTTTAAATGAAAATTTCTCTTTTAATAGCGGCTCTCCACCTGTTATTATAAATATTTTTATTTTGCAAACTTTTGAGCTGTTATATTAAATGAGACCAAATACTAATTCGGTTTTTTATTTAATCGATTAAAATTAATTTAATATATGTTTTTAAAATGGACTTGGAAATCAGCCCTTTAAAGTTCTTTGTCAAGTAAAATAAAAATTATTCCCACTCCAAATCTCTATAAATGCCGTCGCATTGTTAATCGTGACTAGGCGTTTTTTTAAACTGTGGAATAGCTCTTTTCACATTTAAAATGAACACTCAAGGTTCCGTGAACTTGTGTCCAATTTTGAGGAGATTTCTCGGCAAACATTTTGTGAGTAGACTCATCTCCGGTTTAAGAAAGCTGAAGCTTTCTGAAAGAGTCTTAATGTCGGCAATCACCAAAACTACTTCTTGATGCAGTAGCAGTTAAGTATTTTTGGCAGTACGTAGTAGAGGTTTTATATCGAATTCAAATTTTCTTCGAGAAAACTATTTCACCTAAATTGGATTCCAGAAATAGCACATGGTTCAACTTTTTCATTCTGAGATAAGTCTCCAACAAGGATATTTCGCTTTATCTTCCTACCGTTTCTTGCGCACTTAAACCCGTTCGGAATCAGCATATGAGTTTAAGGGATTTTTGCTACAAATACGGTGAAAGTCTCGTAAGAAAAACACGTGCTGAGAAACGAGGAGAGGTGGTGCAGGGAAAAAGCCCTTGGTATGCCAGAAGAAGTACTCGTTGGAATGGAGAGGAAAGGAGGAGAAGGGTGGACTGAGGTGAGAAATTGGCTGAAGGAGAGAAGTCCGGAAAGGAATCCACGGAATCGAACGAAGGGTTAGGCAAAGATGTTTCTCCATTCTCCTCACGGATATGTTCGCTTGGGATTTTGGGGGGAGATAGAATAAAAAACGAAGGGCTAAAAGCATGTGTAAGCTTGTCACGCAGGGAACGATACCGTAACAGTGTGACATGTTCCCTTAAGAAACATTTGGGGAAAGAGATGGGCGGAGGTCTGAATACTTCGGTAGGCGAGATGCTATTGTGTTACCTTTTCAATCTGATCCTTGGAGAACTTTGGCAAAACATTGGGAACTGAAGGAAACGAGGAAAGGGATCAGGAAAAGAGGGACGTTTCTTGCCCTGATGCCTGAGTCCCCTATTGCATAGATGAGGCCAAAGGCATAAGATAAGGGCCATGATTTTTATTATTGTTATCTCTTAATTCCTAGCTAAGCAATGCAGGAACTCGTGCGAGTTCAAGCATGAATTCATGTCCTCTACCATTGTGACTTTCGGGTTCTTTGGTTATTGAATTCTTTGCTTCAGGAAATATGATTTGAAATTAACAAAGACTGTGCTGTTTCCCCCTCTATCTCAGACATCTGTGTCACGGCAGGTCAGTCTGCATCCTCAAGGTCCTCCCCCGTCCTCATCTGTTCTTGAATTGGTATGCTTACAGGCTTTGCCCCCACTTGTGTCACCAGGATTTAACTCTTGAGAGAAAGTTTTGTATGGGCTCGAATTATTTCTATAAACATGTGGAAAAGCATCTTCTAAGTGGCGATTCTAAATTTTAATGCCGTTCACTTACGTATTAATGCATTCGAGCATTGACTTTCTTGGGTTCATACATAGTGTAGCCCGACCTTAACACCGTGAGTTTTTCATTTCCTTGTGAATTTGCAGTCATGTCATTATAGGATTGCTGCCACTAATGCAAATGTCATGACTAATCACAGAGAATTTTGAATGCAACGTTACACATAAATAATCTTGCATAGATTTTACTTTTTCCAGCATAAATAACCCTCAGATCTGTGTGTTAGGATATTTCATCACCCGCACTAAGAACGGCATTGCATAGCATCGCAATATTATTCCTTATTATTAAGATTTGGATCCAGGTACACGAGTGAAGTTCCCAATCCACTGAAGTTCATAATAAAAGCAACCTCTTCAATGCCGATTTTGTACAATCTAAGTCATTGCACTTAAAAGAGAAAGAGTCTCTCGAAAAGAAAGTCGATAGTCGTCCAAGGCAGTCCGCATTAAGCTAGGGTCACAAGAGGTCATGTGGAGTCATGAAATGGGAATACCGGCTGCAATCATGGCGGAAAAATGATTTTTCATCTTGTTTCGGGGCATCAGCAAATTTTCCTCTTTACCAATTGTCTCAGAACTACAAATTTTTGTTGTTCTTAACAGCTCAACGAAGTGGGCAGCAAATCAAGGTGAAATTGTTGCGCAAAATATGTAATAATTACTCGCAGAGTCAAAATCCTAATAGCAAGTATTAGCTGCGAAAATCTACAAAATAATCATTTCCTTTTCTTACCGATTACCGATTCTTTTTTGCCTTTTCCTATTATTACATTCTTAACGTTTTTACAAACACTCACTAATGCCCTTGTATCGAATTGAGGAAGTACGTGTATGCAAAGCAGCATGTAAAAGATAAGGAATGGAAGGTGATATTAATATTTTACATTTTATAATATTAGAACGTTCGCGCTAAGAATCACTCGTTCCGCAGCGAGTGAATAGACCACCCAAAGAGTGGTTCTTGCTTCGCATAAGGCTTTTCAAATAACTTATTCAAAATTCTGATGCTTGTTACTATCAAATTCGATCTTCGATTTTAGCTTCTTTGGCCAACGAAAAAATTACCACCAAAAATTTATTATTTTTGCAGTCGTCAGCTATGAATAGTTGAATTACATAGGTGTTGAGAAAATTGTTAGTGTAATCAATCATTCCTAAAACGCTTTTGAATTATACTCTGGATCGCTCCACACATAAGTGCATATTTTAATTTATTTTGCAAATTACTGGAAATTTTCTTACAAAAATGAGTACGGATGTTTGCATTCACAAAAACCTTCTACGGCCCTCGCTTCTGTATTGTGTCTCGTTCCCCGAGTCCGTACAATCCGAGTCGTGTGTAACTCATTCGCTCTTGCTGCATTTGAAACATAAATTATTCCCATATATGGTCGTCCCGCTCTCTACCATCGGCATAAATAAATCATTTTATGCACATCTCGCTAAAATGCTGCGGAATTTATTTCGGATTCCAGAGGAAAATAAACTCCCAATTGCATATTTCAAAAACTTTATATTCATATCAGACCAAAGATCGTGGACGAATAAGTACTTCCTCGGTATTTAGAAAACCTATGACGTATTAAATTTACATGTCCAAAGGTATGTGAGAGTGGCGATAAATTTGGTAAGGTGATTATCATATGCAGGATATCTAAAAATACAAGTAACATATATATTTATTGTTGAATAGAGTGTGAAAATCTAAAACAAATTTTTCTTATAAGGTTAGGTAAAGTCATTTTTCTGCAATGGACCATGGAAAATTTGAAATAAAATAACCAATCAGTGGGTGGATTGAGATTCAGTAGCTGTGGCAGTTGCTGAAGTTTTTGAAGTGAGGTGAGAGGAAGTAGCGGGGGGGCTCACGACCTTGCGCCCACTTCCTCACTTCAGCGCTGGCACTGTCACTTCGGCTGTACCATTAATTTTAAGCTTCATGATTGGTAATTTTTATCTCAATGTTTTTCCATAGTTCAATTGCAGGAAAACTATAGTAACCTCACCAAAGTTTCTGAGCAATATTTGTCACATATTTTCATGCTTTATCCCATGGTATGGGAAGGGGCGGATTAAGTTCATTTTCATTTTGGGAGGGGGCAGACTTTTAGCGGGGAGTCTGGTGGACGTTATGGTTATCCATTTTATTTATTTTCCCAGTAAGTATGGCGACTCACTTTTTATACAACTTGTATGAGTATGTACCTTATTTTTAAACCTTGAATATTATCACTAGTTACTGAGTTGATATTGGAATTTTTTTTTGCTAATCGGTAATATTTTCACTCAAAGCTCACCATGTAAAATAACGCATTAAAATATTTTATCTGCATTTGTTGCATTTTTTGTTTCTTTTTGAAAGGGATCACATTGACTATTCTAATTAAGTATCTGAGAAAATAATATCGTGGCAAATACGTGAAGAACCAAGTTAGGATCGCTTGAAAAAAAAAGATGAGGATAATAGCTGCGTAACGTTTGATGGTGAAATAATTGAGTGCACGCTTTAAGGTACCCATTTCAGTCAAGTGATATGTAAACACACTGGGAAAGACGAGGGTCTGGAATGAATGGCATTTACAATGAAAACGTAAACATAAATTGAGGAATCTTGATCACACCGGGGAATATGTAGACTTTTTCTATTGAACATCTAACGCGTTAGTCACGCGATGCATTATAGCAACTAGTACGATATGGGAGCTGATGGACGGACCAATATAAGAGCTGCATCTCCAAAAGTTATTTGCCAATATCTTTTCATTGCATCAGTCAGCAAATTAACAAAAACTCCTTCATTTAAACGTACTTAAATTAATGAAATATGGGTTTTGTGCTCCAAAACACTGCTTGAAAATAATTACATGTAGAAAATTGCTCGGGTTTGTTTTTCGTCAGGTTTTCTATTTTTTTCATTGTAATTGTCTGTTATTTCCAACCGAATATATTAATAATAAAATACTAGGCACTCCCTTTTCCTTAACTTCTTACTCCTCAACAACAGAAGCCCACATATCGCCCGTACTGTCCAATAAGTCCTCAGCTATGGGAACCTATCCCTCGTTTCCTCCTACTTGTCTCACAAAATTCCCAAGGGTCTTCGCTAGCCTTAGGTCGCGATCCTTCACCTAGTTTAATACTCCCACAGTCGTTTCATTCCTCCAATTCACCTCTCCTACCCTTCTGTGACTCCTCTTCCAATGGTAAATTAAGGGATGAAAATTTTGCACCAAACATTCTCATAGAGGATTTTTAGTGTAATCATTAAAATAGGAAGATGAGTTTGAAAATTTAGTCAAAAAATTTTAATCGAAGTTGAAAGACGGGAGCGTGGAGTATTCATGCATTAATTTATTCCCTTAGAAACTTTTGACGCTGTATTTGAAAGTTGAAGCCTATGTAAACCTCTTTGAAGGCACTTAGTGACATCGAGTGCCCAATGAATACGCCAAATATCACATGATTAATTAGGTCAGTTCAATTTATTAGCGAAACTGGCCTGGTGTGTATCTTACTTGCCTCACTCCCGCCATCATCCGAGAGATAGGGAGATATGGAAGTTATTACGTCAACGCTGTGATGTAGAGAAAGTGATATTTGAGTAGTGTCAAAAGTGCCTATTTGCAATCCCATGATACTCCAAGGGATAAGTCCGTGGTAATCTAGATGGCAATCTAAGAGTGATCTCACGCCGATCAAGCCAAGTTTAAATAAAATCATTTTTAGCTCTCTTTGAATATTGTAAATGAAAAGTATAAATTAGTTATTCCACATAGATTTATTAAAACAATATAACCTAAGTTTCGACGAAGCTTGTCATCACCAGGTACATTAGAAGAAGAAGAAGACCTATGATATATAGTCACTTAAAGTTGGGGAAGGTTAGGGTGGGGAGAGAAGTGTCGGGAGGAGGAGGGAGGAGAACGACTCCTCCCTCCCCATCCTAACCTTCCCCAACTTTGAGTGACTATATATTATGGGTCTTCTTCTTCTAATGTACCTGATGATGACGAGCTTTGTCGAAACCTAGGTGGTATTGTGTTAATAAATCTATGCGGAATAACCAAGTTATACTTTTCATTTACAATGTTAATCAAATTCTACTAAGTCATGCCTGAGATAACGGAGTATCTCTTTGAGTATTTTCAGTAATCCAATAATTTCTCGCTGAGACTATTTCCCTGCAAGTGGTAGCCGAGCGGGGCCACATCTCAGGTAGTCGTTCTTTGGGTCTCAGGAAGCCGATCTGTGGGTCGACCCTCGTTCGTGAGAGCATAATCCTCGCTTGTGGTGGGACCTCGATCGGCCTAAAGTCCAACTGCACCGGCTCTCGCAGCGGGAGGGGAGCCGCACAAAACTGACCGTCTTACGATCCTCATAGCCTTTATGTCTGCTTCCAAATCCTGCATTCATCTTTTCCTTGGTCTTCCTCTTTTTCTCTTTCCATCCATATTTCCATGAAGCAGCTTCTTAGGCATCCTTTCTTCACTCATTCTTTCCACATGACCTAGCTAAGATAACCGTGGGGTCTTCACAAATCTCACTGTCTTCGCCTCTGATAATATTTTCTCTTTCTCTGTATGTTCTTATCCCCCATGTTACCCCATCTGTCACGGGGCCATATATCCTTCGCAAAACCTTACGTTCAAATATCCCCAGAGCTTGCTCATTTCCAGCAGAGATGGTCCTCGTTTCTGCTCCGTATGTTACGACCGATCTGATAAGTGTGTTTTAGATCTTGACTTTCATCTCCTTATATAGCAGAGTTGACTTCAGGAGCTTAATATTAGCAAAGTAAACCCTATTTCCAGCCATTATCCTCTTCTTCATATCTTCTGTCATTGTGTTCTAACAGTTTAAATTAGTACCGAGGTAACTGAAATATTATACATTTTCAAAGTTGTACTGCCCAAATGTAACGTTTTGTGTCGATTTTCTGTATTTTCCGAAATTTTCATGTATTTCGTTTTTCTCTCATTGATTCTAAGCCCTATATTCTTACTCTTCTGTTCTAAAATTTTGTGCATTGATAGCGATTGCAAATTCGATTATGACTTGGATAATGACGAATTGAAACATAATATATGCACCTCTTATACCCTTAAATCAATGATTTCATGGCATTTTTGATAGTCTTGTGGATCGCGTTTGCTATTGCCAGTGTATAAATAGATGCATTGCTTCGTAACACCTTTTTGATAGTACTTTGATTTCTTAGGTAACGCTTGTCTTTTGAGTTAGCATTCAAAATTGTGAGGAATGTAAGGAGCATTCTCCTAAGTGTTGTATTTACGTTGTTGTCGCTGAGAAAAGTTACCTCAAACGCACATTCACACAAATGGGAATTATACAGAATAAATAGGAGAGAATAAAGACAGGAATACAGTTGGGATAAGCTCAAGCGTCGATGCCCTGCTCAAGGACGTTTAAACCGATTCCAGTAGGGTAATCACGTATCATCCCGTGCGTCATAACGCCGCACAGTATATATAGATCTGCGTGATTTTTGAGCACTTTCCAAGCTTTCATGAGACATCACCATTTCGTCTCTGCACAAAATAGCAATACTCAAAGAAATTATTGCCCAAAAGTACACACAACAGAAACACCAGAAGAACGCTAAAACGAATAACAATCACATTTCACTACTCTTCCCCGGCATTTGTTCTCGCAAAATGAGCTTCCACTTGGTATGATAGATGGGCTACGTAAGACCACAAATGTAGCCGACCGCGAACAGAGGGAATCTAGCTGGCGTTGGTTCAGATGTAGTGAAAGTAGCATCAGGTGTTCCCCAGGGAAGAAGTGTCAATGGTCCCTTATTATTCCTTTTGTATATTAACCCATTATTCCCCAGCTTGTAAATACAAGTTGGATATGTATTTTTTTTGCATTATCTAATTTATTTTGGCCTAATTAAGATTATCTTTTAGCAAAAAAAATATAGTGATCATTATAAATGATTTACGTAGAGGTGCGTACATGCAACGCTGGGAAAATTCACGTAGTAAATAATAATATTCACAGTTTTTCACACTTATTTTGGTTCTTTTATTTTTCACTGTCGTTTCTGATGTAATGCATGAAACCATTCTGTGTGAAGATAAATATTGCACTCTACAAATATATAAATTGTCTGAGATTTGCACACTCGATATATTCTTCGTGAGTTTTCAGTATTCCATTGGGTGAAATGCCTTATTTTGTCTTGACGAATGCATTAAGGTAGGTCTGGGTCTCTTTGGGCATCCCGCACGTGCACACGAACTTTGATACTCTATATCATCAGTCTAAGTATTAGAAACTACTTCTTTTTTCAGTAAAATTCTTACGACTTCAGACCGAAAGTATAACTGAGGAATAATTTCACCCGTGACCAGGGTGTAAAATCGCCACGCACTCACCATTGCACTATCGAGTCTACCTGTATTATGAATAGAGACCACCACCATTTTTTACCCCTAATCTGGATTCGGTTGCATGCAATCGTGTAAATCTACCCCTCCCATTCCTTGACTGTAATCATGGATGACATTTGGTTGTGGAATCAGCACGCTCTTTTTCAGCCTCCGGTTATACCTTTTCACCCTTACAATAGGTTCAATATTCCCAAAGTTTGAAGCGAGAGTGACGACGGAATTATCATGCCATCGAACAAGGAGAATATATTTTGACTTATCAAAGGAATAGTGAAAATCCCCCTTCGGTTTCTTAGCAAACTCCCTGGAAGACCTGAGTTGGCAGATTCCTGTTCGACTCTTTTTCCTCTTGTCCCCGTTGCATAATAGCTTTTGTCACTTAGGTTTACTAATAAACTATAGCTAGTGAAAAAATTATCAAAATAAACTCATGATTCTTTGGATAAATACAAAAATGCAATAAATTTAGAACAACTATTTCTTCTAGCCCTAAAGAACCTGGCAACTTCCTGGTTCGGCCACTTCATATGGCAAACAATTATAGGGATAGATTTTGATGATTCCAGGCATCACAGTTTATAACCAAATCTAATAGGTTTCCCTCAGATGAACATTTTTTTCCGAATGCAGCCAAAAATAAGGAACCATTTGCTCATCAATGGACAACTTGTCCAAAAATATCCCATATTGAATGAAACTGTCATTCAGTCGATTGAGAAAAGGCCTTACTTTTGAAAATTTGTCATTTTTGTCTATCTAAGAATGATGTGAGAGATGTAGATATTTTTATATTTCATCAAATCTATTCCGTGTCATGCTTTGCCTCACAATTGGGACAGCCATATTCTCATGGCTAGTGCAGTACAACTTGTACGGTATCCCGACAGTAAGTATTAGGATTCCAATCAATTTTTTAAATCTTCCATACTTAAAGTGAAAACATGACAATTATTGTCCTTAGTGTATTAATTCACTTAGTTAAGAACTAATTCAAGAAATTCTTCACTGAGAAATAAGTAAAAGATCTCAAATGACGAATTGCTTCTATTGCTTTTTTCCCACAGAAATTTGGGATTAGAACTGAAGTAGGCCCTATGTTTTCCCATTTCCCAGGTGAAACCGTATGCTTCTTGCATATTTTTTTCTAGAAGCGTGCCTACACTGGATGAATTATTTTGAGACGTTACGGGGATATGCTCTAATTTGCCTTGTAGCGCGTTTGAATGTATCTCAAAAGTCCCTGAAATTCCCGAGGGCAGTAGAAAACTCCCTATCTTCCCATAATCGACATTTTCGCTATCGGTATATTCACTAACTTTCGGGGGCAGCATCACCGCAACGACTTCACTACTTCCTTTGCTAAGTTCTTCCAGTGCATCCAGTATTTCATCAGCCGTATTATATTTCCTGAAATCATCCATCTCTGAAATACTTAAGAAAGAAGCAATCCATATTGTAGTTCCGAAGTTTAGAATACCTTATAGTCTACCTCACATGTTTTATAACATTCTACATCCTAAATGCGCCTTCCAAAATATAATTCTTTGGCGAAGAAATATAATGTATAAATACTTCACTTTTCGGCTGGATAAAATTGTTATATGAGAATTCTCGCAATAAGTTGAGCACCAAATATTGGTGAATTTTTCATAAAATAACTTGAAATAGATCAATAAATAGAAATTTCAGGGGACTGTTAATATGATTTACACCACATTAAAGCTGGATTCTAATCATCTAAGCACGTAAACGAAGAATAGGAAGCACTTACGTTTGCCCGGAAGCAACACTAAGCACCAACTGGAGGGGCACACCACCATCTGACATGGTCTCGTCTCAACTGATATATTTCTCAACTTCACATTCATGAAATTTCTATCTCATCTTCCATCATGAAAACATCAAATTCCATCATCACATTTAATTTATCTATGCTATTAGTGAATTGATTGACAAAGTAGTTACATATTGTTTTTATACCCTCTCTAAGTGGATCCCCTAAGTGTGATAATATGACATTATCACCTGTTTTTCTTGGTTTCCTTCCTAACAATTCATTTATTGTATTCCACATTCTTTTTGCATCTGTGATACTACCTATTTTCTGATGATAGTAAATCTTTTAATTTTTCCTTATTTCAGTAACTGCTTTACTTCTTAGTCTTTCATAAGTCTCTCTGTACTTTTCATTGGTGGGGTTGCTTTTCCATTTTTAAAAGCACCGTCCCTATCCTTAATTATCTTAAGGGTTTCAGTATTCATCCAGGGTTTCATTGAAGAGTTATGCCTATTAACTATGCCTATACTCTTTACTTGATAAACTATATGTATGATTCAGAACTTTGACCAGCATATGATACATAACCTCACGATCATCTTCGCAAATGATATTCCCCCACTGATAGTGGTTTATGTTATATACCAGTTATACCTTATGTTTAACCAGAAAACAATCATGATTATTCTCAGAAATCATATTATTCAATTGTATTTTGGGATGATCATTAAGAATGCATAATCCTACCATTTAATGGTCACTTTTTTTTTGTAAACAATTCCTTCCACAGAGTTAGTATTATCATTGAAGTACATATGATCAAGGCAGGAAGGTACTAAGTTATTTCCAATAATCTCCTCCCGGGGATACTCTAAAATAATTTCTTCATAACCAAATGTAGGTAGGAGATGCTTGTATTTTATGCAGTTTACCTTCGTTTTATTTTTAATATCTATCTTAATATCACCTATTAGTATATTATAACCCGTAGTTTTCACAAAACATTTATGTTCTAGTTCATCCAAAAAATGATTTATAGAATTATTCGAAGGATATATATTCCAATAATGCTATAGTTAGTACCATTAATTAGCACTTTCCCACAAATACATTCAAAGCATTCAGTGTCAATATTCTTCTTACATCATTTTTCACAAAAAACATTAGCCCACCTCCTCTTCTGTTGCTCCTTACTTTACAATACCTTGTATAGCCATCAATATTGAAGGAAGTTATTTCATCAGAGTATATATTAATTTCAGCCAAAAAGAGAATGTTAATTTTCATTTTATGAGAGATACTCAGAAATAAAAATTCTATTTCTTCCCAATGAGTTCTTAAAGATCTCATATTAATAAATAGAATCGTTTCACCTAATGTATTAGTACCAATTTCAAAGACATGTTCATAAACATTTACATTAGGTTAAACATTTTTATTAGCATTGAGAATATCCATAATTATACTGAAGGTACTAATTTAAATACTTTCTAATATTTTCTCACTTATAATTTGTAAAGCTTTTGAGTTTTGGTCCTTTAAAACAAATATTTTCCCTTCCTTTATCCATACAAAGTTGTACGAAGAATATTTTTTTTTGTCTTCCACAAGAGGTTACGATAGAACCAGGTCAAGTTATCATTTATAAATATTTTATCACCCTTATTTTGGTTTTTAAACTCATCTGAGTTGAAATGATACTTATTTTCCATCCAGATCTTTTTCACTTTCTTTGTGCTAAATCGTACGAAAACCTTGGCTTTCGCATCTCTTTATCGTAAGAACTTAGCAATCTACAATGTAACTTTTATTACATAAATAAAATTGAATTTTAGAACTTCATTTCTTATTTCGTCAATATTTTTTTGGCATATATCAAGTCCTAGAATTCCAATGCCATTGTCTAGCTCTTTCTGTTCCAATTCACACACCTTTTGTTCCAAAATTTCAAATCGGGAATATTATTCTATTAATTCACGTCAATTTATCAACAACCTTCTGGATATCACTGAACTTCTCATAAAATCCAGAAAACAGATTATATAACTCATCGTACTTGTCACTAAGACAGGACAAACTTTTATAAATTTCCGAAAGTTGGGATATTAAATCTAGCTTTTCTTCACCTGATTCGATTATCTTCTTCTGACGACAGGTTATGCACTTCCATGATTCCTTAGCTTTTCTTAACATTCCCGGTAGGAAGATTCCTTAAGTCCGGCGCATTTGTAGTGTATTTTTCTAGATCAACATTTGCACACTACAAAATCTCTTATCACCGGGAAGAAAATCTTCACATCTAGAACATTTCATTGTTATCCGAGAGCGCAAATATTTCACAGGGAGATAATATTTTAGATGAAAAGATGATATTAATCCAATGTATAGAAATTATTTAATCAGCCGTTTTTCACTTAAACGTAAATAAGAAGTCCACGGCCAACATAAAGACTGCTTTCCCTTGTACTTTCTTCAATTTTTTGATTGCTAACAGCTTCCCTAATACCTGCCGATACCAGACACTAAAATATGACGCCATAAAAGTGGCAGGGAGTCTCCAAAAAAACAAAATTTGGAAGTACAAGCCGCAATACAACCAGAACACAGCCAAACTCCACCAGCGCCCCTCCTTTTTTTATTAGTTGTCATACTTTCATAAATGAACCTGAAAACCACCCTTCCCACATAAAAGGCCTTTCCTCACACGAGGAAAAAGATACTCAAGCTAATTTGCTTCTCTAATCCTCAATACAAAATGTAAAATATTGTACGCCGTATTGTATTACATGCATTTTGGTATTTTTCAATTTTACGTGACCATACGTGTTTTTATTCACCTCTTTGCTGGGATTCAAGACTCTCCTGCATCATTTTCTTGCGTTTCCCTGCCTTAACCGCTAGCAATAACTCTTAATTACGGTTTGAAATCCCGCCAAATCCTGCCACATGCAAGCAGCGTTGCCACGTCTCATCGCCATATTTCCTAAGGCAGCATAGAAAACCTTAATTTTCACCATAGAAAGTCGATAAAAAGACATATTAAAGAAAACTATTTAATTTTATAAACATTTTAAATGTACTGCACTCTGTCAGTTTTGTGCTGCTACCCTCCTACTGCGAGGGCCGGGGCAGTGAGGAAACCCTAGGCCGTGCGAGGTGCCACTACGAGCGAGGAATATGCTCTCGCGAGTGAGGGTCGACCCACAGACCGGCTACCTGAGACCCAAAGATCGACTACCTGAGATGTGGAGTTTTGTACAAAAACATTTTCCTGTCACTTGGTTTTAACCGTTCCAGGAAAACATTTCAGAGAATTTCTAGACCACTGCACTTTTCAGGATTGCAAATTCAATTAAATGTGTGGAGCATTTGAAGGGAATAGCTGCAAAACCTGGTCCATTGGTTTCGAAGTAATGAGAAATTTGAATCCATATTTTATTGAGTTGATAAAAAATAGGATGCTAAAACATGATGATGATCAATAGCTCCCAACGTATTTTGAGTGATGCCTGATGGAGGAAATTTCGGAATATTCAGATTTCCCATCAACTATAAAAAATATATATTTGAGTGTGTTAGGGCACAAGGGAGACATTAATGAAGATAGAATGCCGCCAGCCGTTAGATATGCGAACGGAGCCAATGAACACACTTTTTATGGATACCCGTGGAGAGAGAATGGCAAAAAAATAAATTGAAAGTCGAGGGAAAATTGTGGCTTCTCTCGATAGAACTGTGATAACATCTACAGGCAGTCCCTGAAAGCTTGGGAAAACTTTCGCTATAAGCTAGGCTTTTCCGTTCCCGCAAATCGACATTTTCCATGATAAAAAACTAGGAATTTTCACAGAGGGTTTAGGTTGCAAAGCGTTAATTGATCAATGACCTACTAGAGCATCTGAAACTTATGCCCCCAAGAACTATTTTCGTGACGTTATTCACATGTAAACCTTTTCACGCGACTTCCTGGTAAAACATTCTAAGCTGATGACGATCTAAGTTGATTTTATCAAGTCAGATGAAAATTCAAATCTTTTGCAATTGACATTCGTTTCAATGTGTATTAAAAAATACAACACAATACGTAGCACTTCATATATTTGGCTTTAAAAAATCTTTGCAACAACATTTTCCAACAAATACGCCAGGATAGTTATTATCCTGCAACGCGAATACTCTTCGGAAAAAGGTTATTTAGTTTTTTTTAAATTTATATTGCTCTCCTACAAGCTCTCTGCTAGCTTTACTACTAAAATAAGTGAAAGCTTTTTCAATTTACCGATGAATGTTCTTCAGAAATCTCCCTCTCTCAAAACTTAACTAATTTCAGTCAGCTGTAGTTAATTTCAAGCAATGCTTTATTCTTGAGACATAATTCCTAGTTGTTGCATTTTAAATATTTCAAAATAATTTTGCCGTTACTTTTTTGATGAAGTTTTACTAAAGAGAAATTTTAGGAATTTACAAACGATGAAAATGATGCTAGTGTCGGTAAATTAACAGAAGCGGATGAGGAATCGCAGGTCTCCACCCTGGGCAGCAGGAGAGATCATCGGTCCATTTGTCTTTTCGCCCACTCATGCTTTCTTTTCGCTAGCTTCACCCTCTACGGAGGTGATTGCCTTCAATTAATGCGATAGTGTTACATCTTCATTCGCAATATTTGTAACTATTCCAGAAACATTTACTTAAAAGCTTTCACCCGTTTGTCTTCCCTTACTTGAAAATGAAAGTTTTGGGCAAACGAACAAAGTGCGGGCTCAGGGAATAAAAAAGCTTGAGATCAGTTCATCTACAAAGCTGGTTGGTCTAACATGACGTGCTTGAAAAGGGGCAGATCCTTATTTTCCATCTTGTTCTCCGTCTGAACTCCACATTCACCAGCAATGAAGGCAGGAAGTGCAGGCTTTTTGAGGGGCCGACTGGACCATTAGGGGTGGAAAGGGAGTGCCGGGAGAATAAATGACCCCACCCTAATTGCCGACAGGGAAGCGGAGTGAGGTGAAGAAAAGGTTGAATGAGAGGAGGTCCTATGGGAAAACCGCATTTGCCAAAATTCAGGAGAACATTCCAAAGAAGAGAAAAAGAAAGACTTGTGTTTCTTCTAGAAAGCGAAAACAAAAGATACTCATTCCCGGAATCCAATTCAATCTTTGACGAGTTGATTGTGTTACAGGACGACTTCGTTTCCCTTCAATAGAGGAGATTGAGAGGCGAACCAATAGAGTTTCAATTACTTGCTCCGCCTAAGGGAAAAAATAGGAACTCCGTTCTCCATTCTTTTGTAAGTTCATCATTCCCCTGGAAATTGCATGCCAACAATCTACATCTGAATGCCAGGGCAAGGGCCTATTTGCCTTCACACAATTTATTTCATTTTAATGAATGATTGGTAGTTTTTCCGCTCCATTTACAAATCGAATTTCAATGAATCTCGAAATTTGGTTCCATTAATTTTTCTTATCTTGCTACCATTTCATTGACCAAGTTACAACCCATTGAACAATACTTTGGGCAACCTGCCAAGAAAACAGTCAGTATATCTCCCCCACAGGTAAAACTCATGTGGAAATGTCATGAAAATTGTTCATGAATCCATAGTTAATTAAAGTCTATATATTACACTTAACAGTGACAAATCATTGAAAAAACTTCACTTCCCGATCCTTTTCTGCCTCCGGGGCTTTTCCACTAGCATATGTTAGATTTCCACTCATCCTTAAAAGCTTGCACACCCTCCTTATTTTCTTCGGTACTCATTTTTCTAACTCAACCAAAATCCTTCCCCTCCTCACCCCATCCTACCTAATTCCCCTCCTCAATCTCTGCCTATATATTCCCGTCCAACTGCCCTTTCAAATTCATATGACTACGCCACAGTGTAGAGAACAACGAGAGTAAAAATAGAGGGGCTTTCATCCTAACAACAGCTCTCTGGAACATAATTAAAGTGAAGTGAACGCTGCCATTACAGAGAAAGTCAAGAAGCGAATTCGTGCTGTTGAGTATATCACGAGCTCGAGATAAAAAAATAGAAAGTGATAATAATTGGTGTTATTTTCATTTATTGAGGATTTTTATGCTAAGCCAAAGTCTTGTGTGGTGTATGGCAGTGCTTTTCAATATAGCACAGAGTCATAGAGTTCAATGTTTCAACCATGTTGTCTGCATTTTAAGGATAAGTACCTAAAGGATATCAACGGAAGAAAGTACGTTATTCCAAATGCAGTACCTTACTTCCATAAGTGAACGTTCGGACTAATGTGATTAACTTAACTGTATTTTTTAGTAATCAATGACCGAGATTTCAATACAGCGTAAGGCCTAATTATACCAGATTAAACAAGGCTTTTAAGCAGAAAATGTTGAAAAATCGTTTGTCAGCAAAGAAGTAAATTTCAGGATTTACTTAGGCACTAAGCCACCATTTAAAAGCCCGATGTTTAATAAAAATCCATGATGTGGTAGCAAATGCCACATTTCCGCATTAACTAAAACATTCGTATGTAGGATTTGATGCTTTCTCGAAGAATAATTGAAGTGAATTTCTCTCGGGCTTCCGAGTGGGTCAAGTTCTCCATCTCCGCCTACATGAAATCTGTCTATAGACGATGGAAAAGTCTTCCATCGAAACGTTGTTGGAGGTGGAGAACCTAACCCGACCGAGAGAATTTCACTCTTAAAAATGCGTGCTTATTTCATGAGTTTGGATGTAAGACGCCCGAGTTAAAGTACGATTAAGTTCAAATACTGCGGATTTTTGCCTTTCTTTTTAATGGTGTCGCCCAGGTCAAATGACTTTAGTCTTTAAATTTATTTCAAAAAAATAACTTATAGCTGATATATTTCATTTTTTCTGTAAGACTTCCTGTATTTCTCATGTAACAATTTCTTTTTCCTTTGATAGTTGTATATGGTGTTCTTGCAATGTTAATTCTTATTCCACTCAAATGACTCCATTCTTTTTCCATGTTGCGTAGTATGAATAAAAATGCGGATTTTGTAAAAGGACATTTATCTCTGTAAAAAAAATAAATTTAGTGGGTATTTTTCCCTTCCATGTTTATTCTAGTTCGTTGGTAGACAAACATCAGTTGTGCCTGAAAAATTAAATTGTGAGGAAACTACAAAGCTTTTTCTTTCACTATAGGTAAACTTAAATGCAGCGAGTTTACCACGTTTTTAGAAAGTGTATTAGTTGAACATTTTTGATGGAGGATGCAAAATTGTCTGAATGAGAATTGCGATGTTTTGTTTAATGAATAAAAGAAGACCCAGTGAAAGGGGGAATGATTACAAGAACTCTTAAGACCCGTGAATATTGATAAAAGTCCGGCGATTCCAATCATAGTTTGTGTTGATTAATTCCAAAGTTCTAACAAGTTTCATTGCATTTAAATGAAAAAGTATGCTTAAAATCCTGGCCTACTTCGCGCTAAATAAAACATATTACAATGATATCATTGCTTATGAAAGCAGTCCGACATTATGCAGGCGAAATACCCACGGCAGATCGTCTGATTAATATGGAAATTATCCAAGGACTATAGACGCCAAGCTCGGTGGAGCCGTCTTCTGCTTTCGACTGCTGTGCTGACGTTATTCCGTTTCACCCCTTGGAAATTCTTCGATAAAAATTCCATTTCCCGGAATGTATTGATGTGACAGCCACTTGAAGAGTATATGGTCAATAGGAGGGAGTCGGGGAGAAATGAGGTTAAGGGAAAGAGGATTCTGGAGGACTCCACTGTGACTGTGAAGTTTTGGCTATAAATGCGACTGTCCGAGCCGGATAAGGACACCTTTCTAATCATTTAACTTTAAAGTGAAGATTAGTCGATTCCTGGACAGTGTTTACCCAGATCTCACGCAATTTTTAGGGTAAACAACGCAATTTCTGCTCAAAAAGTCAGCTAACTCTTACAATGGACCGAGAGGAAAAGATAACCTTGTCAGTTGACCGTCTCATGCTCTACAAGCTAAAAAAGCTAGAAACCTACTTGAAATAACGAGAATATTAACGTTCCGTTTACTGAAGGAAATTGAAATATGACATACTATTTTCTTGAAACTTCTTTTTTTATCTCAAAGGAATATATCAGCTATTATTAAGTAACTATTTCACAAAATAAACCCATCTCAAAATACGGTAATCATTCTTTTTTTTTGCCTTTGACTTTTCAAATATATGGCTTTCTGGAAAACTGCAAATAACATGTTCTTTAATTGATTTTACCCATCATTCCATTCTTGGTAATTCAATGAAAAAGTTTGCTCAGAAGAGTGCTTAACCCATTTATGCCTAGTGTTCCATTTTTGGAACACCTGACGCGACTTTCGAATTTACTGACTACGACTCATTATACACCAATATGCCACGGTTTTTCTTTCTGTACCACTTTATAAAGATATATTGTATTACGGGGCGCAAAAAATTAGTCAGTTTTGCCAACCCATCGCAGCCAGTGTGTTGAGAAATATCGGTCTTTTTTTTTAAGGCAGTTTTTCTGAGACCATCTCAAATGTTATATTAATAACTATTTGCCATTACGCCCAAATGTTGTAAATTTTTCCCTGCATGATCAGTAATAGTTAATCTATAGTGCTTTAAGAAGAAAATTTTGAAACAATGTATTTTGTTTTAGTTATAAGCTTTTATTTAACAGTGTTCCATTTTTGGAACACTAGGCAAATCCACTACTATTATGCGTGCATTAAGACGCACTGAAATATTCACTTTAATTTTAAATCAAGTAAGCAATTAGATGTTATGTGATTGAGGGAAACGATGCCATGTCTTAGCTATAATCAGTTTCCATTTCAGTGAAATAATTAATACATCTATAACCAACTGATCAATTGTGAACAGAGAGATGAAAACATATGAGTCACCCTGTGCACTCTTCCATTCGGGACCAAGCCCCCTGGGTCATATTGACGTCATGAACACTAATCAATGAGCGAAGTGCGGCTGCTTGTACCCAATATTCTTCTCCTTTTCTTTTTAGCAGAAAGTTTATTGTAAGTGTTCGGGCTTGTCGCACTTGTCCTGCACAGAGCGGCACGCCGCCCCCCCCCCACTCCTGCCGTATCGGCGACTTTGGGGTTTTTCCCGGGTAATGCTTATTCCTTTCCCTCTCCGTGTCTAACAAAGGGACTTTTAGCCTTTTCTTTAAGGCATTGAAATCCTCGGCGCCACTGCCGGCCAAGAGTGCAGTGACCCTTTCTCTTGGTCCTTGGGCCATAGCGTGGGTGACGCCAGGGGCGCTTGGGTTTTTACAGTAGTAGTATGTTGAGTGTGATCTCGTGAAGTGGATGTGTCTTGCGTCCCGTCCGTTAGAAAGTGAAGGGTGACCGCGCCTTTAGCTATAAGTAACAGGATGTCGAGATATTTGACAGTGCATGAAATAACTGATCTATTAGAGACAGAAGATTGCATAGAAGTACGTGATATCATCATTGAACCCCCTGATAACGCAACAGAACCTGTGTCTGACGAGGACTCCGGGGATGAAGATGGTGGAACAATTAATAATCTTCCCGGTTCATTGCTGCGCGCTCCTGCTCATCTCATTCATGGTTCTTCTGACGAGAACTTTGACCATGCTGACCTTTTGCTGATACCGGATGGTGATACTACTGAAAATGACGGTGCATCGGCTTCTGCTTCGCCTCAACCTCATCTTGCTCATAGAAAAAAGGTAACCAAAGTTGTGCGCAATTGGAAGAAAGCCGATCTGACTGCCCAGCCAGTAGGAGGTAGAGTTTCAGAAGAACAAATCACGAAAATGAAAACCCCTACAGAATATTTAGAACTCTTTCTGGATACTGAAGTGATTGATATGATTGTCAAATATTCCAATTTATATGCTGCAAGTAAGGGCGTAAACCTTGAACTGACTGTCGGTGAGTGTCGGTGTTTTTTGGGAATAATTTTCCTGAGTGGTTACGTCTCTGTTCCGAGAAGGCGTATGTTTTGGGAGCAAAGACCAGATTCTCATAATTCTCTAGTTAGTGGTGCAATGAGACGTGACCGATTTGAAACAATATTTTCAAATTTGCATGTTGCTGACAATTCTAACTTGAACCACATGGACAAGTTTTCCAAGCTGCGACCTCTCATAGAGCAACTGAATGACAGATGTATGAAATTTGTACCAAATGAAATATACTTCAGCTTGGATGAGGCCATGATTCCCTATTTCGGTCGTCACGGGTGCAAACAGTTCATTCGGGGTAAGCCTATTCGGTTTGGGTATAAATTCTGGTGTGGTGCAACGCGTCTAGGCTACATTTGCTGGTTTCAGCCTTATCAAGGAAAAAACCCGAACACTCAATACCAAGAATATGGTGTAGGTGCTTCAGTTGTTTTGCAATTTACTGAGGCACTCACAACGCAGCATCCTGGTAAATACCATTTTGTGTTCGACAACTTTTTCACAAGTATTGCACTCCTTGATAAACTTCATTCAATGGGCCATCAAGCAACAGGCACAGCGAGAAAAGATCGTGTAGACAAACCTCCTTTACTATCTGATGTTATCCTAAAGAAAAAAGATAGGGGCACATTTGATTACCGAATTGATGGAAAAGGCAATATTGTTTGTAGATGGAATGATAACAGTGTTGTGACTGTTGCATCTTCTGGTGTGGGTGTCAACCCTTTGCAACAGGTCAGTCGTTATTCTCAAAAGCAGAAAAAAAAGATACAAGTTACTCAGCCAAATTTAATCAAGGTCTATAATCAGTATATGGGAGGAGTAGACCGAGCTGATGAAAATATTGACAAGTATCGAGCATCAATCCGTGGAAAGAAATGGTACTCGAGCCCTCTGTTATTCTGCTTTGAGCTGTCTTTACAAAATGCTTGGCAATTGCATAAAATAAACGATGTGAAGCCAATGGATCTTCTTGAATTTCGTCGCCGTGTGGCCTGTCACTATATAGAAACATATGGTAATACTGCTGAGCCTGGTAGGAAAGGGAGACCATCTATGAAGCGTAACCTTGACTCACGTCATGACGGCATGAATCATACGATTGTAAAGCAAGGAAAGCAAACTCGCTGTGTCCAATGTCACAAAAATACCACTTTTCAATGTAAAAAATGCAATATATCCTTGCATGTTAAGTGTTCACCTGGATATCACTCTCAATAGTGAGTTAATAAATGTCTGAATCAAATGATTTGCTTGTTATCATTGAGTACGTCATGGTAGTGGATTTGCCTAGTGTTCCATTTTTGGAACACCTCGTAATTAATAATTGGCAATAGATACATTGTTTTTTATTTCGGATATTTTTTTCATACGTATTTTTATCTATAATATGTAAAAATCAGGGTAAAATTTGCATTTTTCAAACCTTCGGCATAAATGGGTTAATGCTATATCTGTAAAGTGCAGGTACTTCTTTAATGTTTCAGTTTAAAATTACTTGCAGCAATATTAGAGTAGTGGTGACAGCTGAAAGGGATTGAGTGATATATTTTCGTGGTCTTACCTCAAAAGTTCGTTCCAAAAGTGGAAGAAGTATAACCCTTGTTGCTCGACTCTCTACTAAACCGTTTTTATTGAGCTCGATGCTTCGATAGACGGTAGTTGAAGAGTATATTCCCTATACGTTAAATTAATTGTCTAATAATATTTCTTCATCATACGAAATGTTTTCGAAAAATTAGAATAAATCGCTATGTTTTTAGTATATTTATTGACATATCAACTTCTGATTAGAGTGAAACACGCGAAAAACAACAATTACTCTATCTTTTCTTTGTCTCTAGCTGGCTTTAATTATGAAAATCAAATTCTTCTCCCGAGGCTCTGGTTATCTTTAGAGAAGGCAGTACTAGCCTACAAAAGAAATTAGTGGAAGAGTGCTAATGTAAAGAAACTATTGCTGTCTATATGATCATTCTGTATCATGTTCATGGTCAAATAAATTTACAAACATGTTAAAAATTTGGTTGATTTAGGTGAACTATTTTCTCCTCAGTCCCTTTCATTTACGATATACCCTTATTGCACTTCGGCGTATGGATCGATTAATCAGGTTTATTAGGGAATGAATCCGAAGGGCTGGGAAATATTTCTTTATGGCCGAGTTTACCTGCTGCTATTGACTGCTGAAGATAGCGTGTAGGTTATTGATTGGCTTACCCATGCCTTCCAACGTTACTAACTCAGAGACTCTCCCTAGGCAGCCAATCTCAGGTACACGGAGATACATTCCGGAAAATTTCCGGATGCGCCACTGATTTTGAGAGCTATTAACTATATCGATTGTCAGCTGCACCAACAAGAGCATTCTCTGTATAGTGAAAGTGTGGGATAGAAAACAACTCTTCACTTCAACCTTGCCGTGTTGTGACGCCATTCCTTTGGATCGCTGAAGAAGGCTAATCGGTAGCCGAAATACGCGTATTCGACCCTTACCCGCGTCCGTTCTTGTGTGCAAGATTTTGACCACGCTCCTTCAGATGCATTTTCTCCCAGGAGTTGGGCCCATTTGTGTGTGTGAGTGATTTTGAGTGCTTGTGAGAGTGTGTGGGTGTGTTTGTGTTAATAACCCAAGAGGGGTCCCATTATCCCTTGCGAAGGATACTATCTGGGCTGTGTGAGTGCGTGTGTGTTGGTCGCTGGCGTGGAAGCAACCTTTCCGCTAACTACCCCAGGAGGGTATTCTGGTGGAGAGGCTAGGGTTGGTCTCTGCTGTGGAAGTCACATCCCGGCAAATCAACACAGCAAGGTTGGTGATTTCTGACGAGTGGTGGCAATTGTTTACGGCTATTGAAGACTACCTTTATTTTTGGTATTTGTCCAGCCGTAAGAGCTCACCTCATCATTGTAACTTCCATCCAGGTAGAGCTTCTGAAGGACATAAAGCATGAAACTTGGTCTTTAGTGTCCATAGAGGGATCAGGCGTACGGAAATGACTTTGGGGCATGTGACCATTATAATTTTTACCTAGCTTTAAAATACTTTGTTTCAATTCCTAGTTTTATAATTCGTTGTAGATGATGTTATTTTTCTCTTGCTGGTATTTTTAATTTTTTTTCTCCATATGGTGTCATTAAGGCACCACACTGCTTTATTTAGTTTAACTTCGTATCCTACCTCTTCCTCTACATTCCCATTACAGGACAGAGTAATAACCAAAATTAACTCTTCCACCACTTGTTCTATTTTGCACTCAGCTACTACTACCTATGTATTCTACTATGTCCGGTTTTGGAACTACGAGCTATGTCGAGGAACAGATTCGATTTGTCAGTGATTGACAGCAGATATCGAAAAGTCATTCCGTTCATATTACCACTTCGGAGAGTGGACGAGGCCGTCCTCGGAAGCAATCAGGGAAGTAACGCCACTGTCACGTCCCAGGATCTCTGAGAATATGGCATGAACAAAACTGCGGCGATGGGTGAGTCTTTCCATTGAATTGGCGAAGGGGAAATATGAGAGTTGTAAAAAGTTTGGTTCGTGATAAATCCAATTGGTAATTTGAAAAGTTAGGGGCAGAGAAGATTCAGAGATAGCCGGCATATATTAAAGTAATAAAGCTCAATAAAGTGACATATTGGTTTTCAGAATAAATAATTATCGATATTTTCAAGGCAGTCAGAATATTTGAAACTCTTCCGGTAGTAAAAATGATTTTTTTTTTCAATTTTTAGCCAGTTAAGTGGCGATATTATTGCTTTGACATATCCCTCTCCCTGAGTCTGCAGGTCTCCAAAGACACCTTGAAGGGGTTTTTGAAATTTGGAATTTTTATTTTTTACTTCTGATGTATGTAAAAAGTCTTAGAGAGGATACTTTTTGAAATTACACACATGGCACTTACCCTAAATGAAAAAGGATTTCGCAAAGAAGCTATGAAAGTGGTGAAGGGAAGGGTATTCGGGGTCACTGCGAGGTCCTGTCTGCATGGCAGCCCATTTAGGAAAGCCCATGGCATCCTCTTTGTTTATTAAGATTGCAAAAATCGTACGAAAAATACATTATCAAGAAATTACCGAATTAAAAAATGAAGGATTGCGCATGCGATAGTTAGTTCTCGTTTCACTCCCATTTTCCGAGTACTGTTTTGTTTTAATTAGTATTTTTTCAGCAAATTCTGTGACATGTTTCTTTCCGATGAGATTACTATCAACGTTATACATTAATCTTGTCCCAATGATCCGTTTTTCAAGATCAAAATGGTGAAAGCACGACATTTTTTACCTAACAGCATGCAGCCATTGCGATACCCCAGCCGGCTGAAAGCGGGTGGATACCACTCTGGAGGTTTGAGGCGGCTGAATACTACTCCACAGTGGTATCCACCCACCTCAAACCAATATTCACTTATCTAAATTGTTAAATCATTAGACCATTTACTGATAACTCAAAAAAATCGGGAAATGTGTGCCAGCTAGCATAAAGCTAATAAGTTATCCATTCACCGATGTATCGAAATTCCGTTATCGTTTTCTACGATGGAGAGTGCGTCTTTAATGTAATGCCTTATATTATTTGATATTTGTTTTCCTAAGCCAATCATCCTTAACGGAAGTTTCAATGTATACTGTGGCATATTAGGATGTGAATATAGCTTCAAGCAGAGCACCTGTGGCGAAGGAAACAAGCTGAGTAATGACAACGTGAAAGTCGTTGGAGGGCATGATTCGTAAATAATGCATAAGATAGCTGCTGCGGGACAAGGCAGGAATATCGGAGTCCGATGAAGGGGACTCGTTGGAAACTCGAGCCAGGATCGCAGGGAACAGGAATTCAAGCGTTGATTGCAAACGGAAGGGGACGGAGGAGCGGATAAGCACAGAATTCCCTCGTGAATGCATGCAAGACAGATGGAGAGAGGCTGGCTATTAGCCAGTGGCTATTCAGCGGCTGTGAGGATTTCGCTGAGGAAAGTCTCTCGTCTGGCCATGAAATCGAACCAATATCCCCGGGATTGTTTGAAATATTGTACTCAATCTTACTAGAGTATACGTATTACGAAAGTAAATGATATCCTCGTCATATGAAAAAGTTGGGGAGAAAATAAAAAGGTCCCGAATGGAGTAAGTTACATAATATTCAACGTAACATCAGTCCGAGAGTGCTTAAAACGCATACAAAACATTTGATTCGGTACATGCAATTGACTATGAGTAATTGAGTGAATAGTAGGGAGCGTCTAGAGTTGGCCGCGAGAATCAGGGACCCGGTAAAGAAATATTTAACAACTTCATAAACATGCAATTAACTTCCATTCTATCCCTTTCACAATTTCTCTTCCCTGATCCCTCCCTATGGCTTGTGTCCTTAAACTCCCTGCCACACGCCTCCCAGGTGGTTCGCAGAGTAGATGGTAGATATAGGTGCGTTTGTTCAGAATTATTTCACCTATTAAGTTACCCAGGCATCACATTATTCTGATATTTTTATTGAGGCTTTAAAAAAAACCTGATATTCTCACGTAAAAGCGGATTCAACCTCGCGTATTTTTACACTTTCGCGAATGGTAGTAAATTGTGCCAGTATGTGTACACTATTATAGAGTTGGGGTATGACGGTGCCTAACTATAACATTTATCTCCATTAAATATTCCATATAGATCACATTAGATTAGGACGCTTTTGTAGCCTTCTAAGAGATAAGCACAGTTTGTGCTTGAAAAGTAATGATACGTATTTTTGAGTCAAGCAGTAGGGTCGCCGTGTTCAAAAATTCTATTAAAAGTGTTTTCCACAGGGAGTTCTTACCACCCAGAATGACGATCAATGCTACATTTTACGTGGAAGTGCTCAAACGGCTGACGAAAAGAGTCGCGCACGTCCGGCCGGAGATCGCCAATACCTGGGTTCTTCACGATAACGTGCTGAGCCATGCGTTGCTGTTAGTAAGGTAGTTTCCGGCGACAGTTTCCAGGTAACCGTGCAAATTCTATAGGGGTAAAATAACCCCTCATGCACATTCATGCATCCGCCTGGGAATATCCGCACTTGCTTGAGGGGTTAAATCGCAAAGGCAAGTTCGCGGTATCCCAAAAAATTGAGCAGCAGGATACTGAAGAGGGCTATAGAGTTGACAACGTCGAATAAATGGTGAAGATAAACCTTTGGCATTTCAGGGTTCATAAATGGATAAATAAGAGCTTAAGGGAATGAAAATCGAGATAAGATCTTTAATGATGTTAGGGGAAATATTTTGGATGCCCGATGGATAGGATAGAGAGTAGGTTATCCATTGGGATAAACGTTCGAAAACATAGATTCGTATGCAGACTTCGAAGCAGGAGTGCGCCAAATGTATTAACTCATAGGTATTTGAGTACCCGAATGAATACATGGGTACTCGACGAATGCATGAGTAGCTGAATGAGTACATGAGTACCTCGATGAGTAGATGAATACCCGAATGAATACATGAGTAGCTGAATGAGTACATGAGTACCTCGATGAGTAGATGAGTACCAGAATGAATACATGAATACCTCGATGAGTAGATGAGTACCCAAACGAGTACTTGAATACCTCGACGAGTGGATGAGTACCCAAATGAATACAAGGACAACAACCTCAGCGCCTCATCGAATGCTTGAATACCTGGTTGAATACTCCCGAATACGAGAACCTCGGCTAGGCGAGTATCCGAGTACCCACCTCGATGACTACAGCTGTTCATTCGACGGCTAAGGTACGCACGACTCACATGGTTAACACTACCCGCTGTGCCTTGAGTATTGGGATTTTAGAGGGAGTTGGATGAATGCCAAGCGGTGGCCATTTGACCACCTAACATTTGACTTATGCCTTGGAAATTCTCAAATACACATGAAAGGCCAAAGTCTCTTTTCTGCCACGGCATCGGGGTGGCTTGCAGGACTTTACTGTTGGTAATCATTACTGTTAGTTTTGCTCTTGGTAAAATAATGAAAATAAATGTCTATAGTAACATGGAAAATTAAGAAATTAAATTTTATGAGAACAACATAAAAACATCACTAGTGTTTAAATGGAGACATATTTAGAATTCATCGACAGAAAAATAGGTTGCTTGACATGCTCCGGCGTCAGCATGGCCCGGTGATTAGTTATTATATTTTCGCCGCAGCTGAAAACCCGCTCTGACGGAACGCTAGTAGCATGGAAGGCTAAATATTTCTTTGCCAGTTGAGAAAGTTTGGGGAGATTATGCTCATGACATTTCCACCATCGGAGAGGGTTTTCACTTATTATGGGGTAACTTATATATGCCGAAACCTCATCCAGTTTCTCCTGCTCTAAGGTTTGAACTATGTCATCTCGAATAAATGCCAATAATTTGCATTTTTTTCTTTTTAGGGCATTCATCATTCTGATCACATGTAGAAGTATTTGCATTCATTGCTTCCTCATCTTCTTTCAGCATCATTCTTTCCTCGGTCAACATACTCTCTTCCTCATTGAGGTATTTATTTTTAAACCTAGGATCCAAAAATGTTGCCAACATCAAGAAGTCGGCCTTTTCATACCACTTATTAAATGGCTTCCCCAATGCTTGACGCATTAAGTATTTTATGTTCTTGCACTCTTTTTTTAACATCAGTTCCTCTTCATAATTCACCAGCACCTCTTCTGTCATATCACTGGGCGGAAACTCTTTAGCGAAGATATTGGCCAGTCTTTCCTCCTCAATTTTTAGCTCTTCCTTCGTCAAACAAGTAGAGTATATAGAGCTAATGAGATCATGCTGCTGATCGTTGGGGAGCCTGTAGGTTATCGGTATGATACCTGACGCCGTCACGTACTCTTCACCGCACATTTCCTCTGTGATATCATGAAGAGGTATCAAGACTTCTAGAACTTTTTCTAGCAATTCCAATTCCCTTGGGAGTAATTTTAATTCCTCTCTTTGCTTTCTCCTAGGGCTTTGTTGACAGGAGTTGCATTTTTTACAAAAAAGCATATTTGTTTAAAGTCTGACCACCACCTGGTGGGACAAACAGACGGAATTTCAATTTGCGGCATGTTTAGGACCTCTTGTGCAAACTTTAAATCGCGTTTAAATTTCCTGAATAATCGCAAAGCCCGAATTCCCCTTAGCTTCTCAAGTACATTCCTAATCGGTGTCAAGTTTAACAATGATTGGCAGCCTAAGTTCATAACGTACCCGAAACAAGAAACCTTTTCCACTTCCATGTTTTTCTAGGCTTTCTGAAAATTTGCTCCATTGTCTGAAACAAAACAAGTGACATTTCGATGCAGAGATATTCCTCACTCCTCCAAAGTTTCCGCAATTGCTATTTCCAAATTCAAAGCTGTGTGCTCCTTATCCAAGTGAGTGCACTCCAAAAAAAACTCTTCATTGTGAAGTCTTCACTTATTAGGTGAGCAGTTAGGGAAACATACGGGTCCATAGTGATACTCGTCCAGGAATCTGTGGTGAAACAAATATTCATGCGAGGCAGCAACTCGCCTTTAACTCTACCCTTTGTTTCCTCATACATATTCCTTATTAATTTCTCTGTGAGGTACTTCCGGGATGGCAACTTGTACGAGGGTATGTTAATTTCGAAAAATTTTTGGAAGCCACGCTTCTCAACTAAGTTGAAAAGTTGCATATCAACAGCTAAATAATATGCAAGAGCATTATTTCTTTGTTGCTGCCTCTTTGTGAAATTGATTGTTTCAAGAATATGATCTCTGAAATAAAAGTAACAACAATGTTAAATGTATTAAGCAACATTTGACTTAATGGAAGTTTCATCAGTGCGTGCATAAATTCAAGTGATGTGAAGAAGTAAAATTCATGCTCCAAGAAAAGTATATTGCTTGTCAAGAAATCAAAAATCGTGGAATAGTTTAATCAAACCTGTTGCTTACCTTCATCATAAAACGTCTTTATTCTCAATGTTATGTGTCAGTCGGGAAAATAGCAGTTTAAGAGGGGGCCAAGATGTATTTTGATCAATAAAATTTCATTCACACCTAATATCAATACTTAATACGTGTCTTACATAAAGTGTATTTTGAGCAAGTGGACGACTGTTGAAATTTGTAATTCAGATTCCATCATGGCTTTAGCGAGAGGGGATGTGATTTTGAGTGACTATTATAGAATAAAGTCGAACGTAAAATTGGGATAAGTAATTTACCTACAGCTGTAATTATTTTCAATTCATGAGGGTGTAATTATCGTATGAATCGATGCAGTAAATGTTAGTGTATCGTGTCCATGTTTGAGGTATCAATGTGCCATCACCATATTAGTCATCAATAATCAGATTGGTTTGACGCAGCTCTCCACTGAGTTCTTCTATTGACTAATCTCTTCATTTGTACGTATTTCTTCTCTTTCACATCCTTCATTACTTGTTCCAAATATCTCACACGAGGCCTTCCTTTGCCATTTTTCCCGTTCACTTGTCCTTCAACGATTATCTTTATCAGGCCATTATGTCTCATGATGTGGCCGATTAGGTTGTCCCGTCTTCTTCTTAAGGTATTCAGAAGACTTCCCTTCCTCCACTCTTCTTAGGACTTCCTCGTTACTTACTCAGTCGATCCATTTTATCTTCATCATTCTTCTGTAACACCACATGTGGAATGCTTCCACCCTTTTCTTTTTCGCTACTGTCACTGCCCATGCCTCACTGCCATATAGAAACACGCTCCAGATGTACGTTCTGATGAATTGTTGCCTTACTTCTACGCTTGTATTTCCAGCGGTAAGTAGATTCTTCTTTTGATAGAATGCCCTCTTTGCCTGGGCTATTCTGTTATTACTTTCTTGCACCGTCCATCGTTGGTTACTCGGCTTCCAAGGTAATAGAACTCTTTCCCCACTTCCAGTGTTTGTTTTCCTAGTTAAACGTTGGTTTTGGCCTCTTCTCTCTTGCTTCACACCAGTATCTTAGCCTTCATTCCATTGATATTCAGATTATATCTGGCCAATGCCTTTCCCGTGGTTATTGCAATCATATTCAGATCCCTCTCTGTCTCTGCTATGAGTGCTATGTCGTCAGCGAATCGAAGCATGCTAATTTTTTTCTCCATGGGTATTCACCCCAGAGGCACTCTTTGATTTGATTGACGGCTCTCTTAATTTAAACATTAAAAATTGCAGTAGACAGTGCACCGTCTTGTCTCACTCCTTTCCTTATTCTTGCTTCTCCACAGCTGGGTCCAGATTTAATGACAGCTACTTGGTTTTTATATAAACCGTGGATAATTCTTCGATCATTGTAGGACACTCCAATTCCTTTCAGAATGCCAAGCATTGAATTCCAATCCACGTTGTCGAAAGCCTTCTCTAAATTTAAAAATTCAATGGACGTCGGTTTGTTCTTCATTCTCTTCTCTATGAGCAGCCTAACGGCCGGTATTGCTTCTCTTGTGCCCTTACTTTACTTGAATCCAAATTAATCTTCATTCAGGAATTCCTCTGCTTTTCGCTCCAATCTTCTGTAGATGCTCCTTGTCAATATCTTCGATGCATGTATTTCCAGTCTTATAGTCCTAATATTTTCGCATTTCTCATCTCTCTTCTTTTAGGGAATAGGAATGATGATGTTTTTCTCGAAGTCCCTGGGTATTTCTCCTGTTAGACATGTCGCAGATGGTTTTGCAAAGAACGGTTAGTGTCTTCTCTACTGCTTTTTTAATTACTTCTGCAGGAATGTCATCAATTCCAGAAGCCTTATTGATGCGAAGGTCCCTTACTGCTGCGTCAAATTCCGATCTTAATATTGATGCTCCCATATCATCTTCTTCGACTTCGCTTTCCTCTTCGATCACTGTCGTTCTGAGATTGTTTCCGTTGTATAACTCTTCCAGATATTATTTTCATCTCTTCACTTTGTCCTCATTTTTAATCAAAAGTTCTCCATTTTTGTCCCTTATGGCATTGCATCCTGCGCTCAGTTCCTTGAAGTGGTTCCTCACTATCCTATAGGCAGCTTCCACATTTCCAAGTGCAAGGTTGTTTTGTACATATTCGCATAGGTTTTTCATCCACATTCTCTATCTTTTTTGGCTTTGCGACTTATTTCGTTCCTTATTCTTTTGTGAAAAAGCTACCCTTCTTCAGTTTTCTCATTCTTGTACTTTCTTCTTTCTTCAATTAGGTCTAAGAATTCTTTCGTGATCCATGGCTTCTTCTTACCATCTTTTCTTTTTCAAAGATCTTCCTTTGCGGCTTCCTGTAGTCCACATGTAATGTTCTCCCATTGCTATTCCACTGATTTCTCAGTCAGGTCTTCGCCTATGTTGTTCCCCACTGCTTTTTGAAATGCCTGCTGATGCTGAGCCTCTTTCAGTTTTTCTACTCGCCATGTGTTCTGCAATGTTCTCTTCAATTTCTTCATTTTTAGATGACATTTAATCATTAGTAATCACATTACCAAATAAAAATACCAAACACGTCAATGTGCCATTATGGAAAATTAAGTTTAAGAGTAGTAACTTAGGGGTTAAAGAAAGATTTTCTAACTACTCCCCGTCAACTTTAAAGGCAATGCTAAAGATTCCCTATGATGGTTTAATTTAATCTCCCCTTGGACATCACTTACATTAGTCAAAATTGCCACAGCTTTTGGCTTCAGAGGCCTGTGATTACTTAAACCACTACCTCCAGATAAATTATAAGCAATATGCCAGTGACACTAGAAATATCTCTTACTTTATTCACAGAAGTGGTGAGGGTATACCAGTGATGCCCTAATTACGTTAATAGGCGTGATAGTTTTCCTTGTTTGCTCCAACCAGTGAAAAAATGACCACACGTTTGATTAGTTCTTGAACCTATGTGAAGCCTTCTACAGTAATATACGGTAAGCGTAAAAATAATAGGGTGAGAAATATTTGCACGTGAATATGACATTTAAGTTCTGAATAACTGCTACACTCAAGGCGAATTATGTCAAAGATAGGTTAGAAGTTAAGGTTACGCATACTCAGTCCCTTGTTTTCTTTTCTCCACCGTGTCCTATTGAGTCTGCGTTGAATTAAACACTAATGATGTTTTTATGTTGTTCTCATAAAATTTAATGTCTTAATTTTCCATGTTACTATAGACATTTATTTTCATTATTTTACCAAGAGCAAAACTAACAGTAATGATTTCCTCAGTATGAAATCTAATTTTTGTTTATTTTACGCAATTTCAGAATAACATATGTAACTTTTTATGCATAGAAATTTGGAAATGTATTTGCTAATTTTGCTGTCCGCAAACTGTGGTTGATATTGTTGAAAAATAAAGTTACTGACTAAAAATTCTTTACTTTGAATAAAAATACTTAATGAAGTAGCTTTCCCTGAAGTAGTATAGCGCAGATCGTCCAAATAAGAGTATCTGCTCATGCTCTAAGTCCTGCAAGCCACCCCGATGGCGTGGCAGAAAGGAGACTTTACTGCATCGCGTGGCATCGATGGCGTGACATTTACTGCATCGATTCATACGATAATTACACCCTCATGAATTGAAAATAATTACAGCTGTAGGTAAATTACTTATCCCAATTTTACGTTCGACTTTATTCTATAATAGTCACTCAAAATCACATCCCCTCTCGCTAAAGCCATGATGGAATCTGAATTACAAATTTCAACAGTCGTCCACTTGCTCAAAATACACTTTATGTAAGACACGTATTAAGTATTGATATTAGGTGTGAATGAAATTTTATTGATCAAAATACATCTTGGCCCCCTCTTAAACTGCTATTTTCCCGACTGACACATAACATTGAGAATAAAGACGTTTTATGATGAAGGTAAGCAACAGGTTTGATTAAACTATTCCACGATTTTTGATTTCTTGACAAGCAATATACTTTTCTTGGAGCATGAATTTTACTTCTTCACATCACTTGAATTTATGCACGCACTGATGAAACTTCCATTAAGTCAAATGTTGCTTAATACATTTAACATTGTTGTTACTTTTATTTCAGAGATCATATTCTTGAAACAATCAATTTCACAAAGAGGCAGCAACAAAGAAATAATGCTCTTGCATATTATTTAGCTGTTGATATGCAACTTTTCAACTTAGTTGAGAAG
Source organism: Pyrrhosoma nymphula (assembly GCA_963573305.1). NCBI lineage: Eukaryota > Metazoa > Arthropoda > Insecta > Odonata > Coenagrionidae > Pyrrhosoma > Pyrrhosoma nymphula. The sequence continues at coordinate 140,881,335 of OY754329.1, read as the reverse complement.
CGTGGCTTCCAAAAATTTTTCGAAATTAACATACCCTCGTACAAGTTGCCATCCCGGAAGTACCTCACAGAGAAATTAATAAGGAATATGTATGAGGAAACAAAGGGTAGAGTTAAAGGCGAGTTGCTGCCTCGCATGAATATTTGTTTCACCACAGATTCCTGGACGAGTATCACTATGGACCCGTATGTTTCCCTAACTGCTCACCTAATAAGTGAAGACTTCACAATGAAGAGTTTTTTTTGGAGTGCACTCACTTGGATAAGGAGCACACAGCTTTGAATTTGGAAATAGCAATTGCGGAAACTTTGGAGGAGTGAGGAATATCTCTGCATCGAAATGTCACTTGTTTTGTTTCAGACAATGGAGCAAATTTTCAGAAAGCCTAGAAAAACATGGAAGTGGAAAAGGTTTCTTGTTTCGGGTACGTTATGAACTTAGGCTGCCAATCATTGTTAAACTTGACACCGATTAGGAATGTACTTGAGAAGCTAAGGGGAATTCGGGCTTTGCGATTATTCAGGAAATTTAAACGCGATTTAAAGTTTGCACAAGAGGTCCTAAACATGCCGCAAATTGAAATTCCGTCTGTTTGTCCCACCAGGTGGTGGTCAGACTTTAAACAAATATGCTTTTTTGTAAAAAATGCAACTCCTGTCAACAAAGCCCTAGGAGAAAGCAAAAGAGAGGAATTAAAATTACTCCCAAGGGAATTGGAATTGCTAGAAAAAGTTCTAGAAGTCTTGATACCTCTTCATGATATCACAGAGGAAATGTGCGGTGAAGAGTACGTGACGGCGTCAGGTATCATACCGATAACCTACAGGCTCCCCAACGATCAGCAGCATGATCTCATTAGCTCTATATACTCTACTTGTTTGACGAAGGAAGAGCTAAAAATTGAGGAGGAAAGACTGGCCAATATCTTCGCTAAAGAGTTTCCGCCCAGTGATATGACAGAAGAGGTGCTGGTGAATTATGAAGAGGAACTGATGTTAAAAAAAGAGTGCAAGAACATAAAATACTTAATGCGTCAAGCATTGGGGAAGCCATTTAATAAGTGGTATGAAAAGGCCGACTTCTTGATGTTGGCAACATTTTTGGATCCTAGGTTTAAAAATAAATACCTCAATGAGGAAGAGAGTATGTTGACCGAGGAAAGAATGATGCTGAAAGAAGATGAGGAAGCAATGAATGCAAATACTTCTACATGTGATCAGAATGATGAATGCCCTAAAAAGAAAAAAATGCAAATTATTGGCATTTATTCGAGATGACATAGTTCAAACCTTAGAGCAGGAGAAACTGGATGAGGTTTCGGCATATATAAGTTACCCCATAATAAGTGAAAACCCTCTCCGATGGTGGAAATGTCATGAGCATAATCTCCCCAAACTTTCTCAACTGGCAAAGAAATATTTAGCCTTCCATGCTACTAGCGTTCCGTCAGAGCGGGTTTTCAGCTGCGGCGAAAATATAATAACTAATCACCGGGCCATGCTGACGCCGGAGCATGTCAAGCAACCTATTTTTCTGTCGATGAATTCTAAATATGTCTCCATTTAAACACTAGTGATGTTTTTATGTTGTTCTCATAAAATTTAATTTCTTAATTTTCCATGTTACTATAGACATTTATTTTCATTATTTTACCAAGAGCAAAACTAACAGTAATGATTACTAACAGTAAAGTCCTGCAAGCCACCCCGATGCCGTGGCAGAAAAGAGACTTTGGCCTTTCATGTGTATTTGAGAATTTCCAAGGCATAAGTCAAATGTTAGGTGGTCAAATGGCCACCGCTTGGCATTCATCCAACTCCCTCTAAAATCCCAATACTCAAGGCACAGCGGGTAGTGTTAACCATGTGAGTCGTGCGTACCTTAGCCGTCGAATGAACAGCTGTAGTCATCGAGGTGGGTACTCGGATACTCGCCTAGCCGAGGTTCTCGTATTCGGGAGTATTCAACCAGGTATTCAAGCATTCGATGAGGCGCTGAGGTTGTTGTCCTTGTATTCATTCGGGTACTCATCCACTCGTCGAGGTATTCAAGTACTCGTTTGGGTACTCATCTACTCATCGAGGTATTCATGTATTCATTCTGGTACTCATCTACTCATCGAGGTACTCATGTACTCATTCAGCTACTCATGTATTCATTCGGGTATTCATCTACTCATCGAGGTACTCATGTACTCATTCAGCTACTCATGCATTCGTCGAGTACCCATGTATTCATTCGGGTACTCAAATACCTATGAGTTAATATATTTGGCGCACTCCTACTTCGAAGTACTCAGATCGTCATTGCAGAGAAATTTTTGGGGAAGCTCATGTGAATAAATGTAACTTACTTACCGAATGTAATTCTAAAACACGTACTCAAGAAAACTGCGCTAATTCAGAGAAAATCTCGTTTCATAGCACCTCTAGAGTATATCAAAGCAATAACACATAGAAACACAGAAAAGAAGGAACCAACTCAAATCAAGACAAATACGATATCAAATTAGTCGTAGTAACTTGCCGTAGGGTTAAGAAAAAACGTGCCGGAGTTGAGCACAAATATCAAAGCGATGATATAATAACTGGAAATGAAAGCTAGCTTGCAGAGGATGTAAGCAATAGTGAAGTTTTTCCACCAGGGTATAAATCTATAGACATGATTGACCGGATAGGTCTGGCGTCGGAGTATTCTTAGAAGTTAAATCACACTTGAATTACACACATTATACGACAGTAAAATAGAGAGCAAGTGGTGTACTATTTAACTACAAAAAATAAACATATTTGTTGATTTTACAGACCTCATGATTCCAGGAAACAAATTTTGTACCAGTTAGAAACTCAAATGTCAACATTTATCTAGATAGATATAAAAAACGTAATAAATATCGGTAGAGATTCAACCTCCTGTTAATAAATTGGAAAAGCAAGTGTAGAATCAAGTTCAAGGAAAGGAAGGTTGATGCAAGCGAGACCTTACTCAATGCACTTTCTAACCACTCTCTAAACGAAGTAGTAAACAAACCTACGAGAGGAAACAAAGTATTAGAGATCTTTTAGCTACCAGCCACCCTACAATGATTAAACACGTCGATAGTCTCGAAGGCTTAAGTGATCATGAAGTAATTTCCGTGGCATTAAAAGAACAGTTTAGTTCACAGAAAAAAAACTATACTTAAAGTTTATTTATATGAAATATGTGATTTAATTACACTTGGAGAGGCGATAGAAGTTTTTTCACGAAATTTGTAGACACTACAAAAAAGGAAAACACCGAAGTATCGTTGAGATAATTTTGAAAATTTTACGCGAAGGAATCGATAAACGTATTCCACGCTAGCTCAAAAGTGTGAGTAAGAACCTCATAAGTATGATCACGAAGCAAGGTGGGAGCTCAGGAGACAGAGGTTATTGCACAATTTACATAAAAGCTGAACAAAGTGAGATAACAGAACGACGAAACTCGTGGCGAGAGAAATTTACTTTGCTCAACGCTCAAAAACAAAGAAAATAATTCGCACTACTAAATGAAACTAAAGGAAAAAAAGGAAAAAATGTTAGGTGAACTACTAGAAGAAAATACCAAGTCATTCTAGCCTTATGCGAGACAGCTTCAGAGCAAATATTCAAATGTCATCTTTATTGGACAAAAACGGCAAAGCAGTCACCAACAGTATCGGCAAAGCCAACAAATCTAATTGCTTATTAAAAGTGTATGCATAAGGATGACGTTGTAAATGAGTCAGACATTCCTGTTATTAATGAGCCGATGGCTGATAACATTATTCAAACCGATGGAATAACAAAACCTTTACGATCGATTAATAGTTACAAGTCCCCACGTCCAAAAGGAAAACCTGTACATGTGCTCATGGAGTCAACGCCACATATTGGAACACTCCAAGAAATAACATTTTGCAAGTCATTATTCGGAGGCAGAGAACCTCAAGACTGAAAAATAGCCAACATCACACCAATATTTAAAATATAAAATGGACGTAACCCAGGAAATCACCACCATCTTTAACATCGCTTCTACACAAAATTATCAATCACATTATTATTAGCAATATTATGACATTCTCGGACAATCAATACGACGGCAGTCAGAACGGCTTTCAAAAGGGTAGATCTTGCAAAACACAGCTTGCGGTTTTCCTTCATGGAATTCTAAAATCATGTGAATCAAAGACACAAGTTGACGCGTTCTTCCTTGATTTCAAAAATGCATTCGGCAATGTTCCTCTCTAGAAACTTATATTTAAATTACAATCATTCGTGTTAACACTAGAAGCGCCGTATTTTCTACATACCTAAATGCGTCGGCAGCGGTCATTTGGACCGGTAGGTGTTTCCTCTCGTTTTGGTGGTGTATTAATAATTTCACGCATACATTCTGTGTTGAAGGTAGGTAATTTTGTTTTTAACTCAAATTTACAATATTTTATGGTAATGAATAATATTTATAAACAAAATCGTTTTTCAACTTTAACACAAACTTTGAGATACACTAATTTATCACCAATTGTGCAATATCAATAATTTATCTCAAAAAAAATATATTTTAGGTATATCAACAATTATTTCATAAATCATGAAGCCGAGTATAAATTTTTTTGATATGTGGGCGTAGGATACAAATTCATTAAATGTCACAAAATATCAACAATTTTTATCCATCGTGAAAGAAAAGGGGACCATTTTAAATTAAAAAATGGTCAAAATGACCGCTCCGGCGCTTCCATTGTTAAACCAAAAAATAATGAATTGGATACATGGCTTTCTAAGTGACCGTAACCAAAAAGTAGTTATTGGTGGTATTAGCTCTATCATGGGTAGAGTGACCTTTTCCCGTTCTTGAGTTAGCATTAAACATTATTTGCAAACGATGTGGTCATCTAAGGCAAAATCGGCGAAGATTTGTACTTAGCAGTTCTATCATCGGGCCTAAACCACGTAATTTTTTGATGCTAGGAATGGGAACATGAACAAGATATTAGTAAATGCACTACAATACACTTCTTGCGGAAGTCATCTCACCAACGCCATATCTACACTGTAGGTGGAGTAAACATAAAGACGTTAGACATTGTCAATTATCTCGGAATTACCTTAACTTAAGACCCATCGTGGAGAACACACATGCAGCCAGCTCTAAATAAACTATTTAACAAGCGTAGAGTCGGAAGGTGCTCGGATGAAAAAGTGTGAGAGATGTACTTATTCTCTCTGGTAAGAATACCAGAGAGAAGTAGTACATCTCGAATACGCCATGAGCATTTGAAACCCTGGACAGAAATATTTAATTCTAAAAATAAATAAGCTATAAAGAATAGCTGGGCGCGTCGTTAAAAATTTCTTCAAGTGAACAAAGACTCTCTCACAGTTTTAAGAGGGATTAACTTGAGATCCATTAGAACCTCTAAGGCTACACGCTAGGCTTAGATTGATTTTGAAATTCAGAACAGGTGTATTTCATTGTGACACAGAGAATATAATTTTGACGCTGCACTACATCTCTAGGTCCGACAGGAAAGATAATAGTAAGAGATACATTGACAAATAGAAAGACACAATAATTCTTTTCACGCACAATAAGTGACCATAATAAAACTGAGATCAACTCAAAACACACCGGAAATACACTTCATCATTTCACCTTCCTATAACATTCTCCTTTACACCTTTACATGGCTGGTGTCCTAACATCCCCTGTATATTGATGTTGATGTATAGGGGTGAAGAAATCAAAGCCAGTTCCTTGGAGCAAATTTATGGAATATCTTCGACGATGATGCCCTGGCGTACTCTCATTCATTCTCTGCCTCTTTCCGAAGAACTCCAAAGGCAAGCGTATCCAATTAATCTCTCCCATACTCTCCTTGGATTCGGACCGAAATGGTAAAATTTAACTTTCATGGAGAAGAATCCATAAATCCATTAATACCTTGAGAACCATTTCCATGACTTTTCCTGTTGCTATTAATCTCGTAATTTTTAGCTTACCTATCTTTATTTCGTCCTGCTCATCATGCATAACGTATAATGGTGCGTAATACGGAAGAAAATGGTTTAGTGTTTACGGGGTTGTCAGAAAAATTATTAAGATTATGGTTTTTGTATCTCTATTAGAAGAATAATGTCGAGCTCAAAATTGCACTTTCATTATTTTCAGATCAATGCTCGATTACGCTCATAACTATCACATATTACCCATTTGAAACTTCCATGCATAATAAATTGTTCACTCCAACTCCTCCTATTTCCCGTAGTTCTCTTCCACTTATGAATCCACTAATGGAGTAGGAACTCTAATTTAAATAATGTCTGAAAATGATATTAAAATCATGTAAAAGCTGATTCGGGTGTACTTGAGAATACTTGAATGCACTGTAAGTCAAGTAAGTATACACTGAATTTGCGATTGCACATCTGCCCATTAACCCCTTAAAGCATCTGTCTTTTTTTCAAAGCTAATATATCAGGTCATAAAATATATCTACCGCTAACTTTGGAAATACTGTGCTTCGTATCTTTTTAACGTACTTACACTCAAGTGTTCTCTATTCCTTATTTTGAACTTATGCCTGTTGCTCACGGTAAAATTTTCGGTAAAACGTTTTATAAAACCGACTAATTTTATAAAAATAAGTTTGCTAACGATAAAACCGTTTTATAAAACCGAGTTTTATAAAACGTTTTACGGATTAGGACAGGTTCTATTTCCATAAAACCGTTTTATGCAACAACCAATGAGATGTTCCGCTCATCGCGAAGGTGAGCTTTCGTCTCGCACATTTTTTCGCGATTTTCACCCACTTTAAACAGAGATATCGAAACCAAATTCACCTCACTTATTATGCAAAATTTGCAAATTTGTTTAACACTTTCAACACAACAATGCATCAACTACTTTAGAAATCGGAAACTTTCAAACCTGAGAAGTGCGATTTTTCCTCTCCACCATCTTGTGAAATAATGCCGTTTCCTCTTATCCACTGTACGTGGCGCAGCAATCGAGCAGTTTCTTCTCTAGCATATACAGACCTCTCCTACACAGTTTCTTCCCTCCTTCCACTGAAACTCGCCCCGCAACGAGTGTTAGAGAATCGATAAAGGTTTAATCTCAAGGTATACCCGATGCTAGCGCCATTTACGGCATAGCGGTTCATATTAGTACTGCTTCGATTTTCCTCTTATAGGTTCTTGAGTTTTACCGTGAGCAAGCTAGTACGTTTTACGTACGATTCATAAAACTTTCAATAAAAATTTTTATAAAACTGTTTTATGGAAAATTTTACCGTGAGCAACAGGCATTAGATGGTGTATCTGGACACTATAAATAACATGTTGATTAAATACTTATGAATAAAATATAACTACCGGCATAGTATTAATGAACATAAAAATGAGTTCAATTTCATATAATTGCAAGATCATACTTCCCTAGCTCACTTTAAAGCCTGTTTTTTTACTGTGAAGCCATATACATTCCGAAATAGGAGAATTCCATAGGAGAGTTATAGTTTCAGTAAAAGGCAACTGAATAAAGAAAATCCAATTTCCCCGCTAAGTAATAGAAGCCCTTGACTTGAAGCCCATTTAGATCAGATAATTCAATATGCATCAGTTAACTATATTACCAACGAAAGGATCTAAAATCGATTGCCGGCTTATCAAAGTGGATCGTCGCTCTAACACGGGTGTCCTTTTGCGCCATCGAAATCAGATTTCGGAAATGTAAACGCTGACGTTTGACTTAACTAAAACCAACCGGATATTCGTTAATCCTTCTTCATTGCATTCAATTATCAATCATGTATAATCTGATATGTACTTCATGATTCATATTCATCATGATTTTTTTCCTACATTTTTCACGTCTTGTTACAATACGTTCACAATAACAATGAACTTCATTTCCATTCAGGTAAAATTATATTATGACTTTATATTAATAACTTCTGTGAAATAATATTGTCATAAGCTCTGATAGCTTCTTTTATAGTAACACGGACCCACACATAAAAAGGGTAATGTTGATCACGATGATCGAGGTGGAATGGTAACACCTATTAATTCCAACACAAGAATCCATTTCTAAAAAGCACGTCAAATGATGTAGAATACATATGTCTTCTGATGCTTATCATTGCTATGTAAGTTGAAATCTCACGAAATAGCATGGGAATAAATCGCCATTCCCAGCACAGTATTACCTCAAAAGCCGCTATAATTACGTTGATGGAAATGACGCAGTCGGTAGAGTGGCTTTAAAAATAAAGTACAATGTGACAATATTCCCTAATACGTAAGGTTTTTAACCTATTAAATATATTCAATGTAGAATTATTGATATTCATTGCGTTAAAAGACGATTTTTTCATTGTATGTAGTTAAAATGAAATTTGTACGTAATACAGCATCTTCTTCAACCCAAGTTTGAAATCACGCTTGCTTGCTGCATCTTAGATATGTATTCAGCTTAGCATTGCCAAATTTTTATTAGCATGAATCACAAACATAATAGCAGAAGTTTAGTTGTTCGTACATCGACGGCAAAGGTTATTTCGCACATCAATGTCTGCCACTAGCAGACAGAGCCAACGTCACTCCGACAAATAGGATGACCACCCCTCCGGGTTTGAGCCTAGCCCAACACTGCTTAACGTTGGTGGCTGATAAGGGAAAAACATAATATAAACGTCACAAATTAATTAGGAAAATAATAGAACCTATACTAAATATACTTTTCATCATCCAACTGGAAAAAGGTACTGTACGCAATCTACTTATTATATTTAAATCATATATACCGTTTTATTTTAAAAGTTATTGGAATATTTAGAAGAGTAAATATAGTTACATCTTGTAAAAGATTGACTTGTCTTTACTTTATCTTTTAATTATATTTAATTTATCTCAAGAGGTTGTTGTTGGGCGCCAGAAACATACAATGAAAACAAGAGTTAAGTTATCTCGTTAATTGATCTCCCTTTATTCTGAAGTAAAGATTTGATTTGATATGCCCGTATCTTATCACAGGTTCAAATCACCCTTTACAATAAAACATTTACACTCTTATTTACACTCTGTTTTCACTTGTAAATTTCACTTTTTGCCTTCCGCCCACTGATGATTTCTTTAATCACAAATTTATACCCTTCACTCACAAAATATTACCCTTCACTTATTTTTTGTTCGCCTTCACGGCCACAGTTGAGATCACTAATAAATACCCTTCACACACAAATAGTAGCATAAATACAATTTCGAGTAACGTCGCCCTCTGACACACATGCGTCCCGGAAGAAATCCTGTCGCCAAACAAGTCTCGTTCTGCGGACGTGGAACCGGTTTCAATTCCCAACGATGTAGTCGATCAGGATCCGAAATGTCTCTCTCGTCTTGCGTCTGCTACCACGTGTACTCTCAGGATGAACTTTTTATGGGTGGTTTTAACTTATAAAAACAGTAATTTAACTTTCTGTCGAGTCACTAGAAAGAATACTTCTTCTATTTCTCTAAAAACAGAAATTTACTGTCCCGAATTGCGTGGATTCAGTCTGCCTTCGGGTATATTGTTGATCAGTGACTCTCGATGTAGACCACCAGACCACGGGCAATGGCAGGGCCCTCGGCCTAATGTAGTGGAGCGCTGCAACAGTGCGACTAGATTCCACCTCTTCAGCGTTAATGTTTGTGCAATTTGCACGCAGGGGGAAAATGGCATTACTGTGTAAAGGGACCAGTTTAACCTTTACAGTGTTAGTGAAGGAGAAGAGGATGAAAGTCTACTAGTGAGCGGGCGCTAAATGGTTCACACTAAATTAAGAAGAACTAAACCTAAGGCAAAACGGACGCCTGAACATTAACATAATGAAACAGACTGACTCTCGATGTACGGAGGTCATCGCCCTTTTATAGTTACTCGAACCCAGTGTTCGATTCCCCTCGCTTTGTATTACCCCCTTCCACTGGGAAATTCCCGGAGTAGCGTCATTTGCATCTCGCCAGCTGTAACAATGCTTGTTATTTCAGCTAAGATTAATTAACTGGCTACCAAGCGAGCTTCACAAAAATAATAAACTTAAGAGTTGATGTGCTTCAATAATGATTAAATACGCGCCCTCCGCCGCTAAATTGACTAAAGAAAAAATATTATGTAATACCTATGCGCCTCAAAATCGATAATAAGAAGACATTACGTAATTACTTAATATGGCGTCATTGTTACGTTACTATCTTTGCTAAATAATTTTAAGACCATTAACATTCAACTTGATATTCAACATGTACAAAAACACCTTTAAATAAATACAAAACGATCACTAAAATATAATTATATTTACAGCTAATTCATGCGTTTCCTCAAAAATAAAAAAGGGTAAATCGTTATGATGACGGCTGTGTCACAACTTTAATATTTAAAAAATGGCAGTTTTACTTTTTGTCCTCTTTTAATATTTTTATGCCGGATGTAGCTGATCAGGCGGCCTTTTTTAATGTTGTGGATTTTTTCATTATAGTATTTTTTAATCCCTACCGGATGGTTTTTTGTGCAACTTAGGAAAATCCGTCTGCAAAAGAGTAGTTTACCCTCAAGAAAAGCTCTAAGTTTATATGATTCATTTGAAATATTACATACTATTTCGGATAGTGCCATTGGTATTTACAGATATTGACCAAAATTTTTTTTATCCAAAAAACTAAATGCGCATTTCCAGTGTGGTTTTCGTAAGTCTTTTCGGATGTAAGAACAAAAAAATACTTATTACTCCTATCCATCAGAGCAGGATACGTTTCCGCTGGTCGCTCCGCGGGCTGGTTAGAAGTAGCGACGATGCACATGCATAAACTTAATACTGATTACCGGTGTAAATAAATATTTTGTCCCAACAATGTATGTATGTATGTATGTATGTATGTATGTATGTATTCACGCATGAGTCCATCCTTCTAAGACAACGCGGCGCAAAGAGAAAGGAGTTTGAAGACGGGAATGGAATAGGTTATCAAGATGGATCCCGTTCCAAGGAGTCTACGTGGCAGCTCCAGAGGGTAGATTAAGATTTATACTTCAAGAATCAGAAGGTTTGTCTTTGTACGTGCCTCGAATAAATGCGGGGGTGGCTAGACTTTTGGGCTACCATGTGGGAGTTGGGTCTTATCCTCTGCCTATATTCTTTCCGTTCCTGCATTGTTCAATGTCCTCGAACTTAGTATTTTGTAGAAAACGGGCGAAGTTCAATTTTCTTTCGATTCAACCGAATCTTGTTCATCTTGGTAAACTTCATTATAATATGGAAATGCATATATTTCTTGAGGAAAAAATAATTATTAATAGACGGTCGGCAATCGGTAAATGCGTATGCTGGAGGTTTAGAATTTCATGAGAACAATTCCACGTGTGTTTTGAAAATGTTGTATATTTCATTGCTTGTGTTTAGAAAAGCTTACAACCTTAATTACCTCTTTCATCCAGAAGTGATTCAACCTATTCGAGTTCAATATTACTAAAGGTTTGTACTCAAAGTAAGTTGAATCTGAGAAAACTTAGCTCAACTCATGATTAGGTAAAATCCCAGGCCTGACTTCCAAAAATGCTCAGGAGTTCACGTTTTAATTCGACCGTTACAGTAATGCTATAAGAATGTTGTGTTTTCATTTTAATGAACATACACTGAAATATATAATTGGATGAGAGGCACTTGCGCCTAATTTCTGTCCCCGTCTACTATTTACTCCTCAAAGCTTCCAACCTACGGGTTATTCGAAAACATTATTACAAAACATATCCCTTTTTGCTCATTATTCCTGGCCGGATCTATTTTCATATATTGCTTATAGATTTTCTTGTACACAGAGATTCTTAGCCTTTTAAAGTCTCTTGAGTGTTTTATGTATGGGAATGCCGTTTCAAACACGTTCCACTGAACACACACACCAAATTTCATAGGAATTGGTCCAGCCGTTAAGGAGGAGTTTGGAAACAAAAAAGCGTGACACGAGAATTTTATATATTAATTAGACAATATAGCATAATTTAAATTAATATTGGTAAAATTTAGTAGCTGTTTTTGAAACAAAAGTTCTCATCGATGGTCGTTAGATAATATAAACCAGTACTATAAAAGGAAGGATATGACATTTAATGAATGAATGCAATAAGGGTTAAACATATAGTTAAATAAAATTTTTACTCGTGGTTTAGAATGCTAGGAAAATGAATGGAAACTGGCTGACCTCAGGGTCAAAGAAAGAACTACCCCCCGATAAAACCAGAGCAGGCAGATGACGGTCTACAGTTTTGGGCTGCTAGAAGTATTCTCAATCCCAGAGTCACTAGGAAGCTATAGAGAGCCCCTGGTGAAAGCTGGTACACTGATATCAAGTAATCAGCTCCAGCATATTGGATGCCATGACGTGATTTATATTGTACCGCAGATGACGTGTTGATTCGGTGAAAAAAGCAATAGAGTTTATCAATAGGTCCCCAAAATCATTTTAAAGAGTTAATACTTCCATTTTATATTTTTTGTGTCGGATGGCGTCCTCGAGAGAAACAGAAGCTTTTATATGCTGCAATACTGCAAAGGAGTGTAAAGCTGATTACCTCGATGGATCTGGACACAAAGGACAGTAAAGACCCTTTGAGTAGTATACTCCAGCAGAGTCGTTGACGATAATGGCGTGAATCCTTTCCTGCAATGCGCTAGTTTAACGATTCAGTGTTATGCCTGAGTTTCGTACTCCCTTTGAGTGCATGATATTCTCAATCAACATAAGCGTACAGTCGCGATTTCAAAAGCATGTAGAAGCAGAGCGCTATGAAGGCAACAAGTCTTTCTCTAAGGGTCCTTTGTATGAATAGAGATCAAGCGAAGATAAAAAAATGGCCGTTTTTTTAGAGCTAGAGAGCGAAGAGACGTAAAACGTTTATTTGGGTAACAACATATGTCACAAGCAATGATTTGTAGAATGACTGGCTTTGAAGAGTTCGATGGTATATAAATATGGAGCTAAGACAAGTAATTTTTCAGCGATTATTGATCTTAGAATAAGACCAAGAAAACGACTACAATGATGAGTTTACTGTGATGCAGAAAGTACGGGTTTCATGATATTTGCCTCTATCGCAAGGACAAGACTTAAGTCATACGGCACTATTTACGTTGCACTAAAAATGGTTCCTTTGTTGTAAAGAGATAGTAATAGCATTTATTCCCTGCCAGTTAAGACATGGATTAGAGCAAAAGAGTTAATGAGCCTTTTGTCTGAAAAATGATTCGATATTTAAAGTATTATTTGCGAAACATAATATAAATTTGCCGTGAAATATTGAATGAATGTGATTTGCAGAAATTCACTCATTCAAGTTGTACTGATATCTCAATAAAATTTTGAAATATCAAAAGGAAAAAAAGGTTTTTTTATATACTTCTCTTTACATTAATACCAGTGGACCAACGGCGTAAAATGGTCCAAATAAAAAATGCAAATAATTTTACAAAACACCACTAACACTAAACAAACCATGTAAGCCATGTCCGGGAAAAGTATCAAATTACCTAACCAGCTTTCACTTTTCTCACTTTGAGTGTGATTCCAAAACAGACTACTTTTGCGCAGGGAAATTTGATTTTGCTAGCCCTATCACACATGGTGGTAGTACAACCTTTAGTTTTGGAACGATTTATATTTATTTTTCATTACAGCTGAACTTAGAGACTAGCCAATACTGATGAATATAGATCTCAGGAGAAATTATAATAGGTGATAATACTCAAAACAAATACATCAAGTAGTGTAATGTATATAATTACTCTCTAAACAAATTTAGCGGCTTTTAATTTTATTACATTCCAAACTGACGGCACTTATGAAAACAATAAGCCCAAAATGAGGGTGGAAAATTCTATGGTTTTTCTTAAATGCAGAAAGAGCACCGCTGATCGTCACCATTGGATCAATTTGTTTGAAGTAAATCCTACCTCTCCTTCTTTCGATAATATTTTAATAAAATAGTCTACGTGGCCATATTTTGAAATCACAAATAGCCTTATTCTTCCTCTTGGACTTACTCTTTGCCCAAAGTGTATTATACACGTATTCCCAATTCCAGGAATCAATTCTGCAATCTTATCCCTTAAAACATTAATGACACTGGTCCAAAACCTAATGAAATTACTCATTTTGGTTAAGGATAAATGAGAGGCGAGAAACGCAAAACAATTTAATTCTATTTTACGCTAAACAAAACCTTAAACTGGCCGAACCTGCAATATTGGCGCGTATATTATTTAGAACGTTATGAATATTTATAAGCAGGCATTTTAATTATTATCTTTGACAAAAACTCATAATTCTTAATTTAAAGTAGAACCAACCTAATGACTATAATAATTTATTCATTCAGGGCATTTTTACTTCTGCACTAAATCCCCGTTTTTTAATTATTCCATGCATTCGTTAAAATAAAGTTTATGTCCGTCTGAATCCATCCATGATCATCTTAAATTGAATTAAATTTTAATGTAGACAAGGGATAGAATTATGAAATACATGTTCAAATGCGTGCAATGCCAGGTTTTAGGAAAATGCGGTATGTCACATGCAGTCTATAATCACAAAATGCCAATAAGAGCACTTCTACTAGTTTTTCAATGGTAATTTATGTAATGCAGTGAATCTGCGTCACTTAATTGAATTATTTTATAGCGTTGAAGAATCATTGAAAATCGAGTAAATGGGAAGCAATTCAATTTTATTTTATCTATTATTTTTATTATTATGTATTCTATTTATTTTATTTCTACTAAAAACCTTAATATTTTACAATCGGTATTTATAAACTGGTGAAGTCACGAGAATATTACATCAGTTAATTACACGAGGATAAATACATCATAACCCAAATTAGTCTTCCAGTCTTAGAATGCCGTAATGTTGAATATGCTGACAGATGACGTAACCGGAAACATCTCCACTTGTGGTGAATTGACTCGTACAGAAATTTGCATACGACACGCGAAACCTTAAAGAGAACGGTGCCGTCGCGTCGTTTCATGCTTTAGGAGAAGATCGTTGTTAATTGCGATAATTACGTGTAAGCTATTGCACATGTACCGTATCCAGGATCATTAACTGGTTTCCAATGCATATATAAACGTTGGCACATGTTGGATGTTGACAAAAGAGAGTGTGTTTTATCAATGTCGTTCAAAAACACTGTGGCGTTTCAAAAGTTTTGTCCATCTTGAATATGTTAGGTTGCATTTCATTTCTTGGATTTGTTTATGTTAAACATGGAATATAATTTGTATTATTCGGAAAATTTGATTTGATACTTAATTAATTTAGGTGAATTCGCCTTGCATGCCGATAATAATCGGTATGCAATGTAGACACTTTTAATTTCAAGGGCTATCTGTGAGTCAAACATTTAAAATAACATCTCTCTGGAGCGTAAAGCCGTATCTCATCCCACAGAAAACGGCTTATTGTGAGCAGGAATAAAGGGTTCTGGGGAAAACAGTACGGAAGCAGTCGGGGGTTTGCTTTTCTAACGCTTATAGTAATTAACTACATCCGAACACACACGTCCATTGCCTGTCTACACGTACGCGAAACTCTCCGATACACGCGCTTTCCCACAGCGCGTCCCGCCTACGCGTAACCTTTTAACCGTTAAAAAACCGTGAATGGGCAAAAGTATCCAACGTATAAAGATGCATGTCTTGCACTAGGCTTGCTGGAAGACGACAAACAGTGGGACTGTATGTTTACTGAAGCAGCATTGAACTGTACAGCAATACAACTTCGTCTACTATTCGCTATAGTGTTGACTAAATGTTTCCCAGCCCGAGCAGAGACGTAGTGGCATAATCACAAAGACTCAATGACTGATGATATATTGCATCGACATCGTACACGGTGTAACGATCTAACTATAATATTCAGCGACGCTATGTACAATGAGGCATTGATTGCTATCGAGGATCTTTGCATTGCCATTGCCAATTTACCACTCAGCAATTTCGGTATGCATTCACCAAATCGAAGTGCATCTGATTTAATGAATACTGAAATGAATCGTTAACTGCAGGACAATACTTCAGAAATGGCAGCGATTGTTACTCGCAATGTTCCGCTACTGACTGAGGAACAAAGAATCATTTACGACCGCATAATGCTCGCAGTTTCGGTAGGACAAGGTGGATTCTTTTTTTGGATGCTCCAGGTGGAACTGGCAAAACATACCTCATTTCGCTGATTCTCGCTAAAATACGATCAAATAATGGCATCGCATTGGCCGTTGCATCATCTGGTATTGCAGCAACTTTATTGGATGGAGGCAAAACAGCTCATTCAAAATTTAAGCTGCCACTTAATATTCAGAATAATCCAGACGCAGTGTGCAATATAAAAAAACAATCGTCCATGGCCATAGTGCTGAAGCAGTGTAAAATTATCGTCTGGGATGAATGCACTATGGCACACAAACATTCGCTTGAGGCACTGAACAGGACCTTGAAAGACATAAAAAAAAACTATTTGGCGGCACTCTGTTACTCCTTTTAGGTGATTTCAGACAAACACTTCCCGTCGTTCCACGTTCAACGTACGCTGATGAGATCAACGCTTGCTTGAAATCATCGCCACTCTGGAGCAATGTTGTAATAGTACAGCTAAAAGTTAATATGCGCGTTCAAATGCTTCAAGATCCATCCGCTGAAACATTCTCAAAACAACTGTTAGATATCGGCGATGGAAAAGTAGATGTACATGAAAATACTGGATACATAAAATTGCCGACCGATTTCTGTACAATCGTTAATTCGCAAAATTCTCTCATTGACCAGATATTTCCCAACATACATATACATCACTTGAATCATCAGTGGCTGGCAGAAAGAGCAATTTTGGCAGCAAAAAATGAGACCGTCAACGACTTGAATTTCAAAATACAACAGTTTTTGCCAGGGGACTCGGTGTCATACAAATCTATCGATACAGTTTGCGATATCAACGAAGCTGTAAATTTTCCAGCAGAGTTTTTGAACTCATTAGATTTTCCGGGCATGCCACCGCACCATTTACAACTAAAGGTTGGATCTCCAGTCATTTTGCTTCGCAATTTGAATCCACCACGTATGTGCAATGGCACGCGATTAGTAATTAAAAACTTGATGAAAAACGTGGTCGAAGCCAGCATTTTTAATGTAAAGTTCCAAGGAGAAGATGTATTAATTCCGCGAATCCCCATTATTCCAACAGATGTACCAATTTCATTCAAACGGCTTCAATTTCCTATTAGATTGGCATTCGCAATGACAATCAACAAGTCACAAGGCCAAACGATGTCTGTTTGTGGCACATATTTGGGCACACCGTGTTTTTCACACGGACAATTAAATGTGGCATGTTCTCGCGTGGGCAAGCCATCCAGTTTGTTTGTGTTGGCTGAAGATGGACTCACGAAAAATATCGTACATCCCATTGCACTAGGAGAGTGACAATGTTTATGTTTTTAATTTTCATAATTTGTGATATATGCAGTTTGAAATTTATTGATAAAGATAATGAAAGTAAAATGAATTTAAAAAAATGTTTGGTGTTTTATTATTTATAAAGATCGTCATCGTTCAAATCGCGCCATTCCTCTTTCAGTCGTATACCACGTCCCCACACACAATAAGTTAGTTATTTTTTTATCCAACTACCAAAATATTCACTAGAAATAATTTATGTGGTAAAACAACGTTTGCCGGGTCAGCTAGTTTCCTTATAATTTGTTTACCATTCTCTGGCTTTCTACATTCATATTCCTAGACCTTTGGTGGAACCCGCGCCAAGTGTACGGAGTGTTTGAAGAGCACGGATAATTTTATTTATTACAAAATGTGAGTAAATGTTGAATTCTGTAATTTATTTTTATTATTTATGTTTATGCGCGTTAAAAAAATAAGGGATGTATTCAGAAAAAAACTTTTATCGTCACAATATTTCCACAGCAGTTTTATGGGAAGTGATCCTAAGGAGTTTTTAATTTGTACTATTTTCTGTTGTTTGATCGATTATTTTGTTATTAATTTATTAATATAAAATACTCTTTTGTTTACCTGATAAGTGTTTTTTCTCATAGGCTACCTCAGTTATGGTGTGTTTTATCAGCCGACGGCACGATAAAAGTTAAGCTGAATAATATTTTCTAGCTATATTTTACCTTCTATCTATCTGTATCAGCCTGAGTGAATAGTTGTATCTTTTACCCTGTGTAAATTCATCTTTAAGAATGCTTAAGCCGTGTTCGAAACGAAGGGCAGAAGGGTGTAGTGGGCTTCTGCCCCCTTCAGAAGGGCACTTCTCAAGCCCCGAATTGACGCTAGAGCCACCATTGGCGAAAAATGGTACTGAGAACAAATAATAATAATTTATTTGTCCAAGGATCTTACAAAAGAAAGATATAAGACACGAATGAAGTGAATCGTTATGAAGTCCGAATAAGTTTTTTGCGAAGCAGTTAACGTTTGCATCGATCCTTTCCATTTAGTTATTTGCTGTATTAATATCTTTTAATGCAAATTAAAACAGTAATTAATTACGTTTAACTTTAGGGTTTTCATTTTTGTTCTTATATTTATTATAAATATCCTAATATCACTGTTTTACTAAATTCTTGAAGTCATTTTGTTAACTATTCTCTCCCGATGTCCGAATTTTGCAGCATTAGGCATTTCTCTTAATAACAGTTTTCATGTCATTCGGATTAATTGCTATACGTATTTAACCACTTTCTTCATTTCATGATTTAGTATTTTGCGTAGGTATCTGCAGTGATCTTTCGTGGAATACCTCCCAGCCAGCACACGAAAACAGTTTACCTTACATTTAATTGAAATGTATGTAAATGCGTCGTAAACGGTTTACTTGATTACGATTTATTTACGCAAGCTTCAAATAAGCAGCTGGTGATAATCATGGCCTCATGTCCTCATCATTAAGTAAGCAACACGGGAGCATTTTACGTAAACACCCGATATCATGCTATATATTTTTTGCCAATTATATTCTTTTTAATTTTTTAATATAATTTCCCACATTTTCCTCTTCAAGTCGAGTAAATGAAAATATAACTTTTGAGATGGTAAAATTTACTGAATGAAGCATAACGAAACAACATACATTGCATAACTAGACAAAAAATTCATCACCCTCTCATTTGGACGTGAACAACCACCCTATCAATTTACGATACTCTAAAATAACACAATATTCCTTGCCAAGGACAAATTCTAATGCCTATTGCTAATAAGTCATTACCTGCCTTAAACGCAGACGGATTAATCGTTGCAACAAAATCACATTTGACACAACAATGCAAGAATAAAATGATGACACTTGGAGTGGCAAAATTCACTGAATGAAAAATAGTGAAGCAGTACAGCTTATCCCTTCACTGGGACGTAAACAACCAAACTTACAAGACAAGACCAACCCACCTAATATAGTCACCAACTTCACTTCAATTCACATAGATTCCACATTTTAATTTAGTCAATAGTAGAAACAATGAACTGATTGCTGTTACGTCTTCTCCAACACTTACTATGCATTTGTTACAATTTTAATACCATTCCTGTCATAAAAAATTACCTAAAGAGATTAAGTCCGAGTAATTTACGTAAAAATATCCCCACTTAGACACACGCAATCCAGCGCAGCACATAAATAACGCTTGTTAATTCTGGCATTCCACAATGTACTTAGTGGAAACACACGAAAAAAGTTTTTTAAATATTAAGTCCAAAAAATTTACGGTTGTTAAATGCACAATGAAACTTAGTGATGCCAACTATTATTAAAACTCTAAATTAAATGCTCCTCTGTGATAATTTTCTTTAAATCGTCACAACTAAAATCCATAACAAGACGTGCGATCGAAATTATCTTCCTGTATAACGCTGCACAGCATTCTAGACCACTATTCACATTTTATGCCCAGGAATAGTATGTTTTAAATGATTTGTTGATCACAAAATATATCACACTAAGATACGATTTCAAATATCATTCGAATAATACACCAAAACAAACCTCTTCGTTCGACAATGGCCGCTTCGACAAGTACTTTGACGCCGAAGGCGAGCGTAGAAGAGAACAAATGAATAACGATAATGAATAAGTATTTGGCGTCGTTGGTGTCAAGGAAGAATAATGGAAGAATACTTGCGATCGGCGTGGTTCTTTTAAATGATAGAAGAGCGTGTGACATCCTATGTACTTAGTAAACTTTACGTGAGGCTTAGAAAGTGGCTTGATTGAAGATATATCAAAGAAATTGACCATGTGACATCAGAACATAGCTGACAACGCACTGAAAAATATACGTAAAAGAATTTACGTGAAAGGACAAAAAAAAGTTTGCATTCACAGATCTTTTTAAGCGACATATTTCCATTACACAAGGATAGTTTCAACTTTTTATGTTGTGAAATTGTTTCTCATTGGTCCTCGCTCGTAAGCACGAAGTAAGAACCACGTAAATTTGTTTACATTTGCAAAGTGAAAGTCAGCTTACGAGTGGTTGATATAAGTGCCAAGCATGCGCGTTTACGTGTTCCCCCTTTTGAAAACCGTACGCAGAATTTACGTAAATATAAAATGCTACTGAGAGATTTTTTTTACATATGCATGCATACCTTAAGTTTTCACGCATTTTACATAAATAAGCTACGGTGGCTGGGCTATATATCATTGAAAGTTATTTCCACATTTGTAAACTTTTCTTTTCTCGTCCTGTCAACTACTTGATCTGCTTGTAAAGATATATATTATAAGATATGCAGAACAAAATTAAATACAGTATTTTATTTAAGTAGAGCAAGATTTGCTGGTACCTAAAAGAATAACTCTCAAATAATAAATAGCGTTAACACATGCATTGGAAGGTATTATGATGCTATAGCGTCATTATAATTACTAGGTATTTAAGATTTATCTAGTAGAAATTTGTCTAATGCACTTTAGGTTGTTTAATTTACCTAATTCAGTAAGGATTGTAATTTATTTAGTTATTCAGACCCGGTTGTATTACCTCACCACGAAAAAACTGTCAGCACATCTCCTTTCGATAAAGCTCCCGTCAACTAACGAACAGGCTCATATACTGTACAAAATTCAAATTTTTAAGGTTATTTAAAGTAAATGGAAAATCAACGTCAACTTGCGGTTAACGTAAACCAGTCATTATAACACCATGCCTTAGAATTATATGCTTTTAATTGGCATTTTAACAATTCATAAGAATTAAAAACAATATTACTTCATAATTTTGAGTGATAAACATTTCATGTAAAACATCGATACAATATTTTATAATGAAGTAGTATTGAAAACAAACATTCATTAGATGCTTTTTACTGTGTGATTACCTTGTTTGCAACTAGAAGGCATGTCAAATTTTGAGCAGAATGTATCACCATAGCAAATTAAAGTATGCATGAACATAATCAAAGATACGCCGCACTTTGAAGCCCAGCACGAAAGCACCAA
The DNA here is from genome assembly GCA_963573305.1 of Pyrrhosoma nymphula. Taxonomy (NCBI): domain Eukaryota; kingdom Metazoa; phylum Arthropoda; class Insecta; order Odonata; family Coenagrionidae; genus Pyrrhosoma; species Pyrrhosoma nymphula. Next base: position 140,859,772 of record OY754329.1, on the reverse strand, counting down.
TCGCAAAACAAGTCCCATGATTCTCCGCATCAAGATGGCTTGGAGAGCAACGAGAAGGGGTTGAAAGTGTGTATCGCTTGCGCCCTTCGATCCGACCCCTTCCCAAGGGCCCTTCAAGAGCCCCTAACGTTTCGGACACCCTTCGCAAGATGGCCGCCACCACCGAAGCGCCCTTCAAGGGCCCTTAGGTGCCGTTTCAAACACGGCTTTAACATTAATGATATTTAATAATTTAAGATGGTACGTAAACGAAGAGGGAAAGGCGAATGTTTCAACTCAACCTCCACAAAAGACCTACAGCCTTCGACGTCAAGTCTGGATCGGCAGTCTTTGACGTCAAGGCAAAGCTCCCTGACTCAGATTCTACCCTCCGATATATCCGCTTTCTCTAGGAGGGTTTATACGGAGGAATAGATCGGGAAGCTCTTGGAGGAGAGCGTTTCAGATTTCTCGGTAGAAATCTTACACACCGAGGAGAGTAAGGAGTAAAGCGGGGACCCCTTACTATCAGGCACACCTCTGCCTCTTCATATACCCGATCCCTCTACTGCTGTCCCTTGCCCATCCCCATTGTCTCATTCATTCCATGAACCCACTCACCCTACCACCACCCTACCCTTCCTTCCCTACCTGAGCGTTCTTTGCGATGGTCCCGAATTTCAGTTCCCCCTAAAAATTTCGCTCTCGGAAAATGCCGTCGTAACCACCCAGCCATCTATCCGGGAACCGATTGAGTTTTCCTGTTACTTTTTTCCAGATTTGCTCGTTCACACAATAGTTAATCAGATGAAAAAGTTCGCTAATCTTATTCAGACAATTGAATCTACAATAGCAAGCATTAAGAAGTGGAAAATATTGACTTATGTTGAGTTTTTAACTTTCATCGTTCTTTTGTTTCACACAGGAAGTATCTCCATAAATAAGATATTAGACTACTGCAGCACTGATATGCTGTTTATCCTGCCTTGCTTCCGGAAATGCATGAGTAATATTTTAATCCATTGTATCCTTTAATCCCTTCATTTTTCATCCAACCTCGGTCCTAATAACACATAAACTGATGATCCTATACAAATTCCGTCCCTTTTTAGATTAATTTCATTTTACTATTAATACCTCAAGTATTCCTTCCCACAAGCTTTGACGAGTCGATGCTTCTCCAGAGGGATAGGTCGCGATTCCGTATTTGTATGAAATCCTAGAAGCGTAAGTACGGAATAAAACTCTAGGTAAATGCTAAACGAACCTTTGAGGTTTTTTCTATGATTTCTTGTGCATACAGGGGCAAGTGACTTCGAACTTGGAGAGCGTGTACATGTTGATTGCGTTTTCCATCTCCATTAAACTCTAAGGACATATAAGGAAGGCAACCCCTCCGATAAGGAAAAGACTAAATCAAAACGAGGCAAAGTAGGTAATGGATGCCTTTACTGAAGATGGTATCAGCACCCTGATACCATCTTCAGTAAAGCAAAGTCCCTTTTGCCCTAGTTTTGTTCTGATGATCAGCTTCGCATGTCAAATCGCATGGTTGACATGCAAACACAATGAGTTGATGGGTGGAATCGACCGCTTTCATCAGATGTCCTATTGAAAGGAAAACCTTTAAATGGTAGAAAAAGTTGGGCATCCATATATTTTACCTTGTTCTTGTCAGCTGCTTTTTCCTCCACCAGTGACCCCCGAAAACAATATTTGAGTAAATCCCGGCTCTATATCATTAAATCCCTCATTCTGCCATTATATCTTCCTGGTCTCAAATCCGTATCGTCCTCAAAACCTTTACCCCATTTCCATTAAAATTATCCTCATGATAAGCAGCTACAAGTGAGGGTGTAGTGAGACAGTGCATTTGTGTCCTGATTGTTAAGGCTCTGCTGCACTTTGCGCAGAGTGCAACTTATCATAAAAGTATGTATATATAGTTTATTATTTTGTAAATATAATTATTGTTATAACGTTTCATCAATATAATTATTTCCCAAGTTTTCATAGTTTCAATACTCCCTATTCTATTCACTGTTTTTTATTAGCACTGTCTTCTCTACTGATTTATCACATAAAAACATTTTATGATAATGGATAACAGTTTGATTTGTGTTTTCCATGGGAATAGGTGACTCATGAATCCGTCGTACGTGTTTTAAGATAAACTAATACAATTCAGCAGGTATCAAAATCCAAAGTATTCTTGGACATATCGCGTAAGGGGCTGTCCATAAATGATGTCATACAATTTTGGACCAAACTAGAACCCCTCTCCTCCTTTCACAATTAGTCACAAATGGTTTCACCTTTTTAATGATGTCACAAAAATGGAAAAAACTTTTATCCCGCCCAAATATTTAAAAAAATCAATATTTTCTGATTGTGGCTGCATAAGAATAAGACATAATATACAGTGGAAGTGTGGATGTCACATGAAGTATAGCCCCCCCCCCCTCCTCCTGTCACACATTGTCACAAGGTATGGTGAACCACCCAATCATTTACGTCATTTATGAACAGCCCCTAAAATTCTTCTTGAGATTTACTATCGGAGGCCTGAATAAAGAATTATTGTAACTTTTCAACGTGCAAAAATTTTATTTCCAAATACTTTTGACATATTGCTTCATTTCCTAATGCTGCTAGTAAAATTTTGCTTAGTACTAGTTTTTTGGGAATTATTTGGTGAGGGGGCTAATTTTGAAGCAAGGGCTCTGTTGAAGAGTGAAAAGCAGCATATAGTGAAAAAAACGAAAGAAATTTGGGGAGTTGGTGTTCCGTCTTCTTCCTTTCCCATTCCTATTTATACCCTGCTCGGGAGTCATCACTCCAACGCCCGGCAAAGGACACGTATCGGCTCATGGTCTTTTCATAACTCTTTTAGAAACAGGCATTCTAAATTATTCGTAGAGTGTGCCATTGCACGCACACTTTTCCTCGGTCTCCCTTCCGACTCAAAGCTGAGACCTATGCCGACCGGAATAGTATACGCGCTGGGACCCTCACTCCACCCTCATAAAAAACCAATGGGAAATCTGAGACCTACGGATGAGCGTTGGGGTGGGAAGGTTTTGTTTGAAGCTAGCAAAATTATGGGAATAATGCAGTGCATCGCTAATTATGGTAGGTTGCGAAGGATGGTTGTGTGTAATTTTCAAGAATTCCGATGTCACACCCCACTGTAATAATCAAGTGAAGATAGCTAGAAGTTAAGTTCCCTCACCCTAGGACTGGATTATACTCCTTTTCAAACAATTGATTCCACCAGGATTTTTTATTCATTCTTACTGCCTTCCTCAAAAGCCTCAACACACAACCGATGTTAAGATACACTCAGTGGCGGCCAAATTTATGCATGTTTCTCAAATGTTGACGAATGGGAAGATGTGTGGCTGAAATATTCCAAAAGCGCTTACTTTGTTTTTACGTTATCGGAGATTATTTATAGTAATATTGTGTGTAATAAACATTGTAAATCATGCAATTAAATGTGCCTCACAATGTAAATTTTTAGTGTAGTTCCAGAGATGATAGTATTTGAAAAAGAACACAGCAGACGATTGTGATGCCAGGCACATGCGATTAGCATTACATGGCTATCCCTGGTCACGGATGACGTGATATCACATCAAAAATTAAAATGCATGTAATAAAAGAATTAAACAATTTAATTAAAAAAAATATTTTCCCTAGCGTATTTACCTTGCGTATATTTATGTATTGTACAAAAAAAAAAAAAAACGTCCGGGATAAAACTATGTGATGTAAATGGGGAGCGTTGAAAGGGTTCTATGTCACAGGCACCTTGTCGACCGCTCGGATACCATCTCTCCCACCGCAAGAATATAAAGGCGAGGTTCTCGTCCTCTTATCAGTCTATCGTTCCCTGCAATGAATGACTGCTTCCGGTGCGATGCAGATGTATTTTAAAAATTTCCCTCTGCAGTTTCGTGCACACGGATGGAAGCTAAACCATCGATGTACACGGTCACTACGGCGAACGAGTGCCACATTTTACATTAAATTTAATTCAAGTTGGGTGCCTTCTACCCCTAAGTGTTGATGGAGAGTGTGAACAAATAAATTGTGAATTCCACTTTAAGAATTTATTGAAACGACCCGGGTTTCAACGCTTTGTGTCATATTCAGACCTGAAGATGGCACAAAGTGTCGAAATCTGAAGATGAAACAAAATGTCGGAACCTGAAAGTGAAAAATCGTCGAAGGTGAATTATTGAGACCCGGGTAGATTCAATAAATTCCTTAAGTGGAGTTCACAAAGTTACATTTAATTTTCTCCGTGATGGATAACTTCCATAAAACAGGGCCTGAATCAGTTTCCTCTCTCCTTAATGTATTGAAATGTTTTGAGGAAAAGGATGCATTTAGCGTAATTTAATAAGAGGATATAGTGTAAATTACCACTATTAGAATAAGTACGAATGATAAGCACAAAGCTTTGGAAACATTTATACATATAACGTAGTTTTAATAATTTAATGAAAAAATAAACTTTAACGGGCACTATCCGTTGTATTTAAAATAATACAAATGATTTAATGGTGTTTTCCCATAAACAAGATATAAAAAATAAGAGTTTCATAAAACATAGGGAAGTTAAATTTAATCGTTGTTTCTTGCCGTATCAACCAAATACTTTTTTCCCTGGGTTGTCGACCGCTGACAAAGGTGACTCAAGATTTTGAAAAAAAAATGACCTTTCTTTGGTTACTGAATAGATTGTTAATTATACAAACACTGGTTTAATCGCTCGCAGCACGCGATTACGTGACTTTCAGCTTGCAGTGAATCTCTTTAGTGCCTCGTTCTCCTTTCATGTTTACCTTACGCGTGAACTTTTGAAATTTACTTACGTGTTGCAAACGGCATTTGTTTACCTCGTAACCTGAAAAGCTTATTACATTTGCGGTGTTTCATGCTCGTCGGAATTTGGAAGCGATGGAGCATGATACCGGAGTATGAATGCGTGAATGAGGAGTGATTATTCCGCCTCCACTGAATATTACTATCGCACCGAGAGTGGCCTGGGCAGGCCTGGTTCAATTGATATATGTTCGGGTTAATGGAAGTTAGCACTCACATGGCTGGTATATAATTCTTTCATTCAATAAAATTGAAGAAGTAATAAAGGGATAAAATTATCGTGTTGTTGAAGTACAAATTCAACTTGTTAAATTATGCAAGGCATGTTACCAATAATTTTTATTGGTCAATTATTTTTTTTAATATTGAAATAATTCTGTACGCATAATAATTTTTAGAGCATATGAATAACTAATATTTCTCTTAGTTATTCCTTAATCTGTTTTCCAATGCATGCTTTACCAGTGCTGGGAACAAGCCGTAAAACAAGTGGAACGATGAAAATTCTAAATTCGCGATTCCATATTAAACGATTTATTTGACAAAAATCAAATAACTTTTATTTTTTGTGATCTCAATGTCCATTTATCATTGTAATCTCTTGAAGAAGTTCCATTAGTAGAGCTAAAATTGGTTTGTTACTGAAATATAAATTTTCTGGAATTTTTTGCACATCGATCAAGGTGCATAAACGAAATTTCAACGACGCAAATATTTTGAGATAAAAATATTTACGTTAACTGAGCTTTATCATGCCTGGGGATGCAGTTCGCTTTGTGTTCTGCTTTTAATACTAACTTTCATACTGAAATAAGTATCTCGGTATGATTCCACAATTGATAGTATTAATGAAACCAGGTTTCGGAATATAATACCACTTTTAAGGTAACATGCATTTGATTGACCCCTTATGTACTACGAGGAAAGAAGGTTGTAAGGAATAACGGTTACTGGATCTGGGAGAGGGGAAGAAAAAAGGTGGAATGTTTGGGAAATCAAACGGGGGAGTAAATATAGGAGATTTACGGTCAAGTTTGATGCCGGTGGGGATGAGGGGTGAATGGGAAGAGAAAATATGGTCGTTACAAAGTTGAAATTTGGCAGGGCAATTCACAATTTCGAGCTGATCGTAAAAGTCTAGCCAATTTTTCACAAAATGTAAAACCTGTGGTTCATAATTAAACCCTTTTTTATCGCAAAAATGTCTTGATATTCCTGAGGATTCGTAATGATGCTGATGATAATGATGATGATCATTCGAAGACAGTGTATATGTTCATCCATTTCAATTTTAGATGCTCTCGCATTTTTTAACAAAACGCAGTAGGTTTGATATTTGATATTTTAGTAAGCCTTTCAGTTTTAAGACGCTGCACTTTATATTATTTTCAAGGGCAATGAACACAGAAAAAAAATTATATTCACCATAACAAACTGTTTATTTTCTCTCATCCACACCAGTTTGTTTCAATTATTTACTTTAATTTATGGGAATAAAGGAAAATAATTGAACTATTTTCTGTGTCTTTTTACGCTTTCATAAAAAAACAAGGTAATCAAGTAGTCATAAGGCGACGACAGGTCTCAATGAGGTACATGCAATATCCATGAAAATGTTGGCGAAAAATATAAATTTTAAATGGATATAATATAGCTATAATAATAATAATTCAAGTATGAATAATCTTTGTAATTTATCCTATTAACTTTGTTATTTGATAGTCCAGAGCTAAACGATATGGATATATATCATGGAACGGAACCATGGTTGAGTACAATAAAATACCGATTGGAAATTTTAGAAAGCGTTTCTCTTTCACCCTTCATTCCTACTGTTAAAATTAGCAAATTTTATTTTCTCCCCAGCCCCCCGCTGCATACTCGAGAAACCTCTTCACGAAGAAAACCGTGTTTGACTTCCAATCCGAGGGTCGTAGGTTCAAGAACTAGTGACGGCGGAAAAATATGAAAATGGAAAAAATCCTACTTTCCTGGAACGAGAAAACGAGAAATTTCCACATGCTACCCAAACTGCGACACAGTTACGACACACGACAGAGAACTCACTTCACTTTACTTAAGCTCAACTTCACAATAATCCACCGCCATCTGTATTCATCCCTAGCTCATTCTTATCCTCATTAAAGCCTAATTGTAGATCCAAAGCGATGAAGTTTTCAAATGATATTTCTTATTTTAAATAATTCTAATATTTTAAGTTTAGCTACATTAGGTGGCTAATGCTGTTAGTACGTTCGCAGCTAGAGATCAAATTCTTAAAACAAGTTTCAGTCGCATGATATTAAAAATGTTTCTTAGCGAGAGCGCGATTTTATAGTTTGGCAAATGTAATTCAGAATATAGGTGGAGGAGGTGGGAAAGAGCCCTTGAGTTTTTTGCTTCGTGTTTCAAAGAATCATTCGCAACCTAATCACGTGTGAAAAATGCCCACGCAAAGGGGCCGTTGTAATAGTATATCAAAGGCGATGGTCTAAAGAGGTATAAGATAGCTCGCAGGACTAAGAAAGAGCCCTTGAGGTAAAAAAAAACAAACACAACGGTGCAGCAATATTTAACGAGCTTCTCTCGTGGATATCCCTTTTTCTCCCAGCTCGGGTAGTGTTTTTTTTGTAAAACGGTAGAATTAAATCGTAGTTTGATATAGGTATGAGAACTAAAATAACGTATTTCCAACTGGAATTTTGCGATTTGAGTTATATCTAATAAAATGTTTACGTTAGTAACACTCGAGAGTAATCATTAGCTTCTCTGTAATTATATTTTAGATGTTTTTCAGTTCTCTCTTCTTTTGCAGGCATTTTCCTGCTGTGGTTTTTTTTTGCAGAGATATATGACTATCCTGAGTTTTTCCCACGAGTAAAGAACTCTTTCTTTAAGGACATCACATGGTATATTTGAGATGACATTATGACAATAATCAATCACTTCAACAGTTATACCGTTAACTTTGATTTATGTAAAATTTTGGTGTACCTTTGTACCTATATTTATTGTTACTTCGTGATCCTTTTTCTATGACAATGAGGTGATAAATCCCATGATATATGTTTAGTTTCATCAATTATATTGAGAAATGCTTTGTTTTCACAACCTCTCAATGCGAACCTACACCTTAGGCCAAAATCGCTTAGCGAATGCACGTTCGTAAGGCTCAAACATGTAGTTCTAAATACTTACCAACTTACAGCGGTCGGCGTAGGCATTGAAAGGATGATTCACGATAGCAAAAAAAGGTCAAACAAATTAGAAAAAGGATAATTTTGAACTGTTTATTAAATATAGGAGAGTGGCATTTGCTTTCGAAACTACTCAGAATAACCCAAAAAGCTCATGGATCAGGGAATTCTAACTTCGTTTGAAATAAAATGTTTCCTTATTCACAACAATTCCTGGAGAGGACAGCACAGAGTTACACCAAAGTAGTTGGAGCCATTTACGCTTGTCACGTAGGTATGGGAATCGGGACCAAATTTCATCTACATCTACATCTACAAAATACCCTGCAAGCCACCTCAGGGGTGTGTGGCAGGGGGTGAGTAATCACCAACATGCATTACACTATACCCTAGAGTTAGTGTAACTACGACTAATTATGCATTAGCTTAAATCGCTAATGCTTGTCACGAGGCGAAGCAGGCAGGATTTCCCAGGCGGCCAAGCAGCCAAAGCTCTCTTCTCTTCAATTCTCGCCTCGGTCGTTGGCATGAGATGCCTCTGGATTATGGTCTTAGAATAGATGATGCGATATATATCCATAGCAGGCGGGTTAAGAGAAACCCAAGTTGAAAGTCAAGGTATGTGGAGTTATGTTATTTTTTATTTAACTTCGTAAAATCGATCTACTGGTGCATTTTATATTAAAATTTGTATCCAATTGCGATACAAATATCCGCATTAAAATCTCCTTGGTACATTTTAATTAGACCCTCCAAAATACTGATCTCCGATTATTCTTTTCTCTTCGTGTTCCTCCTCGTTCTTTTCTTAACATTATCACTGTACATGTTTCCAGATTTCGGAATTCCATATCCCAGATATCCCTTTTCCACAGAATTCCGAACATATTTAATTCCCTTACAAATAAGCATCCTTCTCCTGCTCGCATTTCTATGACCTTCATAAGTCTCCTTTCACTAACATCATTCAGCGGTTGCCTGTATGTATTTTTTTTGGCTTTTGTGAATATTTATGTTCTACGTACTTCATCGCTGTATTTCCGGCAGGTATGAATATTTCCATATTCATGCAATTGCTAGGGACTCTAATTGTTTTTCGTTTTTAATGTTTTTATTTTATCTTAAACGTTATATTAACGTTTGCATCTAAAATCGAAAAAAGTAGGGTTAGGAATGAGAGGCTAATGAAAGAATAAAAAATGTATGCTTCGATGCTTGCTTGAAAGCGTGCTTCGTTGCTTTGGCCACGTCAAAATAATGGATGGGAATCGAATAATGAAGCAGATTTATGTTAGAAGAGACAGGAAGTGGTAGATCGAGAAAGTCATGAGTTAATGTGAGGGAAGGCTGTTTTAATAGAAGGGATATTTGGAGTTTTAAAAAGAGGGCGTTTTTAAAGAAACGTAGGAAGGTAACTGAAGAAAAAAGGTATGCAAGGATAGGGCAGTATGGTATTACCTATGAACGTATAGTCTACTTTATAGACCTAACACAGGTAAATGAAGAAAAGAAGTATGCAAGGATAGAGCAATGTGTTCTTGATTATGGAAATAGAGTCTACTTTACAGGTCTATCACCGAGACTTAATTTTTTTAACTTTCTGCCAATAAAAAGGGCCGTCGAGTTCATTTATTTATTACCAAATAAATAAATACAATAATTATCAATCAGACGGAAGTTCATTCATCTCTCTCTCTCTCCACATTTTCTCATCAGAGATTTTATTCCCTTCTCTTCCACCTTCTGCAGTCTGGTGCGCGTAATAATCTAGGAAACTACAGTAAAACCCGCTTAAAGTGTTAATGTACGAGAATGACTTTTCGAAACGTTGCGAGCGGGATTCGTTAAATGTGGGATTAGGAGTGATTCAAGGATCTGGTTAATATATTACATTTTTGTAGGTTTTAGGCGTTTGGAATGAGTGAACTGCCATTTGTTGAGATCTGACAGGTTTTTATTAAAAGATATTATGAAGTTTAAAAAAATCTCTAATTGATGACTGTCTCCTCTTTTGTCTGGAAGTGAGAAAAAAAGTCTCGACGCGTGATAAATTCCCCATTATATATTTGGGCAGCTCGCTCTGTTGGCAGCAGAAGCGACGGACAACATCGAGGCTCTCGAGGCATACCTCCAAGGTAACTTCAGGTGGTGGCGGGTTGTCTCCATCGCTGCCCTCAGCTTTTTGTTCCTGCTCAGGCCCCATAGCTGAGTGGTACTACTTCGCAATGCCTGCGTTCGATAGCTCCTCACACACGGGCTCGTTGTCATCGGCAGCAATGAAGGCGTTGAAGGGGATAGCGCTCTGCATGTCCAACATCCGGCAAATATCGTCCCATCTGAAAGGAGAGACAGGCAATCGGTTGGAAAAATTTAAATTGACAGCAGTGACACGAAACGGATTTCATTGTAAGCCTTACCTTTCTGCCACGGTGTCATCGACGGGGAGGTCCAGGATTCCGGCGATCTCCATCTCTTCGACCTCTTATCTCCTCGCCGACTTCCTGCTCACCGCTGTCTCCTTCTAGTATATTCTCTTCCTCGTCCCCTTCTCTAATCAAATGTTTTCTCTGAACCAAATCGTCATCGACGTCGCCGAGTCCGACGAGACAACAGCACAAACACCACGGGGATGTCGTCCCTGAGCTCTTGTTGGAACCTCCTAAGATGGATTTTCATAGCACTTTAACTAGGTCCTCAAGCTGCACAACGACTTCAGATAAAACCCAACTTTTCTTCTTTACTAACCCCGTATGATCCTGCTGCAGCCTCCACTTAATCTGGCTCCCGTCAGAGTAGAACCCGACTCGCCTAAAAAAGTTCCCAATGGTATCCGGAGTGACTTGCTACCACGCCCATTGCAAATCGAATAAAGTTTTAACGTTACAAATCTACAGATGGAATTACAGGTGCAGTGAAGTGTGCTCCGTGATGATAGAAAGGGAAACAATGCTTCACATTCTTAATTACGCCTTGATCCATGGGTTGAAGGCGCGAGGTGCAATTCTTGGGCAGAAACTCAACTCTCACATTTGACAGATACTCCATGACAGGCGGGTGTGCAGGGCAATCATCTATGAAGAGAATTAAATTGCGTTTTTCAGCCCTCATACGGGCGTTGAACTTCCGTAGCCATGAGTTGAACTCCTCTTCGGTCATCCACGCATTCCTTTGGCTTGAATAGGGGCAGGGAAGAGTCCGAACTTGGGCGAAACACCTCGGTTTCTATGGTTTTCCGATCACTAGTGGTGAAAGTTTGTCAGACCCAGACGCATTGCTGCCGAGAAGGACTGTGATTTTTGCCTTACTTAGCTTGTTTCCATTTGGATTATCACCAGCCAAAACCATACTTTTGTCCGGATAAAGATTAAAAAAGCATACAAACTCATCAAAATTGTACCGGTGGCGCATTTAGTGGCATGTGATTAGCATGGCGGATAGTCTTCATTTTAACCAGGCAAAATATTATTTTTCCAGGTAATCACTATTTTTCCTAAGACATCAGCACTCTCCCCTACCGTCTTGCTAAGAGAAATCTGTCTAGCCATCCGTTTGATGCATTAAATCCCATGACACCCAGCTCCTCTGCAAAGTCCTTGGCTTTTTCCTTAAGGGTCTCACCACCTAATGGAGTCTATACCTGCATGGATCGTGCTTGGACTTTCCAGTCGACAAGGGCTTTTTTTAGGCCTGCATATTTTGAATCTTTGACACAACGCCTCTTTTGGTTGCCCTGAAGCGCAGCCATCTTGATTATGGCTTCATTCTTGACGACCGTCTGCAAGGTGGAAGGAGCAAGACCCAGCTCGTTGGCTAGGACGCTTCTTGATGTGTGGGGCGCCAGGGCTTTCTGCAGGATAGTTAACTTTGCTTGCAGAGTTAACGTGATCTTGGGGGGAGGGCACCCCCTTGATTGCACACACTCGCTTTTTCTGGGGCATAGCAACCCACTCCACTTCCAAAAAATAATTGCTCCATGCGATTCTCGAGCGTGACTGACTAACCCGGGAGTTTCGAGGACGATGCGCGAAGTGCTAGCCTTTCGTCGACTCCGGCACTTGCAGACTAGTCGTCGGAGGCAGTGACTACATAGTAGTGAAGAGACGAGCAGACAAAAATATCGCGAAATCCATCGACAGGACTCAACAGACAGCGAAAGGCAGACAGGACGGTGAGAAGATGTGAGGGGTCTCGTGCCGCGAGCCGGCGGTGTACAGTGTAGCCGTTTTACGGCGACGGTCAGTGATGACTCGATACGTTTGAAAGCGCTTTTCTTTTAGATATTGTATACCATGTTCAGTAAAAATTCTCATTTTAAAACGCTTTAAGCGGGAAAAATGTGGGAAAATACGACCAAATCCGCAAGTTACAAGTGGGAATACGTTACAAACGAGAAACGCTATTGCGGGATTATACCCATATTTTTGCATTGTGGTAAGGAGATTTCAATCCACGAATCGTTACTAACGGGAAACCGCTGTATCCGGGCTACGCTTGAAACGGGTTTCATTGTACTTTATTTTGATGATTTAATATCATTTTCCCCGCGAGTACACCTTGGCGAAAGAGTTGCAGATAATAGCAAATGAAACTCCGACCGCTCACTAAAGAAGAGAATTGAAAGGGCACTCAACAGAGTTAAATAACAAGAGAGGGCAACAGCAGAACAAGAAGCGCCTTACTGTCCTTTTCAAAATTGTTTATTCCGAGGTTGAAGCATTATATCCTAAAAACCAGAAAGCTATTTCTGCCACTTGTACAACACGTTCAATCATATGGTTTTCTCCGTTGACTGATAGTAAACAATTTTTATTAACTCTGATTTTCTGTGGAATTATAATGTAATGGAGAAGCGGCCTATTTTTAGAGTGCCTAAACGAATACAGCGTGTTTGGTGCTTAATTATAACGACACTAGGAAAATGGGCTACATTTTCTGCGCAAACATTGTAGATAATGCCTTTGCAGTTACCCATATAAATTATACTCACGCAATTATATCCGTTTCTCTGTCATTAATGAATTTACCTATATTCTTTTAGAACGTTGATGTGGTGACCATTTTGGTCAAAAGAAATGAAAAATAAAAAACTTTCTGAACATCGATGCAGCTTAGGGAAAATCGTTTTCACTATTATAGTGATCAAGCTGAGTAAAAATTCATTAAACGCTATTTGATTAGTGGATACCTTAGGTGGTAAAGACTGCAGTATCTTTTCTACCTAAACAACATTATTAGTATGCAGTAATTCTACTATTTTTATAGGCAAACATTTTGCGGTATTGTACGCATATGTGCGCTTACTAGTACTGCAGTGCCATTATTTATTGATTTTTTACAAAAATTGTGTGAGTTCATGCAAATAAATTTGTTCTTTCCTCCAGTACGCCTATTCTCTTATTCAGTATTATCCTAACTCAAAATTAATTTGAGAACATGTAGGTATTTCAGAAAGATTGAAATTCAGTACACGATATACCTACTGTATGCAATATTAGTCAAAACACTAATTGCCATTTTACTTTGCGATCTCATAATGCACTACTATTTTCTATTTTGTAGGACATTGATCAAGCCAATATCTTAAATTTACAAATAATTATGGGCTAAATACCTCATATTTCACCATTTTCTTAGCATGGCAGATGTTATAGATCATTTTTATTTTGAGCGATAGTTGATTTATTTCTGCGCCAATTTTTGTTCACGGATAGCTTGAATGAATTTTTCCCAAGAATATATTATTTATTTTAAATAACAGATAACCACTTACACCAACTTGTATGCTAAAGGCAACTTGCGAAAGGAGTTGAGGATAAGAAATGAGTTTACTCATCGTTCTAGAATGAACAGTTATCACAAAGCTGGAAAAATCTCAATTAATGAATATCCAAAAGACTTCGTTTCACATAGGGTGAATTCAACTTTGAACAAGATTACCATCACCATAAGAAGTCTTCCTTAAAATAAATACAAGCGATTTTTTTACATGTCGGCGGTATTTACTGTTACTAGTTATAGGCAGAGCGAATACATAAACCCATAATTAGAAAATAAAACGATCTAAGTAGCGCATTAAATGGTAGGTATATTTAATTGTTTTTTTATTTCGTACCCTTGTTATTCCTGCTGTCAAAACACCGCTTTTGATTCATCCACCCGTGATTTATTTCTATGAACAATACAAAATTGAAATTCTTCGTAAACGACGTATTATATGAAGTAATTCAAAATCTCGCTGATAAAATTATCAAATCCTCACTTATTTGATTCATTGGTCGTTATTGCATAAGCTTACGTAATTCCTTTCATTCATGACAGCTAAGTAATTCATTTCATTGTTGACAGAGAAATTACTCTTACAAGGAAACATCGCGTGACTGATGTTCGGGATCCAAATGACGCAATTATTTCCTGAAACTATAGAGAGAATGCGGGAAAAGTGTCACGGCTTTCTTCCATTTGGGCCCGAGTTCGAGAGAAAAACGCAACTAAAGAATTTCCCTCCGTATAATCCCATACCATTATCCAGAAATCCCATACGTTTATGGCAGTAACAACAATATATTTTTTTAAATTTTCAGCCTATTTTCTGGATTTTCAATCAACCCCATTGGGAGACTTTCGAAGCTAATTTCAGGATTCTTATTCGGCTGAAAAGAGGTATGCCGACAGGTCTAATATGTTAAGATTTTTAAAATACAAGGATACTTCCGTGAATAGGATGGGCATCGATTGGTCGTGGCTCTTTCTCAAGACGGTAAACAATGAACGGGTTATCACTTTTTAATATGCAGAGATGCATGCACTTCAAATTTCCCAGGCTGTATATAATGACTTTTGTGACTCAATTTTTCGTTCAATAGTGAACATGACATAAGTAGAAAAGAGATCGTAACTGTTTCCAAGGTTATGTAAAAAATAGTTGCTATGACCTTTCTGTGGAGCAACATATTATATTGAAGGGAAGCCTGTATCGTGGGGGAGAGGAAGATATAAGATTCCAGCACAAAAAATATCACGTAATGAAAAAACTATTTCTTTTCCCACCTCATGTTTATTTAAATTGAAGTAATTTAACTTTTCATTCATGGCGTGGAATTGCTTGCTTTCGGACGATATTCACCGTAAAAACATATAAAGCAAAGAATATTTCTGCACCAAGCCAATTTTTTTTCTGTCGCCAGAACATTTGCATCTGCTCGAAGGCAGATCCGGTCTACAAACTTCAGACCATTTATTTATATTTTCTCATATATTCTCGGATTTAAAAAAGTTGGAATGAGCCTTAATTCTTTTACTGCGGGAAAAAAAAACACAGGTACACGTGCAACTCCTGGAAATGCGACCTTCTACGCTTGAGCCGCTCTTTATATCTGCTCCCTCAGCCCCTACACATCTCTGTGATCTTATTAACCCAAACCAGTGTCCCTTTCCCTCTCTATAGGGGTTGTCAAGACCAATGACCCTACATTTCAATGGTTTGTTCAAGGCGTTCTCAAAGACCTCTTTGTCTAACGTTCGCGCCCGTTCTTACCCGGTTGGGTATTGGTGGTGTCCCATTGAGGTATTAGTGAAGTTCAGCGGTGGAGGAAGGGTTGTGGTTTGTTTGCGGTGGATTTTATTAGAGTGTGGAAGAAGGCATGCGATGATAGGGACAAGAGGAAGGGGTGGAAATTTTGTTGGAAAGAAGAAAGTGGAAACATTTGTTGGAAAGACTGTGGGTGGGTTGGGGAGTGGAGGCAATGCAAGTAAACCCTGTGGAGAGAATATTATGATGAAAGTAGTGAAGAAGAGGAAAATTCGGGGTAGGAGGAATCATTTTTTGGGGTGAGAAGGGATTAGCCCTTATGTTAGATTCCAACTTAAAAAATATCACGTACTGATAACAAAGTATTTATTTTTGTGCATCATATTTAATTAATTGATAAAATGTAACGTTTCAATTATGGCGTTCATACTTTTGGATGATATGCATCGTAAAAACATTTAAAACGAAGAATAATTCTACACCAAGCACATTTTATAAAGTTTCCACCTGATCAAATTACATTTGCGTGAACGCAGATCATATGGGAAACCTTTTCCTATTTCCTTACAGACAGTCATTCTAACAGGCTCGCTGACATGCTAACAGGCTCGCGTTCTGTTATGTTGGTCATGAATAGTTTCCATTTAATTTTAGAGCTCTAATTCATTGAAACTCGTTGATGTGAGCCGCCGTGTTACCAGTGCAGGGTCTGGCTCCCTTTTTACGATTACTAAATTGCGAGCAAGCACGGGCGCTTTCCAAATACCGAGTAGTGACACATCTTCGCGCCGCGTTGGAAAATGCATAGCATCCTGCCTGAGTGCTCCAGACAGTTTGCTTTTGAACTCAGATACCTCTCCCACGTCACGTAAAAATGGATATAAACTTAGTGGAATTTCACACAAATTCACACGCTCACGATAAGCACGGGAGATGTTTTAGAATTCACCGCGTTACTCAACATGCCATATGCAGTTAAAGTGACACCACGTATCCCTACAGAAAAATAAAATCTGATTAAAATACTTTGTTTTTAACATATACCTACATTTCAATTAAAAATGAAGTTTCTCAAATTATGTGATCAATGAATTCATTCACAACTATGACAGTAAACTGAGCACATTGACGACTATGTTGAGATTTAATTGGTATAAAAATGTTTTTTTTTTCTAAACATGCCAAATATAGGATAAAATGCAGTGGAACAAAAGGAGCTTGTCGATATTTATTCCCAACCAACCATTATTTGAGTAGTATGGTCACTTTAGAAAGATCCACTAAATTTTGGACGGCAAATGGATTGGATAATCAAAATATAGTTACTTCATGAAAGTGTTAATAACGGAGAAGTAAAACAACATTAAGAGTCTGGTCCGTTTCATATATGTCTAGTAATTTATTAAATAACTTTAATAAAAGAAGAATTTGAAAGTTGGTGATGACCTGCTCACCCTTTAGATAATAACCACTAATGAATTGATTGTGTACGAATTTTTGCAACTCCAAAGTGCCAGCGCGAGGTGACCTTAGCTTTCAGTATAGCAGATTCAGTATTTCAGTAGGTAAGATGAATTACAAGATTATGTGGATCTCAGGTCACAGATGATAGAAACGCCGACCTGGATGAATATGGCGCTGGACGGGAAAAATACATATTTATAAGATTTACTTTATCTGCCATTTGAGTGTATGCTATGTGCTCCTTCAAAGAGCTCAAATCAACATTATCAGGAAACGAATTATGTGGATACAGAGACCAGCCACCGTATTACCTTTTACGGAGTCACCCACAAGTGCACAAAAGTACGAAATTCCACAGAGGAAATAATTATTCGCCTTGACCAGAATTCGAACTCTCACCCCTCTATTTCGCTCAAAGTGCTTTTGCCAGTTTGCAGCAGGCATTCCTATGAACTAAACGAATACGAGTATGTATAGTAAATTTCATGCAGGACTGCCACATTTTACAAAATAATGACTTTTCCTGTTTTCTCAGTTTAAATATAATTAAAGATTTCATGTTTTGTTTAAAATGTAGTTCATATTTTTTTCATCAGGGTAAGTAAGAAAAAGGTAAGAAATGAGTAAAGTGAGTTTTAAAGAGTTATTGAGAGAATGAATTGTTACTATGTACCTCATTAAAGATAAGAGACGTAAAATGTGAATGAAATGTAATGGCGCACCATGTGTATGATTTGTGTATGTAGATGTTTAACTAATTAAATTCAATGTGGATTTGTTAGATATAATTAAATCTGAGGAAGCTCCATGCACTGTATTTAATGATAATGATATAGTGCCCAATCTGTCTCTCAATATTCTCCATTTAAATATAAGATCCATTGAAAGAAACTGGGACAAATTTTGTATCCTTCTGCATAATAATCAGAATGTATTTAACGTTATCAGCTTGAATGATGTGAATATTAAGGAAGAACCAGTTAATTTATTCAATATTAAAGGTTATAAAAAATACTATGTCCTAAGGGAAAAGAGAAGAGGTGGAGGTATTATTTTATTTATACATCATACCTTGAATGTTTTACACTGTTCTGCTGCTTTGAACATTTATAACTGAAACTAGGGATGAGTAACGTCTTCTTTAATGTAATTGTGGCATGTCGACCACCAAATGATGGTTGCTTCGATTTTTATCAAAATTAAATGATAAATTAAAGGACTTAAGTAGTGACTATAAAATATTAATTGGTGATATGGATATCAATATTAAGGACAAGATGTGCATGATTGCTAACAAATATAAGGAAATGATGGCAGAACATTTAGATATTAGATATTAGGTCAGATATTAGAAAGTAGACAATGGAGGAAGTTGGGGGAGAAAAATTCGTTAGAACGTGTCTTAATCACATTTACTATTCTGGCCAGAAGTTCAAACCAGATGGTTTCATAATAAAAACTAAGATGTCAGATCATTATGCTATAGGATTAAATCTAGTGATCTCTAGGGAAGAAAAGCGGAGCTCTTCTATTTTCCCAAAAATTACTTCATATATAAATAATACTAAATTAAATAATTTTATAGATAACCATAATTGAACTTCTATCATTAACGAGAGTGATGCTAACATATTTTATGATGGACTAATTACTCAATTAAAGGAGATTTACAACAATTCAAGGGTCATAAAGTTATTGAAAAAAAGAAATGAAGGAAATAGCCCCAAAAAAGGAGTGGATAACTGGTGAGCTTAAAGGAAATATGAAAAAACGAGATGAAATATTTAAATTGCATAAGAATAACCATCCAAATGTTCAATATAGACACAAATAAATCTTGTAGAAATAAATAAAATCAAGAATTAATGGAGTGTAAACATAGGTATTATAGGAGAAAATTTATGGATGTAAGAGGTAGTAAGGAGATGTGGCATTATGTTAATGGTATTGTAGGGAGTAAATCCAAAAATAGTGATAAAAAAACTTTTGAAAATTTTAAGTCACAGTATTGTTTAAATGAATTGGTTGACATTTTCTCCTCAATTTCAACGATGAGTTCGATAAGTTGAAAGAAAAGTCGACGGTGAAATTTAATTTGGGTGGTTCCATTTCATGTTCAAATAGCCAGTATATAGAGGAAATGACATAAAAACAGACTATATATATCGTTAAAAACTTAAGAAGTGTATAGAGGGACATGATTCTGTGAGAATGAAAGATTTGAAAAATAATTGTATTTTAGTTAAATTACTTACTAAACTTATAGGTAAATCTCTGCATTCCGAAGGGTGTAGTACCTCATGGGATGAAATGTGCTATCTGTAAACCTATTTTCAAGGGTGGTGCCAATAGTGTATTTAACAACTACAGACCCATATCTATGCTGTCGAGTGTAGATAGAGTTATGGAAAAATATGTTTCTACTGTGTTAATGAATTACTTAAAGAAATATAATTTATTATCTGGAAACCAATTTGCTTTACAGAAAGACAAAGATACCAAAGATATTTGCAAGTATTCTCAGACAGTGTGAATGATGACTTGGATAAGAAAAGGAATTTTATCATAACTTTGTTGACTACTCTTAGGCATTTGATATGACATCAGTTGACATAATGCTACAGATTTTGTACCAAATCGATGTAAGAGGAAATGAATGGTTATGGTTCAAGTCTTATCTGACGAGTAGATCAGTGATTGTAAAACTGATGAATACTCATGGTGAGGTCAAAAATATTTATATGTGTGTTCCGCAGGGCTCAGTATTAGGAAAATTATTGTTCTCAATTTATGTTGACTCTGTGTCGTATTATGTCAAACAAGTTAGAATTCTCCAATATGCAGATGACAGTGTTGATATCCTCACATTATGACTTCAAAAGAGCACAGCAAAAAATGCAGTGTGCTCTTGATGTTATGGTGAAATGGTCTCATAATCATGAATTGGTAATGAATGAAGGTAAAACTAGGTGATGTATGATCGATTGGCTTTTTCATTGAATAATTTGCGTCTTGATGAAATAAATTTAGGTCTTGCGGCCGTATCATTGGAACGAACATTATTTCGTAAACAGGTAGGGTTTGGTGAGGAAAGCCTTTCCCGATTATAAATGGAAGAGAAGCCGTCGAAGAAATTGGAGCGGAAGCATGCCTTGAGCAGACTACGCTGAAAAAGTTAGATAAAAAAAGTCATCCATATTTGACTTTGAGATTTAGTACGATAAGTTTCCGCCATCCTTTATCTTAGAAAAAGCTTCTACGAGGAAAAAGAGTAACCATATAATTATTTAAAACTATACTGCATGACAAAATGAGTAAATATTTTCCAATACATGGGAAAATGGCAAAATATTAGTTCCTAACTAAAATTGAGTGCTTTACGAGTGTTAATTGAGAGTAGGAAACCTTGGTTTATTTTTATAATTACTCATACCCGGTTAATAGGATATATGTTTGTCCAAGGTTTATTGCGTCGGCGCTGTATCAGAAATAGATGGCGTTGCATCCACTTAAAAAGTGTGAAGGGGGATTGGGATGGTGTGGTGGCTTTTCATCTCTAGGGCTCGCGTTCGAATCCAAGTAGTGGTGAGGATTTTTCAACGGAATCTCGATTCCTTGTTGGGTGTTATGTGGGTAGCATTTCAGGTTTGGTACTCCATCCGTTGCATGTGAAGTTAAAAGAGAGAACCTCTAGGCACCTTTCATGAAGAGGAGGAGAATTTCGACGTTTTGGTTGTTCTTTTCACCCTTCTTCTCCCTTCCCTTATACCAGCCTATTCTTGTGGTACAAATGTCCATAGCTGTCGATTACCTTCTCAAATAACCAACCAGTGAATAAAGCATGGGAAGCTACTCCTACTGTACGCTATAGTAAGATTGATTGACTCGAGCACCCAACTTCATAAACACATTTTAGGCAAAATGAAAACTTGGTTATATTCTACACAATTTTATTAAGAACACGACCGGTTTCGACCTTTTCAGGTCATTCTCAAGTGTTAAGTAACACTTGAGAATGACCTGAAAAGGTCGAAACCGGTCGTGTTCTTAATAAAATTGTGTAGAATATAACCAAGTTTTCATTTTGCCTAAAATGCATTCATTCTACGAAGTAAACTCGCAGACCATTGATTTTATATTCATGAACACAGCCCAAGAGCCCATGAATCTAAACAGCAAATGTGTTTCCATTGCTAGCTGGATAGGATGGAGAAAATCAATTCAATAAGAGACAAATTTGGTGCAACAAATATTATGCCGAATATTGTTCCGGTGTACATATTGAGGATTAATGGACTTCTCAAAACCGCAGCGGAATAAAAATGAAATAGGAAGGGACTAGTGTGGGCTGAAATGCGATGCAATTAATAGATATTAGACTCGAAAGAAAAATCTGATGGGAACTAGAATAGGAAAGCAAAATATTAATTAGAGTGGATAACTGCTTCAAAATAATTCATAGATAGACGATGAAAGAGTTTAGGCAATATATAGGGACACAGAAGTCTCGCTAGTTCACCATATGAGGGATAAATCGTCCCAGTAGATTTGAACAGAGTAAAGCAAGATGGACCTCGATTTTCATTACGTTTGAAGGCTGATCGTGCCATAGAACGTATAAACTCACTCCTTCCGGCTCACTTTGTCGCAAAGGAACGCCTTACGGGCGCCATTGAAAATTGATATCTTCCGCGTCCCTGCTGCTTTCTCGCTGTCGAGTATATCAGAGATTGTCGACCCATTGGTTTTCCTCCACTCCACCTGTGGATTTTATTCCTTTGTCCAATCCCTTCTTTCATTTTCCTTCCCTTTAGTTTCCCACGTGCTTCCTTTGCTCAAAGCAATTCTATCATCTTCCAGGAAGCTGCTTAGTATTTTTTTCCATCACAGGGTGAAGGGAAATATCAGCCTGAGATTGCTTGCATTCATTACACTTGTGTAAACTCTACCTCTCCTGACGGCTATGTTGAAAAACATAGCAAAATTCTCATTGGTCCCATTGATTGAGTGTTCATTCACACTCATTTTGGATTAGGAATTTTAAAAATATTTGATGCAATAAGCAAGTTTCTTCATGTTCGTTTTAAAAATTCGGATAATTTCGTATTTTTCAAAGGAAGATACAGCTACATAAATAATAATTCTTGCATATGCAAGACAATCGTGAAGGAATGGCTGCTTCTGTTAGGCTGTAAGTATTAAAATTACGAAGGCTGTAAATTCATGCAAGGGTGGCTCATAAAACAATATATGGTTGGGAACCCTCCCATGCTATCAAATTAGAAAGGTTGTCTTGAACCCGATGATCCTCAAATATTTACTAGAGTCTAAGTTAACTTAAAGAGCAGTGAATGTTAAACAAAATCCATTTCTCATCGTTTTCAACAAGATAAACTTTATATGCCCATTCTCCGGGTTATCTGGGAAAGTAATTTTCTGTTATATTCTTTGATGTCAAACTATTGTATAGCAGTATATGGTTTATCGGTTCATTCACGTTCTTCTACACACACTCGGTGCAAGATAAGGCTATCTTGGTAAATTAGTGAGCGAAGTGTTTTGAAAAAAGTCGTGAAAAAGTACCAGGATTGTTGCCTACTTCTTCCTTCATGGTTTACAATTCAGAAACAAGTCATATGTTTATGAGAGGTGTAATACAATCAATACTGGCTAAAATTATTTCTTTATTTACAGGGTGCTGCATTCGATTGAGTTATTGGTACAAACGTTCATCGTGGAAGGATCAGTCACGACATGGATGATCTACTCTGCGGAAAAGAGCCATTCTCCTTGCTCAATACAGGTAAGATTCAATATATTAGCTAGGTATGCATTAAATTAGCTCTCTATGACTAATATATGCAGTCATTTACCATTGAAATGTATGTGTCCATAGAATGTATCTGTTATAGGGGTTTGTTCTATACTCAATTGAAAGGAAACATTTGCTACTCATGTCTATGCACATCATTGAATTGCCTCAGTCTTTCCTTAATTATTTCCCTTGTATTATCGTTTAAGTGGTCCCATAAGTATCCCATATAATCATAGCAGTGGTCCCATAATTAATTCAATAAGCATAGTCCACGGTTTTCTGTAGTTCATTCAAAAAGACTTTATAACATGTTCAACCCAGTCTGGCATTAGTTTTTCAAAGTAAAATATAAATATAAACTTGATGGACGTAAAACTGCTAACGCCATAAAATGTATTTTTAGCAATTAATCCTTTCCGTAAATTTAGTTTTTTAGAGCAGATAGATTTATGTATTTCCTTCACACCGTTTATTAACTTTTTTAAACTTATAGACATGTATAGGCACTTTTATAGTCGCGCATATAAAATTTCAACAAAAATCTATGAAATCATTTTAAGGAAATTTCTGCCGAGAGGCACAGGCATTTAATGAGTTAGTGGTTTTCAATAAATTTATATCACATTCAGAAGTGACGTTTCTTCATCGTCCACATTGATTTTAATTTGTTTGAGAGTGAAAATAAGTCTATTTTTCTGACTTGTGTAATAATCCTGTCATTCAACAGTTAAAAGTTGTGTAAGCGAATCATAGATGTTCCGTTTCTACATGTTTTTAATTCTATGTCTAGATAATAGGTGCTTTTTACTTTCAATCTCTTCATTTGAATGGTATCCAAAGGCGTACTTCTTTAAATAACTTCATATTTTTACATTTTTAATACATGGCCTATTGAATAGATGGACTAATATTCAATGAGGAACTAAAAAGAACAACAGTAGACTTTCACTTAGCAATTTAAAGTACACCGCGCGAAAAATAAAATACTACCATCACCTTGTGAAAAGTTATTTTTTTAGTTTTTTTAGGAATGTAATATATATCTAATCAAAATTTTTACTTCACAATTTCCTTTAACTTTAAACACCGATTTTCATAATTGTACAAGATTTTTGGTGCACCGATAGTTATTTGTTAAATACCCTCTTTCTCACCCTTCTGTTCGCCTTTTTGCGAATACTCGTGTGTAGTGGTAAGGTGCGGGTCTCTTGCACCCAGTTCAAAGCCACGGCAGGACATGCGGGTCGAACAATTGTCACCACTGCCGCGCCTACGGACGCAAACACTCCTCGACGATTCAGACCTTTCTCCCCTGATGAGACCATACTCGGTGGAAATTTTTTTGGCCGATGGTGGAGCAAAATGCGGAAAAGGAACAAACAAAGGGTAATTCTCTTCATTCTGTCATGTTTGGATTGGAGAAAATGCTGGTCCCAAATTGCTGAGTCCCAACTCAGAATTCGTCAATCCGTTAAATTTGTTAAATCACCTTCAGATAATGGATAATGGGTGATATTGTGCGATGGTTTGGGTTATTGACTTCCTACAAAGTTTCTTGTGTGTTATTATCAACGCCAAACATTATTAAGGCTAAAAACAATACATGGAGTCAGTGATTGAGCCAAAATTTTTGAAGACGCCGTATAAGAGGTGGCAGTAAGAAACCATGAGATTAATAAATTAAATGAGCTTCTAGAAGTAACAAGTAGAATGGAAATTTATCACGAATTTACATCTCGATGCATATGTAGGTTCATACGTTTTTTTCGGTTCTGGCGCGAATGCCTTTGCATTTTTCCGAGTTTTTCCCTCAATCGTACACCCCATAAAGTCTCATTACCCTCTCTAGGTCTTTCTGTCTATCCGATTCAACCTATCCGATTTTGTCTATCCGATAGGTTGAAGCCTTCCCGGGGTTTTCAGAGAACTTGTCTTCGTATTGTCCAATATAAATCCCTCGTCTCTGTTAAGAATAGTTCAGGTTTTGGTGACCTCCATGGGCAGAGAACCGCCAAAAGAAATTGACAGATAGAGCATCAGATTATCTGGCTTCCTATTCATAGTTATGTCTACCATATCTTAATTATATTTCTTTTTTCGGACCAGGTATTTATTCGTTGAATTTTCTCGTTGTACTCGCCCTTCTCTTTTGCCTTTAATGATGTCTCTGGATTTTTTATGCCTTTGGGCGCGTCCAATCTTGTTCTTAATTGAATCTGCTCCGTAGGTATCATCCCTACTCTGATTTTTTTAAAGTTATCCATAGTGTGTGATTTCATTCATTCTTTTGAACTTCTTAATCGACGTCTTTTACACCAGGTTTGAGAGACTTCCCGGTCAAGGCGAATTATTTTTCCTCTGTGGAATATCGCGCTTGAGAGATTTCTCTGGTCTGTTTTAATGTTAATCCTATCCAAGTCCTTGGCCAAAATCTCATTCTGTAGGAAGGTTTTCACATACGGTTTCCCTGTATTTGAGACACTTTTAGAAATATCATTAACCTTTTTGAAGAAAAATACTTAACTAATGTAAAATCCTTTACATTGAAAAACTTGAATTTCTCGATTTTTAAACAATATAGGTAACACGGTATCTTCCCCAAAGCCAGGCTAACAAGAATATAATTTCTTCCATTGCTGATTTTATAAAATTATATAGAAATTATTTCATATTAGATCGATGATATTTAAGGAGGAATTTTACATCATCATGTGTATTGGAGCAAGGCAGTATTTTGCAATATAAGTTTTTCCTCTGGGCTTCTCATCCTTTTACACATATAGTACTGCAGCACTTTCCGTGACTATCATTCTCCAACACGATAACGGTTTCTGTCACCGAAGTTTATTTGTTGGCCCCGTTTTAATAGCTCATACGTGAAACATATTCCTCTTGCAGGTTTTGATATCAAGTTGAATTAAGCTCTTTTCTAGAAAAATGTAATAATTTTACCTAAAAGTTAAGAAGCACTTGTGACCAAAATATGACTATTATCTTCTTATTTGGGCAGTGTTATAAATGGAATTTAGTATTATGTGTGTCATTATCTCCTTCAACTATAATTAAGTTTTAAACTCTTCATTCACTACAATTCCATTAGGCTGAAATTTCCTTCCTAACTCCAACATAAATAAAATAGTTTGCCATTTTTCAAGGAACGTTCCTTCCTCTGGCAAAGTTTTTCTCCGTTATTATCGGGGGCCTTTTCTAACAGTAAGTTAGCTAATTTTGAGGATGCCGGGACTAGCCACGGTAGTTACCTTTACGGAGTCACCCGCAAGTGCACATAAGTGCAGCGCACGATTTGGACTGCAAATGGCATCATATGTCTAGCGGTTCTGACCACCATGCTCCTAAAAAGCCACCAAATAACCCACAGGGGAGGAAGACGCCTCGGTAGCTCAACTGGTTAAAGCACATGGCGCGAAATCGAGTAAGTTAGCGTTTAATATCTCCTTTCCTTAAAGTAGGAAAGCTTTTGTCCCATCCGGAACTGGGACTCTATTGTTTCTCCAAATTCCCTGTCAAGATTTACTTCAATTAGTCTGCAACCCTTCCACTTAAGAGAGCATTTACAGCCGAATAGAATGTAATTCTTGGAAATTGGCCAAGAGACTAAAATCTGAAATTAAATTGCCTAAGTAAAGAGTTCAAATCATCTGATGAATGATACCAGAACATAAAACTTGTAAAAATGCGGAAATTTTTAGGTATTATTACAAATTATTCATTATTGCATATTCCCATTTTAAGTAATTTCAACTTTTTCCACTCGATATTTAATAAACTACACCTAACGGTCCAAGAATCAATGTAATTTCCATAAGATATATTCGTGCATCTGCTTATGGTTTGAAAATGTTCGGGAGAGCAGTGTAGAGGAAACATAAACAGCCGTTAATGTAATTATTCTTCAATTTCTGCGGCCTACATAACTCATTCCTATTATCTATCTGACAAATTTTAACTTGCTATACGTGAATCTTTTTTCAATCAAGACGCCTATATTATCATTCTACTCCACCTCTTTCTGTGCCTCTCCAATATTACCTAAGGAAACTCATATTCCACCAGTTTTTTACCATCATGATTTTGTTCTTATTATTTTTAGGGCTTCAAGCCTTACCACCTCCTCCTGATACCAAGCCGGGTTCTGCTGAGAAATACAATAAATATTTTTACCCTTTTTATAATACTTTTATTATTATCTTTACTAGTACAGAAAATAATATGGATAAAGTGGAATCAAATAGAGTGGAAAGACGAAGAAAAGTTGTTGTAATTACATTTCAACATTCCTTATAAGGAAAATAACTCATAGTAAACAAGTTGTAGTGTGAAATATGACGTACATCTATGTACCGAATTAACACTGCGTTAAATATGAATTAATAATAATGAAATGACTTAATCTAGGTACATTTTATTTTTTTTAGGCCGAAGTTTTGTTGTAGCACAGCATCATTATGGCTTGCTGATGCTGTACAACAGCTAAACTTGGATCGTATAAAAAATTCACATCAAGTTATTCATTGTTATTTTATTATGAATGAGTTCCTCGTTGTTAATCCGGCAGCGATTAAGTTTAACGTGAAATACAGAATGTATAATACATGGTCATATCAGCTGAAGGATAAAGGCATACGGAGCGAGAATGTAGACGAGATATATGCCTTATAGCTTGAGGTTTGGGGATGTCAATGTTATATTTCTGGAGAGTATTGGGATTCATCATTGCTGGAGCTTTACGTCATAAATCCGAATTAGCGTTCCATGACTAAGTGGATTACATTTCCTCGACGGGGTCCAAAATGTGGCTACGTGGTCTCCGAAATATAGGTGCTCTGAAGGGAATATAGCCCAACCAGCACATGTAAAGACAAACAAACCTCAGCGGAGAAACCCATAGCGCCAAAAGATTCGGAATGGATACATGGACCCAACTTGTGTAATCATGGTTCCCTTCCATGAAAAAAAATTAAAAAAATGGTTCCATCCCCGGGTAAGATTGGTTTATTCCGGTGAGATGATCTCTTTGGTGTGGGAATATTCATGCTCCACTCCCTGCGTCATATTCCCTGCTCTTTCCTCTTAACCTTCACCGCAAACAGCCTTTCATCTAACCAACCCTCACCTATACACGAACACTCCTTTCCAAAATCTCTCCTTCTCGAACTTTTATTTCTCAATTTTAATTCTACCTTCGATCTATTTATGATGAAAAGTTCTAACCACTGCACCCAAAATAGCAAACTTAAAGAGAGAGTTCTTTTCATAGCTCTCCTTTATATAAATAAGTACCCAAATACAACTAATCTTGTAAAAACATTTCATAAGGAATCCATAGTACATAGAAAAGAAAATTTGGTATAGGTTATAATTGTTGATAAAAAAGTTCCTTATTCTAGAATGCCTACTATGTTTTCTGCGTGGTATTCGAAGCTGAAAGTAACAGGACGTCCAGAGTTATTTATTAAGTGAATATGTGAGATAAAAAGACGAATTAAATTAATAGCAACGCTCAAGGTACGACATTAGTACGTAATAAAAATACCTTCTTCAGACGCTAACCTTTTCAACCTATATTGATGGTATTTAGTTTTCATTATCACAAAACCATCTCCGCATTTCGTCTACTTTAATATCATTGTACCTCTTACTCAACTATGACCTTTCTTGACTTACAAGTCCAAGGAAATAAATTCAACCTCTTCCAGAAATACCTTCACTTCAGCAGATGCCGCCCTCAACATACCAAGCTGCATTTTCCTCTTTGTCCGCTAAGTGCGTCTCTTCAACAGCACTCAATTCCTCGAAAAATCTGACAATCTACCCCATTATTTTATAAAACACGTGTAGCCAGGGGAACAGCTAAAGAGATAGGCCCTTACCTCTCATGCTCATAACACGCCTTATCTCAAAATCAACCACCCCGACTACCTCATCCTTGTCCACAGTTTTCCTGACACTTATGAACCAAAGTAATGTTACTAAACTGATATTAGCCCATTGTATCAAACCGCGATTTAATGCATACAATACTGACTAAATGCTCTTCTGTGGAATTTCAATTTCAGTGAAGGGAAACGATGTTTCGTGCAACTTCTACAAATCTCATCACACTAGTTCTGCACATATGAAAATTACTATTCGTAGTTAAGCACGACTTAATTGGACTCACATCACGGGTTATGACTTCCTTCAAGTCTTTTTTTCAAGAGCATAACTTCCATTTCCCTTGTATCCTTATAAAATTACCACGATAGTTAGTAATCCTGGGAGACATAGCAATCTGCGTATTGACCCAGTAAACCAAAGGTAAATCGACAAATATGAAAATCAGCGTTCTAACACGGTTATCTCTGACATTGTATTATCTTTATAATTTTTCTGTACTCTTTACCAATACCGATGTGTCAGTTTTAACGGTTCACATTCAAGGTTTTCACTATTTTGTTTACGGCAGTCCCTCCAGCTTTGATATTGTTATGAGGAAGTGGAAGACACGAGTGCAGGGTAAAATTTGTCTCAAATGCTGTGCCTTCATATCAAAAGTCTCTTTTGACATCGACCGTACCCCACGGTGATTGTTCGTCTCGGTGGAAGTTTCAACGAACGCGCTACGGTCTTACTTTCTAACTCGAAAGCCAATCTCACATGATGGACGATAAACTTCTGAATGTCTGAAAAATGAAAGGTCACTCTCATGAACCCATATCCGGGAAACTCCCAATTCAGTTCAGAAAGGACTGTCAACGGTTTTCCTTACCGTCAAAATAGCGCAAGATGGCCAAAATCGTGCGATGACGGAAGAAAAAGTATTATCCCTCTCATAAGCAGTTGTGCCTGTCATATTTTATGGAATTGTATTATAAATTGTTAATTTTGTTCTATAAAATAATGATGAGTTGTAGCGAAATCATAGTTAATGTTGCGGGAACTAATTTTTCATTAATGACGTTGTTTCGATTTAGCAGGTCGGTCCGATCGGCATATTTGGATGATATTTCTGAATAGCATTGTGCTCCACTAAGGTACAGTAATGAGAGTAATTTTAGTAAATTAACATTCAAATATCTTGAGTGTATGTTCTTATATATTACTGAATTTGAAAGTACTAGTTGTTGCAGAATTTGTGACCAAATGGTATTAATTATTTTTTTTATTTTATTTTGTAAAATTAATAATGTGTTTAAATTGATCACATATTGAAAATTGATCACATTTCATAATTAAATTCGCATGAATAGTTATAGTACACTATTTGTATTGAAATAAACCTTTATATAAATTAAATGGAAACCTTTTGGGAAATAATATTTAGCTTTCTATTAACTGCCTGCTTATAAATTCAATGTAAAGTAATTCCATTTCCATCATTTTGACAGTTTTCGCTTTTTAATTTAATCAATCCCACTAATGATTTCTCTTTTCTACTTTTGAAGAGCAACTGAAATTGAAAAACAATATATATTTTTACTTTCCATCAATTTTCTATATACTTCTTCTATATATAGTTCTTTTTATAGCTATGGCTTTCACTTAAAAACTTAGGCATTCTTGATACTGGAAATAAGACAGTCTCCGGCGTTACCCTGGGTGAATCTTCATACCAAGTAACATGTTTTAGTATGAAGAAAATAATTAAATTTGCACCGTGAGTAATTCGTGTCAAAAATATTTTGTAATTTCTACTCCAATAGGGATAGAGACAAGAAGAGAGAGATATTTTTAATGCGGGCCTCGACTCAAGAAAATCCTTATTTTTCTTCACGTCGCCTCCACTCTCGCCCTTAGCGCTCAATCCACTCTTACATTCCACTCTTAGCTCTCCTCCACCTCGCTCCCAGTCCTCCTCCCCCTTCCATTATTACCACCACTATCCACTACCCCTCCACGCCCCTTGTAACACGAACCAAGTCCCTCCTACGCTTTCTCCCCACGGGACAACCATTTCCACCTTGTCGCATCCACTCCCCCATTTGCTCCACCGAGTCGGGTAGCATTTCCTTTCTCTCCATTCTCGTCTCTTCCTCTCTCATTTATTTTCCCTCTTCCTTTCTCCCAAAAACCCTTACTTCCCCACGCTTCCTTTGGATTCGGACTTTCGCTCCCTGAGAGTGGGCCTTGTGCTGGGATATTTTATAATCTTTTCTCAGTAAACGGCCAAGTTCAACATGGAGACAGAAGGGCAGAAAACGGAGCAATTTCTAAAGTTTAATCACGTCAGGAACATTTTGCGTCAGAATACTCAAGTCTCTACACTAAAATGATACATGAAGTTTTGTTAAAGACGATGGAGCAGGAGTGCATCCTGAGTTTCTTTTTGTTCATTCTGAGAACCGTTTTTGGTCATGGAATAAGTTATGTCTACGTAGTGATTGTTGAACATAGGAGTTGTGAATGAAAGGTGACGTATTCGTCGGTATTTTTAATATGCCATAGGAAGTATTGCCTAGCAGGAGACCCGAGAACTCTTCATTCTAGTATTCCCTGGAAAAATCTGAGGTACTTAATACAAAATTTATGCATAAAACATATGTAAATTCACTAGTTATTGCTAGAATCTTTTCCGGATTTTCATTATGTTTTTCATCCAGACGACGTTTAGCACCGATAGTAAATTTAATAATAGATGGAAGCTCATGATATACTGTCAACTATGAACTACTGTGAGTTTGTCAATCAATTTCTCAGGTCTGGGGAATAGTGACACTTATTGGTCAGCTCATTGATCTCTCTTACACACTTACCCAGCGGGGAGAGAGTCTATTTAGCGGGGATTTCAGATTTAAAGCCGTAAATGGCCTTTATTGACACGTTCAGATTAAGAAAATCTTAGTGATACCAGGGGTGGAATAACGGTTCCACTAGCTTTCACTATCGTTTTCCAAAACGCAAATCATTCTAAAGGGATAATACTCACAGTTACTGCCCTCAAATTGCACTCCATCAATAATCATAGATATTTAAAGCATCTTACCTAATTTCATGAATGAAGATCACGATCTGCTCCCATGAGTGCAATTGAAAAATAACTATAACGCAAGTGCACGCGTTATGGATAACCATGATCGCCTTGATTACACTCCTAGCTTGACGTGTGAATTTCACATGTTGTAAGTATTACTTGGTGAGCTCCATCGTCATCAATATAGCTATAATTCAGTTTGGTTCAAGTGTAATTTATTGGGATTGTTTGGTCATTTAAATATGTGAGGTATAATGTTGTTAATCACCAAATACATTACGACGAAAAAATCAAACAATCAATCACAGAGAAAAACATTGTGTGGCCGTCGCAGGATGGCAGAAATTAGTGGAACACTGAGTGTGGATATGACTGGCAGAAGGAAGTACTCAGTACTACATATTAATAAGCAAATATTTAAGTTAGTATTTATGGAAACGTTAATATGAATATTACATTTATATATTAATGATATTTGCATGATGTACACATAGTACAGTGTACATAGTACAGATGTACAATATTCATATCAATTTACACTATCCCTCTAGTGATAGTATTATGAATCGAAGCGCTTGTATTTACGTAACAACGCAACAGTTCAAAGTATTCTGCGGATAGGAGCCATTAAAGTGCGCGTTGCGAAAATTTATTCCATTTAATGTAGCTTTTATTTCTTGCATAGCATATGGCAATCCTCGATGACAATATAAAAATTACTTGGCAACGAATGAGAAAAAACCTCTAAATTAGTGCTCTAAAAATAATTAGTACATGATTAGTTAAACATTTTCCATTTATTGATTGAAATAGAAAATAAATAGAATTTTTTAAATTTTAGATGCTTCATTCTCATTCTGAACCAAGTACCATACTTCTATCTTCAAATTTCATATTTAAATGAATGAAAGAAAAATGTTCTACACGGAAATTCCGTCAGAGAGTCGGGTGTCGTGTGACGCTAAGTTTTTGCGAGATAACCCCCATCCATAAGAATTGATTCACTTCAGAAATGCACTCATCTACCCCTTCTTACCACGCACCATTTAAGACTACAAAAAAAGCGTGAGCCAATAAGGCACCCCTTTAACATACACTTCACCTCTCCCTCTTTCAATTCCTTTCCTTATTCCTCCCTCTTTCCACGACTGGTGCCACGAAACACCCTGTCACATGCCCTGGCGGCTGCGATTTGTAGGATAAATGTTGGGGTACACGTACATCTCCGATTTAAAATTGGGTATAGCCATTATGACAGGGCGTTAAACAATCACCGAACCACCCGTGCGTGTGACTGCGTACCGTATCATTTGTGCAATCGCGATGATTTTAAATTAAGTTAAGCAGTCAGTCGTTTTCTCATTTATTAATGCGACATCGAGCATGTCGCGCGTCACAACCCAATCGCTACCCAATCGGGAGTCACGAAGTGTATGACGTAATCACAATCAGAGACGAGAAAAGGTCACTCACGCTTCGTCAACAGGTGTCGCGCTATCCGCGCTGAAAAATTACCATTGGCGAGCTCTGCGCCTACGCGCGTCAATCAACTAAATTTCTCCTTTCGTTTTCAATGGCCATAGTTTTATTCAAATCATTAATCTGAGCTTATCACTTTAAAAAGTGAAAATTTGAACTTCCTGTTTTGATAATATGAAATCCGTTGGAAGTCATGCATTATATTTAAGATGCACTAGACAGGATATTAATGACAAATTTCCAAGAGAAACAGATTGTGACGTTACACATTTAATAGTCTCTGAAATGTGGAGGTAATAATAAATTATCTACTCTACCGTCGGAGATAATATTCCACTCTCCTTGGAACTTAACTTTTCAAATATTTATTGGATACAACTCGCGATAATTGTTTGTTGTAATTTATTATTAAAAATATGAGTATCCTTAATTTTCATCATTTAAAAAATAAAAATAAATTAAAAATGAAAATCAGATCTTTTGTCTCATTTCAATTCGTAGTCGTTCACGACACTTTTTTAGCCACGGTCCACTCCCTGGCTCAAATCCCAGAGAGAGCTATGAATACGGTCCAGCAACATCCAAGCTACGTGTTTTACCTTGATACCGTATCTTGTACTACTTGGAAAGGCAAAGGCTGGAGCCTCGCAGGGAAAAATACTCTCCTATTCTATTGTTGATTATCACAAGCCGTTAGGATAATTATTTACTTTTTCATGTCTTCACTCCCAAATAAACCAGCCTTCGTATTGAAGACTGATTTGTTATTAAAATTTCAAATAATAAAATTTTATTTTGCTATAAATATATAAATCAACTCTTCACTGCAGATTGGGCAATTTTAGCGGGAATATTCTTTTCAATTCTATATTTTTATCAAGTTCCCTGCACTGCATCTCTTCCCATCATGTATCCTCTGTGCACAAAAAACGGGCAGATCTATGTGTATCATTCGTCATACTTTTTACGCAACGGATGACTGAAATGTAACATGCTCGATAAAGTTTAGATACAAGTGTAAGTGATAATCCGACTCTCTTAGTAGACAAAAATAAAATTCTGTTTTTAATTGTCATTCCAACCGACTTTCAAATAGATCTGCCTTCCTATTTTGAAAATAGATTTATGTATAAAATAATAAGCCGGCCAGTTATCTTGTGGCATTGTACGCAATGTCAGAGTCCGCCCTGCGCACGGCCGACACAAACGTACGCGCCGGGGCGCTGTTACATTTTTGAGACCTGAATTTTTGCATACTAACCTCTTTTGATTTTTATCTTGCACAAAGACAAGTACTCAGCGCAGGCTTCCATCTCAATGATTTCTGCCGCTCTGAAAAAATCGCCCGCCGTCCAGTCCAGTTGTAAAAGGCAGGTAAATAACAAAATAAAAAAATAATGCCCGAGTGAATTAACAATTACCGTTTCATTAGCACACTCTTTTTCTTTTGCTTATTTTATGTTTGTTGTTGTCTAGACAATAAATCATTTAAAAAGCTAAAACACCATTACGTTTACAGTGAAGATATGTTAGCAAAAATAGCTAACCCGTCGTTCTAGGCAAAATCCTAATTATTTCCTAATAAATGCGCGCCGAAGATATGTGACTTCCCCAACGCAAATATCTTCAAAAGGGATGAAAAGTCACGTAAGGGCAATTTTTTAAAGTAATGAATGGGTACAGCCACGGAACGGATTTCAAAAATAGCCAAAATGGCTAGGTCCGTCGTTCTAGTGTTAATGAGGTGTAGATGGAAGAAATTCGATAGGGCATTGAACTTTACTGAAAATAAATCCTACCTCTTTAAAATTGGATGGGGCAGAAAGTGGATGCTGTGTGAAGAGAGCGTGGCCCTGATTCCTCATAATTGACAACTGTTGATGGCCTTTCCCGTGAAGAATAGACCGTGTTCCTTCGGAGATGGGGGTATACGGGCTTGAGAAAAATGGGAGGTCCCCGAAAAACCAAAAGCGATACGCCCCAAAATTCAATTTGAGCGCTCTCACACTGAACCCTGGCACGATCAGAAAATCCAATTGACCTATGTGTCAAGATGAATAAAGGAGCCCCAATTATTTTCCAGTTAGGTTTCACCAGTGTATTTATTGGTTTACTCTATAGTCACACGGTTATAGCAGAGCACATGCCGTAGCAGGATGCTTCAGTTCATTTATTTTTTATTTGAACTCTGGTGTTTTCCGTCGTCAGGTGAAGTTACCTCTCACGCATCAAATCATTTTGTTTTTCACTCAAACCCTCCTATATTTTCCATTGTGAGGAGAAGTTACACATAATTTACTCTTATATACTCTCTAGACTACCTGTAGTTTTGTTTTATAGCTGTTACTAAAGCACAAAGAACATCCAGAGTAAATGATATGCTTGTGTTTGCGTAAAGGCTCTTGGAACTTGGTAAATTGTCAACCAGGTTATTTCTCTAAGAGAAGGTACCTGCGTAAAGCTAGTTCACAGTGAGATCACGTTCACGATATGACCTAAATTAATCGAACTCGCCCAGAAACATGCATTTTTGAATTATGACTTTAAAGAGGAATTCAAAAGACAGAATTAGTTTTTAAAAAGCGAATATCAGTGGCTGTTCCACTAACAATGAAAATAGTAAAAACATTCCTTACCGATTTAAATAACACAGGTGTTTTACACTATTTAGCTCATGAAAGTGAAATTAAAAAGATCTGTACGGCATCCACGCTCTCCGGCATTGACGAATCCTTGATAAAAACAGGAAAACTAACAAAGCGGTCTAATATCCAAGAAAGTATTTTAGACTGGCTTCCAATATTATCGAAGCTAAATATACAGTAATTATCGCTGGTATGTGTTTTACCTTCCATTAGCTACTCCAGAATATATTCTATTCTGGAGTAGCTAATTCATTTATCCAATTTCTGTTCTCTTTAAAAAACACATTCATTTTTTAACACTTACACTACTCTAAAATCAAATTAGTTATTTTCATCCCGCATGTATTGGGACACTATACTTTTACGTTGAACTCGGGCTCCAAATTCATTTTATTTAGTTTAATGTTTTTAAAGCATTACTGGCTATTGGAAGCATTCTGAGGCTATTGAAAAATTATATGCTCACTGGAAAATAGAATCCAAGAACCAACGACAATATGCATAATATGCAACTAGGTATGTGTTTAAACAGTCGATCTCTAGACTTGTCCTATTTTTCTCTAAGGTGAATTGCTATTACTTACTATGACAGCGTTATGATGTTAAAGCGTATGATTCTGGGATTTTTTCCATCGATGTAAGTACAACTCTGTCAACGGGCCTAGATTTAGGCCATCATCTTACCTAGGAACTTCATGTATTTTTTAGTTCTTTCTTTGGACGTGAAAACATTCCACTCCAACAATACAACATTTTAATAAATCCAGCTGTTATTCTGGGATTACCTCACTATATCCGTTTCCGTAATATTTTTTCTCAAAGCAAAATCTGATTTTGAGCCATCACACAACCGATTCCTATCGTGCATAGAATGAATGCACTGATTTTAGTTTGATATGGCAGCATAATTAACCTTATTTGTAATAAGATTCTTCTGGTGAATTAACTCTGAAAGGCATTTCCTAAACAAAATTGTATTTTACGCCAACCCACAAGTGGTTTAATCAAAACTCTGTGGGGTTACAGCTGTACTTAAATAAAGACATAAATTGATAAGAGGACTAGCAAAATGTATCCACAAGCAGTGATTTAATCTTCAAGATTACTCAAACTCCCTAAAATCATTGTAACAAATAATTTCGGTGATCAAGATAGTAAAAAGGCTTAATTTAATTCAAAATTCATCCTTCTCAGACTAAAACTAGCGATGTAATTAATTGGTTATGTAATTGATAAATATTTACTTTG
Organism: Pyrrhosoma nymphula; assembly: GCA_963573305.1. Taxonomy (NCBI): domain Eukaryota; kingdom Metazoa; phylum Arthropoda; class Insecta; order Odonata; family Coenagrionidae; genus Pyrrhosoma; species Pyrrhosoma nymphula. Next base: position 140,822,553 of record OY754329.1, on the reverse strand, counting down.
ATCTTGATTAGATATTACTCTACGTATTTCCGATCCAGCTATATTTTAAGTGCAAGTGGTTTTATTGGTCCGGATTACCTATGGTGTTAATCTAATCATCTTACTTGAAATAATTGATTTCAGGCGTTGTTTCTCTCAGCGCTAAGTGGAAGGCTACGCTATTTAATTATCCAGAACACCCTTAAGGCTTCTGAGGAAGGAGTGCCAGCTAGACTTCAAAAGAGGATTTCCCGTTCCATCCTTAGTACTCAAGCTCGTATCATGCTAAATAAATTACGAAATGTCCTTTCAGTGAACGTTTACCACGAATTTCCCCGAAACGTCTACCGGATCTCTTCGAGGATTCTTTAACGCTCAACTTCCTTGAGTCTGATCTATTTAATATCAGAAATTGTATTATTCTTTAGTGCTTTTTAACTTAGTATTAAGGCATCGTGTTTTTATTACCGGCAATACTTCATATAAATGGTTACATTTTGAGTGATCTAGTGTTTCTATGCCAAATGAAAATAAAAAGAATTGGTTGGGAAGAAATCTAGTGGTTTTAAATTCGGAGAAATATGCTTTAAATAATATTTCGTCTTATAGGCAAATTTAAGCCAAATAAGCAAACCTGAAGAGTGGTGAATTCGTTTTACACGGGAAGAATTTTCTATATTAATATTAATTTTTTGTCCATTAATTTTGCCGTGCGCAAATTCGAGCGCAAAACCACAGTCAGAAATAAGAAATAAATGTTTTGTCACGCGGCCGAAAAAGATATAGAGCTTTGTTAATAATTTGAAGATTGCATTAGTTGTTCCCTACATTTTTATGTAAACAGAATTATACCCTTCCGTTCTAAATGTCAATAAAAATACTACGACACTAAAAAACTTTGTTTTATCACTGATGTAAACATAAGAAAATGTTCAAAATAAGTTGCTCGATCAGAAATAATTTTGTTGAACAGCTTTGAGATGTGGACTTATCATGTGAAGAACAAGAAAAATGACAGAAACTTTAGAGATATGGCTAAAAAGATAATTTAATATTAACGAGTAAAACTGATAAATTAATGCTTGCAGTAAAGAGTAAATGAATAACGGGATATGATAGGCCCACTTTTTTCAGGAAAAGGAACTGAATAGGGCATATGCCCATTATCATCTATCAAATATAAAGTATAGAATTCAGAAGGGTACTCGGGAGTTAAAGATAATTGAAGGAGGTGTAGTAACTGATACTTACAGAGGCAGATGACAAAGTACACGATTGTTGTAATGTGAAATTTAATCCGGCCACCGCTAACGGAACTCCTGATAGATTTATGGATTGAATTAATTTACTTGAACCAATATGGCACGCCGATTGTTGAAATAAAATATAATGTTTTTCTCAATAAGCAGCGTGATTCTTTACTAATTCTTTGATTGAAGTGTCCAAAAATATCTATTTCAATTGAAAATTGTAAGTCAATCGAAGCATGTGGCAAATCATTTTGGCACGTTAGGGAAATGCATAATTGAAACAACACATTAATGCCTATATTTTCGCGTATTTGAATTTCATGCTAGAAATTATATAATGAAGTGAAAGGAGACAAGAAGAGAATTTCGTACCTAACCGGCCCAAAATCAGTAACAAGATGCATTAGAGATATAATGAATGATTTTGGAATGGAAACAAAACCTCGAGGATAGTTGTATTCAGGTTGTTTCAGCAGAGATGCTGAATATCACTTGCCATTTCAAGACTGGTGCTCAATAATCCGTTTTTGCAACATTCAGTTGAAAGTGGGAGATTTGAAGCGATCATCATACGTTTTAAAGCCTAATGTCACGTATTAATGTACCATTTCGCATCTCGGCTTGCACATTTGGTACTCATTTGAGTCGTTTTCACATTGATTTTCCGCAGTATAGTGACATACATAGTTTCTTCGTTACATTGGTATAGATCTTTGCTTCCCTTTACAAATTGTGCTCTTAAAGGATTTGTCAGGGACTCCGACGGCGTTTGGTTATGGTCTCCCTCTCTCTCCTCATCATTGAGTTCAACTGCCTTTCGCGGTTACGACCGCTTCAGAGGGAAACCATGGTTCATTAGCTGGTTAATTGGCAGTGTGCTAAAAGGCATGCTGTTGAGGCCGGTTGTACCGGGTGCCTATACATTTATACCACAGATATGTTTGGAGACCTTATTCCTTTGAGACTAAATTGCAGCCTAGGTTTATGTATTGGTTTTATCAGCTGCGTCAAGGCCCATAAATGAGCCTTGACGCAGAATATGCCAATAAACCGAATGTCAGTGTATTGAGGACTGCCTATCTTACCAATATAATAGATTTTTTTTACTGATGACAGTTAAAAATACACTGAAATGGCCAATATTTTTCCACTCATCTATATTTTATAGATGACGAGGAACCACTTCGAAAAGAGGGAAGGGATAATAGAAAAAGGTTAAATACACACTTAAGGAACGGTAAATTTCTTTAATTACAGTAAAAACGGCTTTAAAAAAAGTGAAGGGACATACTTACTCATACTTACTGTCAAGGGAAGTGACATTTTTGGTGGGTATTTTATGGCATATGCCAAATTTGATCAGTCAAACGCCACAAGGGCAGAAGGAATCAAGTTTCACCCCAAAATATTTATCTTTTATCTGACTTAAACCTGACTATAATGCGGACTTTCCTTAAAACCGAAAAAAACTTTAGTTTAACTGAATAAATCATCTGTTGTGCATTGTAATTTTATCGTGTAGGGGTTTTCTTCCCATAAGTTCTCCATTTGACTCGATATATATCATTTTCGTATTCTTTGGAATAAAAGTTAAAATTACGAATTACTGGCTCAAGCTTGCGACTGAATTGAATCAGCCTTGTAGTCAGCAAGCAGTAAAAGTTCAGAGGTCATAGCCCTCCATCCTCTCGCTCCCGGAGGGCTTTCATTTAGTAACCATATGTATTGGTTTTATCAACGCATTTCTGGCATGAGAATGACTGGTCTTAACTCTCATATCAAACGCTCACTGACTTTTTCATTGAATTTTAAAATCAAATTGGTTTTAAGCGATTAAACATTTTGAATATGCAGAATGATTCCAAACCCAATTATAGGGTATATTGGTTTCGTTAAGAAGGCGAAATCGTTAAAAAGTCTGGTAAACATTGGATTCGCCAACACTTTTAAATCATTTAAATTTATATCTAAATATTTGGTAGCAATGATCAGTGATAATTTACAGTTTATTGACAGTTTTAGTAAAATGCTGCTGGAAACATTTTGCGCACATGCATTCTGACAGTCCTCAATTTATGACTGACCGTCAGCAAAGGGGAGATTTCTTATTAGATAATAAAGTGAGTGGTAATAAAAACCCTTTTTCATCTTACTGTGCTCATTGTGAGATTCGTTCAGGATTAACAAATAGGTTTGAACAGAAAATATTTATCCCAATAAAAAGGTAGAATGCCATAGTTTTGACATTCAAATTCATATCAATGTATCTAAACTGACATATGATTTCCATATTTAATTGCATGGATATTCAGTCAAATACCTCTTTTTCTCTCATTTTTGCATTAAAAACGTTTCTTTTTCCGTTTATTAGACAAGATCTCTCGGTTAAGTGTGACTATTACAAAAAGGATATTTTCCATCACTCAAATTCTGCATGTATGTGGAGGTAGAATAAAACTATTAATTTTGAACAAATTCTAAAGTTTTCATCCCTGCAAGTTACTCCGCAAAAATAACTACCTAGACATTTCCCACCCCTTTTTTGGAACCTGTGGTACTAGGCCGAAAAGTCCTTTTACGGATAAATTATGCATATGTGATAATAATGATCAGGTTGATTGAACATCAATACTTTCCTATCCAGCTCTATCTTATAAGTGTTACATAATTTATCAATGTTTTACCATATGTCGATCTTAACATCTAGATGTATATGGACAATATATTTTATAACATCTTCCCTTTCTTTTCAGTGAACAAATGATTGGTCCCTTTATTAACAACAGTAATAATAACATCGATAAATTATGTAACAATTAGCTTGATTAAAATTCTCACTCATCAATTCGGCAGTCTTTTGCGTATACTCCACTTCGAATTTTCTGTTCTGCCATATTTGTTTGGAGAGATAGATGGATAGATAAATGTCTATAATGGGACGAGATTAAGACTTTAAAGTCCCTTTTTCTTAAATAGAGAGAAAGAGAGAGGAAAAGAGAAGATGTATCTATCCACTCACCCAGGACGATCCATATGACGATGGCGTTTCCCGGAGCGGCGATCAGCAGCATAGCCGAGAAGATGATCACCCAAGCCGTCTTCTGCCAGTAGGGCAGCGAGAAGGGGCGGCGGCTGCCCCAGGGGCCGTGGGTGGGCTGGACGGTCGTGGCCCCCGGCGCCAGCAACGGGATGAGCCTGGAGACGGAGGACGTGGAGGAGGTGGAGGGGAAGAGGCACTTGGTGATGGCCTCCCTCAGCACGCCCTCCTCGACGCTGTCCAGGGCTTCGGCGAACCACTCCCCGCCCCCTCCGCGGGAATGGTTGCCCTGGCCGCCCCCGAGCGGAACGCCGCGGTTCACCAGCATCCTCGCCATGCAGTTGTATAGGATCCTCCACGCCAGGTCGTGGTCCTCCGCGGTCTCCTGCGGCCTCGACGCCTCGGTCGCGTCTTCGGAAGCCACAGCAGCTTCTGCCGCCGCAGCGGCAACCTCCGCCTCCGCTGCGGCCTCCTGGTTCCCATCCGATGGGGTCGACATCCACGAGTGCATCATTGCGCTGAAGAAGGGGTGACTGCGTTATAATGAGAAGTAGATGGACGCTTGTTCCGATCATCTCTTGGGATAGCACGCGGCAAGTGTGGAAAAAGGTAGACAATCTGACAGTTAGCATGCACAACCCTCTAAAGTAGTTAATGTTATATAACAATTTAAAAATACTTAGCAATTTTGCAGTTTTTTGTTAAAAACGACCGGTTTCGTTTCGTTTCGACGTAAGAGATACATCCTCAAGTGAAGATGTATCTCTAACGTTTTCTAGGAGACAACTGTGGAATTTCAAAGTAATTTGTCATTGTTACATAATGAATGAATTCCACTATGTAGAGCCTAACATTTAAAAATAGTTAGAGCGACGTTTTTCTGTAGTAAGTATGGTAAACTGTATGGTGACGGACCATATGGAGAACATTATTCAAACTTTTTTAGTTGTAAAAAGCAATTTGAAGTCAATATTTTAATATTAATGACGAAAATATTTTGTTTATGTGGCTTTAATTCTCAATAATTGACTAAGTGTACTTATTTGAGTCATAAGTTTTATTAGCATGGCTTATTTGTTTCACGTCGTACACTGAAAACGACTTCACACTCGAAGGGGTTTATTTTTAGGCTTTATAAAAAGTAATACGGTGAGTAATAAATTTATTGTTTTTTTATAATTAAGAAATCATAGACGTGTGTAACGGTAACTCGCTAAAACTGACTTAAAGCCGATATGCCAAAGTCAATTTCTCATCCCACAAATGTGCCCCAGGTAGTTTTGGTTAAAAAAATGTTGAACAAAAATATTCGATAGTGTGGCACTCTGTGACACTCACACGTATGAGTTTTACATCAACATAGAATTCATCATCTGTCGTCATATCTGTTTGGTAACACCAATTTGAAACGATTTGATGAATATGGGGAATTAAATGTTGTTGGGGAAGAAATAACCCATGGTCCTCTCTCAGTGTTCATTTGTTCAATCCAAAATTTACCTGAATATGATTTATTCAAGTGGGATTCACAAAGAATACTTCGTCAGATGTAGGATATGCGGAAAAATCAATTGTTTTAATTCTAAAATGGTTTTCACCTACATGAGCGTTGTAGCACACGAAGAGAGGAAAGGAAACTGCGTAAAAACTTTGATTTTAATAGTGGTGTTTGTTAGACTAAGGCTTTTACAACTATTTTGGATGAAGATGAGAAATAATACTCCTTTCTAAGATCAGAAGTTTTCTAAGATTATACAGTTAAGGATTTGAGGGAGAGAAAGGAACCAGGATTTGATAAAATTCCCTTGAGTTCCATGCGTTGTCAAGAATAGGGACTCTGAAAAAACTATACAAATTGATGTAGCATTTATTCAAGTGGGCAAATGCCAACGGACTTTTAAAAGAACGTAATAATTCCCATCCTTAAGAAGAAAATAGCCAAGAGATCAAAAGACTTAGAAAAATTAGCCTTAGAGAATATGCATTATAAAATTCTGTGGAGAACCATCTTCTGGAGGATGGAACTGTAGATGAAAGGATTCCTAGATGAAGACCCGAATTCAAGAAAAGTATGGGAACTAGGAAGGTGTTTTAGCTTTCAGACAGAAGGTGTTTGAAAAATAGTAAAAGATGATCAATTTAAAGATAAAAAATCAGTTGAATAAACCCTAAGTCAGTGGATTTCCTGAATCTTCATTTATGAACATTTGGAAGGAATTTTTTAGGGATATCAAGGGGAATTCAACAATAAAACGCTTGAGATAAATCAAGAAGAGCCTGAGAAAATCAGAATTTTATTTATAAAAGCTGTATAAGGATTAGGAATAATATGAGACAAAGGTTTCTGGTAAAGAGTATTCGAACTTGGCGGATATACAGGAAATATCATGAAAAGTTTGAAAAAGATGGCCATTTTTGGCCATTAAGAGTTATTCGAAGCCGGGATGAGACACGCCTCTCACAGGGAAGGAGCGGTTGGATAATTCGTATGCAAATTTTCATTTTCCGGATTTTCCCGATTTTAATAAGAGTTTATTTAGTATTTTGCAAGATTGAAAATGCTATGTGTAGCAAGGAGAAAGCTTATCTTAATAGAGCACCAAATGTATTTCCTTGTAGCGGAACGCCTACCTAAGCTTCTGCCCTTCGCAACTATGGATTCTTGTTACCACTTTTTCGCGTGCTATATTCTTGAAGTACTCACTGGATAACATTTAAGAAGGGCTATATAGGTATTTGGTGTATTTGCTAATACTGGTACTTTTTTAATCATTAAAGGATGGTATCTTTGCACAAATATCGTATGTTTTTATCTTAACCCTTTTCTTTCACTTTTTTTGTTTCCACCTCCGAGTGTGTGTGGGGGAAAAAATATGGCAAATTAACAAAATCTCGGCTAAGATTTAGGAAGCAAGGGTGGAGATTCGCACGGAACTTTAGAGGTGAAGACTTTCGTGGAGAGATACGTGAGAGCGATGATCAAATTGTGGTGAGTGGAGCTTGTGGCACTTCAGGAGGATAAAGAAACCCTTAAATTCGTTAATATTTTTCGAAAGGAAAGGTAGAGAGAGAAGAGCAATACTGCTAGGGATTCCATCCTCAGAAAAGGGGGTTGGTGATCCTTTGATATGTGCATGAGTGGGTAAGTTCGGAAAAATGCTACTTCGTATGTAATTGAATGAAGATTAAAGCTGTTTCACTTTCCTCTGCTCCATTCAATTTATTTAAAGTTGTCCCAACCATGGATTCAACGTACATTTATCATTATTGCCCCGTTTTCACTTAGTATTGGCAATTATGTATATTTTTTTCTGCGACGGAAATGCCAAATGAAAATATTTACGGAGAAAATTACAAATCGTTTTTTAAATTTTATAATGGTAAGACAATAATTGCGCATTTGAAACGTATAAAGAGAGTTGAGATGTGTATAGTTCAAGAAAAGGATTATAATACACAAAAGCTGTGATTCCTAACAAAACTGGCTTACGATTAAACTTGACCGGGGACAGACTTCACTTCGTAAAAGTTACTGATATCACTACTTACGATTAAAGACAACTTAGTACTTTTCTACAATATTTTTAATGCACAACGCGTTTCACCACTTTGCGGCATCGTCAGGTACAGAAGTTATGTTATTTAAGTTGTTTGTTGTTGTAGTTACGGGGAAGGAGGAGGGAAAAATTAAATTTTCAGATTTATTTATCCTATTGAATTAACCTTTCCCGTCTCACGTTTCTCACCCTTAATCAACGTTTTTTTTCCTTTCCCTCCTCAAATATGCCTGAATATTTGTTTTCCCCCTCCTCCCCCTAACTACAACAATAATTAACTTAAATAACAAATTTCTGAACCTGACGATGCCGCAAAGCGGTGAAACGCGTCGTACATTAAAAATATTGTAGAAAAGTACTAAGTTGTCTTTAATCATGAGTAGGTACTGGCTTTAGGTATTAGGGTTTGGAGATAATCTTACCACCTATCATAATCTTTGAACAATAATAACGGAGAAAATCTGTATCTTTTACAAATTTAAACCAGAGGGTAATCTAGATAAGCAAAGTTGAAACTATTTCTTACTTTTTAAATTAATGTGGAAAAAATTTGTAATTTACAAAGTGCAAAGTCGCTACATGCGATTCAGTTCTACAAATTAAAACCTAAATCATAAAGGTAAAGCTGAGTATATATTTAAGGCAAATTTGAGTAATTATAACAAGAAGAAATTCAGAGAGAAAGGAATGCAGAGCCACTTTTAGCCGCTTGTGCCCGTATGGGTAAGCAATAAGCAATATTTTATTGGAGAGGAATTGTTTGCTCGGGCATGCACTCTTGGATGTTTAGTACTGTCAAAAATAAAAAATGAAACTATGAAAAGAATCTATCCAGTTTCCTGTAAAATTGCTGATTGCTGCTCAGCGAGAGGTTAATGGGAAATATGTGTACTCATCCTGCCAAAGAGGACCCTCTCCGGAAAAAAAGCCGAACCTTCGGTGGTCATCAATTTTTTGACAGGTGATTGCTGTTAACAGGTATTAGAGACAGGTGGGGCAAAGCCTTCACGGTGGGCCTAACATTGAAGCAGCACTTAGCCGGGAATTTGCGTTCGCTGGGGTATGGGGGCTGGAAAACGGAATGTCAAAAGGGGAGAGTGTGGGGTGAATGTGCGTTCAGTAGAACGCTGGGAGGACGATACTTGTTTGGATGGTTGCCATGTAAAGGGGCGCTCGGACCATTGTTGATGAGGAGAAGAAATGCCCTTAGGGAGACAGGGAAGAGTTAGTAGTGGAAAATATGGGGAGCTTGCAGTGACGCATATCAAGAAAATTTTCTTTCCTCGCTTTTCATCCACTATTTTGAGGGAGATGACAGAAGTCCGATGCAGCTGAGGAAAACATACCTTAAGGAGAATGTAAGTGGAGTTGGATTAACCATCCGAAATTGCATTAACCGTCCGATTGTTTCAGCATTAATATTTTACTTCATCCAGCATCATTCATTTTCATTTGCAGCAGGTATGCACTTGATTTTTATTCTCATACCAAATCACACATCGCCAGTGGGTTTAACATTTATTTACCATGTAGAACTAATCTGACGCTGTGATATCGATTGCTGAAAATGTATTCTTAATTCACAAATCGCTCTGTTTGTCCAGCATAGTACGAAATTAAACGCCTATCCGTCAAAATGCTGTGCTTAGTTGCCTAATGTGTTTTCTTGCTCAAAAATAGGTAGCCCATTAATGAAAAGCAGAGGTCAAGGCCATATGAGGTCCAATATGCATTGGTATCTAATGGATTAGTCACGTGTTTGAACGAAACAGAATTTTTGCTTGAATAGCTCGGAGCTGAGTGTTTATAACGTTGGATTGATCCACTGAAAAGCGTATATTTTCATTAGATGTAACTTTCGGAGCCCAGGACAATATACAATTTGTTTAATATTCCCTCTCAATTCAAAGTTTCCTCGTCTATAAGATTGAAAATTGTGCACCAGGTCTACATGGGTTCCCAGCCCCAATGCATACGATTACTGGGCGTTTATTTTTATAATTTCAAATGTTAAGCAATTTTTGTGTCACTTGTATTAATTATTCGTTAGCAACTTTCATAATCTCAAGTCTAACTACCTCCATATCCCTTCAGTCTATGTACGCATTTAAATTTTCCAAAAAAACCTCGAGGAAACTTTTCAAAATTCGCATCACGGTTCATGAATTTGAATTTTAGAATATGCAGGATTCACTTTGTGAAAAGAACCTAATCATCGCTGTTAATATTTTTAATGAGCCATACTATATTCAGTTCTAAAAACACATTTGTATATCTAAAGGGTCTATAGCAATGAATTTTATACCGAAATAATTCCGTCGTAAATATTCAGTATATTTTAATAGGTTTAATATGTTTTCAATAGTGAACGTTCAAATCATATAAATTAAGTGTTTGTCCTTGAATGATGGTCAAATATTTTTTTCAAGAATTCCTGCACATAAAATTAAGATATAGGTAATAAATCCCTAGATAATTTATTTTCTTTATTCTTCAACTTTTCAATAGCATTCTTTCTTAAAACGAGAATCCATCACTGATGTTATTTTTTTTCAAATATTTTTTTCAAGAATTCCTGCACATAAAATTAAGATATAGGTAATAAATCCCTTGATAATTTATTTTCTTTATTCTTCAATTTTTCAATAGCATTCTTTCTTAAAACGAGAATCCATCACTGATGTTATTGTGATTCATGAGATTATATATCAGGTATTGAAATGGTGACTTCTGATTTTATAAAAAAATCAATATTATGTATTTTTTTTTCAATGCATTGAAGGTACTGAATGAAATGAACATTCTTTCAATTTCTTGATTGGAATAAAAACTATTTAAAACGATCTTTTTAACAGGAACATCAAATGAATTATGTTTTACTCACTCTATAGCCTCTGAAATGGCTATTATTTTCTTCCATCGTCCTGATAACCCCATATTCTTCCTTCCATCACTGCCTTCAAATTTTCACAGCTAACCTTCCTCAGTCTCACATTCACCTCACAATACTCCTCCTTTCTCACTTCTGATAATTTAAAAACTCCTCGTGCTCTGTTTTGCCTATTGAGAGCATTTTTTGCCATAACTACGTTTTCCGTGACGCACCAACTCACAGTTCACCAATATTCCGTTTACTTTTGACCAGAAACAACAACGCTCGTTAGCAGCAGCTATTGCATATTCCAGACGAGGCCCGCTAGCCTTTTTTACCTGTAAATTGTAGAGCAAACTATAGAGAGAAAAAGTGCGGAGTTTTGCGTCCTTTTACAGAGATAAGTACTATCACGCAGGGAGCTGATTGCTTCGCAAAATCAAGCTTTCCACAAAATCCTTCTATGCCCACAGCAAGGGATGTGTAATAAGTAAGCTGAGGACATTGCCTAAAATGCCTATTTTTTCTTTTACTCAGGAAACCAATTTTATGAAGTTATAAGTTCATTTAGGATCATTTATGGCGAAATTAAAGCGATTTGTTACTGCCTCAAAATGCCTATTTTACCTGTTTATGCCTTTTTCTGCTGATATCGCCTATTTAAGGGCCTAAAAAACTATATTCCTCTCAACGTCACCAAACATCTCTTTAGTGTAGACCTTGTCAGGTATTTCAGTTTCGTTTTTAATCTATCAAGGTTGAAATAATGTCATTAAACATGCATAAAGAAAAATCATCCCAAGTATTATTATACAAGGGGTAGAAAAACAACTATGGTAATTTTACGTGATGTGTACATGCGATGGTTTCAATTGCCAAAAACTTGTTTTTGAAGGTACCACTCAGTATTGCTGAGTTTAAAGACAGATCAACTTCAGGCAGTATGCCTGAAGTTGATCTGCCTCCACAGCTATTATATTGTTGTTCTGCCTCCACAGCTACAGTATTAATACTATGGGGAACATGGCTAAATACTGCATTATACTCTGAAGATAAAATTAATAAAATATGTGAGCAATGTGACAGGAATAATGTGTGCCTCCGATACATCATTTGGAACGTCATTTTCACCCACTTAGATTTACACTATTGGGCCATTCCAAGTGGTCTGATGGTCCCCGCTCGACCATCACGGATTTCAATGAAATTTTCTATGGACATTCACACATATTCCCAATAAACATTTGTAAAGTTTTACGTTCGCCGATGGTATATTTGTTGATATATAGTAATTTGTTGACCCCGTGCCGCAGCCTTCTTCAGTATGACTATGATATTTCGGTAACTTTGAGGCATAGTATCTCAGGGGATATTATGATGAGAGTAACAAATATTAGCTATCTTGTACAACGTTTTCAGCTCTATTAAGCACTATAATAAAAATAACTGTAAAAGCGACTTCCTTGTAGAAAATTCAGGGCGAAACTGGCCCGAAAAATTGCGGATCGAAAAGAAATTAAAATTTTGGCTTTTTATATTTCAGGAAGTAAAGGTATATTCAACGTGAAACTTTGAGCATGATAACATGTCAATGCATGGTTTATGAATAAAAAATTTCATCTTTCAAGTGCTTTCCATTATTTTAAAAATCAAGTCAAAATTTGACACTTTTTGTAAAAACGCCAAAAAAGGGTATTTTCTCCCCGCTTTTACAAAAAAATACCCCAGGAATTTCTTTTGGATCATTTTCATTATATAGAGAATGATTTCAACCCTCTAAAAAGTATATCTGGGTTTTCATCGTAGGCATATAAGACCCTAAAAATAGGGACAACGTTGAGGATGACATTTGTAAAAACGACAAAAATAGGTTATTTTCTGCCCGCTCTTACAAAATAAAGACCTTCTGGATGCTCTTTTGAATCATTTTCATTTGAAATAGCATGTTTAACACCTCTTAAAAAAGTAGGTTCTTCATTGCGAGCACATACGGCCCTAAAAATATGAACAACGTTGAGAACGTTGCTATGGTGGCGCCAAATGCATTCTGGGAGGTTATTTTGTAATCTCACTTTAGTGAGAATGCGTCATAATATCTCACTTTTTCGTAGTTCAACTCCGCCACCCAGGCGGCGTGACCATCTTCGAATCTCAAGCGGTGAACTGCCGGTCATGTGCTGGTCTTTTAAACGATTCATCCCCTCTGATCCGTATCTTTCGACTCTTGATCCGTTTCATTATCTCCGCCTGCCATTAGTTCCATCTCACCTGTCATAAAGAACGTGACACGGAGCCACCATCTTTTCCAATTGAAGCTTGAGTTGGAAAATAAACAAGGGCGCGAAAGATACAAACGATTTTAAATCGTATTGTTGTAATTTGGTAAACGTGAATAACTTCAGCATTTTCAAATCCAATATATTGGGCACTTGAAGGTATGATTTGTTTGAAATGCTTATGTTATTATTAGCTTGAATTATCTGTGTATATATGTTGTATCAATATTTCCCAAACAATGTTGCAGATACCTTTGTTTTCGTGTGGCTATCCGCCGGTGTATGGAGAATGGAATTCAGTTATTTATACCATAATTTCATTATTTTGACAAATATTGCTCGAAAATCCTCGGAGACTCAGAAACCGCAGGAGACTGTCGCGTCTCGTCAAAGTGCCCGAGCGAAGAGCTAAGTGCATCGATCTGCCCCGGTCAGCGCGATCGCTCCGGTCATCGCGGTTTCTACACAAGCACGCTTTTTATACTGTCTGCGCTGGTGCTGACATCTTTTTCCACGTTCGAGTCGACCTGCGGATATTCCCACCACACCAACGTGTGATAACATTTCCCCTCTTCACCCCACTCCTCCACTGGCCAGCTGTTTCCCCTCCTGCGCTGGCAAAGTGTACCGCCATCATAGCAGCTCTCTTTGCAATTGACCGCGCCGATGAAAGGACGTGACGGCTTGGTTCCACTTGTGATCGTCTTGCAAAGACAAGGCTAACGGTATTTTGCCTACGGGCTTGTGTTATACTGTAATAATTGTAAATATATAAATACTGTCATTGAAGTTATTTCAAACTAGCTAAGGTTGTTTTCATTGTTTTTTCTCTCGTTACGCCCACCAAAAATCAGTCAATTCGTTCGCGACGTCAAGTTTCACGGGCTTGCGTTGCAAATTGGTGCCGTGACCAGGATGACTGGTCGAATTGTCTGTTCTTTATTTGGTGCTGAAGTGTAATTCTTGTTGTTTAAGCCTTGCTAGACGACTAACTTTCCGAGTGTACATTTATTTCCTTGAAATGTTTCCGTCCACAGCAGTTGTTAAGGGTATTAGTATAGTTAATTGCTTTACGTGTGTTATATATCGGTCTCTGGTGTGCAAATACTTGGTGTCCTTTTCTCTCACAATCATTAATTTTACGCGGTGCAAAGCTCTCTTCCTCTTCCGTTCCTCTTCCGTTCTCCGGGCGGACCTGTTTCTTTGATTTAATCTGTAGACATGGCTGCCCCTTCAGTTAACCCGTATGCTAGGGTCTTTAATGCCACGTCCGAGGACAGAAGTGCACGCGAAAATGCTTGCGAGAACGTGGAACGACGTTCAATGTTGTCTTCTGAGTCAAATTCCGACGCAGCTGTTCTCCCGGCTCAAGACGCTGGCCTCGTTGACTTGGCCAACGCAGACGGTTTACGTGTTGTTCGTCAAATGATCGATGACCTAAGCGCCTTTTCATGTTCTTCCGCCAGTCACTGGTTTCTCTTCATTTCTAAAACCTCTGAATTGATAAATTTATCTCTGACCACACAGTCTCACTTGTTCGTTCTTCTTTTGCGTAAATTATCCCCATTTTATGGAGACGTAATTTTCCCCATTTTATGACATTTTCTCACTTAATTGAGATTACAAAATAACCCCTCAGTAACCCCATCGCCATAGGGGTCACGCTCAATTGCCGTGCAATACCAGCCACGGGTGGGTTTCTTGGTTGAGGATCCCAAGCCTGCGATTTGGTTTCTTCAACAAGGTTCCAAATCCTTGTGTGGGTATCTGTCTGGTACCAAAGTCAAAGGTTAGGCAGCTCATCCTAGGTTCCCAAACCGAAGCTCGTATGTTTTTTTTTGATACTTACGTAAGGAGATTATACTAGAGATTTGGGTTAAGTCGTGGCCGTGTGGCTGTTCTGTATTGTATGAGTTCGAGTTTTTATAATTGTGAGTGATGCTATGTATTCATTTCTTGGACCCTTCAAATTTCATCTTAATGAACCCTTTATTCCACTAGAGGTGCTTCTAGAATAGGAACAGCTGTTACTGGTATAGACCAACTCTTTGGGGGTGAATTTAATAATTGAACATTCGTCGATTTATCGGTTTTTTTTAATATTTGTTTTCATATCTTTGATTGAAAAATATTTTAAGCGCCTATTTTTAGTGCCTATTTTGAAATTTTTAGTGCTTATTTAGGCTGCCTATTTCTTCATTTTTAGTGCCTAAATTTCCTCAGCTTAGTAATAAGGATAGTTTTGTGAAAGGCAATATCACCAATGAATAATAGATATAGACATCACATGGTAAACTGTAAGACTGGTCATTATTTATTTATTCAGAGTAAAAAACGGAAAAAATATTTTTCTGAACAAGCCCATGTGTGGGCAAAAATATTTTCTTTCTCCAATTTTCGGGTTAGCAGAGCAGAATTCTAAGGGGAGTCGTTCCGTTAATGGAGAAAATCGGTGCTCAGATCATTTCTCCAGAAGGTTCGTGTTTTAAAATATCAGCCACACCATGAAGCGCACACGTCTGCCCATCAAAAAGGTCTTTTCCTCCCTGGAGGAATTTCAAATAAAAATCCTTTTTTTGCAAGAGTAGGTATCGGAGACAGCTATCGCCAATTTGGTTTAAAAACGAAAATATGTAAATTTATTTATAAAGCTTAATTTACTACATATTATCACTATGGCAGAAACTGGTGTTGTACATGTAACCTTTTAGATGTAAATTTGTCATGGAGTTTGCCGGTGGCTTCATTTATCATTTTTTTCTCCTCTTTACCCATGGCAACTTTAGTTTTAGAAAGAAATGGTTTTACTGTATATTGCGTTTTTCAGTTGTTAGTATGCACCATCTCACAAAGAAATTTCTTTGTCCATTGCGAATCCGGGCTCTTATTCACTAATTTTCAGCAATATCATTACTTCCTTGGGGTATGATATAATTCATATCCCCTAAATTATTGAATATCCGTAAGTTTACTAAAGATTCATGATCAATTGAATTTCAATCCGTATGCACTTTTGATCTTGCCTCCAGTTGATATTTTGATAATTACCGTTTTCATCGAAATGTTGCATTTATGTTGCCTTAAATATGAAAATAACTGTACTACATCGCGACAAATAAAAAATGTATGATATTATGTTATTTTGAGTTTAAATCATTTGAACTATATGACAGACCTGAGCAGAAAGAGGTAAAAGCATGTGGCCGAAGGTAGAACGATAAATAGACCTTAATAATTTGTATGGTATATTTATAGTTATTTCCCGTATTTATTTTATTCATTGGTTACTTACGCTCACATTAGCGTTGATGTGTTGATCCTGCAGTTACGCTGCTTCTTTGCATAAAAGTGTGCTGAGATGGTTGGAGATAAACTTTAACGCCAAAATGACACTACGAATTATTTCTTCTTCATTTGAAATAAAACATTTCAGAGTGGTGTGCTATAGACGGGGAAAACATTATATGTATACTTTTAGGATAATAATTGCTTCACATGGTTTGCCGAGGAAATAAAAAAATCACGGAATTGAAACAACTTGAACTGTCTGCTGCTGCAGTAATCAAAAATATCTATCTTTCACCATAATGAGCAATGTTTAATACTAAATGTAAAAACGTTTTCATCTCCCAGATTTTTTTTCCATAATGAGCAATGTTTAATACTAAATGTAAAAACGTTTTCATCTCCCAGATCTCCCCAGACCAATTTTTAACGTGGTTACCTATACTTTTTAGAGTGCTGTTCGTTGGGTATGCTATGAAGAATTTGCTACAGAATTTTCTTTTCCATGAGCATCAATTTCTATGCAAATCATTTGTTACTGCGAACTCTCACCTTTCGCGTGAAACGGAAGCTGATTTGGGAGGAGGGCACGGAGCAGATTCATCTCATATTTCGCCTTCGGCAAATGTTTAGGAATTTATGTGAGGGGTTGGCAATTATGTGGGTGAAATTCATTTTTAACCTTGGCTATTCAATCGGGAATTTGGAGGCCCACCATAAATTTATATGCACAAAGCCCATTGAAATCAGGCAGAAAACTGTATCAATTTGATGGGTCTCAATTTCATTTATTTTAGCCTATCCAGTAAGGTGAACTTTCTGGGTAAGGGTATGAATTCCTAACTTTCATTCTATAAGTATGCTATCAGTTTAGTAGAAACGAGTCATAGTGATCAGGCCAATGAGTGAATGGGTCAATTTTTATGGACTCATTCCTAGCCTCTCCTCCCTCTTCGTAAAAATCACAATTATGTTGAAAAAAGTTCTTGTACTTTCAGGAGTTTAATGCGGATTCCCCGGTCAAACGTTTCAAAAAAAAACAAACGATCAATTATTTTCTTAATGAGTTTCAGCATAGTGTAATAAGCCAGTTTTGAAGAAAATGAAATTTAGTCAATAAGAAAATGTTTTTTTAACAATTTAGCATTACTTGCTTTTCTACATATTTATTTAAATATGCCGGCCTCGGTGTCGGCGGGGTAAAGCCCTCGCCTGCCAATCCTAAGGTCACGGGTTTGAGTCCCACCTGGTTGGGTTTTCTTCCACTCAGGGCTAAGGGATCTAACGTGTGAGGTATAAATGGAAGAGGGGCTGCAAAGCCCTATTTTCACCCTTAACAAAGTCGCAATTATTATTATTTAAACCAATAATCAATCACGATCCATCTCGAATCCTATCAAAGTGATATGTTACCTTTATGTCGTGCCACGAGTTATAGTAATGTTTACGACCGAAGTTAGGCTTTATTTTTTTGACTTAAATATCGTATGACGGGAGAAATGGGTAAAAGTATTAGCGAAATGTGTGGTTTAGTGAAATACCCATGAGTAAATTGTAGACGTTGGTACTCCGGAGGTAGACAGAACAAGCAATCCGCCTATCTATTGAAAAATACAACTCGCTATTATTTTATGTTCATTTTCTTTGAGGGTGGGATCACACACGCCGAGGGTGATAACTAAGGTGGCAAAATCCGCCTCTTTCTCATTTCGAGTCCCATCCAAACTCCCAAGATAAACCTAAAGCGACACTATTCTTTCTCTTGGCGGCTAGGGTTATTGAGTTCCGCACTTTGGCCCGTCCGTCAAATGGCGCTCTCCCTTCCCAGAATGAGGATTGGTTCCCTGTCCCGCCGTATTTTCTCGTCCCCCCTGTGAAAAGAACGGCCATCGATTCCTTTTTATGGCCATTCTCGTCTCCTACTTCTCTTCTCTGGTGGTCCCAGCAGCACCCTGCACGTGACGCTTGTTCAAATAGGGCAACCAAAACGGATGGGAGAACGGTGACCAGAAGAACACTTTGTCCGAATCTCAGAGCAAGGCGAATCCTTTGGTTCCGAAAATCCCTTTTCCCCAGCTTTCCCCTGAGGTAACCCCTCATTGCTGATTGTGGCACGCCCTGCACGTATTTCTGTATCCTGCAATCGGCTGCCAAAAATCTTTATCTCCTCCACCAGTACACACCCAGGTCGTTCATTACCCTCTATCACTCACACCATATTCCTGTCTTCACATGACTAGGGTTTTTAGTTTATCATTTTTTATTGTATAATAAGTAGTAGTTAATTCGAAGATTGGTTTTCTGTAGCCATCCACAGTCCAAACCCTTGACCTTTCGCAGAACCACTTAAGGCCTTAACTATTCCCCACCCTACTTTGTCGAGTTTTCATTAGTTCCGTTCTCCCTAGCTCTTTGTATGACATCTTCGTTAGCAATACTTCCTATTAAACCTGTATGTGATATCCATAAAGGGATAAAAAAATCAAAGGCTCCTCCTATTCAATCACGAGGCTAGGAAGAAGCGCTAAGCTCGAGCATGGCCTACTAATTGGCACCCACTCTCACATCTTGATCTTTACGCAAATTCCTTGGTATTCAAGGTGTTAGCGTTTTAAAGAGTCGCTATCATAGAAGTGAGGAATTCGAGGTCCCTCGAGTAGGAATGTAAATTAAAATCTATTATTTTATGCCATAGGGCAAAGCTTTTTATGCTGATCCAAGAATCCAATGATTGGAGTTTTGGATCCTTATTGACGGTGGGTGAGTCACTCGTCAAAGTGTTGGAAGTCATGGAGACACTGACCCGGTTGGATACCCGAAAGCTCTTCAATCACATCATTCGCTGGGAAAGCCTACAGTCACATATTGAGTTTTTAATACTGTAAAAATCGAATTAAACGTAGACCTGAAAGACATTGGTTTTAATGAAGATTATCGTTAAACAAGAGTGAAATACCTAATATAAGAAATACTACTACGATGTGTTACGCAACCTTTAGGGGGGAGTACCATGATAAATTTTAGTGAATGCTCGAGTGGAGAATTGAATGAGTCGTAATGTAGTTAAAAACCGTGATAGAAGAGTGTGACCTGCGTGACGTAATGAAAAATTACAGTTAATTCAAGAGGAATAAAGGTAGGCAGGAAATATATTAATCTTAAGGTTAAAAAAGGGTTGGACAACATGTGAGTTTTACATGGGAAGTCTGTTATTCATGCAAACCTACCTTTAAGGTGTAGAATAGTAGTAATAATACACTTACATCATGTGAAATAGAAGGCAATTGTTCATATCACCTTCTATTTGTAATACTATTTCGGCTATTTTATGCAGGAGGTTATCACTTGTAACTCTTTCTCTGTCCTTCTGTTCATTTATTACAAATTTCCTCGTAAAACCCTTAAATATTTTTTTCAAACGTATGAAATAACGGTTTTCTGAAGCATAAATGGTAAAGCCCCGCTAAATTATTTAATGTTTGTTTTTCACAGTTTAAATGCGGAGCTTTGGTACTGTTCATGGAAAGTAGCCATGGAGATCCCTTATTTATTTTCAAGAGAAGCAGACTATTATTACATTTATGTTCTCAATATGTTCTTATTCCTCTGATTCGCCTTTAGTGGTTGTGCTATTAGCTCGGAAGAGCACCTCTCGAACGCGCTCAAGTGTGGAATCGAGTCGAAGAACCCTCACTTGTTACTCCACCTCCCATCCTTTCTCACCCTCCTACCTCGCTCCTCATCCTGCTCAAGTCTAGCATATACCATCACGTCGTCAAAAACTTTTTTCCTTTCTCCTTCAAGCCCGGCACCGTATCCGTGTTCTCATCTTGATTCTCCGTACCTTCCTTTCCCTTGATACACTCCCCCTAACTCTGTGTCTAGTATCTCTTTCTTCTTTCCCTCGAACAAATTTCAGTCTCCGCAAGGATGATTACGATTGACTCCACTTGGGCGTGTTTTGCTAACCTTCGAGTGAGCTGTGGTTTATCTCATCAGAGGACACGATTTGTATTGCAATACAGCACACCAAATTAACTACAAGTGCATGCGCATCCATAGAATATTATATGCTTCTTGGAAAAGATATTCCAAAACGCATTATTGAAAATGAATTTTCAGTGCATTCATGAATTTAATTTCCATTTCATTCCTTAAAAAAAATGTCTATGTGCCTATTGAAACACCTCTCCAAAAATGTGTTTTTGCCACTCTCTGATTAAAGGCAGTTACCATACCACACCACACTTGAGTCAGCACTAAAATCAGTGCTTAAATAAGCACCAAAAGTTTGAAATCATTTTCGGAACTAAAATTGAAATCGATGCATTTGAGCCTGTGTTTGCACGATGCCAATTTCAGTGCGTAGAGGTGCTGTCCAGGCATTTTTGAACTACACAGCCTAAAAAGTTGTCATTGCTGTAATGGCATGTATAGGTAATATTTTTTGGCATTCTATACAAGCTCTAATATACCTGTTGTGTATGTCTCAAGACCTAAATATATTGATTGCATTTCCCACTCCTCCGAAGGCTATTTTTGTAGATACCAGCTCCACCACCAGTGGTCCATCCAGCTCGAAGCACTGGACTGGCAAACTTACGTGAGACTGTTCGTACGATCCAAATTGATCTAAATAATCAAATGGAAAAGGAGTGCGATGCTTATTTTTGTTGACATTACTGATAACCAAATTCAATTCTTTACTCGAATAGACTAACAACCTTAACACGGTAGGACTTTAGGTATTCTGAATTCAGTTCTATTTTAAGTTAAAAGAAGAACACAAATTTGTGTTTTCCACTGATTTATTGTATAAAATACAACCGGTTTCGGTTATTACACCATAATCATGTCTAATTATAATCTTTATTAATTAATTATAAATAAGTATAATTATAAGTTTATCTGGTGTAATAATTTAGGTGTAATAACCGAAAACGGTTGTATGTTATATAATAAATCAGTGGAAAACTCGAAGTTGTGTTCTTCTTTTAATATGGAATGATTCCACAAAGTTAGATCTTCTTAATACAATTATATATATTTCAGCACTGAAGTAAGCATCATGTATAAGGGTCTCAAAACTAGAAAAATATTTCAAAAGGAATCATGGTAAATATGGTTGCAACATCTGCCTTGCTTTATCCATTAAACGGTATCCTGGATTTTTTTCTCTTACAAACCTTCTCAGGAGAACTTTCTGTTTTGTTCAATGCCACAATGACAACGCGGTATGCACTGAAATGCATTTACTTAAGCGTACTTCTTCAAGAGCGCAAACTGAAAAGATCATACGTCAGCTATATTTTTAAAAACTAAGCAATGATCACATTTACTTGAGTTTAAATTTAAATACATTAATACCCGTTGAATCTACTGAAGGTGAAATTTGGAGCTGCTTTATATCGGAGGAAAAGGAATTAAATTGGGCAGTTATGTTTAAAGAAAGCTTGTTAGGCTTATTAATATTACTTATCAATGAAATATCAAACAGATAATTAATAGAATGCGGAAGTAGAGAATATAATTTAATCGTGGAGGAAGGAGGAAATAAATATTTTTTAAGATGCTATGCAGGATGGTAAGAGAGTATTATGTAAGACAGTTTTAATGAGACAAATACAAGGAAATAGGAGAAGAACACCTTGAAATATTCGGATGTTTGTTCTCCTGAAAATATGTAGGGAAAGATATACTGGCGAGGAGTCGATAAAAATTGTTAGGAAGGAAACTAAGTTCATAGGAGCAGAGTAAATGGGTGGATGGAGCAGCTTGTTTGAGGCAACGGTATTATGAAGCCCGCGATAAGAGGGAGAATGCTAAGTGAAAGGCGAAGACGGTGAATGAGGGCACCTGGTATCAATATAGAGAGAAATTTAGGGAACCTAAGAAATACACACTGCTTGGAACGGCCATAATTATAACTCTAAATATAGCGCATCAAACCAAAATAGTTAAATCAAAACGAATCACAAGAGTTATATGTCGTGATAAAGTATTTGCATGTAGTAGCACAAGATTTTACAGAGTTCGTAGATAGACTACAATAGTGGCATATACAATTTTAAAAAATAAATCCTAGGAGGGTAATATTTATTGATTTGTTTATTTATATATTTATTCCTTGAAGAATGCCTTTTTCCAAGCTGTGATCTAATATTTGATTGCGTTGTTGATATTTTTATCTCCAAGTATTTTTCTTTAGAGCAAAAATGAAATAAAACTATACTTTTCAGTCCATTTTTAGGACTTGACGTGAAAAATTATTTCTTCCGGAATCTTCTAACCGCTACTCCACTCTGAGATCATCTATGAACGTTTTCATTTTTGCTCCCTCAGAACAATCGTAAAGGGAATCTTTGACGTATACAAGTTGGCATTTACCCAATAAATCGTTTTATGAAGGTAGTGAATTTCGGGAAAATTTGACGGAAAATGATGAAATAAGTATTTTTGTCACAGAGAGAGAAAGGCATTTGTCAATTTCACATTGACTATATGTGAAAAGAGATGAAACCTTGGAAACAGAATCTCTTTGATTCCCAGAAATTAAGGTCAACTCATCTATTTCAGTCTTGGACCATGAGATTTTTGTAAAAAAAATAAGTGATATGTTTAGGTCATACCTCTATCCAATATGATTAAATGCGTCAAAGAGAAAAATGTCTACTGTAAATGTGCCAGAAAAATGGCTACTGAAAGCTCAGTGATGTTCCATAAAAAGTTTCAAGTTACATTAGATATAGCTGAATATTGAATGGACAGAAAAATATTATTTATTTCTAATTTAATTTCCAAAAATATCGCAACAAATTAGCAAATATGTACTTTTTTTAATTTCTGTAATAACTCTTCTAGTAAATCTACGGTTATGAACTGCAACGATAGTCTCCAATAATCCATTACTGAAATTATAGTAGTTATATCACTGAAATGCACTCTGTAAAGCTAAATGGGTTTCAAACTATGCTAAGTACAAAATATTTACCTTTAACGTTATGTTTATCCCAGTAAATGATTCACTATTTGATATATGCAGTCACACATTTGTGTTCGTTACACATTGACAACATAGACTTATAGACACCTAAGTTAACTAAACTCTTTAGGTTCCGGTTTGAAAATTATAATAACAACTATTAATAAATATTCGTACATATTAGAACCTCACTGTTTGAACAAATTTGCACTTCCAGTTATTTTGCGGAAGTAAAAGAAATAAATAATTCTTGCTAGAACAAGCAACTAAATTTATCCACGTTTAAATTTAGTTTGCTTTATTCGCATCGTGAAGGAATGTTTCAATTATAAAATAAACACCAAAAAAGGACTAATATAAATTCTTTACCCATTTTGATTAGGTACACGAAAGTGGTGCAAAACGAATTTATTTTCGATGAAGAGCAATAAGATTGGATTATAGTGGATAGTATAAAATGTCAAAGATTTTCCCTGTTTCTTTAAACTGCTTTAGTGGATGTTATTTTTTCAACATTCCCATACGAATTTTCCAGGTGAAGGTGACATAAAATATAGAATTCATAAAATAGTAATAAAAATATGATATGAGTTTGAAAGAGTGATTTTATATCTCCGAAATCATGCCTCAGATAGAATAAAAAATATCCTGGTTCACATGAATTAGTTAAATTATATTTTGGAAATTAATATAAGTCACTGTTAGAACAACGAGCTATTTAGCACTTTTCCGGTAACATAGTTACTTCGGCAGGCATAACAATGATATCACTGTTTCCAGCCGTTTCATATTGAAATAGGTGTGGTCAAAAGTTAAAGGATAAGTTTTCTGTTAGTGAGTAACGGGGAAACTCGCGTATGAAGTTACATTGCAATGATATGAGGATAGTACTAGAATTTTTACGAAAGAGTGTTTGTATGTAAGGCTCTATTTTGTCCCAATATTTTATCCTGTTTCTATTCTGATCGTTTCAATGGATACTGTGCAAAAAGTTGCCACTATGTGGAAAGGTCTCTGTTTGGTCGTTTTGTAAAATTAAGTTAATGTTTAGAACAAAATAACGCTAATGAAGCAAGACTTGTTTCATAATATCCTACTGCCGTGTTTAAAATATATTTGACATCTCTTAGACCTGACTTGACTAACTGGGGCAAACATCTCTGGATATATTATTTTTAACCTTTCGGACCTTGGAACTTGAAAATTATAATTTAATGTTAATTTAAGTCTTTTAAATTATATTTTAATGTAGGATTTAAGTCTTTCCCGGCGAATACTTAGGATGAATAGTTCTCGGGTTTCCAGCCTGGTAATGGTGTTAAACTGCACCGACGTTTCAATGGCGTAGTCTGCCATCGTCTTCAGGGTTCATTCACCCGGATGGAAACCCGAGAACTATTCAGGGACATTCCATGGTGACCAACGTACCATTTTAGCCAATTGTATGCTTTATTTTAATTACATTCATACAAAATCCTGTGCATTTATGCAGTTTTTCTTACCACAATGCATTTGACACTTGCTATAGTAAATAAGGAATGGGAAGATTAGCAATATTTAGGGCAAAATTTAAAACAATAGCATTTATTAAACACTGTGACCAATGTAACAAAAATTATACCTTAACATTAGTTACTAGAGTTTAATTGCATATTACTCTGAAAGTTGATCAGTTTAACACAAACTTTTTTATTTTAATTACATTCATACAAAATCCTGTGCATTTATGCAGTTTTTCTTACCACAATGCATTTGACACTTGCTATAGTAAATAAGGAATGGGAAGATTAGCAATATTTAGGGCAAAATTTAAAACAATAGCATTTATTAAACACTGTGACCAATGTAACAAAAATTATACCTTAACATTAGTTACTAGAGTTTAATTGCATATTACTCTGAAAGTTTATCAGTTTAACACAAACTTTTTTAATATATTTTGAGTGTAATGTTTTCTAAGCAAATATGCATTGTCACACAAAAACATTTCTTGTCATTCTTATTCAAATAATTTCAACAAAAAAATTTGGGTTGTGACCAACGTAACCGTGACCAACGCAACATATGATTTTCCATTGAGAAAGTAACAGGTTTGTGTCAATTACTAGTGCTGCATTTTGAATTTCTGGTATGCTGAGGTGATAACTGTTCTTCAGATTCAGAATCAGCAGGAAATTCTCTTAAAAATGACATATTTTGGTTTTTTTTTAATTTAAAAAATAAGCGTGAGGTTGATATTACCATGGAATGACCCTTCATCCTTATATTTTAATGCTTACTCTTCAAACTGCGGTGAAAATCGCGCCTGAGTTGTTTAGTCAGCCACCTGCAAGAAAACATGGGTTCAAGCCGTGTTTGAAACATATCCAATGAGCTCATATAAAATCTCTTTTTTACTTGATACAGTAATGTAATTAAAGGGATTATATATTTGAAACACGGGCTGCGGTTCACTCATCTCATATCGCCCTATCGCTCCATGAATTTCCGCCCATGACTCATGCCGGCGTTACTTCCAACAAGATTCTGCTTTGTTGTATGTTTGCGTCCTTGTTTCTGACGCTTGTAATACTCTTCTTCTTTAAAGTCCCTCCACTGTAATCTCTTGAATCTTTTTTGGTCCACTCAATCCTCTCCCTCCATTCACTTTTCAGGCGATCGTTTATTGGGCCCTCCTCCATTCCCTCAGCTTTGCCGAACTATCGAAAGAAACTCTCTTCATAAATCAAGATCCAAACGTCCTCTCTTTCGCGAGCCATTTATTCTCTAATCTGTCCCCTCGAATTTTGCCGCTTAAACCTCACAGGTAACTAACCCATTCAGCAGAAAGTTCCGCTTATCCTGGCACAAAGTTTGAATATCTTAAATAAAGGTCGGACAGTTTTTTGATATTTTTTATTCTTTCTTCCCGAGAAAAAAATTAATCATTTTCATTATTTTTCACTGACTTACAGACTGCAAACAACGTTTTTTATCCAGAATTTGTCACCCATGCAATTTTTTTATTTTCCCTACCGCGGACCGTCCTTACCTTCCACCGTCCTTTCCTTACCGTCCACGGACCGCGGATATGTATTTAACTTCACGTCAGTTGTACTATAATTTCACCGTTTTTCCCTCTATGCAAACATTTCACTTACTTATCATTACTACAGCGCAGCGCTGTTCAGCTTTTGACATAGTTTATACGGCGCTGTTTAGCTTCGTTGCTAGGTTGACAATGTACAATAGAAACACAGATAAAAAGACGCTCACATGGACTTTGAATATTTCGATGTATAACCACTACCTTCTTCAGCAGAAGTTTCTGATGAAGATTTAGGTTACTCATATTACGTAACTGCTGTGGGGATAGTATAAACTGAAATACTATACACAAATCTTAAGCCATTTTTATATACCACAGGTACATGAAATTACTATCAGCTGAAGATAGATTTAAAAGTTAAATAAACTTGGAAGAAGAGCTTATCCCGTTATGAACATGAATTTCACTGAGCAAATTTCACAGAACATATGTACATACATACTACTTAAAATAAAAAAATAAAAAAACTGACTTATTGGAATTTGTATCCACGGTTGTTGATCATGTATTAATTACCAAACCTTGCGCAGAAATCAATGGTTGTGCTTTAATTCTATTATATTACACTTAACTATATACATGGCAAGAGGGATTTTACGTTGATATATGCTTTTCAGAAATCAGTCAATTTTGTCAGCACCTTATAACATTGAATGCGATGAAAAGATATAACATTATAATTATACTTTATGCCTGTTCATATATGTGGGATTAAAAATATTTATTGAAAATATTGAAGAAGTCGGTGTAAGAGCAATGAGTTTTGCATTTGCAGTTCTAGCGACAAAGTTAACCTTTATTGATTACTAGCTAAAGGTACCCGTTGAACTTCAACGGATGTGAAAAACATTGAACTTAT
Organism: Pyrrhosoma nymphula; assembly: GCA_963573305.1. Classification (NCBI taxonomy): domain Eukaryota; kingdom Metazoa; phylum Arthropoda; class Insecta; order Odonata; family Coenagrionidae; genus Pyrrhosoma; species Pyrrhosoma nymphula. The sequence goes on along the minus strand of OY754329.1, from coordinate 140,795,368 downwards.
TTTATAAGAAAACCACAAAACCTAAAGAACACTATTAGCATGATCATTTTAGGTGTTCGTATCATATCTTGTTTGTTGTGATCGTTGTAATTCGTTCGTTTTCCATTTCGTGCACGGAGAGTTGAGTGATTGTTTGTCCTCTTTAATGCAAGGGAAACCCAATAATGGGCCACGAAGACTCATTACTACTTAATTAATAGCACCTAGGTTGATAGATGGTGACCTCGTCCCTCAAGTTCTCTTGAGCCGTCTTCTGAGTGAATAACAGCTTGAGCACTTCCTTTGTGTACATAAATATATTTGCATTCAATGACTTAATTGAGTTCCGCCATTCAACGTTGATATGTGCGTTGAGTATCATAATCAGGATAGGAGAGTAGAGTATAATCCGGCGGTTGACAACGTCAAAAGGTGCATTTTCAATAGCAGCGATGTTTATTTTTCCTATGAATCCTTCAATACCCGGACTATGACTTTGGCATAAAGGGTGGCTATATTCATTGTTTCCTGAATCATAATCATTGGTTACAAAATTAAAAATCTATGGTGATCAGACTTAGTGCACTTGCCAATTTTCATGCACCGATGACGTTCATTGCGCAGAATATCCGTTATTCTCATGGGTAAGAAGCATGTAGTGACGCAATTATAATTTCCGCCATCTTAAAACAGATGGAAATTTTGAAAACAGAATGATCTATATTTGAACCAGATTTAAAGGTTGCTACCCATCCGTAGGTTAGGTTAGGATGGTATTTGTGCGGTTCTTAGCGTTACCCGAGAAACACTACGGGGATACGCTCATTGGATTGCTGGTAGGGATGTCTTTGAGCATCCAAGTCTAAACTTTGTCTATTTTCATGCAAGAACTCATTTTCTTGCAAAGAAGACATTCCTCTTACTTAAGAAGATTTATTCGAAAGGTTACTTTTTTTCTGTTAGGTATGTTGATGGCTATATTTTTAAGTCCAAGGAGGGGAAACACAGCGGAAAGTGAGAGACTGGAATATGCTACTCGATGATTGAGTGAATGTAAGTAAACTGCATTTTAACGCGTTTAAGTATATGTAAATAACTCGTAAAGTTTATGTGGGAATTGGTCTAAAAACAGTTCGCAATCGTAATGAGAGGCAGACGGTTCCACTACGTGTAATAAATCTATTAAATTATAATAAGAGTATTAAATTATAATAAACAACGCCGTGTTTGTTGTAGCAATAAAGGCATTATTAACATTATTATTCGCTGAACGTAAATATTCTTCCACGTTTAATTCCTTTATGTGTATCGTTTACTACATAAGAGTTCTCTCGTATGCAGTTCCCCTATGAGAGCTACTTTGAGAATAGACAATGAAGAGTATACTTGTAAATATGCATTGAATTTATCGATTACCCCCCGAAGCAATCTATAATGGGGCCCTTGGGACTCTGGGCCTTTCTTATACAAATTTTCTTTCTACGTGCTATCATGGGCCGGCAGGAAAACTTAAATGCCAGATGCGTGAATATCCTTTGAAATTCAAATCTCTGGTTGTCAAGGAAATATGCTATTGTTGATTTCAGAGAAAAATGTCAGATTTTTCAGCAAAAAATATTATATTCAGACAATTACGAAGCGTAAAAGAAAATCGATTGAAAGAATTAGAAACTTTATTTATTCAGCCATCTGATAAAAAAAATTCCAGCCCTCTATCTTGAGTATAAGTACTTTAAAAAAGCAAAAAATGAAACAACTGCACCGAACCCAATGCTTAGAATGGACCTCAAGGGACCACCAGGGGGGGCCTTTGGGGGCCCTGACAGATTTTTAATATAGCCTATGTTTCATCCCAATACATTTTCTAACTACATACAAAATTTCAGCTCAATCGGTTCAGTAGTGTTTGCGTGATTGAGCAACAGACAGACAGACAGACAGACACCATTCAATTTTTATATATTAGTATGATATTTGTTTCACTCTAAAACACCCCTGAACTGGTACCTCTCGTCTTGTTGATCTCGCGTTTCTTCTTATTCACACCATCTCTTATTCAAGTCTTCCTCCTCGTGCCTTATGAAATTTTATTTTTAATTATTCAATTACCGTTTTAAAATGGAACTGTTTTTTATTTGAAAATGGTTCATATATCCTTTTTTACACAATTATTTATGTTGTTTTCTTAGTGGTTTATACCTTTGTTTGTGAAATTATTTGGCAGGCATTGTGGTAACCACTTGTTGAGGTGTTTAGGACGCCTTAGAAAATAAATATTTTCATGCGTATACATTTAATGAGACAAATTTACTAGCTTCAGTCAAATATTCCACTAATTTTCTCTTAAAATTCCATTGAAATTTGAAATTACATTATGACGGATTATATTACTATTTATACCTCAAGGCAAAAATGTTTAAACCGATTATGTTCGAATGCCACATTCAGTCAAGTTACCTTTTTGTTAAAAATTTGCCTATTTCAAATGCCTTTTGTACATTACTACTGTCTCCAATAATCCATTACCCCAATTTTATTAATTAATCTGAGAAGATATTTCGCTGAATAACGTATTTAAATGTTGATATGTTTGAAAATGATTTTAAAATGGAGGTTATTTTTTCAAATGTATTAATATTTTATAAATTTAGGTCCTAACAGCATCAGATTACGATGTTTATCGGTTTACTATTAGGTCATGAACTTTCGGCTACATCTGATATCATCAGTATCCACTGTATTATCACCCCCGGCTTCATACTCTGGAGGTGACTAGCATGTCACGTGCCGTGCAGATGTAGGCATGTAGATATTTCACGTTTGGTGCTCATTGAAGCATAGATCACCTCGATTTACATAGAGAATAGTGACTCTGTGTCTACCCCCTCCCCTCTCCTCATCAACCCCCCTCTTACAGTGACGTTTAAATACACAATGGTTCTACTTGGTGAAATGGGCATTATTTTACTTAATTTGTGGTTATAAAACGACATGACGGAGTGTTTTATCGATGAACATTAAGCTCACTGCTTAAATACGCTTAAAGTGGTTGGATTTACACATATTTATTTATTTGTTTTTCGTATAAGTTCATACACAAGTAAATGTTACAAAACTTCAAAACGAGGGACATAGGTTTCCTTTAGGATAACATCCTGTTTGGGGTTAATCGACTCTTAATTGTCTAACAAAATTTCACTAACGTAGAAAGCAACAAAAATCAGTCACTGTTTCGCAAATTACAAATTACATTGCAAAAATTATTAGTGGATAAAAAATAATAAACAATAAGAAAATGAAAGTGTAAAAAAAAACATTGATAAAACATGCCGGAACACAACAGAATCTGAATAGGACCACTGCAATTTACAAATATAGTTATAGTTTTAATAATTATGACACTTAAATAATGTAACATGAGCCTATTTACAGGAAAAGAATCTAAAGTGAAATAATTACAATCATGCATAACATGCATAATCTATATATATACATATAAAACTCAATGTAGGTATATATGCTCCAGAAAAACTTCCAAACAGCTGAAGCGATTACCATGAAATACGGTACCCATATACATGAGAGCACTGGAACAAAGATAGGCTTGGTTAAAATGGCCCCTGTGTGGGTGGACCCTTTGGGCCTTTACTTCCATGCGAAAAGCACAGGATCTGGTGCAGGGGTTCCTTTGTCTGCTTTTTTCAAATTCTTAAACTCATGCTTTAGATTTGAAAGATTACTGGAAGAACACGGTTTTAAATTCTTTCATTTGATTTTCGTATGCGCTGATTATTTTCCTAAAAGTTTTGGTTTTAGCTCCAAGATCTAAAACTTTTCCCCTGCTGCAAAAATAGAATGTATTTACTTGGAAACCACATCATAAACATGGAATAGAAACTATAAATCATGAGTATTACAGAATTTCAATGAGGTTTTAGATGGGATATTTTTCACCCCAACCTTTCCATATGCTGTTGATGTCTAATGACTGCTATAGAGTATAGGCGATAACACATCGTTGTGAATCGTTCTTTTAAATAACTATTCCAATTCCTTGTTTTCAAATAACCATTCTTTAACAAGTTTTTCATAAGTTCTTTTTTTATCAACACCAGTTATATTCAAAGGAAGGGAAACAAACAATTAATTATAATTCACATTATTAACAGTAAATTAACAGTTAATAATTAACAATTAGGGCCAAGATAAAGAAATGATTGGCGTAAAAATTCATTTTTTTGTTTAGGTATAACAATATTATAATTTGCTCTTAGGGTATAGACTCTGGATTTTTTTATGTTCTCCACAATGGTTATAAAAATTTCGTATAACCTTCAATCAAGGGGTTTGGCTTTGAATCCCTGTCCAGGCAAATTATTTTTTTCGCTGTGAATTTAAGACAATTGTGCAACAAATTTAAAATGTATCAATATGTATGAAACTGTATTCACGTATACATTAATATTGGAACTTATGACGCAAAAATACGTCCCTAGTGTTACATGAGGTCCTCGTTCTATCCCTACTCTTTTCCTCTTTTGTACGAATGTAATCCCAGGAAGTATTGCTTGTTATGCTATTTGGAATGGAAGTACCTGCCGAACTGTTTCTTTCAGCGGAATCAGAATATTTGCTACATTTTATAGCTAAACTCCACCATTTAATCAGCCAGTGAAGCCCCCATCTGTCTTCAAGACCGGTTTTAAAATTTTAGCTGTCCCTAAAATTTAACCGTAAGGACTTCCTTCACCGTCGAGGACACTTCCACCTTTAAGATATCATTCACGGTCCTTCCACGCAGTAGCCTTAATCCGCAAGTCCTCGCGGGGAAAAGATTACTCACGGTCTCCGGTCGCGGAAAATTCGCTCAAGGATCAAAGTGATGTCGTGCTGCAATTCCGTGAAATTTTGGTTAGTAATGAGGGTGAGTAATGCCGAGACTTGCCTCGAACATGGCTTTGCCGCACTTGTGTAGCCAGCAGTCCGAGCTTTTAAATATCTTTCTCCGAAACGTATAACTTAGAACCTACATAATTATATTATTACGGCTGTAAATCTAAGATTATAATTTGGAGAGAGTTTCTTCAACTTCTCTTATGAAAATCATTGCCTTGATTTAATTGGAAGGCAAGTTTAACGACCAGATTTTAAAATGAAGCACGTCTTCTAAACGTTCGTAAAATAAGCGTTGTTGTAGGTCTCTATATTATATTTATTATTATTTCACGTGTTTTTAAATGTTTTTCTCACCAATTACCTCAAAGGCTTGCATAATTTACAAGTTCTAATTAAGAGAATCATAGCAATGACTCATTCCTAAAAAACTATTCTCAAGTTTTAGAGTTGTCGCTTAGAGTAGTAAATGTATTGCAAAATCCACAGGAACTCAATAATATCGGTTTATTTTCTGATATACTAACGGAATTATTTGTGTGCTTAATGAGATGTGCAAGTCAATGACCCAGCCTTTAATATTGAATCTTCTTTTTGATGAGTTCAACACTAAGTTTGAAATTTATCCATGTAATTATTTGACGTCCAAAGAATGGTTACCAGTTGAATATGACCGTTTTGGGAAAAATATTGAAATAAAATCATGCGGAATTTCATCATAAATATTCTTAGTGAATAGGTGCTATTTCAATATATAAATTCTTATAAGATAAATAGGACATACATATTCGATTAAGGAGCCCTCATTGAGAATTCTGGGGCGCTATCAAGGGGCTCCTTTCGACCCCTTTGCCACTCAGTGAGTGGAATGCTCTCAGTGATAATTTCTGGATGCAAATGAGGACAGTGATGAGGACTGGGCGAGCTTTATTAAGGCCTAGTGCCTCATTGTGAATTTTGGCGGCGGCCTTTTATCCATTGGGTTTGGGGGAGAGGATGGGGGTTGGAAGGATTTATGGAGTCACTCTGAGAGTTAAAGTGAAATGACCCTTCCTTGGGAAAATGAAGTTCTTCTTATGAAAAATATGAGAGGGTCTTTGTTTCTGTCTAATATTCGCAGTAAATATTCATGTTTTCTTTCATCGTGGCGCTGGGTAACTAATGAATTTAATATTTTAGGATTACAGCTCATGAAGCGGTAATGTTAGAAGTGAAAATTCTGGTCGTCGGAGAATACGATTATTTTAATAAGACAAGGGAAAGAATGGCCATTCTATACGAGCTCAAATATCAGGTCGCTGGATTACGTTCCTGTAATTAAATATATGAGTGTCTTATTTCACTCTGAGAGACCGCTGAGAACATATATTACACTATAATGATTACTAATAATGAAGTGAAAATAATTGAAGGAAAGTTCTCGTCTCAATTAAATGATTTCAATTTCATTTTTTCTTATGATTAAATTAATGTTAAATTACTCCGTCATAGCTAATGTCGAAAATAGTAAATGGTATGAATATTTCGACAAACCCAGAGAAATAAGGGTATCAGTAAATAAAAATGTGTTGACTGATTGAGCCATTAATTGAGGAACAGTATTGAGATCACCTTATTCATTCCAATGTAATTTTTTCTGCTTTATTTAAGTAGTTGATTTTCATCTCCATTTTCCGTTGCTATGTAAACGAGGGAGAGCACCCTGAGGTTAATACGAAATGTTGACAAAGGGAATCCTTATTTTTTCTTCCTTTCGAGAGAAATTAGGGCCACGCAGATAAATAAAGGACTCAAATTCATCTCGCTTTCAATACTCGCCTAATGACCCAGTTATAAAGGTCCCGGGATGAGAATGAACTAATGAACCGTGGCATTCAGAATGGTCCATAACACACAATGAAACGGCATATTTTCTTTATGAAGAAAATCCACGACCTCACGGTTAGGTAATTGCTCACAATGCTTCCGAAACTAAAAACATTAATGAACAGTGTAATAAACCCTATTTCGTTTCTCCCAACTCCCCTCTCTCAGGGTGCTTCTCCACTCCAACCTTCTCCACTTCCTCCCGTGCTTCACTCCATGTCAATTTATCCCCCAGTAAGCCCCACGCTTCCTTTCCGGTAATATCGGTAACAAATGGTAGATATGAGTTTCACTCTATTAGTGACATCGCGATTCTACCTCAATCTTGATTCGAAACGAGAGATTCCTGGGAATTATTTACACCGCTTCCGTACTCATCCACAAATTAGCCTGCATGCTCTCTAAAATATGTGTGGCTGGGGTGTGTTTTCATCAGTATGCACTACACTATATCCGGCAAAGCTTACCATAAGTGATACTGCGACTATTAATTCATTATCAAAAACCTGCGTATGCCTATCAGGTGATGACATTTCAGTAAAATGCTCTATTCTATATAAATGTCATCAACTTAGTGGATACTACAAATATTATAGTAATTTGCAGCTATATAGTAATACAGAGACACAAGAGTTGTACTAGCAGATGCTAGACGTGCTGTAACTACTAAGTAGCAGATTATCAGTCGTTCAGAGTATACATAGGATATAGTATAATCTCTTAACACCCGAGCGCCCAAATGGTGTCGTTTCGACTCCTCTAGCCAAAAACACCTCTACTATTTTTAAAAACTTGATTGGCTTAGCCGTATCCCCTCATTTATATCACTAAATTTCACTATTTTACATTGTGTATAATATTAAGACCCTTAAATTTACAAATGTAAAAATTAGTTACATATTTGTATATAACGTCCGGGGCCTAATCGACTCCGTCACACAGATAGTCTCAATGAAGCTGATTGCTACTTCCAAAGGTTGTATATTTCTGAACGTATATCAGAGATGTCTTTTCAATATTTGTTCATCATGCTTGTGAAATCGCAATGCCTCATTTCACTTTACCTCTCCCTCCCGGTCTCGGAGGTGGCGGCGTTACGTCTTTGTCTGCCAACCTAGGGGTCGCGGATTAGTGTCCCGCCTAGGTGGTTATTTCTGTACTCAGGGCATGGATGCGTGTATAGAGTGAGTTTCCTAGTTTCGCTCGTTATAAGTTGCGTTATTCCTACTTCTCAAACCTCATTATTTTCCAAACTGTTTTTATCGTACGCAATGTTAACCAGTTTTAATAATTTTGAGTAATTTTCAATTACAATATAACATTTCACCGTGACAAGTTCCTATTCATACCCTGTCGAATAAAAGAAAAGGACTTAGAAAATAAATGGCTGGCGTAAAGGACAAAGGAAGTGAAGACGAGGGAACGTTTAAGGAAAAGATACAGGGCGTTGAATATACAAAGCTCATTCACGTCATCCATATATTCTCACAATACTCCATAAAGTCAACTTAATTAAGATTTTAATTAATTGGGATGGTTTGGTATCCGTCAAGAGATAATCTACGAGGAATTTAACAGATTAAAAAATTAAAAATTTCGTAGGATATTCACATGTTCGGCGAGTGAAGATGCCTGGCGGTATATTTTGCTAGAGTTCATCAATATGAACCTTTTGAAAATGGAGAATATTTCAGAAAATAGTTTTGATGCATTTATAAAATAAAGAATCCTTGGTTTTCCACGCATACTCACATTTAATAATGGAATGTCAAGTGAGCCAGTGGAGGTGGAGAACTGGAATGATTGGGGAAATATGTAATCTTAATGCTACTTTTTTAGTGGAAAGATACTAGTAAAGCAGTATTTCTTCTATCGCTTTATTCTGAGATTTTAATTTCTGACCAAGCTCAAAGCGGTGGTTATGTTGTTATTATATTTAAATACTACTTTATTATTTAAATGTTACATTTAAATTCATCATATTCGTGTAAAAAGTTTATTTTTGTGAAAGGAATCATTTTTTTCGAAACTTTATCGAACAATGCGTGATAAACAATGATGCAGTAGGGTTGCTGTTTTATAAGAGCATAACTTTATATTGAAATTTATTATACATTATTTTTAAACGAATTTTTGCAGGATCAATCAATTTTAAAAAGGTAGGTATTTATTTTTTCAAAACCTTACGGAACAATGCATGGAAAACGGTGAGGTAGGTGGCAAATTGTTTTTAAAAAAGCAAATAATGTTATGAAAAGATCATTTAAATGTAATTAGGCATTGATTTTAAAAGAATGTTTACTGGATAATTAATATTGCTGTAAATTTTTCGTAAAAGTTTGTAGGTAACATGTTATATGTAAAACGTCCCCTTCCTTCTGGCCCGTGCCTTCCTCGAGTAAAACTGGATTCACTACAAATTAATAAACAGAAATTGATCTCCAACAAGGGGATTTCCAGTTAATTTATTAATCTGAACCAGCAAATAAAAAATAAAATTTACTTTTTCAGGCATCTCTTCTTAAAGGTTCTTAACGCTGATAGTCATAATTAAGTCAAATACATTGTAATATTCTACAATTTTTTAATAGCATGACGTGTTTCGCCAATTTAAGGAATAGTGACGTTCCTTTACCTGACGATTACGTAAATCTGCGAAACGCGTCCTATTTTACTTAAATGTGAATACGAAAGAAAACATAGCTAATTTTATGTTCGTAGGTGCTCTACCGATTGTTGTTTTTCTGTAGCACCTGCATGAAATTTCCCCTCTGCCGCTGCAGGACTACGATGCTGATTCCTGTATTTTATACTTCAGTCAAGCCCTTCTAAATGCTCTTATTATCTTCTGTATACCTTAAGGCGTGCACAATCTCTTTTTTTTCGTCTCCAAACTTATCTGGCTTGCTCCTCTCTACCACTTTAATTAACCAAAAGTTATATTTTTAAACGTGCTTCATCCACTTTTGACACCTACTTAGGATTACCACTATCAATTTTCATTCCTTCCCTGCATGATGAAACACCTAGTCATCTTTCTTAAGCTTATCTTCTCAAATTCTTTCTTTTCCCTCATTCTAAAAGGGATGGATGTACTATTCCCTTTTCTGGTGAATAACCGTGTTCTTCTGCTCCGTGCTTCCGTCGTGCTTCGCCCAATACCAAAGGTAAAAATAATTATTCTCATAATTTTTAGCTTCATTCATTCCCTTCTCTCCGTACATGCGCAGTGTGATTCTGTGCTCTTCACCCTTATTACTAAACTAATTTTCTCCTACCTAATTTTCCACTAATTTTGTGAAATATTTCCCCCTCCTCAATGTGAGCCCTCTCATCATCACATATTCTTAATTCTTTTAAAGTAATCGGAATCTAATCGCCATTGATTGGTTTCCACGCACCTTTCCACTTGGTGTACGTTTGTTTTTTTTTCTTCAAATTTATGTATACCTCTAATGGTCTGGTTATATTTCATTTTTGTGTACAAAATGAAGGGTAATAATTGTAAAAATGTTCTCTCCGATCACAAGTATGTCCCAAAATTGAACAAAAATATTGATTGCCATCAAAGTCCAAGTAAAATTTATTTTTAAAAAATTTAAAAAAAAAAAAAAAAATACTGATAGAACATCCACGATCGGTGCCAATTATTATGGCTATTGGGAGTAATCAAAAAGACAGTGTCTCCATAAAAATTAGACAGCAGAATCTCGGGCATACGAAAGAGCTTTGCAAAGTGGGAAACAGGATCACCATCGATGAAAGAAGCAAGAATGATATTTTGATCAGAATGGCCCATGTATGAATATATTCTACCAGAGGGAAAGTCTGCTAATAGCTAGAAAAACAATCTTGGAGGTAATAAATAAGCAAGCTCTATTAAAACATGTACTTGACGCGTGGAGCATATGGCTGTAAAGCCCGGATAATAGCTGTTGTAGTGGGAAATAGATTGTAATCAATTGAGTTGAGGAGCTTTCAATAAATGATGAATATCAATTGGAAGGAGAGAATCACAAATGAAGAAGTCCTACGAAGTGATGAAGAGAAAATAAATACAATGAAATGTCGGAAAAGAAGAAGAGATAACTTTGTTGGGTACATATTTTGACAAAACAAAAATTGAAAAAAAATAAAGAAATAATTAATGAATGGGATGAACTACAGTGGAGTTCTAAGAATGGATTGCACTAGGCAAATTATAAAGTAAGTAAAAATGAAGAATTATGTGGGCGTAAAACAGTTGTGATAAAAGAGTGGTTGATGACAACTGATGATGATGAAGGTGGCGTCAATACTGGATTTAATTCAGAATGTCGTTAGTTAAGCAGGTACAATATCTTAACACTAATGTCTCCTCAATATACTCACATGGGTACAGGCAGAGCATTCCATTTACCGATGGCACAGCATAATCACAGCCCGCACCATTGCTTATCTAAAATTACCGGGTGCATAATCACACTGAAAAATGATGGAGTCACATTCCTTTTTCTTTGAGCTGAGGAAATTTGTGGCGGATGACACAGCGATGGCACTTGTCCACATGTGAAATGGAATGGTAGTAGTTTGCAGTAAATTGCTGTCGTTTAAGTTCCCCACAAACGAGTGGATTAGTTTTTAGTAGAGAATAACGTTCCACTAGTGATAGAGTAACAATGATGCACTATTCACACTAAAAGAGTTGTTGGTGAAAGCTTAAAGAAAGGGAAAAACATATTACTGCTCGTACTTTTCGACTAGATTTAATTTACGAGCTGTCCACACCCATGGCAAATAAAGCTCCTTTGAATAAATTGGTTGGACAATCCTCCGAAAAAAATTAAAATGTTTCTCAAAGTTGGCTCTCTCTTGGCACAGATTCGATATTCAGGAATGTAAGTACCCACAAAAGCACTTGTCAGGAGACTTCCGCCTGTCACAGCACGCTGAAGAAATCGGGCCCCAAAAAGCAAACTTTGTGCTTTATATTGTCGTCACAAAATCACATATTTCACTACAAAGTTTATGGAGAAAGGTACATTTTCCTAAAAGTACTTGCGCATAGTTTGATGATAAGATTTTCCTTTCGGGTGAGGAAATTTGGGAGGAAATAGAAGTCCATCTTCTCATTTCCCGCGAGAAAACTGTCGTCACACACTTTTGTCAACAAGATAAGGACACAATAATTAAATTTCGTAGTGACTGAACGAAACTCTATGATGAATACACTCAGGTGAACGGGAAGAAGGAAATGAAGTCTGCACGTTATGCACTGACTATCGTAAGAGTTCGGTGAACTTTTGTTTTTACGTAATGAAATCGTTGCTTTATCTTCCTCTTCATCCAATCTCTAGGCGGTTGGAATATTATACGCGTAACTAATATTATATTATACTGTTTCCTATGCCACGACCGTCTTTGCTCTTTTGTCTAAACTTTATCTCGTTTAAACAAAAAACTTTTATCTTGCGCACGCTACCGGCACTTTTTTCATCCTATTTCACCACTGGCCAGCCTCCCTTCGCCACGGAGTGTGAAAACACAACGGGGAATCAGTGAGGAGAAGGGAAGGGTGCCGTGTCCGCAGAAGAGGAGGGTGTCGAGTCCGCAGTAGGGGTAAGGAGTTTGGGTGAAATACGGAAAAGCGGGAAGTGATGCTGACGAGAGAAACTTTACGTGTGTCCCGCTACGCTCGCCGTCGGATCCCGACGTGGACGCCGCGTACTTCCGGCGCCGAATGAGCGCCGCGTGGAGGTAGGCGGCCGAAGAGAGTTTCTGGAGAGCGTGGGCGACGACCCGGGCGCGGCGGCGCGAACGCTTACCGCAATCCCATCCCCCCTATTTCGCAATCCTCCCTCCCATTGCCCTCTCTTGAATCCCATTGGTTACAGAGGGGTTCCTCCTCCTCCTCCGTTTTCCCCTCTAAAATCACCCCTCAACCCCCGCCTGAACCCCCCCCCGTTTCTCTCCTGCTTCTCAGTTGTTCTCTTCCCCTCTTCCATCCTCTCCCTCTTACCCCCTCACCCTATTTCCTCATTCACCAAAATTCTCCCTGGCTCTCGGTAGAATCCGCACCGAAAGCAGGACCACAGGGACCCCTTTGCCCCTGACCCCACCTCGTGTTCTCCTTATGGCTGCACTCTCTCCGCTGGTTCGTTGGCTCTGGTGTTGGGAGGTAGATAACCGCTTGGCGGGGGTAAGGGGTGTGCTAGGGGCAAACAGCAGTGGGAAAGCATTTCGAGGGTATAATATGGGCATAAATAGTAGAAGAGATATTGCTTGTACTGAAATCAACTTAACATATTCACAGCCATTCCATTGGTTCCGAGTGTGACTTTTAAGCGTTTCATTTAAAATTTTCACATAAAATACTTTTACTAAAATATACTGGAGTACATTTTTTGTTGGCCATAGAAGAAGGTAATTTACAACATAATATGTAATTTAAAAATTAACTAGCACCGATATAATTGGAATAAAACTGTGGTTCCGGGTGTAACTCACACAAATGTCACTCAATAACATCGTCTACTTTAACCTGTAAACAGCTTAAAAATTAAGTAGTGATATTAATATCAGTGAGATAAGAGTAATGTTCTTTCGTTTAAAGTAATGGAGGAGTATCCAAAGGCATTATTTTTCTAGTTATAAATTTTTTTATAAGTTCCGGGTGTGACATTGTAAATTTATGGGTGTGAATTAATTACTATTTCTGCTTTCCATTATGAGGAAAATTCAATTTTTCTTTCAAAATTTGGTAATGGCTCAGCATACTTTATTAATTAAGCTCAATTGAACCTGGTTAAGTCGAAATTTAAAATTATATAACAAAAACACTTTTTTTTATTTTTTCAATATTTGTGCTCACTTAAAATGGAATGGCTGTTCAGCACTTTAGTGCTTTCCATTTGCACCAAAACGATGCTCACTTCTATGTACAGCAGACAACTTGCTTTCCATTCGTCGGGGTGTGGTAGTTGAAAACAGCTGAGGGAAGTCATTGCTAGGGTTTTATATGAGATTAAAATAATGGAAGAGACAATGCTTGCATTGAAATTAACTAAATTTATTCAGTACTTGTGTGCTTTCCATTCGCAGTAGTGCGATGCTCACTTCTATACACAACACACAACTTGCTTTCCATTCGTGGGGGTTGTGGTAGTTGAAAATAGCTGAGGGAAGGCATTGCGAGGGTGTAATATGGGCTTAAAATAATAAAGAAGACAATGCGTGTACTGAAATCAACTAAATGTGCTCAGTACTTGGGTGCTTTCCATTCAAACTAGTGCGATGCCCACTTCTGTACACAGCTGATAACTGCTTTCCATTAGTTTCGAAGCGCATGCATTAAGCAGTGGACTTCAAGGTAAATTTGTCATTTGATGTACCCTATAGAATAAAAGAACTTCGATAGTTGCATTTTCGAGTGCAATTTGAAGTATAAAACTTGGTTCTGTGCACTGAATAGTTTACTGTAGGCACATTGAATTTCAACGTTAAAGTGTCGTATTCAGGTACAATATACAGAACAAAGTTTTATTTCTTTCAGTTCATAATGCCATTCCACCACATCACGACTGACATCGATTTATATATTTTCTTTTTTGTTGATTTACAGCAATGGCATCAAACAAGGATAATGTGGATTTTTATTATGATGAGGTAATGGCCTACGTTTTTAAATACGTATTTTGAACGAAGTCCATAACTTGGTTAAAAAAAGATCGGCCGTGACTATTATGAACTTATATAACTCTGCATATTGGTGGGCAACCGGACGTTTCACCCGTGAGCCACGTTTCATTCATCGTCGATCGTTTGCGCTTAAGTTTTTTAATTAATGTCTTCCATTCTGCACCAATTCAACACTTTGAATTGAAGGCTCCCTCCTTAGTTGTCAACACAAGTTGTCATCTTCATATGAGAACGTTACTAAAACGCTTGATGATCTTTAAGTAATTATAGTTTCTCAGGTTTTATTAATTTCTGTTAGGTTGTTTATTGAATAATTAAGATTATGGTAATTAGCAAATAGTTTCAATCACACTCGTTGCAAATATTATGCAAATATGGTCATTAGCAAATAGCATCCATCACACTCGTTGTCACTGCACCGTTTTGCAGTAATTGGAAACCTCAAAAAAATATTGAATGTAATTGACTTATTGTGAGACAGTGTATTATGCCTCCACATTAGTACTCCTAAATTCCCAAATATCCTAATTACGGAAACGAAATTATAGACTTTTATTCCAGAAAATGATTGATAGGTTTTCCGAGACCCCCTAATAATTTACTTTGACATAATTTCTTAAATTATTTATTTGACGAGCAATGTATCTCTACAGTACTATATATCCCCATCGTTCCGTAGTGTTGACCGAAACTTCGTTTCTTTTCTTCCCGCTGCCCCGGTTAACTAACGATTTATCCTTCTTCACCCTGTTCAACTTAGCCTAACCCCTAAAGGCGTCCTCCATTTCTTTTTAGTAATCTGCCTTATGTTTTCATCATCAATATACTCTCTACTTCCGACATCCCTTGCACTTACTTGTTTGTCCTTCTCTCCACCCTTCTCCGAACCCACAGCCTTCAATCTAGGCTAATTTTGTTTAGGAATGACTAGCCTCTTGATCGCCAGGCTGTAAGTTCAAAAGTTTTTTGAGGCTTACTAATCAAAGCTTCGACTCAACTTCTTTCGACTTCCTAAAGTCTTTCATCGCTCCAGACTGAAATAAGTTCAATAAATGAACAGGAAAAACGAGACAATAGTTTTTCAATCAAACAAGCATTATTTGCACTACCGGGATCATTGCAACTATAACCGAAGAACTGACCTAAATATTGATACTACCGCAGCCTTACAGAATTGATATTATGCATATAAAGTTGACTTCTGTAATTAAATGAGGCATTCTTCCCAGTATTCAGGGTTCTGGGTCATCATTAAACAGAATAGCTCTAAAGATTTGAGTGTTACCTTTTCTTTGAAATAACGAATCCAAGTATTCAAAAGCTTTTTATTTTACATAGCATAAATATTGGTCTATTTTACAAATTGATAAAGCAGAACTCTTTTTATTCCGTTTTATAAATGCCCAGTACTATCTTGCACAGAAGTTATAAGTTCCCTGATTATTATTTTATGCATTCCGGGGGTTGGCATCAAATGCATGAAACAATATATAGGAAATGGAGATATACAATCAAGACCATTTCCGCTTACCAAGACCAATTTGAACCATTTATGAAGTATAAATTGAAGATAAGTAGTTATTGATAATACGTATCATGCTACATAATTACTAGGGTGATATACCGGGTAGATTTTAATGGAAGAGAATGAAATTCCTCTAAACGTTTTAAAGCGCAGGCCTTTCAACACTTTCAGCATCCCCACGCCCCTCATCCACCACCTCCTTCTAGTCTCCTTCAGAAGTGTCTTCTCCTTACTCACCAAACTAAGCACTCATTCGTTCGTCTTCCTTTCCATATACTACACTTTCTCCATTCTACTCCGCAACCATATCTCAAACGCCTTCAGACTGTTCTCGTATTATTTTTCTAGAGCCCGTGTTTCTGTACTCTATAAAGCTCCAAGTTAAACCCTTCACCAAGTTTTATTGACATTCTTACCAGAGGTCCCAATCATCTGATCTCTCCTTTTTCCGAACGCGTCCATCAACAGCTCAATTATTCTTTTAATGCCGGTGGTCCGATACCAGTTTTCTCTTGTATACTCCCTTCCTATGGAAATTATTCTATTTAGATGTACTGATTTAAAATTATTAGAATGAAAGAAAGTGAGCGCTTTAAAGGGAATGGCAGGTTACTCTATATCCAAATAGCTTTGTGGTATATGATTACGTTACACGTAGACACAAAGCTATTTGGAATTGCTTGAAGAGCGTCCGCATTTTCATTGGGTAATGGGTGAAAATGATTTAAAGATTTACATATTATTGAAAAGAATCTGCTACACAATGGAATTCATATTCCTCATAGTGTTTGAATGATTCAAAAATGAGATAAAAATGTTATCCTTTATATCCAGAAGTACTCTAAATCTCAATGGGGACAGTGCCAAACAGTCGTTAGGCATATCTTGCCTAGCAATCGCGTATCTTTCATGATCACTCACACCAGTTGAGATATTTTTGCTAATTTGGTCATCATATACAATACTACAGTTCTTACACGTTTTTGAGTACGTATCTCCTTGCTTAGCCACATTTTAAAGATCATTAGAGTTTCAGGATAATTTTTAAAAGAATGTGGGGCAGTATATATAACTATGATACTCATTTCATAGTTATTTAAAAGTAATGAATTAATTTACAGCACTACTTATCTTAAGTATCTTAAAATATTTGAACGCCTTCCGAAAAATATGGCATATCTTTTTATTAGTTTGGATTAACGTTTCACGAAAACATCATTTTTAATTTTAAGTAAATTTAATGAAATTTCCATTTTTATCCAGTGTGTCTAGAATAAAAGTTTGGATTAAACGAAGGGCTTTGATGGATCGGCTGGAAATTTTAGTCTCAAATAATCGATTTTCAGTCATGTTGATTCTCTCTCCCGCGCAATTCTTCGTCAACATGCGGATGTTTTGATTCAATATCGATTCAGTGAATTGACTATTCGACTGTTAAATTAGTCAGTTGTCATGGAACGTTTCCAGATGGGATCGATTCTATTTCTCCTTTTCCGGGTCCTGAGTCTGTCAAACGCTACCAAAAATGTAATCAATTTTTTCTTCAAATTTCATGTTTTTAATCACGCTCTGCTCTGGGATTTTGTCCTCTTCCGCTTACCGTTGCCGTACATCCCGCAATATTCTCCCGTATGAAGCGAGCTTTCTAACTGAAAACCATTATCTCAAGCAAGGACAACGATGACTCATTTGGCCGGTAATTATTCTCACGGCGTTATTATTCGCAGGACATCCCTGTAATACGGCAAAAGTAAATTAAATTTACATTTCATTGATGTCAAATTTCCAAGCAATGAGCACTCTTAGAGTTTTTTTCCGGTGGAAATTTTGCGGTGTCATGTGAATGTTGCGCTCCATTTATATTAAAATCTCATCCTTTCGCGATTGCCATTTTAGAACACAGCCCACGCGAATAATAACGGAATATACTGAGCCCTTAACAAGCACGGCAAACTCAATCTCTTTTCAGCTTGCATCAAAGGAAAGTGTCATATTTTTCGCTTATGCAAGGCGTTCACTCCCCTTTCAGTGGCCTTGATTATATGATGGTTCATTCCTACAAATAGCAGAAATCATACTGTTATATTGGACTCTCCGTCCTTTGGAATAGGATTTACTTTAATCAAACAAGGGAAGGTTAAGTGTTTCAACCTTATTCCTATAGATAACTTCACAGTTCACAGATAAGTTCACCTAACAGTCTACAAATATTACGGAAAGAAGTTTTTATAAGCAAGTACATTTTTATGTTTTCTTTTCCAGGTTTCATCTCTAGAGACTTTTTTTTCGCTCACGTTAAATCAAACATATATTTAAACGGCTATAATTAGCATTATAAATGCAAATTGCATGATTTATGCAAACGATATATTTTTCGCATCTTTGTCCCATCCTCTTTGAACTAACTAATATTCTTCCAACTCCACCAGAAACTTTAAATGTAGCGGTTGATTTGGAAAATCCTTTGCTTTTATTTCTGACCTCTGGGTCATATTTAATCGCACAAGAAATGGGATCAAAGGAGAGCGTACAATCAGAAATAGAAATTTGTCGGAAACATGATTCAGAGGAATATTAAATAATTCATAATGTTGGTTTGCTAATTATTTGGTGATGGTAGACTAAACCTAAGGTCATTTTCGCCAATTAGGATGCGTTGGTAGGTTTTACAGGGAAGGGTAGTCTGGGAAATGGAGAAAATGTGAAGAGACCCAGCATAGGCATTAGCTTTCACTTAACCAATGGCACTACGGGGTTCACAGATTAACGTACCTTATAACGGACGGAGTGGCGTGATGGAAAATCTACCCGCGTGGCACCCAAGTGATAGTGATGAAAAATAACAACTACAGCTGAGATTCAAAACCGGGCCCGGCAAGGGAAATGCTCTAGCCACCGCGCCAACCTGATTCTCCACGCATTCGTAAGGATAGAGAACCTTTGATAATAGTAGAAGATAAAATATAAGTTTACATGGCAGCGTGAATTAATAATGAAAAATGCTGATTAAGTGCCGATAATTGGCATAAGTGTCAAATCGAGCGCTTACGGGACTATGTGTAATATGTATGAAACACTTTTGGCCTCGTTATAAGCTTGACTCCATTTGATAGACCCTCTGAAATATCTGTAAAACTTATCTATCATGGTAGCTCTTAACGTTTAGCTCCAAACACCCTAGAAGTGACCATTTTATTATTTTCTCTGAATTAAATACAAAGTAGCCTTCAAAATTATGCTATTCGAAGTTCACCGAATTTTACATGCCACCCGGATAACTGCTGGCCTTATTTAAATATATTTTAACAACTTTGTCATCATTTTGATATCGCAGGGTTGAAATAATAGCAATAATGGTAATTAAATCTTTTTGAGGCAGGTTAACAGAAGCCCCATTATTGTTTGCTGGAAACATCCTGGAATTAAATTCATTAAATAAGCCGTTGAGCCAAGAGGAAAGCCAGGTGGATGGGAGGATATAATTTCCATATAAAAATTAAAACGAAAAAGTGAAACACTATGAAAAAATAAAACATGAAAAAATAAAATAAAACTTAGTTTAAATTCTTACCTATCGTTACTGTCAATACGACTAGAGGCATTGTGCATGTATGCATAAATATAAACGTACCTATTTCTTGAAAGAAAAGCCTAGTTACAGATTTTTTATGACACAATCTGGTTTTTAGACCTCGTTTTGGTCGGGATCGACTGTATTCATCAGGGAAAGAGACAATTTTTATTTTAGTTTTGTTTCCCAGTTTTGTTAAATTCGGGCGTTTTCAACCCCTCAGCCAAAATTATTATTCGCTGTTTATTCCCAACATGGAGCCACATTGATTGTTATAAACCCTGGGGTAGTTAAATCGCGTAGCATTCGCTAAATTGCTAATTTCACAAAAAATTAAGTTCATAAACACAAGATAACTTTGCGGTCTGTACTCTGTTTCGATTGAAGAGGGCTGTATTAAAAATAATAAAATTTGATCAAAATGCTTATTTTACCTGAATTTGGATAAGTCATATAAAACAAGAGTCAGAAATGGTTATAAAACATTTCAGGGCTGATTTAACCTTATCGCAAACACGGTATATAGGAACCCAGAGATTGTCCAGTCAATTTTGTGTTGCCCTGCAGTATTCTCGAAATCAATCAACTCTCGATGATGCAAACAATTCTAAAAATTGCAGGACAGCGTTCAGCCTTCTCTTACCGCCACCTTGTGCTTCATGATTATGATGTTCAAGGTTTGTCTACTACTATTTATCTTCTACTATATTTTCATTTCCTTTGGGATAATTTTCATTTACGATCTTCTTCTTATAAATGACTTTGTATATTCACTTGCAATTTCTCGTAGGAATTTTGATCTATACATCTTGCTTCTTGGATTTACATTATTGTATATAACGAAAGAGCTAATGCTTGCCACGTTTATCAATTGGAAAAAAATACTATTGGCTATCTATTGTGCTTCTTGAAACATAATATGTTACACAAATCTCATCCAATGGGTCAACACCGCCATTTGTACGGTTATAAAAAGATATTATCTCTGGTTTCTTCTTGTCACCTGTCGACCCCTCTATGGTAATACTGCTATGCATCGTTGGCAAAAAAATACATTTTTACCTTTTTTTGGGAATATAAGATAAGATTTTCTAAATCCTAGGAGACTTCTATTCTCGTCCCTTTGTTTTGTGCAAACCATCTGAGGTGGCAATTCCATTTTTTTTCAGAGTTCCCAACAGTGTCAATTTACTTTGTAACAAATCCTCTGCGAGGGGAATGCTAGCAACCAATTTTTCGCCGTGGTGTTTCTCCACGTCCCTAAAATTTGTTCCACTAAGCGCTTTACCACCTCTTTAGGAGTATTGTCTACTTTTTTGGGCCCTTCGGGTTGACTCCCTGCATGTACCTCCAAATTGAAAGTATAGAATACATAATCGTCAACCAATGCCAATACTTTTGAAGCCATATCTTGCAGGCTAATTTGCCTGTATGAAGATCTTCCCCTAAAGCCGACTAATTGCTCGTCTACCGTGGTGAACTCCAATATGGCATAGTTATCCAGAAACTTTCTCACCAGCATTCCAAAACATTGACGAATCGGAGCCAATTTGTTTATAATTTTACTTTCTACCCTACTTTTTGTATCATAAAATCTGAGACAATGCAAAAGAAAACAAAATCTTTGATAATTCTTGGACGCATAAAATATACCAGCTCCCAAGCCATCTTGATCCCATAAATCCTTTATATTTTGTCGCCAAGATCTATTTGTTCCCTCGAAGAGCAGAAGCCCTATGAAACATTCAATTTCTCCCTTGTCAGTTGGCCTGGCATCTCTCGCTCGCGAAAAATTCACACCTACGAGTTGAATTTGAATATTTTTGCATACAGTAATTGTATTTACCACTTGCCTATCAAAAGATAATCGAAGTCAATCAATAGGGCTCTTGATATCTTATTTCCTACCTTTGAAATCAGGATTTTTGAAAATTATATTCCATTTTGGTGTTCTTAAATTGGGGCCCAGTTCCTTTTTGCTTCATGTAGTTGTGTTTTATTTCCCCAATAAAAGATTGTAATTTTCAATGGATAGTTCAATTCGGAAATATCAGCCTCCTATGTTTCGGTGTCGTGTTCAGAAGATTCAACGCAATCATCGGAATAAGCATCGGGTCAGTCAATTCTTCATCGGATGATACATTCAAAAGTCTTATTATTTTTCCTCATTCCTTCTCTAAATATTTCGTCATCTACAGATAAAAAATGCATAATTTTTATTTTGCAATAAATTTCACTAGGTAAAGAAAAGTAGATATGTATTAAAATATACAAGCACATTGTTCCATTGCACCGACACAAGAATGAATTCGAAACAAATAGCACAAAAAAATTCCCTTTAACATGAAGTTATACCGTGCAAAGTAGTAAATCATAAAAACCGTGTTTCTGAATTATATTTTAGCAGTAGGTAAATCTATCAAAATTAAACTTTCAATATTAGGTAATTACCTTTTACTAGGTGACCTACTACACTCGATATGAAGTTATGTATGGTAATATGGAGATGAATAAAATAATATTTTCGAAAAAGTTGTAAGTAGGTAGTCATCTCGAGTAGAAAATCTGAAATTTAAATAATAGATTATTACCAATAAACCATGAATATATTTACTATTTCATCACTAAATTTCAATGGTAATCAAGAAAAACCTACCTCACAAAAAGCACATGCCGAGGAGTCTACGGCGCGGGGACAACTGGGGTGTTCAGGACACCCCGCGCGAGTAATACCGGGAGCGAGAACATAGCCAATGGTTTGAGAGGCGTTCTCCAGCAGTTAAAAGTAAAATACGAGAATGCATATTATATTGTAACAAACATTTCACAGTTACAAAGTTGCAGCAAAAAACAGTGAAATTTGGAGTAAGTATTGGCTGTAGGAAATTGAGTGGAACGAACATTGTCCCTTTTGAGGCTACTACGCAGCTTGTTTACAATGTATGCCTGAAAATGCTGGTGTCATTAGAAAGAAAACATCACATTCCAGCTACTGAAGAAGAGAGGTCCGTAAAAGAAAGAAAAAGAAAGACTAAAAAAATTATTCCATGAAAAATAGGGTGGGGTGTTCAGGGCACCCCGCGCGAGTAACGCCGGGATACGTCGATTCTTATGTAAAATCTGGATCAGGATCTTCCTGTGACGTCTTGGGCTGATATTTGCAACCACCCTCGATATCTTCATCTTACTTCATGACGTATTATCTTATTAGGATAGGACAATCAGATCATCTTGGTGTGTTGATTGCCTTGTAGCTAGCAAAAGAAATGTACAAATCATCTCCTTTTTAGACACTCTATGCCAAATTGGAGGCACTTTTCAGAAATAAATAATGACATGGTTTGAAGGTTCTCGCCCTTTCATTGGAACTGTGAGAGACATTGACCATATTGTATTCACTAGCCATGGAGATTTGTTTTTCAAGAATTACAGTAAGTGCGTGGTGCACTGGATGTCTTCTCGTCTATTTTACTATATATAATTATTTTTTATTGAATCGAGTAATTGCTGCGCTTCTGATGTGTAAAAGTCACATCACACGCAGAAAAAAATTTTTATTTCTCACAGTGCATTCAAACGTTATCTCTAAGTACAATTAATCTTAAATAAAATGAAAACAAATGATGAATTAGTTTTAAAACGTGAAGGTTACATGCCATTTTCTACCATCGAAATAGAATTGAATTTAGCTTTGAAAAGGTTATGCATATTTCGTACTTACTCCTAAAAGTGATTCTTGATTAGACCTCAAACAGAGATTTATTGGAAAATGACAGAATAATCATCGGATTTAGGCTTCCACAATCACAACCAGAGACATATATGTAGTCAAAATGACTTATCTTTGAATGAAAGATTGTTCACTCAGGGTTTCTAACTCGCGGTCCAAACTTGTAACTAGACATTTCGCTAAAAAATTACAATAATAACAACACCATAAATTCAAACGTTACTGTCTCATGGAAATGAGAGTTAAATTAGTGTTAAAAAAATGCGATAAACTTACAATATTTGCTTCCTTTACATAAAAATGAATAGGAATCGGCGAAGTTGGAAAATATTTACTTTATTGACCGGTGCATCTGGAAGGGGTTTTGATGATATAAACAGTTTCCTCGAGGCACATTTTGTCATGGTAAACATTTTGCGCAAAAGGAAACTTGGTGAAGATTGAGTTTGGGTGGCCTTGAGGCTAGCTCGTTATCCCACCAAAACAACTCAATTCACCAGAAGCAGTCCGCACAAATTAAGCTATGACGATTGTTGTTAGCACCCATTTTGTTTTGCTTAAGTTATACCATTGAAACTCACGGTCGTTTACCTAAGCTTGGAATTTTCATACACGTCTTTGGCTCTCGTTACTCATCAGGAGCATTATTAGCGCGGTTGCGAAACTATTTATGGGTAAACGCTACTTGCTGTTATTCCGGCTCTTGAGCCATCAGCTTTATTGTAATTGAAATGAGCGTTTTGTTAAAATTGGATTTTCTGGTTTTTAAATGAGCTGGACCGGACGATTAGCTGTTATAAAATGGCTAAGGTGCAAAAGAAATTGTGACATTTTATTGTAATATTTAGTGAAAAATTCCCTTGAATATAAAATTAAACCGTAGTGTTATTGCTTTAAAATATATTAAAATATGATAGTTTACTATGATATAGAACGATTGAACACGCAATTTCACATGCCAATAGTAACACTCCATCTTTGGTAATGGAAGACCCAGTAAAATCTAATACGACTGCTGGTTTAGCATTCCCATCCGTGTTATTGATTTTCGTTAGAATCAATTTTTACTTCAATTTATTATCTTTCAAAAGTATTTCATGCTTCTAACTATGGTAAATAAAATACTAATTTCTAAGGATCATTCAACTCTCTAATGGGTAAAGTTATGCAATACATGTAAACGTTCATCTCAGATGCGTTTTATAATTCACTTAATATGAACATTTCGTCTAGCATTTTACAAAGTTAAGTCATATCTTTCGGGTGCTACAGGCTCTAAAACATTAGCGTAATAATCTTAAGCGAATTGAGCTGTTAAATTTGTTTCGAGGTTTTGTTGCTTCTCAAATCTCCTCATATAATTATATAATTAGACCAGTGAATATTTCTTCACCTTTTTAATTTTGGTAAGTTTCTTTTGGATTTCTGCGATTAAACTATACTTTATTAGCAACAGTTTCCCCGTGCTATTCTGCCGGTTTCGTCAGGCTTTCTGAATCAAAATTGAAAAATAAATAAACAAACTTAAGCGGTTATTCTTAAACATTTCACTTGCGGTTGAAGATTTCTTCACCTTATTGAGAATTGATGGCATTGTATTGAAAAAGTAACAATCAAATGGCGATGCCACCATGAGATTATTACAGAAAGACCGAAATTCAATTCATGTGGGAAAACAGGTCGGATTAAATATTTTTGTTATAATTACCCCACTAAAAGGATGCCCAATATTCGCAGAAAAAAATTAATTATGTGCTGGTGCGTATAAAATTCTCAGGATGGGGAAATTTGGAAAAGCTATTATTTTTTACTGAAGAGTGTTGAACTGTAATATTCCTATTTATGCATCCATCAGTACTACTACTAATATATCCACAATATTAATGGCATTCTATTTTTTCTCTATTTGCTGGACTATTAAACGTATTTACTTGTAAAAGTATTTGTTATATGAAAAATGATACTGAAGTGTAATGTATTGTGGCATAAAAATTCGACGCCATATTTCCAATTGCTTCAGTGCATGTGCACTCGATAGGAAGAGGGGAAAAGAGACCGCTTTGGCATGATAATTATCACCAACCAATGAGAGCGCACCATGTGCCAAGAAAGCCAAGGTGATACATTAATAAGAATAGTGGCTGGTAACTTGACGAGCCAGATATTTTCGTAAAGTTGTTTTTAACGTGGTAGGACAGCAATTACGTCGAAGAAAGTAAGCAAACGGAGAGGCGTCGACTTTCACTCACTCTCTCTCTCTCTCTCTGGACATAGAAAAGGACGGTCGCAGGATACTCTCTCCTTGCACTAAGGGTCGCAAGAGACTCTTTCTACAGCGAAGGTCGCAAGAGACTATTTATTTGCACATAGACTTGAAGTTTAACTTACAAACTGACATATTAAGTGAAATGGAGGCGATAGTGTCCAGAGAAGCTGCAGTCAGCCTAGGACAAATAGTTCCGGAGTAGGCCACGATAACAACCCAGCTGCAACTGCAGGTCCAGACACGTAAAGTGTGCATGTGCGTCATACCATTCGAAGAGGACAATTGTATGTAATTAGAACTAAGGGTACAATTTGGTATTTTGTGGGTATTATTTTACTATTTGTTAAGCGTGATTTAGACGATGGGTATTATATTGGTGTGTTTGAGAGAGGAGTTTTTTTTTCATTTATTAATTAGTTCATTCACCCATTTATTAATTTCTCTAGTCATACTAAAGACATAAGTAGGTACATTGGAAATTCCCAGTAATTATTAAGTAATATAAAGATATGGTTACAAAGGTTTATAATTTTGGTAAATAGTAAATAAATAATTATGAACGGAAATCTTTGTCTAACTCGATTTTGCCTCAAAATTAGCTAGGGCAGGGCAAAAGGGAAAAGTATTACATGCAGCAGTAAAGTAATGCAAATTAAGTAAGGTAAACTGCCGATTAAAAAAATATTACAGCATGCAGTTCTGACTATATAAGCAGCATAACTGAGCTTTACTACTTTCTTCTGCTATTTTTCTAATAAACTATACGATAGGTTAGACTTTTTAAATATTAGCCAAAGTTAATTTTTTCATGGTATTTAGGCTACGAGGAAATTTCAACTTTAAAACAGGTTTAATGAGAAAGAATCCAGACTTTAATAGGCAATTTAAGATGAAAAACGCGTATTTAAAATATTTTGTTTCTTATTTTGCATTTAGCATTTCTAAGAGAAAGACCGCTGAGGTGAAACCTATAAAAACTTCAAATTCCATGAATGGATTTTAGAATGGAAGTTGCATTTTTTCCCACTATAACAAGATATTATGTACCTAATTCTATGGGCAAAGAAAAAAATAATGATCTGTAACTTACCTTATACATAGTTGCTTTTGATGATGTTTAAAGACTTATTGCATGGTTTCCATCCTTTCTTAATCTCCATTATTTACTTAAATGTATGTTCACCAATATAGTTTACAGCTGAAGCAGATAACTGAAAATGCCATTTGCGACGGTTCCCTGCAGACATTGTAATCAATCTAAGTGAACGATAGTAATAATGGAGATGACTATCAGCTTTACATAGTAAATGTGAAACAGGAAGAAGATAAATTTAATCGTATTGAGGGAAGAAGAATCGAAGATTTGGGTCACGTTTATATGTCCATCAAAACACTTTCCAGCTACAGCCACTTATGATCCTCTTTTTTGGACATGGAAGGAATATCTGAGAAAAGATAAGGGCTGAAGACATTGATTACATTTAAGGGTGGTGAATGCAGCTACATCACTAAACTATGGACCGAAGATTTCGAGCCACATAACGTCATGAATGGGAATACGGCTGCTCTAGTTGAGATCATTTCATCTGGTTTATGGCAACAGCCAAATTAGAAAAAAAATGTTGGTAGTTAAAACATACCTTTCAGGTCCATTGACTGAAGTAAAATAATGCCATGACATTGTTTGTAAAGTATAGGAAATGACTGTTCTTCGGGAAATCGAGGCAGCTGTAGAAGAAGAGGCTTCAATTGCAATTTCGAAGGGTGAAGTAAATTTAGATGGCATGCCTCTACTCACGCACATTTCTGACGGTAGCTGGTGTAAAATATACTACCACACAAATTATAATTCCTCCAGTGGGTTTGCAAGACATACTTCGAAGGACAGGACAAGAATGGAATACTACTAGTTTTTATATTACATTTTTTTCAGGTTGCCATTATGGGCTAGTACTATGGGCTATTGTGTCTTGGTGCTAAAATTATGGACTGCATAACGTGTAATAGGTCCAAATTAAAATATTTTGAGCAAATACAGCACACCTGTTTCAAAAATTGGAACGACAATCTATGCTCTTCCAGCATGGAAGCCGCTGTCATTGTGGAAGGCTTTCAGAAGAACGAGGAATTATTTGGCGTTTGCTACGCCAATCTAATTGCGATTGGAGATAGAAAAATTCAAATAAACATTTGAATTCACGCCCGTATAATAATTTAATCGTACATAAAATTGAATTTACTATTCACTTATTTAGACATTTTCGTGATAAGTTAAAGCAAGTCACCAAAACCAGTAATATGGTTGGCGAAAAAAGAACAATAACATTGAGAAAGCATTTGGAAAAAATACTCTTCGACTACGATGCGTAATCACCAAATGAATTCAACAAAAAAGAGCTGAAGGCATCAGTTTCCAGAAAAGAATAAATTATTCCGAGGTGATATTTGTGACATCTTGAGACACGTTTTTGAAGACCACTCCAAATGAGCTCCTTACTTAGAGTTCCAGAGTGAATGTGCAAGAAAATAACAATATATATGGTGATTTAAAAACAAGTGCACTATTTCCGAAGTTGGAAGAGATCTTTCAAAATTTTAGTCGCCAATGTATTAGTTTTATCCATGATGCTGACAGCAACCCAGTGGGGCGATTTCATTCCATCTTAGTAAACATTATCGGGGGAGATCGAATAAAGTTCACCCTACGCCGATCATATCAATAAAGATGTTCTGATGCTGTTATTCACCACAACTCCCGGAAGTTGCTGCATAAATGCATAAAAAAATATTTTTTTATGCCCGGGACGATTCACCAAAACGAACAAAAAAGCACCGGAATTGGAAGTGAGAAAGAACTCCTAGCTAGAGAACAGATTCAACTCAGAGCCAGAAAATCATTGTTTATAAAGAGAATTGATCGTTCTCATTATAGACCAAATGCTGAACGGCCCGATATGTCTTTCACAGAGTACGAATGAGAAATGTTTACTTTTACGAGGGATTATCAAAAGCGAGATAAAGATATTCACAAAATTAAGAAAGAGACGGTTCTGCAATCTGGAAGTATGCATCGGCATGATTAAAGAAGAAAACTTCTCACACCTTTTACCTTGGACGGATATGCAATATCTGCTTCCTAACCAATTTGTGAAAATTTGGTGAAAGTAATTTTCTATGGGCAATGAAGTTTAGGCGTACGGAACAGAGAGTGAATTCTTGGCTCTAAAAGATTTACCTGGCTGCTACACCCGATGGGTTAGTTGAAGATGATTGGGTGATTGAAATCAAGTGCCCGCGGTCAGCAAAAGAAATGACGCCCGAAGAAGCAAACGCTTAAAAAAGTTAAAATTTGGAAAACAAATGGGAATGGTGTGGCCACTTTTGTTAAGCCATGGTATAAGGTGAATTTGCAAACACAGAGACAACTGCATGTAACTCGGCGACATTACTGCTATTTAGTCTTATGAACTACAAAGGGAATTAAATTAAACAAAGTTGCTATGGATGATATCGTTTCGGAAACATTTGCGTTACCTACACTAAAAAAATTTACTTCAATTTTTTGCTGCCAGAAATCATTGAACCACGTCATTGTTAGTCTATGCCAATAAGAAATCCAGTGTATATTGAAGAAGCAAAATTTAGGCATAAGGAGAAAAATAATGTTTAGCCCAAGAAACAAGGAGTTAAAATGATCAGAGCTTACTGAATTTTACCTTGCTGCAGACAGGATTATTTTTGTTAATATGACCATTAAAAAGTACTTGCAGGATCTTCTGTGCATACATTTCTTAATTTCTATTAATATTACCAAATGTAATATCTATTTCTGCAATGTTACTTGAATAAAATTAGATTTTATTGAAACATTCTGCTTTTATTTCTCGATGCAATCAATTTGGTGGCGTTTCCATGCAGAAAAAACGCGTAGATTGGTTGCGATTGCTTTCCACCTCTAAACTTATCTACAGAACTATTCCTTGCCAGTGAGTAAGACGCGTTCTCTTAATTGATTTTGCCAGTGGTATGTGTAGTTTATGGGTAATTTAACACATTTTATCTAAAAATAACAAAACTTGCATTAAAAAGGAATGGTGTGTTTTTGCACCACGTGCGGGTATCCATTTGCCGGAAGGTCATGCGAGTGACCGACGGATTACTTTGTAAAAGAATTTATTCACTCATGATGGCTATGTACATAAGCAATTTCGTACGTTATATATACATGCATAAATGTTATCCTACAGTAGGAAATAAGATTTTTCTGGGGGATAAGTTATGAGTGTGATAGTTCCTGCAAACAGAATTTAGTTATAAAGCCCTTAATTTTAAGGAACTCATAACTATCTAGGAAATAAGTAAATGCTTGTGCAACCAGCCATAACACGGAGGCAAAATTCACATTATTTTGCCTAAGAGAGCTTTATTTTGCGATTATACGTTAATTAAGCGTATCTTCCCCACGCACTACATCGACTGGTGAGAGTAGGACCACTTTTAATCCGGGATTTTTGTTCCTTCACGCGTAATATGAAGCAGGGAAATCAGACCTGCTGCAACATTAATGGCATAAATCTTTGTCGAACCATTTTGGGTCATTTTAATTACAAATCGTGCGCTGGACTCGTTTACCAAATATCCATGAAGATCAACTTTCCATTATAGATACCGTCTCCGGAATGTTATCGCTATAAAATCAGTATCCAGAAGGGTCCAAGTTATTGAGTAGACCCTCGCAACGTTGACGCAACGCTGACCCCTGAGGCGATTCAGCAAAACGAATTGCTTACGTTTCGGTTAATTTCCCGTACCTTGCTGCTGCTTCCAGTTAAACCCATAGTTAACGATGTTGCAATAGGGTCTAATACTAACCATAGAAATTGCCATAAAGCTTTTTGATAGCATTTACATAGGCAACTCAAGGTCAATATGTTACGGTTCTAATGAAGAGACATAACCTAAACTTCCCCTAACCTACTAAACTTATCCCAACAGATGATCTCTCATGCAGCCGGGAAAGCAATTTTCTCATGAGCGTTATTTTAATCCGTCGTGACGTATTAGGGGAACGTTCACTCGTCCATCATGAGCGAATAAAGGTGGAATGTAAACTAAAATATCACTTATCTTTAATACATAAAAATAAGGAAGAATCTGTCTTCCTTAAAGCCAAAGGGAAATCGGCGGAAGACTTGGTGAATATAGCAGTTCGTGCGTTATAAGCGTGACAGAGGAGACACTACGAGCTATAGCCTTCAGTAAACAGATATTTAATTTCTATATCTAAAATTGATTGTAATTATTATATATGCAAGCTCTTTACTCTGATTATAAATAAACGTCCGAGCATTTATTTTGCTGAGGTATTTTGTACCCCGGATTTTTCGCAAGACTAGAAATTATAAATAGAATAATGTAAATAACTAATTAAAACAGAAAACTACATACTGTGTAAAAAGTAACACAATATTTTCTATACATTATGTGATAATTGAGATTCACAGTGCTGAACACATCAGTCGCGGAGGAGACTGTTTTGAACGCTACCTTCACAATAAGATAAGTATCTTAAGTAGCAGATGGTACGAGTCGGTAAAATTAAGATCGCAGGCGATATTAACTGTTAAAAACGATGTATGTTGAACACTCCCTCAGCCATCCCTCTCTGTCAAACATTACTGGATATTTAGTTGTCAGAGGACAAAAAAAGAGGGACTATTTTTTAGAAAGATTAAGTTGCTTATATAAGCTACTTCCTCTACAATAATTATAATTAGGTATAGGTAGAGAGGGTTTACATAGTATGAAATTTTATCGTGTCAGAATTAGATAATATAAGGGAGATTGGGAGCGGCCTGATGTTTATACATTTTATCCACTGCCAGCAGAAAGGCGGCGGGGACTCATCGCAGAATTCCTAAGGCACAAGCTATGACACAGGCACAGATGTATGTATGGTGTTGATAAACGTTGAGGCCGATATAGAATATTGTCCTCATTGGCTCCCCTCAACATCCCTCTAAAGGCGAGTTCACATCTACGCGTTTCACGTGAGAGAGGCGAAGCGTCCGCTCGCAGCCAATCGTGTTCTTTGCCTCGCTCGTTTGGCTTCGCGCGCGTAGCAAATTTCTACGTTGTGGAAGGTTACTCGGGATTTCCACCGGGTCAGGTTCTCCAACTCCATCTCGGCCGACGTTTCGATGAACGAGTTGTCCATCGTCATCAGGGCATCAGGGACGATGGACAACTCGTTCATCGAAACGTCGGCCGAGATGGAGTTGGAGAACCTGACCCGGTGGAAATCCCGAGTAACCTTCCACAATTCTATACGCCGGGAAAGCCTGCGATCATTCTTCAAATTTCTACGTGCAAATTTCCCAGAATGTAATATAAGACTGATGCTTGTATTTCGAAAAGAAAAGAACGTATACCAACCAGACGAAACAACTGGGGGAAACGGCGAATAGGGATGGAGAAAGTTAACAGGAGTCACCTATCTATAAGGGTATCAGTTCTAGTTATCCGTACGCAGATATTCAACTCTTCTTACTACTTCTATATCCATTTGCCGATAGATGTCCTCGCGCACGCCGATAGATGTCCTCGGAATCCTCGCGCACGATGACATCGCCAACTTTTAAATGTGAACCTTTCGTGCGTTTTGCACGTTAACTATGCGCGCGCTACGCTCAAAACGTCTGCATGCATGTGAATCCTCCTCAAGGAGTCGAATATCTTCACCACGCTTCCCATTCTCCCTTCCTTTCTTATCGAAGCATATTGTCAAGTTCCACTCTAAGTCTGTAATAACACCCTACCATTTCCTTCTCTCTCTTCCATCTATCTTAGCAACTCCCTCTTGATACACTGATTTCTAATTGTTTGTGAACTTACTACATCCAACTTTGCTGCCTCCATGATTCCATTTCTCCAACTTCCTGTTCACTTTCCATTGCTTTCAATTTATCCAAAGATTTTAGGATTTACAGGATTACTTTCGAAATACTTAACCGGTAGGAATCATTACGTCATGTATCGGAGGATGCAAAGCTGTACCACTTATGGATGTCTCCATATGGTGTCTCCGTATGGATGTCTCTCAATGTGGTGGTTTTCCGTTGCCTTTCACATTGCAGTGCTACGGCCGATTCCGTGAACTTTCGCCCGAAGCTGTGGCAGTTGATACAGGACGGATATTTTCTCCACAGTGTTGCCGGGTAGTTTGGGTGTAGCATGCGGGTTGTAAAAAGTTCGAAGCCTCGTTGCCTCGTTCTAGATAATCAGCCAATGTGTTTTTTCCTTTTATATATTTTTCGTCTAATAATAATTGCTGCCACTTGTTGTCAGACCTGCGACCTTCAGATTGAGAACACGCAACCTCTGGGCCACTCCGACACACTTTTCTAACTTTATTCGAATTTGTATTATTTTTTCATTAAAATAACCAAATATATAGGTTCTAATGGACGGAGAATAAGCAGCATATAAGTTTCATTAAATTGGCTTTTTGTGATTAGAATTCAACGTTTTCTACCATGCTGCATATAACATTCCATTATTGACCTGGAAATGCGACATAAAAATGAAAAATATGGTTATTTTAATCAATTTTAGCCCAAAAATTGCGGTAATAACAACAGTAACCAAACAATGATTAAGCTTCATTATAATAAAGTTTGGTACTTTTCTACACTTTTTATATTTTTAAACACACTACGCGTTTCACCAATTTTATGGCATCGTCAGGTGTAGTAGTCTGTTTACATATATTATATTGTTGTCGTTGTTAGATACAGAACATTAAATTTGATTTTAAAGAGAAGTTTACATTAAAAAAATACAAAAAGGAAATGAAACAAAAATGAAAAGGAGGGTAAAAAATATTAACATGAAAATAATAACAACAAAAATGTACATCCAATGATTGGCACAGACAGTGAAATCAAGGGGTGGTGGTATGAGAAAGGTGAACATTTTTGACGAAAATTTTCCAGAAAGGAGTGGAGAAGTATGAATGAAAAGCTGATCATTGCATAGATTTGGAGATGCCTGATAATTTCAATTTGTTCTAATGCATCCATTTTTAAACCTTTGGGAAGGAAATGCAAAATTTCAGGGGTAAAGTCACTGACATGATTGCACTCTATAAGGTGTTTAGCAAAAAGGGAGACAAAATCTTTATTATTTAAACTACGGACATGTTATTTTATGCGTGTTTTAAAATTTAGACTGGTTTGACTGATCATTTGGCATTGCCTGAGCATTTAATTTTATATATATCCGACTTAAGAAGTTTATCCTCCTTGTCTTTACCGTTCAGTAGAATTTTGGATAGGGTTAGGGTTGTGTTAGAAGCAGCTTTCAGAGAGCTTGGTAGGTGGTTCGAAATTTTATGTGAAATGTCTCCCAAGAAAGGAAGAGAGCACCACTTAAAATTTGTCGGTTTAGTCGGTCGGCGGAGGAAATCTGTTTTAGAGCCAATATTTTTCGTTTCCTACTAAGTAATTTGTAGACTAAATCCGGTGTAAAGCCGTTGTTGATGGCTATACAAATTATAGTATCCAGTTCAGCTTTATATCCTATTGGGGTAAGGGGAATATTTAAAAGGCGATGAATCATAGAATTTAGAGCAGCATTTTTGAGGGAAAAATGATGAAACGAATGGCTAGGAATGATGTGGTCTGTGTATGAAGGTTTCCTGTGGATGGAAAATTCATGCCTATGCCTTGCAGCTTTTTACACATACCTCCCAACTACTTTCTGGAAAATTTTCGTCAAAAAACGTTGACCTTTCTCGTACCACCACCCCTTGATTTCATTGTTTTTGCCAAGCATTGTATATAAATTTTTGTTGCTATTATTTTCATGTTAATATTTTTTTACCTTCCTTTTCATCCTTTTTTTATTTTTTTTTGTAATTTTTCAATGTAAACTTTTCATTAAAATCAAATTTAATGTCTGTACCTAACAACGACAACAATAAAATATATGTAAAAAAACTACTACACCTGACGATGCTATAAAATTGGTGAAACGCGTAGTGTTTTAAAAAATAAAAATTGTAGAAAAGTACCAAATTTTATTATAATGAATATATAAAGTTTCTACAAAGTAGAGCCTGAAGTTGTGAACTTTAATGATTAATCTTATTAACACTCGAACTAAATAATTGTTCATTTAAGGGAACTCTACACTTATTATACTGCGGATACCCATATGGTTCTCTATATTTTAATGACAAGGTACCCTTTCATTAAGTAACCTGAATATATTAATGAGATCTTGAGTACTTTTTCTTTAAATCTGGTATTGCAGAAGAGTTGCTGCAGGAGACATCAGAAAATGTTTTTTCCGCTTTTCTCCCTCTAATTAATCATGTATATCCTCATTGTTTTGGAATTTATTTTTTTTATATTTTATGCCTCCTTTGAATGTTTGGCTCGATCAATATCTCGTTAAAATTTATGAACTCTGAGGGAAATGTTATTGGAATAGAAGCCTTTGTAATGCACGATGGAAAATGCTCTTGTATGGCCATTTACAATTTTTAGGTTCCTAGAATAATACCAATTTCTGAAGAGGTTATGATTGAATAATACGATTCTTGTTTTTTGTATGAGTTTTTTATAATATTCATATTTTTTCACCTCGAAGAAGGTAATATTTGGATAAATGCCAATTCTCATGCAGTGTGTATAATCTGGGAGAGGATGACTGCAGCCCTCCATTCGTATCTATCCACAGAAAGTTTCATTTTACCCTTGTCATTATTTATCGTCCTTCATTTTTCATGTAGTTATATAAGAAATCTTCCGGTACAGAATTTTTCGTTCATTTATTCCTACATGCATTTCCCTAAAAAGCCCATTCTTCGTGTATGGCCAATTCATCTCGTTCTTCTTTTTTTATATCACATTTCATTTTCCGCAAAAGTGAGTGGAAGTAATTCTTCGACGGATGATATTTTTAAACTCCTTTACTTGCTATATAAGAGTCGTTGATTGTAAGGAAAACTCGATGTAGTTGGCAGATGATTGACGCTTTTTTCAACAAGGGAATACGAACGCATTTGCCTAGGAGTCTACAAACCATCTAAAACAGTGGGAATACATATCCCTGTTACCCTTATTTATCATATACCAGCTGAAGGTAACCGTTGAAATTCAACGGGTGTGAAAAACATTGAACTTATTTTTAAGAAAACCACAAAGCCTGAAGAATACTGTTAGCATAATCATTTGAGATGTTCGTATCCTATCTGGTATGTAGTGTTCGTTGTAGTAGACACGCTGACTGTTTTCCAGGTGCACGGAGAGTTGAGTGACTGTTTGTCCTCTTCCATGCACGGGAAACCAAAAAATGGGCCACGCAGGTTTATCACCACCTAAATAGCACCCAGATTGATAGATGGTCACCTCGTCCCTCCGTTTTTCTTGAGCCGTCTTTTGAGTGATTGACAGCTTGATCGCTTCCCTTGTGTACATAAATATATTTGCATTCAATGACCTAATTGAGTTGCGCAATTCAACGTTGATATGTGCGTTGAGTATCTTAATCAGGAATAGATAGTAGGGTACAATCCAGCGGCTGACACCGTCAAAATGAGCATTTTCAGCAGCAGCTACGTTTATTTTCCTATGAATCCTTAATTACCCGGACTGCGCCTTCGGCATAAAGGGTAGCCATAATTATTAGTTTCGGTTGCTAAATAAAAAATCTATGGTGATTCTTAGTGCACTTGCCGATTTTCATGCACGGATGTTGTTCATTGCGCAGAATTCCCGTAATTCTTTCGGGTAAGAAGCATGTAGTGACGTCATTATAATTTCCACGATCTTAATACACATTGAACTTTCGAAACAGATGGAACTATATTTGAACCAGATTTATTGCTTGTTACCCGTCCGTAGGTTGGGCTAGGAGAAATTTGTGCGGTTCTTAGCGTAACCCTTGAAACACCACGGGGAGATGATCATGAGATCGCTGGTGGGCATGTCTTTGAGCATCCAAGTCTAATCTTTGTCGTTTTTCTTATAAGGGCTCAATTTCTCGCAAAGAACACATTCCTAATGCTCTAGAAGATTTATTCAAAAGTTTACTCTTTTTTTTCTTTTAGGCATGTTGATGGATATAATTTTAAGTCCAAAGAAGGGAAACACAGCGGCGAGTGAGAGTATTGAATAGGCAACGCGATGATTGAGTGAATGTAAGTTTACTGCACTTTTACACTGTTAAACATATTTAAATAACTCGTAACGTTTATGAAGTGGGAATTGGTCTAAAAAAACTGTTTGCAATCGTTATCAAATTCAACGGGTGTGAAAAAAATTGAATGTTTTTTAAAAGAAAAAACACAAAGCCTGAAGAATACTGCCAGCGTAGTCAATTGAGGAGTTCTTAACCTAGTATGATACTCGTTGACGTTCCTTCGTTCGTTCGTATGATGAGGAAATTGGTCTAAAAAACAATTCGCAATCGAAATGAGAGGCAGACGGTTCCACTACGTGTAATACATCTTGAGTATTACACGATAATAAACAACGCCGTGTTTGTTCTGGCAACAGAGGCATTATTACCATTACTTTTCGCTGCACCTAAATATTCCTGCACGTTTAATTCCTTTATGTGTATCTTTTACTACGTAAATGTTCTCTCATATTCATGCAGTGCCCCTATGAGAGCTACTTTAAGAATAGTAATTGAAGAGTATACTTGTTGTAAATATGTATTGAATATATCGATTACTCACCGAAGCAATCTGTTATGGGGCCCTTGAGACTCTGGGCCCTTCTTTTACAGATTTTCTTTCTGCGTGCTATCATGGGCCTGAAGTAACAACTTTAATGCCAGAGGCGTGAATATCCTTTGAAAATCAAATATCTGGTTGCCAAGGAAATATGCTATTGTTGATTTCAGAGAAAAATGTGAGAATTTTCAGAAAAAATATGATATTCAGACAATTACGAAGCAAAAAGAAAATCGATTGAAAGAATTAGAAACTTCATTTGTTTAGCCATCCGTAAAAAAATTCCAGTCCTCTATCTTGAGTGAAAGTAATTTAAAAAAAAAAAAATGAAACCACTGCACCGAATCCAATGCTTAGCATGGACCACATGGGACCTCCAGAAGGGGCCTTTGGGGGCCCTGAAGGATGTTTAATATAGCCTATGTTACATTCCGATACATTTCCTTACTACATACTAAATTTCAGCTCAATCGGTTCAGTAGTGTTTGCGTGATTGAGCAACAGACAGACGGACAGACAGACACCATTCAATTTTTATATATTAGTATGATTCAATCCATCCCTTTGTCATGACGATATTATTGCGAAAAAACTGTATTTTTCCGG
Source organism: Pyrrhosoma nymphula (assembly GCA_963573305.1). Classification (NCBI taxonomy): domain Eukaryota; kingdom Metazoa; phylum Arthropoda; class Insecta; order Odonata; family Coenagrionidae; genus Pyrrhosoma; species Pyrrhosoma nymphula. The sequence continues at coordinate 140,757,509 of OY754329.1, read as the reverse complement.
TAACTCAATTTACTGTAATATTAGTTTATCCAATACGTGACGCTCATTAAATGTTCACAATATGTCTTTATTAAACTCATGAGTTTGAGTTTGTCAAACGATAAAAAATATTTTTACATCAATAACAACGTTTCGTCTGTATTTCATTTCGACGTCATCAGAATGAGTTAAAAATTATAAGGAACTTTACTGCATAAGTAAATTATTGATTATTGGAAATATCAAGAATAAAAATTTGTCGGGTTAGGACACCTGCATTGCATTAATTAGGTACACTTGAAATAATTACATTTTTTCATTGGTGGTTTTTTCTAGCATCAACCTCGTCCTCCCTCACTAATTTTAACCATTTTCAAGAAGGACACGGTTTTTTTTGGAAATAGCTTTCACATCTGTATCAAAATATGAATGATAACTTTAACTATCAAAATGTCTATTGTTAAGAGGTTAGGAAATGTAATGTAAAAAAAACTCTCCTCAGTAAATATTTTTAATTTCAGTACTAATAAACTGCCAATGTGGTGAGGGTGTGAATGGCTTACTTACTCTTCGTTCCAAGTGAAATCCCTCATTGATGATTTTGTGATTCTTAGAACCTAGCGCATGTTTTTTCTTATATTTCAGTGTTTTTTTTCACTAATAGGTCCTCAAATTTTATCCAGTTGTTACTGAATCAATTCTTTCCATATTTAATATATTTCTCGAGTTTTAACTATTCAAAAATAGATTTCCGATGCTCGAGTTATTTTTGATATATCTACCTTGGTCTACATTAAGGGAACAATGTAATTATTATATCAATAACGTATCGTGATAATAGTAATGTAATGAGATCTGAGCTTCTGAGCTGACAAGGTTCATGCTACGAAAATGTTCGCGGTTCCTGAAATGTTGTACATCTTCGGATGCATGAAACTGAACGTCAACGAGCTGCAGAAACTGCCAAGAACGCAACCGATTTCTCTGGTAACAATCTGCTTTGGTAATGTATCGACAGAAAATTTTGTATCGTAAGCTGAACGTTTCTTAGTTGTCACCAAGGAGTGAAGAAATGAGGGATCGGCTAAGGAATAAAGTGGAACTCGAGCAACAGATATCGCCCCGATTTACTGCGATCAATTAAAATCATAGATGGTCCCCAAGGACGGACGTTAAGCCTTTAAGAGGGTTTTCATTGTGAAGAGAATGGGAGTTCGAAAGGGAGGTTGGAGCTGGGGTAAGCCGAATGAGAGGTTCAAAGCTTAAGAGTCGGACGAGACCCGACGAAGGAGTTCTCTCACTCGCCTTCGCGCGCGAAATGTGTCCCCGCCTTTCTCTTCAGAGAAATGTTTCCGCACTCACAGTAAGAATAAGCAATCACTATCTGCTGAATAGGATTCCGAAGAGAATCTCTAATGGATTGGTGTTGAGAATAATTGATAGCTGGGACAATTTCAGAACACTGCCTTTATTTCGACGAACAAATGGACTGTATAACTAAGACGCGGTTGGGGGCTAGCAATAGTGCATGGTGAGTGCGAGCGAGTGAGACTGACTTGACAGGTGGACTCATTGTCAGTGCGAGAGAACAGGCTGATCCCAGCGCATGCGCACTGGGCTTCTTGCCCCTTCAATCAGGCGGCCGGAGGGAATTCAAAAGCTCAAACAATTGGTAGGAAGAGTAAGGAAATCATCCAGCTAGGCTTCTCCCAATGAAGGTTTCTCTCCCTCTTTCTTCTCCCTTTCCTACCTCAAACATTTCATTTCAAAAGGGTGATTCGGGAAGGAAATAATAAAAGAAAGCAACGGACTCACCGTTCATGCCTTTAATTTTTCTTGTTATCATAAATGCCCATGATAGTGAATTTAGATGATCGTACGAAATGATTGTACCGAAAAAAATAGCGATAAACATTTATTAAATTATCCAAAAATTGCTTGAACACAACTCTCCTCTCCATTATCTTTTCAGCCAGCTGTACCTTCAGGTTCCCACTTTTGCATCTCTTATCATCCACCTGTTAAGTACATGTAGGATAATATTTCATGTGTAGTTTTGTGGAAACAAGTCATGATTAAATAAAAAAGAGCATAGCATTATCCATGCTAAAATTAAATTCCATTCATTGGTCACGGGTGAAAATGTGGAAGGAAGGTCAATAACCTTGATAATGGCTATGAACTGCTTCTTTTATCTTTTTGTATATCGTTTTTTTAACTACGCAAATTTCATCTTCGGCCTTCACATTTATTTTGTATAAATCATATTTGCATCTAATATTAGTTGGATAGCAAAACGTCCACCGGAATATTAACCTTAATCGAATACATTAGCTAAGGCATTTACCAAGTGCCAAGGTGTACCAAGTACCAGCCATTTGAAATAAATATTCAATAAGATATCCTGCACATCACAGTATAATAGCCGCCTTGTTTGATAACCGGAGAGCAAGAGTATGTTCGGCAGAAGACCCTCCTAAGAAGTTCATGATTTTTTAGCGCAGTGGCTATTGAATTGTTTTCAAATAAAATTACACCAAAATGCTAACATGTTTTAGAAATACAATTTTTTTAAATATCTGGAAAATGAAATGAATTTTTGAGGAGTTAAAAACAAAAATAGAATTCACTCCTATCATAAGTGTATGCTAATGTTAATAATGTCACCCCCTATTTAGTGGATAAGTTTTAGTATTGTCAACAAAGGAGCAGAGAATGTGAAGGGTACGAGTTTCCAGTGCTGGTAATCACACAGTACCTTCTCATTCGTCTCTCCATATTATTCCGTTATTTTCAACTTCTACTTTCTTTCATTTCCTCTTAGGGTAGGCAGCCTAATATGGCTGCCTAACCAAAGTAATTGAATTCCTCCCAAGAATATATTTAAACCGCATTCAACATTCAATTCTTGGATCTCGCCATTCAGCATCTCTCAGTGTATGTATGAAAATATGCCCAGTAAGTATATCTGCTACTTTAATGATTTTCCATTGAACTTCTTATCTCACACACTGAGCGTAAGAGTTTCCCACTCACTCGTAGCTTAAAATATTTCACGAGGCAATATTTTTATTTTGGATTAGGAATTCTAGAACCTCGAAAAGGGCATTCATGATGAATGAAGGGCTTAATACTCTTCCAAAATATTTTGTGGGTGACTGTATGTACTTCGCAAATGTACAATTTTTTTAAATTTGATAATGACGAAAGTTTTTAGTCTCTACCAGAAATATTTCAAACCTGAAATTTATCGAGGCAGACACGTCTAAATATACATATTTTTGCAGTGCGACAATTTTTTAGTCCTTCCTAGGTCCTAACTTCGGATTCCTTCGAAAGTTTCTATCCTCGATAATGAGAAACTATCGGCGCTGTAAGACCTCGAAAAATCCAGTTATTCACGAGCTGGGATTTGTCGAGGCTATGATATCGTACAAAATGTAGTTATTGTTTTATTGTAAGACAATTGATGAGTATGAGGGAGATTTTGATTAAAGCAGAGTAAAAATATTAAAGTTAACTTGTACAAAGAGGCGAGGATAGTGATCAATCAGGTGACGCCTTTAAGAATTAATCTAAATAGCCTTCTACGGGATTCAATTACAATTGTTAATTCCACTGATATGCTGACGGCTCCAATGAAATCAGATATTCCTCACTAAAATTTGTTTTGATAAAAAAATTGATTACTGCATTTCTTGACATTTATAAGCATACATGCATGCATTTATAAGGATACGTGGACAATGGAATACCTTCAAAACCGGAGAACATGTCATGAAGTTGGGTAGACGGGGTTAATCTAACATTTCTGTCTCTTGTTCCTCTCTTATTAATCAAAGACCATCCATTTACAACCAAAACATCTCTCAGAGATTACGATTCAACTCACGTCATTTACTTGGCTGGAGTCTCTTTAAAGGAGTAGCATAAAGGCTCCATTTGTCTATCAAGGCATCTATGTCGTTGTGTAGCTTCATTGGAATCATTAAATGAGCATTTTCTAATGTTTGTTTTACATAAAATTAGCTTATTAAGAGATTAGGTATGGAGTCATCAAAGTTAGTCAACATGTATGAAATGCTAAACCCTGTCGAAGTTGCCATAGATGATATCTCCACCTTGGAAGAATGTTAACGTAGAATAATTTTTATTCATTCAAGTCAACTGCCATGCTGTTACCTCTATGGCACAAAGCATTTTCTAAATTTCATTAGTATGAAAAATCTTTTGTGTGAAAATACAATATTAAATCTGTTGAAAATTCTAAAAGATATGTTAAAAACATGATCATGTGTTAATTTTAATGTATTATTACTATAAAGAATTTTTTAGATTCAGCAATTCCTAAAAATTCAGATAAAGGTAGCAACGAAATCTAACTTTTGAGGTTCGTAAACAATAGCCTTACCTTCCATTATAAATCATCTTGTAATACTATGTCAGGATCCAGCAATTCCCTCATTGTAAATGTAACACCAACCTGTGCAACCGAAAAAATTTGGCATTATTAGATATTTTTTTCCTTTTTTCTTTTCTGTTAATGATTTTTATTTTTTCTCTATATAAAATGGGATTGATATTAATTAATTTTCATTCTTTCGGCTTATGTAAATTAGTGAGTTATTTCAGTTAATATATTATATATTAAATGTTTCAATATTTTGTTAAGTTATATATTTGTTTGAAAACTTAAGATGAGTGTTTCACGCGTATTCAAATTATATCGAAAGTATATTGAGTTTTTCAAGCTGAATGGTCAAATGCAAGAATCTAAATATTAAGTAACGCTTTTGTAACGTTCACTTCCAACGGAAAACAAGCACTTTCTCATCTTTCGTCCTTTCTACCGAGCCCACCTTCTCCGAATGGGTAACTATCAGCAATAAGTACTAACGGTGTCTTATATGCGCATCGGAAGACTTCTTTGATACGCTGCGAAGTTACAAATTCATTATTGGAACCAGACTGGATATTTGAGGCCATTCGTCCTGTACAACATCTTATTTCACAGACGTGCATAGAATTATATAGTCGGAGAACTTAGTTTAAATTGGAATCCCAGGAAAGAATTTTCCTGAGTAAGAATACAAACCTGAATGCGGGCTTTTCCTTTCAGTATTGTATCTCTTTTTCTATAGAAGTATGGCGCCAGGTTTAATAGTATTGAGACGATCATACCTTTTTTCGACGGTAGAGAAGTTGCCCCGATCAATGGAGGTCTGAGTTTGGCAGAGCTTTTGTCATGGCTGATTACTCCATGATATTACATTGAGACCGTTGGAAACATCATTAAAAAGAGCTAATAATAGATCATGAAAACGTATTTGAGTTGCTGAAGTCTCACAACCAAGAGAAGGTCACGGAATCTAGATTCCTGTTAAATTCATATCTAGCTACATATGCTATGACGTAAGCATGATTTCTCATGGAACTTAATGGAATCTCTTTCAGCTCAATATTGGAAAACATTTGTAACTTTGCAGCTGAGACATAACGTAGAAAAATGTCCCCATTCTTATTGATAAATCTTGCTTTCCTTGGTATGTTTTAATAATAATTATCTGTATTTTTTTATTTTGACTATGTTTACTAATTAATTCTGGCTGACACCCGAGTGATGAAGTAATTCTTGTACCTCTCAATGTGGAAAAAGAACAGTTAGAATATCCAAACGATAGTTATTTTGCCAAACGTGGTTTAGACACTAAAGCGTAATGTTCAAGGCATTGGTAGATGCCTTTTGTTGTGAGTGGCTTAATTGAAAACGGTACTATGACGTTGAAACCACGGATGATCATATGAACTATCACAATCAGATACAAAGTATTCTTTTTTCACTTGTTCCTTTATTTCTCCTTGACATTCCACGTAGTAAATCCTTAAATCGTTGAATATATCTTTACTTCTAAACATTTATATTTCTATGTCGTTTTAACGTTACTGACTTATTTTAATATTATTTTCCTATCCGCCTTTAGCTGTTTAGGTAGTTTTATTCTCTTGCCAATTTTCTCTAACCATAGAAGTAGATCTACTGGTCACTATGAAATATATTCAGCTTCAGTACTATTACTTGCCTAGCTAGATGCCACTAAAAATAACACTGAATATAATTGTGAATTAAGCAGAACGCAGGTTTTACATTGTATTCTTCGCATGGCATGGAAAAGGAGGTGCCCTGATGCTCTCCTTATCTCCATTGTTGCATGAGTCTCACCAAAATTCCCGCCAAATCCAATAGAAGCCACGAGTAACTAGGGAGTCGTTTTTAACCTCTTTTTTATGAGCAATGCTTGCTCCCTAATTGGCTTGGCTTTCTTTGGAATTTCTTAGCTTTTATTAACTCCATTGTATTCTTTTAATTGATGGGTTTCCCCTGCCTAAGTTGGTAAGTTATAAATTTGTGTCAGTTGAATTCTATAAAGGTGAAGTCATTCCTAATCTCTCTACACTGCCTTCACCGTTTGCAGAAATAATTTTACCCTCTAAGCCTTATCTCATATGATTCTTCCAACCAACACTTCCCAATTTTATACCTGCTCTCAACAGCAAAATACGATCATATTCACCAATTTCCACCTTGCTTACTATTAATCTGAAAAGCAAGGTGTGAGTCGACCCCTTGGCCCATTTCAGGGTTTTATGTTAAACCCTGAAATGTCTTGTTATGTTAAACCCTGAAATGTATTCAAAGTCGAGATCACGCGACGAAAATTCCTTGCTTAAGTTTTGTGCAGCAGCCCTCAGGAAATTTGTCTAATTTCCTCTGTTTTCATACTTATTACCTTCTCCTTTGAATATTCATATTGCTAAAGCGTCTTCATTTCATATCCTCACGGTATCTTTTGCTGTACAAGGCGTAATAGTATTCATTTTATTGATTAGATGAGGTTATAATGTACAAAATGCCTCAAGGAAGAACTTGAACGCATAATTAATCTCATTATCGTTATCAGCATATATCAATCCGAAGATATAAAGTCCACCACTCCATTTTATACACAGATTACTGATTTATAACGCTAATAATTTAAGTTTTCACATTTTCATTTTACGTAGTATATCCCTAATACAGTGATTCTCAGAAAATATTTTGCGTCCATTATAAAACCCTGATATTCCTAAGGACTTTCTTCTTCAATGGGTTTCTATGAACAGACATAGTAAGTACCACATTTTGACATTTGGTCTTGTAACGATTTCCCTCTTGTTTAAAAGGAAACGGTTACATAAAAACATATATATACATCAGTAAAACTTTTTATACTACTCTTCACAATAATTAATACATTTATTATGCGAATATATTTGACACGACAACACAAATAACCAATGTTTCCTCAAGAAATAATATTGGATCCAATTTACAAATATAATTACGTTAGTTTTCAAATATCACTAGTTAACTTTTTATGATACTGGTGATATATTTTATGTTTTCAATCTTTTTTAGTTCAGCTCGTTGTAATTAATAATTATCACACTTATCGTGATCTTGAAAGTGTCCGCCGGCGTAAGATCTCATATTCCACGTATTTATTTCCCTGGTCCCTCTCGAAATGCTCCTATAACATTATCTCTCGGCCTCTCTCCTTTTTTGTTCACTCCCGGCACCGTATGTTTTTATCACTTTCTGCCTTCTGCATCTAACTTTTCTCCGGAATTTACTCCAGGATATCTCTTTTCGTGCACACTCTCCTTCCTCTTTTTTTTAACAATAAATCCTCTTCCTTATTTATTTCCCCCATTTCTTAGTTTCAGTGTCTCTCAAAATTTATTTATCTGCGAGTCCTTGGTTTCATTTTTTAATTGTAATTTTATATAATAATTTAACATTTTATTAAGTATTAACTATTTCCGGGCCTCGGGATCGGTGCTTTGTTACAATCTCTAAGATTAATCCTTAAAGGTTGATCCTTCTTGGAAAACCAAAGTTAGACCACTTCAGAACGCAACATCTCTGCGTGTAGGTACTAACGGAAGCTGCGCCATAATCGGACCTTTCCCAGGATAAAAAAAAATGTAGTGCCTCTTCCTCCTATGAGTATTGGTCGTACATCAGAAAAACCCTTGCTGATGAAAGGAAATCGGATTATTCCGGCCTCTGCTCTGGCTGAGAGTGGCAGTGTCTGCTGAGGGAGGTGAACCTAATAATATCCCCTTGGGCGGTCAGGTTTGATTGTTGAGATGCTGGTGAACTTCATCCCTATCCCTTCATCTCGAAGTGGCATGGAAGTGGAAGGGAATCTTCTGTGGAGAGATTTTGCGTAGTTAGAGAGATACAATTTAAAGATAGCCGGAAAATATCTCCCAACCTTGTTACCTTTATTATTTGTATGTTAGAAGCTCTGATTGTGACAAAGTTACATATAACAAAATATCCCATGATTAGTTTCATAAAATTGTAACTGATTAATACCATAAATTTTGGAATTGATGTTCGTTTGCCATGAAGGAATCTAAATTTTTCCAAAACCGCAAGGCCTGAGCCGATCAACTCATTTTATCATCTTTATTTGCTTCCTTTTTAACGCCAAAATGTCTTCACATTTATTTACGTTTCTGGACTTGGAACTTAAAGCTTTACCTACATTTTTCTCAAATTGGCTTTGCTATTTATGTAACTCTATGACTGGTCATCTAAGGCACAGGTTTTACGGCAACATTTTCGGGCTTAACTGTTGCAGGGTATTAGTTCGTTCCAAGCATTGGTAATCTTCCAATGAAGGCCATAGGCTAAAGACTAAATTTTTAGCAATCTTACTTTATGCAAATCAATGTAAGAAGCTAAACATTCATATTACATCTCTCTCTCCCTCTCTCTCTTACCTAATGTGGTCAAGTAACTTAAGAAAGATATCTTTAGAAAACAAATGCTGGCGCCAAACGCTTAGGATTTAGGATACCTAAGGAGTATTGAGGGAAAGTCAGAGGATAAGAGGGATTATTAAATTCTTTATAATAAAGGGGTGGCTTTTATGCTCCATTTTGTACAAATATTTTATAAATATGCTCCTTTGGCATGGTAATGTTGATAGAATGGTGTGGAGTTGAATCGTCAAATAAACAAATAACAGAAGGTCAATTTAGATCTTCATTCTACAGTATTTAAACGTCTTATCATAGGAGAGTAATCTATTTAATTATTACCTCTCTTTTTAGAACTATTTGTAACATATCCCCCTCACTTCACTTGTATTCCTTACATTTATCGTCGTTCTAATTCTACACGGCTAGATCAGCAAATCAGAACATGAGACCATTTAAAGCATGTGTTTAAATTTAATAGTACATAAAAAAGCTTTAAAATCAACCATACACATCAATCCAGAGTATTTAATTTACAAATGTTAACAATTTTAATATCTTATTTTCAATTAATGTGGCCATGGAAATCAGTTTCTTTTACTGGTTTGCCTGAACACAAAGTTGGCACATATAGTCAGCATTGAATATTTTCTTCTTCCTTTTATCAAAAGTTTATGCAAGTAAAAGTCGACACTTCGGCCCGGTTCTTTATAATTAACTAAGCCACAGATTCAAGAGCCAATATATGAATGATGGCCGTGAGGTCTAATTCTTACTCACTTAAACCTTATTTTACAAAATAACAAGATTAATACCGAAAATGACATATTTACGATACACCAAAAATAGGACGCCACAGGTCAGGTTCATACAGGAAAGCTGTTATCCCCTCGACTCTCGATTCCAATGGACGTTGTCCTCTGCTATTTACGTCATTTGGTCTTTGGTGCCGCCTGGTAGTGTCGGATCTGCTACACAGCTGCCTGGTTTCTATCCGCATTCACTTGTAGATGCTTCTATTTACTTTAGTGGTATTGATACTGGCTACGTAATCTGGGCGAGCACTTCCCACGTCCTTATATCATGGTGTCTGTGTGAGAACTCTCGCTCGTTACCTATTTTAATTGTTAGTCGGCGTCCTTTTTCTCCCCTTTTCCTTGTCATATGATTTTTCGTTGCCTCCCTATAGGCTTTCTTGTTTTATAGCGACCGAAATGTTTATATCGGCAATTGTTCACCCCATCCCCCGGTAATACTAAGTTAAGAAGACAAACATGGCTTGTTGTTCTTAAACTATGTGGGGAGATCTTACTCAAACATGGCGAACTCATCGTTATATTACAATATGTAAGAGATTTAAAAAATAGAATTGCTTCCCAAAGTCTGCTATACATGCTCTAAGAATATATTCTTCAGGTGAAAAAAGAGCGTCAGAAGCAAGATAAGAGTAATGAGCACTTATAAAATAAAATGACGAAATTTTGGTTCCTCTTTGATTTAAATGGATAAAATAAAGTCAGTGGAGAAAACTCTAAGGATGCCAGTTAGATTTAAAGTTCATTTATCATGAAGCTGGTAGTTTGACAGTATTGCAATTTTGAAACATTCTTTCAATTTCAATTCGATCCTGAAGGTCTGTAAATATGCGTGACCCCTTAAATTGATGTTATTTCCTCAAATCGGGAAAATTGAATGTTGTTGCATGAATACTCTTTGAGTGACCTCTAAATGTTAAACAATCGGGCTTAAATTTTTAGGATCCCCCTTCGGCACCCCATAGCATACTTTTAGAGGAAGAAATCTAAAATCCGAGGAAATATATAAAATTAGCAACACCCTAGGGTACTTATGTAATGCAACTGCCATAAGGATGCTTTTACCAAGAAAAAGCGTTACAAATTAGAAAGATAATATATATTCATGTAATTAATATTCTAGTATTCACACTCTCACCAAAGCGATCGTTTGCTAAAAAGGGATAACATTCCTATTTCTCTCGGATTTCGAAAAATAAACTCTGCCCTTCTGTAAATAGTAGCCCTGTTACTGTCCAGCAACTTACTCTCACAAAGTATTTCACGCCATTATTTATTCAGTTCTGAAAAAATTGTACCCGTATTCATGCCATGCGAATTTATTTTCCCGATATTTTATCTAGTATTGTCTCATTAACCATTTTATTGCAGCTTTCAAAATCCTACTACTCATGACTAGTTATATCCATTTCTCTTTATTTTCGCTCATTTACTCTCAAAGCTCTTCCAGAGATTTCTTTTTCTGATGTCTAGAATTTCTTCGTTTAACTTCCTTTCTGTCAGTATTCTATCTGCCCTTCATCCGTATTTTATACGTCCTTCCCGAAATCTATATCTCTGAATGCATTTTCTCCTGTATTGTCCATTTTGTATAAGAATTCAAAGCAATGATCAAAGCAAACCATATCAAACATCCCGTCAGTATTTTCTTAACTTCTTTCCTTTTCGCTAGCTTTTTTCATTATTAGCCACCTTTTCCATTTTCGTAATTCCCGTCATAACAATTGGAATAATTTTTCCATTTATCTGTAGGATACCATTAATAGAGTCAATTTTTCTAAGCAAATTACGTTAAACCTTGCGTAGTTCTTAGTTTACGATTCTCTACTCTATCCCGGGCTTAAGCATAATTCGTGGTCTTTTTTGGAAATTACTTAATAGAAGTCCAAATCTGGGTTAGAAACAGAACTTACAACCAATTAAAAAAAGAATAGCTTCCCTTAATTCGTTTTAAAAAAAGCCTAGTTTCTTTGTAACTACATTGGAGTAAAAGAAGAAGAATCTCACGATGCTTTTCTTAGCTTAATGTGAACGTAAGGGAAGTATGGCATTCTTGATCAAAATCTCTTGTGCAACTTTTGATAAAAAATAAAAAAATCAATGCTCATGCTGGAAGGATTTGTTCGTGGAAACATGAGACCTGCATCTCCACTTCTGACCTCTCCCCTTGAAGAGGCCTTGCCTCAAAAAGTGGCCCTCATCTCCGCTTACGCCATTTCCTTCACTCGCCCACTCGGGCGAGATCGCACTGAAGTGTTCACCACGCAACCACGTACACGCAAACGCTATTCTACCGCGCAGCCGCTTCTTCTCCACTGTGTAATACTCCAGCCCCTTATCCCTCTCTCTCTTCCGGGAACACCAAACCTACTTCCCCCCGCATTGTCCTCCTCACTTTCGACCTTCTGCCTCGTCCGCCTGAGCCTCGAGGGAGTTGGAGAAGAAACCGTCAACCCAGCAGCCTCAAGAGGTATCAATAATTCAGAGGAAAAGCGCCCGGCATGGACCATCTCTGTCTCGCCCTCACGCGGTACCATAAAATTCGTCGTCATTTAAAAGCTACTTTTTTATTCTTTCGAACTAATCTGCAAAGCGTTTTTGGAAAAAATGTTCAACTAACAAAGGAATTCACCTTCGAACTATTATTTTAATTTGAGTTTTACTGTAAAATATCGAGAACATCCGAGATCCGTCGTCCATTAATATTTATTGGCCGGCCTCGGTGGTGTAGCGGGGTAACGTTCTCGCCTACCAACCCAAAGGTCATGGGTTCGAGTCCCACCTGGGTGGCCCCATCCAGGTCGTGTGTGTTGTCTTAATATGTATACTAAATAGGTTGAAATTGGCGTAAAACTGTTACCAATATAGAAAATATTATTTTAGGTTACAGTTGTAACATGACCCTCCGAGTCCCCGGCAAGCATCGGGTTTCATTACCGTCATAATGGCCGTAGACTCGAGAGGGGTTGTGCAGTAATCGCAGCCACGTCCGACGCCCATCGCATGTATGGCTACGCTGCGGTCGGGTCATGCGTCCGCAGTAGACGAAGTGACCCCAGGATGACGGCCTTCTGCATGCGTGCAACTAGTGATTCCGCCTGTGCCACGCAGGACGGAATGCACTTGATGTTGTTTATCAGTGAGCCCTTAACTCCACCGAGCACACCTATGATGAGGACCGCTAGTTTCACAGAGTGTCCGGGGTACATCTGTCGAAGTTCGAAAAGCAGGTCTTGATATTTCGTCCGTTTTTCCACCTCTTTCGCATACATGTTAGTTTCAGCCGGAGCAGAAAATTCAATGACGAGCATGGAGCGTGTGAGGTGGTCGAGGAGAACGATATCAGGCTTGGTCGCCTCCAACTGCCTGGTGGTGGAGAAGGAGTAATTCCACCAGATTGTACATTTATCGTTCTCAACGACGGACTCGATATCTGCAGGGGCATAGGGCAGCACAGGTGTTTCGTCGATGCCATAATGGTGTCGAAGGTGAAAGTATAGCACCCGTAGGGCCGCGTTGTGCCGAGCTAAATACGTTGACTTGGCGTAATAGCTACAGCCGGAGAGGAGGTGACTCAACGTCTCCGGCTGGGCTCGGCACGCCCTACATCTCGTGTCCGCAACCACCAACTTGAATATAATGCGGCGGTACACGAGTGTGTTTATATTATTATTTATGGAAAAGTACTTATTACTGATAGAGTATCTTCTGCATTTAGTTATTATCTACTTTGAAATAATTCAATTGTATTGCTGTTAGGTAGCTTATAATAGTCCCCTCCCTCATAAGGGCTTCCGGGTTTGAAACTTCAAATGAAAAAGATACCCTTTTTTTCTTCTAACTCGATGGTGATTCCTCCAGTTTCTTCCCCAAATGAATTAAAGTCTACGTCAATATATTCTGCTTGTACCTATTCCATGACCGAAATTTCTCAAAGCAATATGGGATGAATAAAATTTGGTGGTAATCTAGAGACTTGAAAAAAATTAACGAAGAATCAAAGATGACGGATACGCCGAGGAGTGACAAATTTAGAAGCGCAGAGGTGGCATTGAGAAGAAAGAAATTCTTAGACGAAAACGAGAATGAAGTGTAGGTGAATGGAGTGAGATATCAAAGATGGTGATACTTGAAGGCTTTGGCAGAAAGGAGTGAATTGACAGGTAAACGCATTAGGGATAGGAACATTAAAGGTATTTTATTGAGGTGAATGGATGTATGTAGAAATTATTCTACTTCTAATGAATTAACCCTCAGGCGCGCTCAGTTTTTGTCACGCAATTAGGCGTGGGGTCTGGCATCCCCCAAAAATTTAAAATAAATGAATTATGAATTATAACACTTTCTGAACTTATTTTACCCGAATATTCTATATCCATATCATTTTTATAATTTATACAACAATATCGATTAATGTTACCTTAAACGTCATCATTGTCGTAAATATTCTCATTTCTGCGCATAATTTCGTGGAGTTCTAATACGCTTGCCTGCATTAACATATTAAAATATTATTTTTCTTTTCTCACAAAAAATACCTTCTATATATATTGAATAAGAATTTTTAAAAATTTGATTCTCGTAAACTTCAGTTAGGGAATTATATTACAATTATATACGCCATGGACAGAAATGGAAATTAGTAGGAGCGCGGGGTCCCTGTGACTCCCATGACTTAAAATTTGTAAGTCAAATTGAAATTATCTACTATTTAAAAAATATTTTGATTTGTTATGAGTCAATAGAAGTGTTTTGAAGGCATAGAATATATTTTTAAACATTTTAAAAATTACAGAAGCAATGATAAATCCGTGGGGGTCTGCTTACCTACCTGGAGCATGCCTACTAAAGAGTTAAATATAATGAGGAATCGGATGTTTCAGTATGAAATTGATTATATTGAGACATTTTGTTATTATGTAAATTCAGGTTAATAACTGCCTTACCCTCATGAAGAATGAGTAACATCAGATTTTAATCACAATTTTAGTGCATACGTTTCGACTAGAGTGGAAATAATTTGGTTACTGCGGATGACTGGTTATCTCTAGGCTGTTTCTCCTTTTTCTCTATGAGATTTTTTTGCAATAGTGTCCTGCTACACAATTTAATTACATTAGATTTTAATACTCTTAAATGATCAGCTAATAGGCCTGAATAAATGGAGGTGGGAAGAGAGTTCATAGAAGGTAATGATTTAGTACTTAAGTCCTCCGGTTTCATTAGTTTTCTTTCAGTTTAAATGGGTGTCTCATACCAATCTTTTTCAACATCCTTAAGGAAATTTCCACTTCTATCATGCAAATTTCTATCTTGCGTAGACAAAAATACCGATATATGTGAGTCCAAGTGATTAAAACCAAGTGTAAATATGGCAAAATTCTTTTCAAGCACATTTCTCTTAGTTGTGAAATGTTTCCACCGTAAGCGAACAGGTATAAATTAATAAAAGACCACATGGAAAAACACAATCTCTAGCAGCATGTTGGATCTATATTACGATTACACAAGGGATACTTAGGCTGCATGTAAAGTTAATCCAAACAGATCTTCTCTAAGGTCTACCATAGGAATAAACTACGCTGGAGCATTTCCCTGTGGAATGGCCACACCATGAACTCTTGAACTTGACTTTTTCCAGTTAAAACAAAGATCAGCATAACTACAACAAAACTCTCTTCTAAGAATTGTTATGAAACCAGCAATTTGTGTGTTTTCCAACACATTACTTAATGGTTTCACTCTTTGTAATAACTCTCTGTAAGGGTAAGTTCAAGCTGAACGAATTTAATTGTTTGTATTTCATTGACTAATGAAAATTTCCTTATTGACCCATTTCATGAAGAGTGCTTAGAATTTTCTTCATTTATTTAACTTAATAAATTTCAAGTCCCAATAACCAAATACCCTGAATTTAGCCATTAATGAAAATTTTTTTTCTCAACTTCAATTGGCAGTTAGCATAGCATACAAAATCTGTCAAGAACTAATTATTTTACCTGATATTCAATATCGGTCCAACTTATTTTCATTACTTTTAATAAATCATTTCTTATTTATTTCATAGTGTTCCTTATGGTGCTAGTTTGATTCCAAAATACATTGGATAAATACATTTTAATAGTTTTCACAAAAGATTACCGCTAAATTTCTTTTCTATTTATTTAAGGTAGGCAAAATTTTGTTTTTTATTAATAAACCGCTTATGGAAATGGTGAATTATTAAAAATTCTTTTAAAAAAATATAGATAATTTCCTTGATGAAATGAATTTGAGCGAAGGAATAGAGATCTCACAGAAAATATCTTATTACTTAATTGCCTAAAATCACCATTCATAGAAATTGACTTGTGCCAGAAAAAATATTATTTCTTCACCAACTATTTACTTTCCTCAGCCACAGGCATTTACTTTTCGTTTTATGTAATTATCCATCTATGCCTCCACGTGTCCTGGAACAATATTCAACGGAGGGAATGGGTCACTTGATCACTAAGTAAGATAAATAATTTGCAAATATAATATACATAGGCATACATATAAATTTACAACAATAGCCGTTTTTATTGATCTTTTGAGAGGAATATTACAATTATGCCTTCTATAATATTATTCACAGCGATTTGTACCATACGCTCAGTAGTCTCCAGGGAAACTTTCCTATTTCCGCTAATTAGTTTGATTCCCTTGTCTCACCGTTGCTCTTGGGCTGCCTCTCTTTCCTTTAATTCTTTCAAATCACTCTCTCCGCTTTCCCCTCCTCTCCAAGTAGTGCAATTATGAGCAAAGAGCTATGCAAATTTGATTCTTCAGATGATAACGCTGTAAAAACTTTTATTAATATCGGAATAATTTTAGGATCCTCATTTATTAATAAGTGAGAGTCAAACTTCTACCAATTTGGTTTACTCGGCTAATTTCTTGCTGAAATTTCTCGATCCGCAAAACTCCCTGGGCATCCTCGTGCCATCAATATCTCACTTCGATCCCCAAACTCTTTATTGCTCTCACCACTTGCTCTTACGTTATTCAAAGTTTTCTCTCCCCGTAGCGCTGGCGATTAAGCATTCGTTAAGTCTCCAAAGGGTTGGGGATTAAATCGAGAAAATGGAAATTTAAGCCCGAAATCTTCGGCAATCTTCGGAGGCACTTTCATTGTCACAGATGGAATGGAATTAGAGCCACAATTTACCAGATCTATCCACTAATTGATTGAAAACACACGAGAAACACGGCGTTGATTAATTTAACCCATATGTGCACACCCGGGTGCCCACCCTGTCATATTTTTGCTTTTAACATCAGTAATAATTAAAATTTTAATCTGAGCTTCAGGATCCCCATTATTTAACTCCTCTAAAAGCTAAATAACCACTGACCATTTTTTTTTTTTTTTTTTCATTTTTATAGGTAAATAAAATGGCGTCAAAGTATATGTGCTCAGCGGACACACCCGGGTGCCCACTGCCTGAAAAATGAAATTTATACCCGAAATTGATTAATAATATCTTAAAATGAGTTTTTGAGATCACAGGGCTTATTAAATAAACAACTGCAACAATTTTATGGCAAATTAGTTAGTACTAACATTTATTTAACACAATAAATGCATATTTTCGTGGATAAACAATATTCATCGCAGACTGGTTTTTCGCAAAGTGATGTAAGATTTGAACTACAGGTTACACTCTGAATATGGTTAAATGTTATATATGCGTTTGTTTATCTTTAGTTTGTTTTCGTTCATTTCGTTATTCGTTGTTTGCTGGGGGCCGATTGTGTAACTTAGGTGATTCCGTTCGGAACGGAATCGGGATTCCGAAGACGTTACGAATGGAATCAGCAACAATTCCGATTTGCGATTGAATAACTGATTCCGATTCCATTCGTAGACTCGGTTTCCATTCGCATGAAATTCCGATTGGAATTTTATACGTTGCCAAATCTCACCAAATCTATGCTCAATATAAGCTTCTGCGCATGCGCTAATGAGTCCCCCCCCCAAACCTCCCCCCTTCTCCAAGTTCAAAAACATTAGAAAGTATGTCGAGGCGCAAAATATACTATTTTATCAACTTTACCGGGAGAAATGTATTGACACTCGTACTAGATGCAAAATTGAAATCTGAGTTGAAAGAGCAATGTGATTGGTATGGAATGGACTTTGAGGTTAATGATAATGATTTATTATCAAATAATGAGGGCGGAATTCCCTCTGAACGAAAGACATTAATTAAATAAAGGACAGGGTCTTTGAGATACTTAAGGAGACAATGATTGGACCAATGGATTATAAAGTACATTTTGTTCTTCATTCACTGCCATTTCAACGGTGTGTATATATTTCTCCTGTATTCTTAGAGTATTTTAAAATTAGAATGAATTTTGATGTCACCATGGATAAACTCACAAAGTGCCTTAAGTGCTCATAAAACCGAGATTCATACTTAATTTCTACCTTTCATTACATTTATGCCTAATCCTTTATCTGAAAATAATATTAACACGGTAATTTCACTCTTGAATAATGCGAAATTTACTTACTCTTAAATGGACCAGAATGGCTGACCATCTAAGAGATCTTATCGCCTCAATTAATTCAACCACTCATTCCTTTAATAAACGATTTAACTTAGAGAATTCCTCCACGGGTATTTCGAAAGGATTCATTATGTCCCTGATTTCCCTCGATTTACATTACGGCGGTCCATTTCCTCTGCAAAGAATGTCGTCAGAGCGTAGAGGTACGCCATTTTGTTGCTCTTTAGAAGATAATTCCGATTCCATTCTTTAATTCCGGCATCTCATTGTTAAGTGGAATTATTCCGACCCTAATGGAATTGAAAATTCCGTGTGGAACGGAATTGAAGTTTTCACAATCGCATTTCGTAATTCCGCGCGGAATTCATTCAAAATGGTGGAAATTCCGCTACGGAAAATACAAACGGAAAGTTACACAATCGACCCCCTGGTTGCTATGTGTCATTCATTCTTGGAATAAACGCCATTGAAAACGCATCCTGACTTTCGAGTGCTTATAATTTCAGAAGTGAGATCCATCGAGCTGCTATTTGAGATTTCGACCGAGCTGTAATTCACGAAGATTTCAAGACGAGGAATAATCAAGATATTGTTCCTGTGATTTCTTCCGACAAAATAAAATGGTCGACTCGAATGAACTGACGGTCGCGGACCTAAAGGAAATACTCCGACTGAAAGGACAAGACTCGAAGAGGAATAAGGCGGAAATGGTGTTGCGCCTTAACTCTGCGAATCTCCAGACTATCCCTCTTTTGCGAGAAGCTCAGAAGACAGCTGAGCAGTATCGGACGGAGCGAGACAGCATGATTCGGGAACGGGATGCTATAGCGGGCGAACGAGACCAGGAACGCAACGAAATGGTCCAGCAGATCAAGGCGCTGCAGGAGTCTTTTCGTGCTCTTCAGGACCAGATCGCTGCTACTGGAGGCGTTCGCCGACGGAGTCGCCGGGACTCAGAAGATCGCAGCCGCGTTCCTTCTGAAGGTAATTTGCGCAATCGCGTTTCGTCTACAAAAAATCTTGATGAACATCGTGATGCTGCTGAGATTGACGTCTCCAGCAATTTTTTTCTAGATGGTGACGGGCTTGGACAACTAGACGAGCAATCACGGATGGAGAAAAACACCGGAGGCAAGGGGACGGCGTTCACTCGAAGACCTCGACGAGGAAAAACGTAACTGAAATCCGACGGATCTTGGGTCCTTGTCCACGGGTTCCAATCTCATCCCCAGGTCGACGGCTACCTGACTTCTCCGAAAACGATGTACCTAACCTCTTCGATCATACTCGCCGGACTGGATTTTCACTGGAACGACATCGAACCTTCCAAGACCAACAGGATTTCTACAACTACAGCGTTCAACGAGAAAGAGCTGCCAACTTCAACCAACGTGACACCAGAGGGCGCTTCTACGAAGAACAACCTTTGAAGATCATCAAGTAATAAGGGATTTTGATGGAAACTTGAACGATTTAGAAAATTGGAAGCGTCAGGTTAAATATTTGACTCCAACTTATAGCCTTTCCGATAATAACAAAATAATTTAATAGGCCTAAAATTGAAAGGAAAAGCTTTAAAATGGTTCCAAACCAGAATAAATTCAATTTAGTCCAGACGATTTACTTGATGCCTTAAGTAAAATGTTTTTCCATAGTCCTAACAAAATCAAACTTCGTAGAAAATTTGAACAACGCTTTTGGCTGAGAAATGAAAACTTTAGCGAATACTTAAACGATAAAATTATTTTGGGAAATAAAGTCCCTATATATGAGGATGAACTTATTGATTTTGTGATTGATGGAATTCCAGATAAATATTTGAGAGATCAAGCTCGAATGCAGCGATTTGAAACAACTGAATCATTACTATACGCTTTTGATAAAATTTCTCTCAACAGTAGAAAGTTTCCAATGGATCGTTCTAAAGACTCGAATTTCAAGTTCGGATCCAATAATACCACAGAAAGATCTGAAAATTCTTCACAAATACAGAAAGATGAAAATAACCGTTTGGACTCAAATAAAAAAGTCACTAGGTGCTATAATTGTTGGACTCCTGGACACATGTCTTTTGAGTGCAAAACAAAGCCAAAACGTGAAGGCATTGTATGTATCAATTGCTCCCAACCACATAACACAATCAAAGAGTGTCCTCAAAATAAGTCTAATTCTCAAATTTCAAATATTACTAAAAATCTTCCTGAAGATAATTATCGTCACTCTGTTGAATTCGAGTTTCTGGACGAAGATAGTATTTGTACTTTAAAATAAATTTCATTACTTAACAATGGTAGTCCAATAAGCTTTATCAAAGAAAAATTTGTTAAATTATCATTAGCAAAACGAGTAGAGGGATCATCTTTGAAATACCACGGTATCAATGAATCAAAGTGTAAAGTTTTATGCATAGTAGAAGTCAAATGTATTTTTGAAAATGAAGACATACCTCTATTATTATACGTTGTACCTAATACAACTATGGACTCACCTGTTGTTTTGGGTTGAGATTTTCACTAAGCATTTCAATTGAACATTACTAGAGTTACTTTTCCAATGATACATTAGAAATTTTGAATATAGATATTTCAACTGTTGAAACGACAACAGACGATTTGACTATAAACGACAAAATCCCTTTAGTAAAACATCTCGAATTGAAAGACATTTATAAATCATTCTACTTGGAACCTGAAAGACCTGACAAACCGAAAATTCAGACCGAACTCGAAATCAAATTGAAATCTCATCAACCATTCTATTTCAAACCTCGGAGATTATCGTTTGTGGAAAAACAAGAAGTACAAACAATAACTGATGATCTATTGAAACGTGGTATTATAAGACCTAGTGAATCAGAATACTGTTCACCAATTGTACTGATAAAACGAAAGAATGTTCAAACCCGTATGTGTGTAGATTATATATCACTGAACAAAATTATTGAAAAAACAACTATCCTTTACCTTTGATTGAAGATCAAATTGATATATTGAAAGGAAAAAATATTTCAGCTTGATTGATTTGAAAGACGGGTTTCACCATATTAAAATAGCTATGGATTCCATTAAGCACACCTCATTTATTACTCCATTGGGACAATTTGAGTATCAATTTATGCCATTTGGTATCAAATGAGGACGAGCAGTTTTTCAAAAATACGTAAACGATATTTTCAAAGAATTGATTCGATCCGGAGATGTTGTAATTTATATGGATGGCATCGTAGTAGCTTCAGAAATGATTGAACATCATTTGCTTATCCTCAGAACATAATTCAAATTGATGGTTGAAAATAAGCTAGAAATGAAGCTGCCAAAATGTTCCTTCCTTTTTCAAAAGATTGAATACCTAGGTTATCTTATATCTGAAAATGGAGTTAGTCCTAACAAGAAAGGAATTAAATCTGTTATGAATTTCCCTGTTCCAAAAAATATTCATGATGCTCAAAAATGTATTGGTCTATGTTGCTATTTCCGTAAATTCATTGAAAATTTTTCAATAATCGCGAAAGTCCTATACGATTTGACTCAAAAAGGCGTTACTTTCAATTTCGGGACTAAAGAACTGGAATCAATGGAAACCTTGAAAGGAGCTTTGATTAATTCTCCAATTTTTGCAATTTACGAGGCAGAAGCAGAAATTGAACTTCACTGCGATGCAAGTTCTTACGGTTTTGGTGCTGTTTTGATGCAAAAGGGTAAAGACCTCAAAGTTCATCGAGTGTATTATTTTTCAAAGCGTACTACTGATGTTGAAAGTAGATATCATGGTTTAGAATTAGAAATGTTAGCAGTAGTTTAAGCCTTGAGACGATTCCGTATTTATTTGCACAGTATTTAATTTAAATTAATCACTGATTGTAATTCCTTGCCACTGGCATTGAAAAATAAAGATGTACACCCTCGAATTTCCAAATGGGTTATGGAAATTCAAAACTTTGATTTCGAAACAGAACACAGAGAGGGTAAACGAATGGCTCACGTTGATTGTTTGAGCAGGATTCATTGCGTTTCAGTTATCGAAAGTAATTCATTTGAGAAAAATCTATTGGTTACTCAAAATAAAGATGAGGATATTTCTAATATTAGAAAAATGTTGGAAAAATCACAAGATAATTTTTTTTAAATGCACAATGGCATAATTTACCGAAAACACAATGAATATCTTCTATTTTATGTACCTAAAGAAATGGAAAATAGTATTATGTTTAAGTATCACGATGAATTTGGACATTTAGGCACAGAAAAAACCTACAATATTATTAAGAGGAGCTACTGGTTTGCTAACATGAAAAGTAAAATTACTAGCCATCTACAAAATTGTTGTAAATGCATTGCTTTCAACCCACCATCAGGGAAAGTGGAAGGGTTTGTTCATTAGATTCCGAAAGGTGATAAGCCATTCCAAACTATTCATGTCGATCTCGTTACTGTCTCTGACAAGCAAGCTAAATCTAAGAACCATATTCTAGTAGTTGTAGACGCTTTTTCAAAATTTACTAAATTATATCCTTCTAAATCTACCACTTCAAAGGAAGCAATCGCATACTTGAAAACCTATTTCAATAACTATAGTAACCCTAGTTGTATTGTATCGGATAGAGGAACTTGCTTTCGTTCTGATGAATTTGTAAATTTTTTGAAAGAATATGATGTAAGACACATTTTGAATGCAACAGCATCAACTCAAGCTAACGGGCAGGTCGAAAGACTGAATAGAACTCTTGGCCCTATGTTAGCTAAATTATCTGATCATGAAATTGGCATAAAATGGCCAAGTATCATTCCAGAAGTAGAATTTGCATTGAATAACAATGTTCATAAGTCAATGGGTGAAACTCCCAGTTTGCTTTTATTCGGAGTATTACAAAGAGGAAAAGTTAATGATAAAATTAGAGAATTTTTAGAAATGACTGTACACGATAAACCTCGGAATTTAGATGAAATTAGAGAAATGGCCTAGAAAGAGAATTTGAAATCGCAAGAAGCTTATGTTAAACAAGCGGACAAGAAGAGAAAAGAACCCCATATTTATAAGGAAGGTGATAATGTTATGGTTAAGAACTTTGATTCAACTCCGGGATATTCAAATAAGTTGTTACCCAGATTTAAAGGACCATATGAAGTAGCACGTGTTCTTAGAAATAACCGCTATGCAATTAAGGATATTGAAGGCCATCAAATCACTCAAAGACAGTATGAAGGTGTTTGAGAAGCAGCTAATATGAAGTTGTGGGGTAAGAATACATAAATTTTATTTTCCTCCGTTGTCCGAGGTCGGACAAATGTCAGGACGGCCGAATCTGTAAGTTATGAACTACAGGTTACACTCTGAATCTTGTTTATCTTTTGTTTGTTTTCGTTCATTTCGTTATCGTTGTTTGCTGGTTGCTATGTATCATTCATTCTTGGAATAAACGCCATTGAAAACGCATCCTGACTTTTGAGTGCTCATACTAAACAAAATTTTTGCGTTTTCCTGCGTATTTTGACTGATTCCTTGTAGCAATGATGACAAGATCTTTTAATTTTTTTTAACTTTTGAAGCTGCCAATGAACCTCTCGCGCCCTGCGCTCCTGCTACTTGTTCCTCAATCTCGCCCTCATCGTACTCAACATTGCTTTCTTCCTCTCCTTCTGACGTCTCGTTCGCACTTTCTAAGTCTGATGATGACGCTCTTGCTGAGGTACCATCCGCAATCCAGTCCTCGTCTTCCCTATCGGACCCGTAGTCTGATAATTCATCTTTGCCGCCGAGTAGATGCTTCAAATACTCTTCCTTTAGGGCACGATTCAATTTGAATTCAATAAAAATGAGTTTCCCGTTGACAATTTAATGAAAGGAAGAAAAAGATCAGTCATAATAAAAAGAAAAAAATTACGCTCTGCCGAGTGCTGCTGTGCACTAAGCACATGGGCTCGGCGCGCCGCGGCGTTCTCTGCATCACATGTTTGTCCTCTACACCAGAACGATTCTATCAGACACACAGCTTTAAAGTATCTTTTCTGATGTTATAGTAAATGGCAAGCCATGCTGCTACCCCTGCTTTCTAAATGTATGACTATATGGCCGGTTGCCGGTCTAAAAAACGGTCCAAACAGGTGAAAACGTTCCATTAGCGACTTGTGGGGACTTATTTCTGTCTCCCTTAATGGAAGCTGTAGAAGACTAGGGGTCTTCAAAGTGCTTACATACTTTCTATTGATGTTTATTTAGTTATGTATATTGATTTGAAATTATGCTGTTCACATGCTGACTCAGAAATAAAGAGGAACTAGAGGTGTACACCCAGGAACCCTGGGTGTGTAACAACGTGGTAAGAGTTGGGTGTGCACATAAGGGTTAACCAGACTAAATTACATGCTTTGTATTTTTTCTACAGTTTTAATAAAAAAACTGCAGATGAAATACGGAGTATATAATATAGTGTGGATACTAAACATTTCTACCATGTAAAGCCTAAAACCATAGAGTGAATTTAAAGGTACTTCGTTGTATCCATCTTGATATATATTTCATTCTGCTCATAATGATTACGGTTGTTTTGTCAATTAATAAGAGGAAAACATAATTAAAAATCAAGAAGATGACATGTTAGTACTCACTACTACATTTTTTACCTATTCGCTGTAATCTGAATTGACGCAATGCTAGATGCTGGAGTAAAGACTACAACAAGAATTTTTTCTGAATGGACGGAAAACATGATAAATTTAGGAAAACTTCTATCTCGATGAATCGAGGTAAAAATAGGAGAGATCTATCTTCAGTTAAAAAGATTTGAGAAAATGTTACCGACTTGAGCCACTTTGGCAGAAGAGGATGTCAAATTTAGGACGAACGCCAATGTGATGAAATTCACCATAAAAATTTCATTTGACTTGTTTGGAATTCAAACCTGGACATATCTATTGCCATTCAGGAGTGTTAACTAGTTTAACCACCTAGCCAGCTTAATTCAAGGAGAATTTCAGCGGTAATTGATTCGCACTAGATTTTGCATTGGTTTGGAAAATATTTAGCATGTTTATTTACGTGTTTAAGATGCGTTAAGAGCTTATAACTATTTATCGAGTGCAGTAATGAACTCTAAAACCAATGAAAAATTGACCATCAGTACTATAATACTCATCAAGACTATATTTATTATTTTATTCCTAATTGACGAGGTGATATAGCAGATCTCACTTTGGCACAAGAGTATAACCTAAGTGAAGATATTCCTCAGTGAGAAAAATAATTAAACTTGGCCGAAATTCAAATTAAATCAATCATCGTCATATCAATTACCAGCAACGTGCTTTGAATCAGTTTTCACCACCAGACTCTTGTTTTCTGCTGGTTTACACGCATTATCCTGAATCGGATTTCGGACTAGTCATACATATTTTTTCCACGTGAATGAATTTTCGAGTTTCCTCAATTTGATTTTACGAGTAAAAATTTTGAGAATGCGGTAATCAACGATGTATTCAATCCCAAGATAAGACTACAGATTGAGTACTTGTTGAGATAATCATGTGAAATACACATAAGAACTTACTGATGAACTTATTTATTTAAAAAACACAAATTGCTATGCTGAAAAGTTCCCTGTACTATACTCCATTCTTTGATATCACCGGTAAGTTAAGCTATAAGTATCTCCTTATTGATATCAAATGCGGAATCATCCCATGTTGTTTGAACTGCGTCACGACACAAGTCATGTGGGACTAGGACGTTTTACAGCTTGAAATAATTCACTGAAGAAGTATCTTACTCTGTTGTTCTCGCTACTTACATCTACTGTGCTTACTGCCCTCGATGCTTAGGTTTATGAAGCGTCAACGATTCACGTTCTGAACAAGGCAGAACGAGTCTCTTAGGGCCGCATTTAACGCAAGCATCAGTCTAGTACAGACTCATATTCCACGTTCCAATGGATGTGTGAGGCTCCTTAGAATTACGACAAATAAAACTCATGCATCTAGGCGAGGGAGCCTGTTCATTTTTTGGGCCGTTTGGGGTTTCTTATGGGGATGTACCGGGTATTTTATTTCAACTGGAATGCCATAAATGACATCGGCCAAACCACACTAGAATACCACCCTTTCATTCACTTACATCTCTATTTAAATAGTAGCATACAATCCACAATATTAAGGGAGTGTAGCTAGGGTGAGCTTTTACTAGCTTTCACTAAACTATGTTCGGCAAATGTTAATGAGGCTACGGCTACTCATGCATTAGCGAAAATCAGAAAATACGCAAAGGGTGAATTTTCACCAATATGCATAAGTCTATTATCTTTAATTCTTAGATAAATTATGAGCATTAATGATTTTTCAGTTCCAAAAAATTAACTAGGATTTAAACAAGGGCAAGACGAGAGTTATATTCAATACCTGCCTGATCAATTCAAAACCTCCTCCTGAACCTGGAATAATTCATAACCTGTAACAAATTGCCTACACTACCTATCGAAAAACCTAATTATAAAGTAAAGTCAGTCAGTCAATAAAGTTAAGCTATACACTGTTAGTACTGCATAGTAAACTATGTTAAAAGTGCCAGTGAGGAAGCCAAATAATTAGTTATGATGCCTATGAAAAACTCAATGAATAAAGACTCAAAGTCAGCTAATGCGGTGTCTTATCGAATGAATTCGCAACCAAGCTGGTTTTCAAACCCGTGCCCTTATAATTTCTCGGCCGGCGCGGAATCATCTGTCTATCTTGTCTGGATGAAGTGGGAGTAACCAAATATGGTATGACTGGAGACTAAAGAGATTGTATGAGAAACTTTATATGTGAGCTATGACACAATATGGCCCACAAGCGTGAAGTATCGGAATAGTGGGTGTGACAAGAATAGAATCCTGGGAAAGAAGAGAAGAATTCTGAGGACAAAATGGACAAATACATTGATAAACGAGAAAGGATACAAGAGATACGAAGAAAAAGTATGCCGAATAACAAATGCATGAGAATACCACGATGGAAAGGACCTTAGGCAGAATAAATAAGTAAAAGAACATGATATAGGATAAAATACCATGTTGCATCTTTGAGTTCCTAGACTTCTGGACTGTAAATATCGGGTGAGACCCAACTCCACTCTTTCACGGTATCACCTCCTGACTTTTCTGAAAAGTATTTCTTTTCGCATTCATTCTCTCCTAATCTCTTCACAACTTCTGTCTCTCCCTTAGTTGCCAACAATTCCAACTTCTCCCGTTCCTCTTCCACCCTCATACAACTTTCACACTTATTTGATACTTCTCAACGTGCCGTTCTCTCTCAATATGTTATCAACTTCCCCGTCATATGAAAGTGAAAAACATTCTTTGGCCCTGTAGAAAGCCTTTTCTTGAAAGCTATCGTTTTACGCTCAAACTTCCATTGTGAAGTAAGTTGAAACGAAATTTAAAATGGTAGCCGTGTGAATTTATTTCATATTTGGGATTGCTGCAGAAAGATAGAATCCTTCATCTAATCCATCATAAATCTCTCAGTACCCCTCCAGTCTGGCCGGGCACTTCAATGTCAAGCTCGAAAATGACCACCTGTGTACCCTTCACAGACTCTCCCCCATAGGTATTGTAAGATTTTATGGCAGGGTAAAACCACGAACGTACTTGATAAAGAAAAGGGTAGAGAGCATAGAAAAGAAAGAATTAGGAGTGTACGACGCATATTGGTGGAGAAAGGAATTTTTTTAAACGTGGAAAATATTTGGCAACTGAGGTTGCCAATGGGCATTAATGGGTTAAGGCGACGGGTGACACGGGCGACTGCCGGGGGCGCCGCAAAGGAAGGGGCGCCGTGATTGTGAAAAAATATTTTTTTACTACGTTTACCTGGTGAATAGATTTGATAATCGGGGGGTGGACGCCGGAATACTCTCTCGCCCGGGTTAAAATTTTGTCTTAAGCCGGTCCTGCCTCCAGTAAACGTATTCCTACTTTTCCTCTAATTCTACTTCCACACTCCTTTTCCAACAAGTAATCTAAACTTAAACTTAATTTCATAAGGCTAAGGACCTAAGTCAGATGTAGCGGGGAGGAAAGATAATTTTGGCCGCCATTAGAGCGAGTATGAAAGTTTAGATCTCAAAAGACTTACTATAATTAGTATTTTGCCACGCCATTCACTTATTTTTAAAAACATAATAGGATGCGCTCTTTTCTATGTAATTAAAATGGAAATATTATGTGGAAAATAACCCCTTTAAAATTTTTGAGTTATTTTTCAATACTTATTATCATTATTGTCAACTTTCTGTTGTTGGAAATCTACTGAAATTACACCAGGCAATATTGATTGTTTAGATGGAAACTGGAATTTTGATTAAATTTGGCTGGGTATGCGACCGATAACTGTTTTCGCATGAGTCAATTAGGATTGGTGGGTGGATAAAGGAATGGGAAATGAAGGGTGAAGGGAAACCTGACGTCGGAATTATTTACCCGCCTTCTATTAGTGAGAGGCACCAAGAGGTCCACGATTTTTCGTCCTATCCGATTGATGGAGTACTACGCTTGAAATGCTCTCTACATAGCATCCAATGCACTGAAAAGCCACCGCGAGTCGCCGCGATTGTAAGGTTCTAACCAACCTGATTCTCTTGGGGAAAATAACCAACTACTAAAAATATATTAGTTGCCTTTACTTTATCTTTAGTGCCTTATTACTACTTATGGTAGGCTCAGGCAATTGAGTATAAGAAGCAGTAATTATTAAACGTCAATGAATTAAATTTGGAGTATTACATCTTGTGATGACTCTCATTGTTAGAGTTGAGAATGAGTTGTTGCTAAAAAGAAGAGCTATACTTTTAATTCAAATGAGTCGTTCTGGTGAATTTTTCTTTCGCCAAAATTTTTCAGACACGCAATTTTGGGGTATAGCTTTAACTGCCATTTTTTGAAAAAGTTTAAATTGCTACCCTTGGTTAATGAGTTCAAATCATCTGGTTTGAAAATATCGCTGTATACAAGTGCAGCGCAACCGTTTTAAGTTCGCAATTAACCACGATACTGATAGAAGGAGATCGACGAGACTTCCTTTGGAAACAACCTATGTGACGCTAGCGGTGTTATACAGCAATAACAAAGTAATACCGCAGCATATTGCCGCTCACCGTGAGCCAATCTACGCCATCTCCCACCGATCAAAGTTCTCGTTCTACTCAAGCTAATTAAGGGATGCACTCGAGCATTCCTTTAAACCAACGACGGCATAAAATCAATCACCGATCAATTACCCGCCGTCGACCGTGGACCTCAGAGCGCAACATGGACGGCCTCCCTCCAGTGCACCCCCGCCGACCTTAGCCGATATTTAGTCAGCCTTTTTTGCCCTCTATTCCTTTTTAAAAGCCGCCCTTTGACGATTGAGGGTTGACCGCTTCAATAGAAAGTAAAAGCGCGAATTAGCCACCAGGGCTACTTATTTGAGCCATAGAGGGCAGGCATAAAATACGGAAAAGCTTAAGTTTGAAAATAATGTGGTCCTAATTGTTTCGTTTTCGTGACCAGAAGAGCTCCCTATTTTATTGAAATTATAAAAAAATTGAAATTAATTGTGCCTGAATTTATTTCTTTCGAGATACCAGTATAAAAATTTAAATGATAAAACTTGGACACATGGCTCACACAATCCTCCAACCCCGAATGAGAAAAAACATGCAAATAAAAATTCACCAGATAATTCGCCCTTCGTCTCGAGGTCCGGTCATTCCATTCAAACCCTCAGCACGTCTGGCCTTTGCTATTCCCTTTCCCCCTTCACCTAGCTACATCATCCACGCCTCGTCATTTCCTCAAGCAGATTGCTTTCCTCTCCTACCTTGATTTTTTCCTAATAAATAGGTAACTGAACATAAAAAATAAACATATTAGATGGCGAGTACACGATTGAATGAGATTCTGAAATTGCCGTTTAGTACCTATTCCTACGACCTAGTAATGATGCAAATGTCTACAAGCTGCTCCCACAAGCACACACTACGAGTAAAACTAGCAAACATGATACTTGTGTGAGCCCAAAATTTCTCCGGAGGATTGTCAAAACAGCTGCGTTGCTGAATATGTTACCTCAATCATGAGTGGAAGGAAAACAAGCCCAGCTTTTAGCAAGAGAAGAAACTTAATTTCACTTGCTAAATAGTTTGTAATTCAAGCATTTCTCGCTATTTCTACTATCAAAACGAGTTTGCGAAAACACATGGCATTTGGTGTTTACAAATCCCTGTCATTCCCCGGGAAGGAGAAATAATTGGCTTGCTTAATGCAAGCAACGGACATGGCTTTGCGGCGCCCTGAGTTTCAGCCACCTTTAACTTGTCACGTCCGCTCTCACTCAAACGTAAGTGTTGGTTCCACATACGGAGTCTCCGCCTCCTTACTGTAGACTCATAAAACTATCGGTCAATCTACGTTGATCAATTTCCCGTAAATATTTACTGAGCTTACTATAATATTAACTATTTTCCTTTTTAAACATGAAATATACTATTTTAGTGCAGGCTCCGGATGATCACTAACCCATTAAGAGTAAAATGAAGCTCCAAAGTGCTTTGAAACCTCCCTCATAATGTTGCCCTATTAAAAAAATTCTTGAGCGTAATTTTTCTAAAAAAAAGAACAATTTCTAATCAGTTTGTTAGCAAACATGCCTTTTATTAGTTTTTCTACTCTACAGCCATAAGGATAGGATTTTTCTTAGTTTTCCCACTGTTTTAATTCATTCTAGCAAGGGATGGGGATTACTGCGGTGGCTAGATTACCTACGGGTTACCCCATTCCCCCCAACCCCCAAGGGACTAGGTTCAAAATACAGCAGTGGCGTAGCCTTTTAAGTTCAGTCCTTGTAACTAGTGTGCCCGCCGTCTAGGATAGTTAAACTGTGGATACTCTGGCGATTTACGTTATAAGAAGTCTAATGCCGACGCCGCGGCAGGAAAGTTGAAGCAGGAAAGTTGAAGAGGAACCCGGCGCGCCGGGTTCCTCTTCAACTTTCCTGCTTTTACACACTAAGCCTCACCTTACCAACCTACCCACAGGTCCGTAGTGACACCAATGACCTTAGTTGTCGGTTACTTAGCCTAATAGCCTACCTCCTTATTCTTTAATCAATATTTAAATTAAACTGCTATCTAGATGATAAGAGTGTTTGCTTACTAGCCAAAGTAATAATAAATAAAATGTAAATTATGTTATTTCTAATCCATAAGCCGTATCACAGAAAATCATATAGCGCTCGCTCTATTTTTCCCAAAATATTCAGAATCCTATTCTACCCAATAATACCGATATGTGTAATACCTTTAGGATATGCTGGGATTTATTGGCCATGCGGAGGAGATCTAAACTCTTTGGAATATTGCCAAATATAAATTAATTTATATTTGGTTTTCCACTGTTTTTTCCTCACCATGTGACCGGTATCGGCTGTTTATCTGTCATCAGGTAGAATTAATTGAAAA
The DNA here is from genome assembly GCA_963573305.1 of Pyrrhosoma nymphula. Lineage (NCBI taxonomy): Eukaryota > Metazoa > Arthropoda > Insecta > Odonata > Coenagrionidae > Pyrrhosoma > Pyrrhosoma nymphula. Next base: position 140,725,893 of record OY754329.1, on the reverse strand, counting down.
AAATCAAAGCTTAAATTAATAAATAGCATTTACATTTCTGGTATATTTTGTAATACCTAGATGATTTTTGAATCCCTTGCATCCAAAAATTATCCAATGGACATGCTTTTTGATGGGAATATCAGATTTGAAGTAAAGACTAGTTTGTGGAATTATAACTAGGGAAAATGTATTTTTAGGATCAGGATTGAGTTTATAACCGACTGATATGTCGGCGAAGGAATGGACCCGGTGATCCTGGAGTTTTTCGTGACTATTTGACGCGGTGAAAAAGTTACCACGATCATGTGCGAGTTGGAGATCCATTCCGTCTATTCACAATTAGACGCATTGCCATTTGGTATGGCCTCTTGTATAAGGGCATGGTATTCCCTGTATTCTTCTTCTTTTTAATGGCTGGACGATAAGTAGTTTTTTCTTCACATCCCATTACTGAGGAATGAGTATTCTTATTCCTTTGAATTACTACATTATTCGCGTATGAATTGATTTTATTTACTTCAGTAACCGCTTTCTTGTCACTTGCAAGACTGAGGCATGACAGGGTTGAAATTAAATAAACACACAGAGCCTTTTTTTGGAAAAAGAATAACTCGGTCAACGATACGTACACAATTAATCAAACAGACTTATCAAATGTAAAGTCAGTTAAATACTTAGGTGTGACCCTTACTCAGGACCTGTCTTGGGGGAAACACGTTCGGGAAATCTGCGGACAGGCTAGTCGAAAGTTGGGATTTATCAAAAGAATATTAGGAAAATGCGACGAGAAAGTTAAAGAGCGATGTTATTTTTCACTCGTGAGACCTCACTTGGAGTACGCCGCTAGCATATGGGACCCTTACGAAGTAGGACTAATCTCTGAAATAGATAGAATACAGCGGAAAGCAGCAAGATTTGTGAAAAGTTGTTACGATAAACTTAGCAGTGTTACCGAATTGTTGAAGGAATTAGGGTGGGAATCTCTAACTGATCGAAGGGAGAAATACAGGTTAAATCTTTTGCGCAAACTCGGAGCAGACAGTTTTTTGCCGGACGTTCAACATATACTACTAAAGCCAACGTATTACGGTAGAAGTGATCACAGGAATAAAATAAAGGAAATTGACTGCCGAACCGATAGATTCAAAATGTCATTTTTCCCACGTACAATAAGGGATCATAATAGTTGCGATAGACCAATCACATGAAACTCCCACCCTCAATAGGTAGAGTAGAATTTTCACTTTTGCTTAATAACACCACGTCATTACTAACTCTTCACACCGGTCGATTAGTCCGGGATTATTTTATTTTGTTCTTTGGATGAAGTAGCATCTCGTAGTATTCATAAATTAACAGTATCAGTAATATTAACCGCTAGATGTGTCTATAGCATTTCTCTGCATGTTTGTACGTTCTTTTACGTATCACTCTCCCAGTTTCTGGTTGGAATGCGCACTGTTCTCCTGACTGCTTTTTGCCTGCGCCTAGCGCCAGGGGGAGCGTGCGAGGTTCTGATTTGTTCTGGGACGAGTGCTGCATGCCTGGTGTGGAATCACCCCGTGCCATACACCATAGTGGTGGCTTGCACGGTACGTCGTAGATGTAGATGAATATATCGCAGAGCGGCCTTGACCTCTGGTGGTTGGGAGTAGGAAGAGAGTACTTCTGGTCAACCAGCACCCGACCAAACATGCACCCTAGAGGAGAAATCCCGGAGACAGGAGTGGGAAATAGAAATAGAGACAACTTTATTGTTCTGGGAACAAAGTCCATTGAAGAGGAGAAGGTTAGGGGGAAGAGAGGGGAAACTGCCGCTGAACGATTTCCGCTGTCAATTGGCCCGAACAAACCACTGTATCTCAGGATTTATACTTCGCTAAAGAGGCCACTGCTATCGTTTGCTCTATAAAAACTTCAAATAACCGCGGCCAATAAGTGATTCGCAAGCCAATAAGTGATTCGCAATTCGAGCGATTCGTGGGCTGAAACGCGTCAAGAAGCAAGAAGTGCAGAGAGACAAGAATGCCGAAATTTTGTCACACCCCTCATCAAGGTTCATGGCACATGGGACCAGGGAAGCGCTTTTCCCCAATGCCCTTACATCCTTTTCTCCAAGGGTGCTCAGCATCGGATCGCAAAAGCCGATCGCCAGGACGGTTTTCGCTTCGATTGGAGCTCACCTTATCGCGGAAAGGATCAATATGGTGTCACTTTAATAATTTAGTTTACTGGCCAGTCACGCAGTGGCCACCTTTATTTAGCCCTCTGCAGGCATGCTCCGGCTCCTGTCAATCGCCGAAGGCCTTAATCACTAAAGGATTTAAAGCCCTTGAACACCGCGATAATACCATCCGTTCGTTACCACCCGTGAAAAGTGCTCTCCTTGCTTTTTCCACGCACGATGAAAGCCATTCCGTAGTCTTGATGCAGTAGAGACACATTAACGAAAAGGTAGCTTCATATACATAGGATATCAAGAAAGTTTTGCATAAACTTTATCAATAGTAATTCAATCATAAGAACGATTGACTGCTTCTCTCAATTCTGCCCTGTCCCCTGCTAACTCCTTTATGTTCTGGTTACTCCTCTGTTTCATTTTCCATTTTAGTTGCCGTATGTTTTCACTCAGTCCTCTTTCTTATGCTTTCCCTTATATTAATTGTCTTCCGAATACAAATGTGTGGTTTTAAAGTGTGGAATATCCACCTAGAATTTGTCATTTTGATAGCGGTCATACTATTCGGTTGTTCAAGCTATCCTATGGTTCTCTTTTCTTCAGTTTTTTTTCAGCCATTGCGATTGCACAAATGATGTGGTATGCAGTCACGACCACGGGTGCTAAGATATAAACCAAAGAGGCTGAAATTTGTCATGAAAACATAATTTGAATTGACTAGGATTGGAACCCGCATTTTCCAATTGCCGGTTAGGTGTGCTAGTCAGTTGCGCCACCAAGCAATCTTAAGGTGGCTCTATACCGGGGCTAAGAAGCTCGTTTCAGACGTTTCCCTCTAACCCAGAAACGGCTTCGCTGTGACAGTTGGAGACTTGCAATTTTTGTCTTCTGTAAATAAAGAGTCATTTTTTGATTAAAGTGGAGTAACTTTATCCTGAAGTCGTTGTGTTTTTTAATAAAAAATAGCAAAAATTTGGTTTTTACGAAATATTTTGGTAATATTCCGAGGCACGTTGCGAAGGCTAGATTCCGAAATGAGGATTTTCAGCCCACTTAAATCAAAGAATCATCTTTCATATACGCAAAAATTCAACAACCATTGATGCTGTTTTCGTAACAAGGCAATGTTAAGTGTTCAAGTCTGCATTGACAACGGAGTAGACCTTTTCCATCCCCACCCAAGGATAATCGTTCCCCACTCCGTTTTGGTCAGTGCCGCATTCACAGTTTCCCATTGGGCTTCTACCACCCCAGTAGGCAACCATAGGTGGTCACCGTTAACTTGACTTGTCTTGGAAGTATATATCCACCTTAATTCATATTCATCGAAATTAGGCTTTAATTAACATGGCTTGGTGTTGTAACTGGCTAATACACCTAACCGGTAATTGGGAGATCCGGGTGAGAATCTCGGTCAAGTTCTTCTGTACAGTATAAACTCCTTCAATTATTATCCTATCCGTCCATTTGACCTTCAGAATCCGCCTACAGCAACAAGTTACGAAAGAATATACTCCCATCTGTTCTCCTCAGCTCTCCAATGGCCCATGTCTCTGAGTCCTATAGCGAAAGATTCCACACGAATATTTTCAGGAATGAAATTAGATGCAGCCATGCATAACCTTATGTTGCCAAAGGTAAACGTGAAATGCTTTATTCCGCAAATCAGAAAACCAAAAATTGTTTTATTTCATTCCTTTGTTATAATACTCATATTTAGCAAATGGAAAATAATGCAGGATAAATAAATCTCACTTTTACAAATAGCTGTTATGAAATATTGACATTCGGGCAGCAAAGGAACTTTAAACCTACTTAGCATTTGCAAATTCGATAAAAACTTACGAAAAAGATTCTTAGCAGGATAAATTTTCCTTTCTATCTCAATTCCTGTATCTCAATGACTAATTGAAGTTTCTTTTGACAAATGCGATTTAATTTTTGGGAAAAGGAAAATTCTTCAGCTTTAATTTTTTTAAACCTGTCGCAAAACAATTGAAATTTAAAAAATGAGATTTCGAAACAGTTTGGAACCTTTTTGCAGTATGAAGTGATTCAGTAAGGCTTCGGAAATGAAAATCTCATATCATTACGATTTTACAATAATCTTATTTTTTACTCCTGCATGTATAAATGACATGAAAAGTCAGAATGAGTGTTCCTACGGACCCATTAAAAGTTGGACACCATGAACGGGAAAAATAGCTTCGATTAGAGGCAGATCAATGGTTAGGGAATTTCTCTCTGGATTTATATTCATACAAATGGATTGAAGAATTTTTGTGTTCCTCTGCCTAAAAGCATTTTCTTGAGGGCACATTAGCATGATTGAACCTCTTTCGTGCTTCCGGGTTTTGATAAACAAATAAAAATGGTAAATGATGGGATGTATCAACACTAAGGAGTAATCAACGAATAGATTTTATATTTTCCTGTGGAATTGAATAATGCCGCCGCAGCACTAATATGAGCGTGTGTGCATTGATTCTTATGCAGTGCATACCATTTGGGCTTAATCTCTAAATTTTTTTTTGCGAAGAAATATGAATGCATTACTTCAATCAAATATTTGCGTACATTTTTACAGAGACAGCGATATTAATTTGAAGAGGAATTTAAATAAAACTGGGAACGATTCCTTTACGGTGTAATTAGTTACCCAATTATAACTAGTATGGTGTAATTAATTATGTCTACAGTTATTTATAACAGATTGCCTAGGAATTACATAAATTGGGCCTGATACTTTCTAAGTAGAAGTAAGTAAAGTGATATTTCAGATCCCGAAGGAATTGCTTCTCGCAACTACTGACATATATTTATATGTAAAGGTTATGTCATTGTACCTAATATATACGTTAAATATGAAAAAAATGGTCAACTAAGTTTTATTCTATAAAAGGATAACTCTGGATGCTTGTAATCGCGTTAGCAAATCTTTTTTACCAACATTTCACCAATTCGTTTTGCAACAAATAATTTCACTTTTATGCCTTGGCCTTGAATAATTCTCAACCATTCTATTTCTTAGGCCGAGCTACATTTCAAGTTAATCCCTTGAGTTGATGTCACATACTACAATCAGTATGAGTCTGCGCCATACATGCGAAGTGGCACAGAAATATTTGGCAAAAAGCGTCAAACAAATGATTGACTGCAGCCGTCGACTTAGAATGTCCAGTGAAAACGCAAAGAACAGAAAGGTTATCTGCCAAGGTGAACTCTATTAGGAAACGTAGGAAAATGATAAAGATTACCAAACTTAAAAGAGACAGACTAATAAATAAATAAAATATATTTGTAAATACATTCAAATGCATCCACACGATCACTCAACATATTCACAACATCACGACCATTGCCATGTCAGATTCCATTATGAATAGGCACGACTGATACGGCCGGTTAGTCTCATACAATTAGTTATCACGGGTGAAAGACGCGTTTAGGTTGACAAGGTATTTTTATATATCAGAAAAGCTTTCGATTTGGTCCCATATTCCAATGCTTTCGTGAGGTTGGAAGCATAGGGGATACACAACGACGCTATGATCTCGCATGATTAGGTTTTCTGCATCAATTAGTTATTCTTAGTATCCATAAAGTAGTAGTTTTATTAAATATATTTGTATTAGCATCTTAACCCGTGTATAGCATATTTGCCAACATTTCAATATCTTAGTGTTTGGACTAGTCTTGCATTTATCTCCCTCTTTTGGGCTCTAAGCCAGGCAGCCAGCTGAGCTTGTGGGGTCCGACCCTGAACAGATGCGAGTGTATGTGAGTGTATGTTTAATTGCCTGGTGTGGAATCACCCCATTCCACCCACCCTAGATGTGGCTTACAAAAGTCGTAGATGTAATTGTAGATGTAAGCCTTTCCTCATGTTATCCCGTACCAGCCCTTTTATGGTCGTGAAGTTTGTCTAAAGGGTAAAATTGTGGCGTCACTTCCTGAATTTGAGGGAAATAACATACGGACAGTACACCTTTATATGCATTGAAACATGGCATTAGGCCTTCGTATGACTGCAATAACTCCTCCACCTATCACTTCATTTTCTTCCTCTCCCCTTATTCCACCCAATTTCTACAAAACCTCAAGCCTTTTCCTTCTACCACCGCCCCAAATCCAGCTTTTCCTTGAGTTATTCTTTAAAAACAAAAAGTAGCCTACATTGCTTGGGACACGGCGGTCTCGAATCTGCGGTCAAATATGGATTAACATCCAGAGGAGAAGAACACTTTTTTATTCTTATGTCATCCTTCCTCAAATCAAGATTGAAAATCTCAAAGTATGACGACAAGGGAAAAAGTCTTGTAACCGAGGAAGCGACTTCACCTGACGGCACTGGGGTATGGAATCACATTAAAGATATCAGCTCGTTTCCGCAAAGGCTCCGAGACTGACTATTGATTTGTCTAGACTATTATTTATTTATTCGTCTTCATATCCAAATAAAGTCAAAAAATAATTTGATAAGTCTAGATTTATATTTAGGGGTTCAATTTTGACATGTTAAATCATAAATGTTAAAAATATCTGTATTTACGTTCGCACTGATTCGCAGGCAATTCGTTTCTGCGGAAAAATGATATTTTTCAGAAATATATTTGCTATATTTATCTCATTTTTGTGGCGTCAGTTAAAAATTGTTACCACCACTAGTTCTTCACTAAAATTCGTATGTGGCTTTAATTTTTCAAAGACCCATCGGCTATCTGATCTGCAAAGCAAGTATTTTACTATTTCCTATGCTATTGAGAAAATAAATATTTGTACTCAGTAGTGAAAAATCAGTGGAAGAATTTTATAACTGTGAATTGTAGGCTCAATTTCACGATACTATGGCACTACCGCAATGAGAATTGTCTTTTCTTTTTAGAGGAAAGAGTTTCTCGAGAAAATTCAAGTCTGTTTATGCATACCGTGTGTATTTAAGAGCTGAAGCTATTTTTATAGAGCGTAAAGATGCACTGCTTCACAATGCATACAAAAGTTTAAATCCAATAAGCAGTGTTTTTAAAGCATTTTAGGTATAGGTCACTGAGCGCTCCATCTCGTAGGCCTAGGTTTATTTTCCCATTTTTGGATAATACCTACTAACTATTTTGTCCCAGGTGATCTTCCTCAAACTGCCATCAATAATAAAACTGGCTGAGTTCGAGTTTTTTTTAACTTATGGTTAAAGTAATCCTCAAGATTCTAAATAGCTTTTTAGTAAAACCTTGTTTATCCTTTCATGTCTAGCCTTTTAGTAAAATTGATGTTAACTGATAGTTCAGGTATTTTGTATAAAATAAAACTGTCGGTTAGTTAATGTGAGCGCTGTGGATGAAGAACAATTTCATTTGGTTTTCATGTAGAGAAAATACTAAATAAGAGTATGCAAATCTATAATTGCTTTCTTAAGTGGTATATGTACATACAAGTATCAAACTAAAGCTAAGTGATGTTTTTATTTGATCGACCATGTTCGCCTCGTTTGGTCCATTCTTCATTTCCTCTATAAATAATCGCTCATGCACAGAGAATCCCTATTTTTCCAAATGTCGCCACATTTCTCACAAATGGATATAAGTGTCTTTCATGCCGAATAATGAGTTGAATTTTCCTCTCTAGTGAACTGAAGGGAGTATATTTTTTTTACTACAATGCGTTGGAGGTTACTGACATGGAAGAAATGGAAGCATAAGAGCTGTACCCTATTCTTTACGCCGTGTCTGGCAAATCTCCTCCTTTCTCCGACCGTCAACTTTACTTCTCTCCCTCCCCTCTTTCACTTTGTCTGTGTCCCAGTTAACCCCTAATATCATTTTCTTCCGCATTTCTATCATCTCTTCCCCAAACTTCTTCACTTTAATCAATAGGTACAACACGACTAATGTTCCGTCATGAGAGATCTTCTTCTTAGATCTTTCTCCATGTTCTCGGAAAGATAGTGGCTGATGGGGCTCACCCAAAGCTCCTTTCCCCAGTTCAAACGGCGGAACATGTGCACCTCGTCTCGTCAAAATTGAATTTTTCATGTGAGCTCACCAGGCTTTGATGCTTTGCGAGGTAAATATTTCATTTCGTACCGTATTTTGCTCAACAAACTACTCGGAGTTTGTCCCTATGGATTAATTGTTCTCGTGATCTAAGATATGTATTATATTTCACAGTATTTCCCATCAATTTGAAATTTCCACTAGAGGTCATGACCCCTGACTGTTCATGATACGACCGCTCAGCCCCATTCTTTGCAATTTTGCTTAGGGCATTTTATTCAAATTAATTTTTGCGAAAGAAATAGAGCATGCATGCGGTTAAATTGACGTCTCGTTTGATTGCCTTTAGGCGTTTCCCCCCATGTATTAGTCAACAATGATACGGATTGAGATAGGGCGCTTTTCAAAAAAGCGAACAATTTAAGAGATTTTGGACCAATTTCAATAAACTTTGGAATATTTTATAGACATTTTCACAATTTTTAATTGAAAACAAAGTTCTATGATCAAAATAAATAATTTTCCAAGTCAACCGAGTTCCAAGTAAATGATTTCGCATTGTCCAAACCAAACATATTAATTTCCGACAGGCGTACTCCCTACAAAATCGCTTTTAAGGTGATTAGGAGAAGTGCTGCGAATAGGGTCATTGGAAGGAAAAATATAATGTACCATCAATCACTTAACTTTGGAATGTTTTCTTCGGAAAAATAGATAAAACTGAGTAAAATGGGCAAACAAATCTCATGCGATTTATTCTTGATACAAATCTTAGATTGGAGGAGGTAGAATGATTATATATTAAATAGATGAAATGAATAACGCATATTCTTGAGTAAATTCTTAGATATGAGGACATTAATTTGATTTGATGTTTAGTTATTTGGTAAATTTTAGCTGCAATAAAAAAGAAGAACGAATCTTTTGAGCTTCATTAAAATGTTTAGAATGGAATGAATGAAGAGTGTTTGCAGTAAGGTACGTGTAACTCACTTGGAGCTTTACATAAGAAGGCCTAACGCGGGGTTTTGGATAAATTCAGAGCGCTTTTCAAGTCCGTGGAATAATTTCTAGGAGGAAAAATGGGGAAAGGGGTACCAAGTGCAAGAAACAAAACAAAAAATTCATTAATGGAACCGAAATAAATTTTTAGTAATGGTAATGAATATTTTGATGAACTGGACAGTTGGAAGTTTATACTTGGAAGAGTTTGCTTAAATATGGATAAATAAGTGAGATGGGTAGGGGCTGTTTCAGTGTATTATTTGGGAGCGAGATAAAAAATCTAATGAAAAATTGCAACAAATGATGCAGTTGGAATTGATCATGAGGAATGTTTAGACATGGGGAAAGAAGAATATTCCAGTGATGAACTCTTCTCGGGCTCTACACCGGGTGAGTAATTGAAATGTTGCCGACGTTTCGGGTAGCGACTCATTACCCATCTTCAAGGCAAATGTCACGCAACTAAACTGTCCGTTGGTTTTATACGGACGGTGGCGGCGGGGATTTGGTCGATCCCCGATTGTTGAGCCGGAGGACCGTTAACCGTTGAAATTTGGCCGTTGACCGTTGGTCTTGCTCTGTCAACCTGTATTATTTTTAGGATCCTATTCCATGAGCTGCTGATGGTATAGCCCGAATCCCGGTTTACGTTCCTTCTTTCCATTTTTATCTCTATCGCTTCCTTTGTCAAGCGATCCCAAAATTTTTCTGTGCGCCAGAGAACTCTCGTATCATCCCATTTAATGCGATGGTCCAGACTGAGGCTATGTTCAACCACCGCTGATTTCTCAGGTTGTCCGAGTCGAAAATGTCTTCGGTGTTCCTTCAGTCGAGTGGAAATCGTTCGACCAGTCTCTCCCACATAGACCTCGCCACATTCAAGAATATTCCACATAGGTAAAATCATCCGCCTTGCCCGGGCCTCGAATCCGTGAGAGCCGACTGCTTCAACCAGTTAAGCAGCCGAAGCGTCCTTTTCCTGTGGATTTCGTTCAATCCTCGCACTTGAGTGCTCTTGTGGGTGATCCCATAAAAATAATACCTTGGCTTGTTGCACTCAAAATCTGTCAAAAGCAAACTACTAAGTGCCAACAGTTTGTCTTTATCTTCCTAAACAGTGACGCAGCGCGCGCTATAATCGATTGATTCTTGACATTGTATGCCCGGCAGTCGCGAAACATGTGGATCGCAAGATCACAAAAAAATCCTCCTGATGAAGAATGATGTCAGGGTTGCTTTCCTGGCTATAGAACTCATCAGTATACCGAGTGGATAAGGGCTCGAGTCCCGGTCAACGCGGCTGCTATTTACCCTGTGGGATTTTCGCACTCGTGTGCACTTGCGAGTGACGCCACATAAGTAATACCGTGGTTAGTTCGTGGTTTACTAAGAAATCACAAACATTTGTATCCTGTTTTCTTTCAATTTGTGCATAGCACTCATTAAAAAGAAGTTTGACCGAAATTTTAACTTCGATCTCTAAGAACGGTAAAGCTACCGAAGCTCAAGATTTTTACCATTCAAAACTTCAATTTACCGTCACAGTTTTAGTGAAGAGGATGGCTGGAAGTTCCATTATCTCGTATCCTTATTACGTTCTCCCCGGAATATGAAGTATAAATATTTATCACCGCGTTGCTTCATGTGCACTCGCTTCAGTCGCCTTTGTCACGACAGAGTGGTGATCTTCTGTATTCGATATCAAAGCGGTTTCTGTTTAAAATAAGGAATTCTCTGTCTAGATGCGCAAATTTGATAAATGGGTATTCAGTATCCATTTATCATAACTTTCAAATTAAAGAGAGAGCTTCTCTTTCTCGTTATTTTCCTTGGGATGAATAAATCTTCGACAATATAAGCCACTTCCTTGTGCTAAATATAGCATCTTTAAATTATATTTTCTCAGTGCTATTCACATTTGTATTTGTAATTATGGATCAATAAGTGCTTTTGTAAGTCAATGGTGACTTTATCAATAGCTTAATATAATGGAATTCTTTTTTAGTGCTGGTCAAAAGTCTAATCATAATGCTTTCATCAAGTCCCTTGGGCTTAACAATGATTCATTGTAGCAATTTTCCGATAAATCACTTAATTTAAACATTTTAATTTGTAGCTATTTTGGAGGATTTCTTTTTGTTTTCTGTTACTTCGCTTGCAGCTTCATACTATTTTTGTGAAAATTTATATTTATTTACCAAGCGTTTTCAATCGTTTTTTTCCTTTTTATTAATTCCCCTTCGTTCTTATTTGCTGCCTCTAAACTTTCACTGGGAATTTCCACCCACGCTGCGTTGACTCCCATTTAGCTTATTCTCCGAATCCTCGAAGCTATTTTAATATTTCCGCTTAATGGGTTACTTATCATTTTTGTCAGAAATCCACGCCCAAACTTTCATCCCTTTAGTTATCTTTCGGTAAATTTTGTCCACGAACTTTGTCAACGTTTCCCATCGATTCCTCGATTATTTTAGATTTATAATTTCGCAAATTGTTCTCAGTCTATCGAGGAAGTGTACAGGGGATTTGAGGAGGGAAAACCATATCAAGCATTTTGAGGAAGACAAGGTTCAAATGGATGTTCCCACCTTTTTGAGACACAACTACTTTGTTAGGTAAATCAAGTAAAGGGAATGCCAAAAAGAGGAAAATTGACGATCAAATGAATAAATATGAGACAGAAGAGCTAATATGAAGAAAAGGAGTGAACAGAGGACAGGGTAGAATGGAGGAGGGGTGCAGTCAACCAATTTTAAGATTGAATTACTACTGATGATGCCTCCATGGAATTAAAAATTTTCACTTCCTCCTTTTCCGCCAAGTTTGTCCCGATTTCTCTTTTCTGAAGCAATATACGTGCAGCTTGCTTCCCCCAACGAGTTTTTATTTCATTCGTATTCCAGGAATATTTCTCCCTGATTCTCTTTTGGATGTTTTTATGACCATCAACGGCATTTCGATGAGCACTCTATTTTTTTTCTTCACATAACTATTCATAGATTTTTACATAGATGACACATTCCTTCATTCTTCAACCTTCATTCTTAAAGTACTTGAAGCATAAGGATAAGGAGCATACTCATACGGTCTCCATTGGATTACTTGTATTCTCAATTATAAAAACCACTCTTTGATTCACTGGGGCTCTTCAATAAAATATTGTACAGGTCCTTTCTGTTTGTTTGCAAATATTTTGTTTTAATTTTTTTTGTGACTCAGCAAGTCCCTTTCTTTGTCTTATTTTTTCTTCTCTTGTTTATCTATAGAATGATAATGTCTTAAGCAAGTCCATTGCTCTTTCAATTATTCGTCAAATACTATAAACTAATGGTTGTAAATATTTTGAAAATATATTCAATTCGTCATTGCTATATTGACTGCTTTGTTCGAATATGATTGTCTTTGATAAGGGAAGTATTTTTTAGCCATTTCCTTCGTATTCTAGCGAGAAAGGTCATGTAATTTAGTTTGGAGAAAATTGAAAGTCATTAAGATTTTTGCAACTCAATCTCTATACATTGAAACATAATTTCCTTTAATATGAAAAGAACTAAGTTTTTAATAGTTGAAGGTATCCTCTGATCCGCGGATATGTGACTTAACATTCAAATAAAATCATAGGTATAAGCATGTTTTGCTTTTCAAGTCTTTGTGAATCCGCAATAGCACTATGAATTAGGGTGGTTCGAAAAAAATAAATTATTTTATTTCGGAATGCTATAGCGGGAAAAAAGTTGCCATTGGTATAGGCAAGAAAAAATAATATTAAAAAATTTTTTATTTATATATCTTCCGGTCGCGCATTGCCATTAAAGTTCGATAAAAATCGTAAAAAACCGTAAGCCTTCAATATTTTTTGTATGTATGTAAGAGTGGTATGACTACAGTCCTATATCACGTAATCGATTTTACTTGTATTTAAAAATGATTTAAAATTATATTTATATAATAAATTTTGGTCGCCCATCGCTATGGAATATGTGATAAATTAGCGATTTAAGTAAAATTTCAAAGTTTTACATTTATAACGATTTTATAACAAATCTAGTTGAGACGATATAGTTACATTCCTGTACCTAGAGGTGCTTAGAAAAACCTTACAGTAAAATAATCCTCATATTTTAATATTAACCGGTCGCGCAGCCGCATTAAAAAGTGGCAATTGGCCTTAGTTATTGTCGCGTTCTTTCGCGCGAACTTTCTATTTGATTTTAAAATATGATAAAAGCGTTATAATTGAATATGAGCATAAGCCTACTTCAGTAACACTATTATTTTAATTCTTCTTGGCCTCGCAGCTGAATGAAATAGCGTTTCAATCATAAATTTGGCGGTATTTTTCAAACTACATTTTGTGTACAGTTCTTCGCTTATTTTGCTTTAGATAACGACCCAGAACTCATCACGGGGAGGTGGCTACATTTCGAGTTCCACCCACACCCTTACCAACCTACCATTCAATGATGAGGGTGTGTTATTTACAATATTTCTACGTTTAAAACATATTCAAACTTACATAGTTTTTTATGTACTTATTCTCCATGGTTTAAAACGTTACCCATTTTTGTCCATCACTACGAATTTATATTCAGATTTGTGCGAAAAGGTAGGCATGTCTGATCTTGACAATAATCTAACTCAGATGAAACTATCTCTATCACTGTGCCCACAGACTTCACTGGAAGCTTCTGTCACAAGCTTAACGCACATTTTGACAGCTTGCGTATGACATGGAAAATTTTCTAAATCCATAACAGTCTTAAACTCTCTGTTTACATAGTGTTTTACTTCGACATTAGTCAGTGCTTGTAACAAAGGAGGTTTAGTCCGATTTAAAGTGTCCCATTGTATGATTTCGGTGTAGTCTGTAGCTTTACTGTTTAGGTTTAGTGGCAAAAAATTTGTAATATGATCATCTTCAGAAGTTGATTGCCTTGCCATTAAGATTCGTCTCTACCCAAGCCCTCGAATGCGGTTTCTATCATCAATCACCATCGCCAAAAGTAAATTTTCAGGATGGGCAAAGTAAGCATTCCGTTGTATAACAGAGTCTATAACTTGAAGCAGCTCTTGTGGCAGATACCGTGTTGTTTGAATGGTCTGATAACTATGTTTTGGTGCGTCAGTGAAATTCTTGTTTAACTTAATGGTAAACCACATAGGCATATACGACTATAATATAAAAGTGACTATTTGCCTCATATTTTCAGGACTCTCTACACTAATATAAAGGCGTAAAACCCAGTTAGTGGTAGTGAGCCATCTTGAGTGTGACATAGGGCTGTGGTCACGGATTAAAAAATCTTCAGAACACTGCCCTGACTTGGTGACTTTTGATATGTCTAGTAAATACAATTAATCTTTGCTGAGTATTTGCCTATCTACTTCAGGAATCACACAATCGATAGGTTCAAATTTAATTACCGGTTTATTTTCACACCCAGGTAGATATTTTCCAATTGGCCCTGAATGCCCTGTTGGGTCTGTTTTCATACCATCTAAGTTCTTGAAATGGTGGCGAAATGGACGTTCGTTGAAATGAAGAAGATAAATACTCCATTCCAAATGTCTTCCCACATACAACTCATAACAGTGTCATCACATCCGATCACTTCTAATTTCTAAGTAATAAGTCATTATCAGATTGAAAGTCGTAAGTATATACATAGCTCGTATATACATGATAGATATAGATATACATAAATCGCAGCTCCAGGGCAGGGAATATTTTGTATTTTTCACACATGCAGTTAATACTTATTGGACACACAGGCATCTAGAGTTCTCTTGCAAGTGTAGTCGTTAACAGCAATCTGACATTTGCATGCAGCAATGCCAAAAAGATAGGAACCCTTCTCTTTCAAATTGTTAAGTCTCAGTGTAAATGTTAAGTTGTTTTTGTCACGATTCTATGATTTTCTGAGCTTACAATATGATTCATTTTAATCGTTAATAAGCTGGACCACTCTGTATTCCGTCACAGTTGGGATAGAAGCCTTGCCATACAAACTCTTAATTTTCTATGCAACTGTCGTGTCTACTTTTAAAAAAGCGACACTCTTGTTGTTTGTTTCAACATCCAAGTTAAATCTCTCTTGAAAGCTGCAACAGAGAACATCATCATGTGTCGGCAGCTTGTAATTTAATAAGATCCGCCGATGGCCAAATGTGGGGCATTCAAAATCCTTTCTAGTTATTACACTTACTCCTACGTTCCGTGGCGCATCCTTAAATGCAGTAATACCCTAGCACATGTAATCACTAACACATAATGAAAAAGCACACGTTGCTAACTAAATAGACATGAGAACAGTAATGTTCTAACACAGGAACAACACCACGTCCAGTACTGACTGAGGCCTACAGCAGACTGACAACTGAAAATAAAACACAAAATGGCGGAAGGAGGACAGACGCGCGCGAAGCCACAGAGAAAGTTCGAGCGCACGCCTGTGTCTCGTCATACCGGGATTAGTCACTTTTGATGCGGCTGCGCGACCAGTTAGTTTTAGAAAAAGAGGATTATTTTATTGTAATTTTTTCTAAGCACTTCTAGGTACAGGAATCTAATTATATAGTCTCAACTAGATTTGTTATAAAAGCGTTATAAAATTTAAAACTTTTAAATTTGACTATAATCGCGAATTGATCACATATTCCATAGTGATGCACGGCCAAAATATATGATATAAATATAATTTATATAATTTGACGTAATTTTTAAATTTTTGCAAAATCGTTTACGCGATATACGACTGTAGTCATATCACTTAGATAATTACAAAAAATATTGAAATTTATGGTTTTATTACGATTTTTATCGAACTTTAACGGCAATGCGCGACCGGAAGATACATAAATAATTTTTTAATATTATATTAATTCTTGTCTATTCCAATGGCAACTTTTGCGCGCTATAGCATTCCGAAATAAAATAATTTATTTTTTTCGAACCACCCTACTATGAATGCTTTTTGCCAGAGCTAACTTTAAAAGCAAAAACGTACCGCGCGAATTTATCACGGGCAGATTGGCCATTTTTACAAAGAGAAAATTGGTCTTTTACTCTTCTGTAGCGAATTTTGGACTTAATACTGGATAAATCAACACAAAGTAGCGGAGTGTAAGTTTTTCGCAATTTCTTACTGGATATGCCCGGAAAACATCGAGAGGCTTTTACTGTCGTCACAAGTACGATTTATTATCATTAAACCATAAAGATATGTTTTTCAAACGCTGTTTCTTGCAAAAATGCTCCTTAGTATATACCCTCTTTGCCCGGGGTGTTGTTTTCCCCTTCTGGCAAAAAGGTTTCCTCACAGAAAAATAAACTACCTTCAAACTCGTATAAGGAATATGGATGGACACTGAATCTTCCAGCTTTTTCCTCCTTCCTCTCCTATATGGCGTCACAACGCAGCCCACATCTGTTTCCTAATCTCTCACCTCGTCTCGAGCGGTTTGACTTTGGTTTGTTGAACGTATGTGATGCATTAACCTATGAAGATTTTGCAGTTAAAAAAATCGATGCAACTATTATCATTGTCATCTGAGTAATCTAGATGTTAAAGGTAGGTTATGATGGAACTCAGAGAAAATTCAACAGACTCTTACACGTGCAGTGACCTATCTACCCCTAGTATTTCTTTCTTCATCTCAGAGTAAGTCCTACGTTTCTTCATCCCGCCCATAAAACCTATTATCTTTCTCCCGCTTCTACGCTTGCCCAACATCCTTCCCTCTATCACGGCCTTCAGCAAACCATCACCCCTCATTACCCCTTCCAGCCACCTAACCTGCCTTATCCTAATCTCACCCATAAGTTTCCTCTCCACACCAACTAGGTCAAGCACTGCCTCATTTGACTTTCTTTCTGTCCACCGAACCTTCTCCATCCTCCTCCACATCCAAATCTCGAACGACTGTATCCTATTTTCGTCTTTGCTTCTCAGAGACCACGTTTCTGCCCCATACAACGCCACATTCCATATCAAGCTCTTCACCAGCCTCTTTTTGACATCCTTATTTAAGGTTCCCGTCATCAGCTCCCTTCTATTATTGAACGCTTCCTCCACTGGCGCAATTCTCCTCTTAATGCCGTTGCTACTATGTTCATTTTCTTCTAGCATACTACCCAAGTAATTAAATTGTTCTACTCGCTCCAGTTTGTGTCCTCCCACTTTTATGACCAGCATCGCTTTCTTTGTCCTACAGAATCTCATAACTTTTGTTTTCTTATGATTAATCTTCATACCGTATTTCTCGCACTGATTTTCCAATGCATCTACTGATGTTTGCAATCCTTTCGATGACCGACTGGCAGACGCCAGGTCGTCCGCGAATCTGACCGACTTTATGAGGAAGCGTAATCGGTTTTGTTAATTATATACATAAATGATCTATACTCTCGAAATAGCAATAAAATACGTTTATTTGCCGACGACGCTGTCATCTATCGTGAAATTAGTGATCACTCTAAATTTGAAACTCTATCATCTGATTTAAACAACGTTCATGTGTGGAGCCAAGAGTGGGGACTCGAACTTAATCTGAGCAAATGCACGGCGACACATTTCTTGCGGAGGTCGTCCAACTATTCCAATGTATATGCTGTGGATGGTGTTAACATAAAGGCGACAGATGAAGTGAAGTATCTAGGAGTTACGATAACTTCGGACCTATCGTGGGGAACACATATAAGAAATATTTGTGGCAGAGCTCTGAAGAAGCTAGGATCCGTCAAGCGTATTGTGGGAAAATTTTCGGATGAAAAAATAAAAGAGAGGTGCTATTTCGCACTCGTACGGCCACACCTTGAATATGCAGCGAGCATATGGGATCCGGTGCAGAAAGACTTAATCCGGGAACTTAATAAAATACAAAGGAAAGCTGCGCGATTCGTCAAAAACTGCTACGGGCGTACAGAGAGCGTTACACAGATGTTAAACAAATTAGTCTGGGAGCCGCTAGAGACTCTGAGGCTGCGCGCTAGGCTTAGATTGCTTGAACAATTGAGAATAGATATCACGGAGAACATCATATTAGAACCCCACTATATTTCCAGGTCTGACAGAAACGATAAATTAAGAGAGATATTTTGCCGAACGGATAGGTATGGGAATTCGTTTTTCCCCCGAACTGTAAGGGACTTCAATAAATGCTATACGTAATTTCATCCTTTCTATATGTAAACGGCTGGTGTCCTAACACCCCCCGCCACACGCCTATTGAGGCGGCTTGCGGGGTAGTATGTAGATGTAAATGTAGATGTATGAGCTAGCCTCCTACTTTGATTCCCACATATAGCTCTTCCCATGCCTCTCTTACCATTTCCTCTGCATAGATTTTAAAAAGCTAAGGCGATAACGGGCACCCTGGCCGCACCCCGCGACCTATAACTGCCCACCCTGATTCACCGTCAGGCTACCCTCACCTGAGCCCTCTGGTTTATATATAAGTTTCAGATGAGTCTCCTATCACGGCAATCTATTCCAATTTTCCCCAGTGTCTGCATTAGTTTCTCCCAGTTTTTTTTCTGTCAAACGCCTTTTCGAAATACACAAAGCAAGCAAAAACATCCTGATTATACTCTTTTTTTCTATCTATAAGTGTCCTCATTACCGAAATCACGTCTCGAGTTGCCCTCCCCTTCCTAAACCCAAATTGGTCATCACCTGAATATTAATTTGCTATACTCTCCAACAGTCCATTTATTATTCTGAGTATATCTTTTGCCGCGTGTGAAATTAAACTTATTGCTCTATACTCCTCGTAAATTGACGCTGTACCTATATTCTTCAGTAACTCCAAAGGTAGAATATCTGCTCCCACGGCATTTCTACCCTTCATCTCCCTTAATGCTCACTCTATTTCGCTGTCAAGTAACTCCGGTCCGAGGTTATCCTTATCTATTGTTTTTTCATCCTCTATATCTAGGTTCAAAGGTCTATTCTCGCTACCATACAGCTCCTCTTCGTATTCTCCCCACTTGTCCTGGATATCTTCCTGTTCGATTAATTTCTTCCCTGTCTTCTTTGGTAACGTGTGACCTCTCTTACCACCCGATAACATTTTCACTTTGGCGTGCAAAGCATCATTTTCCCCCTCTTCCTGCAGCTTTTCCATTTCCTCGCATTGTCCCTTTCACCAGGTTTCCTTTGCCCGGTTGGTCACTCGCCGGAGTTTATTATCTAATTCCATGTACTTCCTCTTTCCTAGGTCGGTGTTGACGTTTTTCTACATGCTTCTCTCCTCCATTTACCTAATCATATATTCCGTAACCCTCTTCTTCATAGCCCTCCTCTTTTCCACTGCTCCTATGGTTTTCTCTGTCGCTCTTACTATGCCAGTTTTTACATCTGCCATATTCTCTCGATTGTTTCTATTCGCTTTGTTTCACCTATATTCTTCTCCACCGGCTCTCGGTATTCCTTCCTTTTAATCCCTTTCAACGCTTTAAGGTTTCACCTCTTTATCTATTTACCTTTACGAGGCCATTTAAATCTACTTCACAGATCATCATGACCAAGTTATGATCTGAGTCCGCATCCACCCCTGGAACGCTTCGCTAGTGTTTTACGCTGTTCTTAAATCTCTGACTTGCCGTAGCGTAATCAATTTGGTATATCCCAGTGTCACCCAGCATATTTCATGTGTACCAAGCCTGGGGTGATGTTTAAACTAAGCGTTTGTCAAAATTAATTTATTTCTTCTTCAATATTCAACTGCCTTCTCACCGCGATCATTTATTGTCCCTAGGCCATGCCCTCCATCTTCAAATCCGTTCCTCCCTTCCCCCACCACTGCATTCCAGTCACCCATCGCTATTAGGTTTGCATTGTACCAACAATAAGTACTGTGGTCCAAAGATATCGAAATCAATGAGTGAGTGAGTCAGCGGATGCCTTTCACATTTATAGAAATAGTACTCAGACTTTCCGTCACAAGCCTGTGGAGAAAAAGCAGTACTCAACAAAATAGGAAAGGAGCCCATCATTCGTTAGTTTGTCTATTTGCGATGGCTCGTCCTCTCCTTTCCACCTACCACCCTAAGTGAACACAAAAATAGTGAATTAAGGCCATTGGTTCATCCTATCTTCCCCCCGCTTTCCTCATCCTGACGCAATTTCCATGTCACCTCTGATCGTACTTCTGACAGCTTCACTCGATGAATATTTCAGTGCCACAATTGGGTCGTAAAAACAATTTACATTGCATTTAAAAATTTGTAATCACATTTGATGGGCAGATTAAAATAAAATTTCATCAATAAAAATGAAAGGAAACGAACTACACCTGATTTATATCAGATTATAAAGTTTGACTACAAATTGCCGAGCAGGAACAATTCAGTAAATTACCCAAGAAGGCGATACCTTTTAAAATTTTGTTTTAAAACAAGAGCTTTTTTGTTTTCTTTCGTAATGGTAATAATCGACTACTACTATATTTTTATTTCTATCCGAGCTCAATAATTGTTTTTTAAGAAATCGCCAATTCAAAAACGTTTAAGGAAAATTATTTTTCTGAAATAATGTGAACGTGTAGAAGAGAAACTTAAAGAGGAAGAATATTTTAATCAGTTTTAGTTTCATTACTCTTTTAATGTGTATTGGCAACAAATATACTGAATTGGCTTTTTTGAATAATTTAATTATTAATATACTCACCTCTTTAAGTATCCATTGCGTTACCAAGCTCTCTGTGTTTTCGCTGGCCATAACAAATAATACGAACTCTTGGAATAGAATAAAAAGAATACGGCCGAACTCTTATTAAGCAGTACATTGACAATATCCGTCATAGCATTTTCGGATATCGCTACCATTTTGTACGATTGCAGTATTGTGCTATATCTATTACCTGACACTATTCGAAACAGAGAAACGATATCATGCCAACGTATTTTGCTTTCATAACTCATATATCGATATATTAGGTAAGCAATATGTGGTACGTCCTTCAGTTCTCCCTTCTTACTCACTTTTGTGTGCTTCGCCCACTTTTCATCACTTTCCCTTTCATGATCACTTATCACCCGCCTCCATCTTCTCGCCTCGTACCATCCCGTCCCTTCCTCCCTACTCATCTCAGGGGCAAGGCGTTCACGGGGGGATTTGGCAGGTGGAACGTTTCCTTGGAAGTTTTCCTTCACTCCGTGAGTGAAGAGTTGTTTTCTCCCCCGGATAGCACCTCGTAAACGATCGTCTCACCTTTCCCTCCCTTTCTTATACGTGCCTCGAGGAGCGTCGGGGTTCACATACGAGGTTTTATGGTCTTCGATTTTTTTCAAGTATCAGTTGAGCTACAGGTTCAGAAGAGGAGATGGAACGATGTCACATACGCTGTAAAAAAGGGGGCATGAGAAAACTTTCCCACATCACTTTCAAACTTCCCATTCACATACCCAGCCATTTACATTTAACCCAGCTTTCCCTTACGACGAATTTAACCTGCAGGACTTTTGCGTCATTATATTTTTTTTACTTTTTCCGTGATTGGTATTTTCGATGAACACGAAATAAATATGATCTCATTGATGTTTTTTTAAATAAATACGAATATTTTATGAAAACAGTCGGCTTTCTCCCGTTTCAGAAAGCCAATGTAACTTGAAACGAATGGACATAAGTTTTACAGCGTCAACATGAAACGTCCTTCATTGGTCGTACCGCATCGTTTGTATTTTCCCCAGTCAAACCGATTTTCATGGTGCATGTTAATCTTAATTTCAGATGATTTGGGCTGAAATGGAGAGCGTTTGTTTTGGTGGAGGTTGAAAGCCTGCGATACTTTTCAGACCGCGCAAATTCGCGGAAAAAGTCAAAATGGCATATGCTATATGCCGTAGAGGAACCAGAGACTTTATAGGTCACCGTTGCATAAATGATGACATCGTATATAAGGGTTCCGATTTCTAATAAGCCATGTCATGGTGATTGGTTATCAAAGTCCAGAGCAGTAACAACTTCCGTAAGTCCACCTCCATATAATCCATCAAAGTTGTGTTCATTACGTGTCAAAAAAGCATCAATTTAAGGAGGAAATCAGCAACAACTGTAGGTTTCACTATATTTAGTGGAATTTACGTTGTTGGTGCTCCTTGATGGATCAATTCCACATTGTTATCCCTGATACGGGTAATTTCGCAAAAATTATAAACTTTGGAATAGAATTTAGGCTAAAGTACTGTATATCGCTATCGTATCGTCGTTTTGCCCAAACTATCCATTGCTACGGCTCATATCAAAATCTCAATACGGGATGATCTCGCCTTTTATTGGAGTTTATTTATTTCTCCGTCACGTCAAGGTGCCACGGCCTGCTCAAGTCAGGATGTGTTCACGGATTAAAACCGCCACTAAGACTCCTGTATTAAAATGGAACTCCGAGAGAGAATACACTACAGCATTTCAGCATTATAATACTGGGATGCCTAAGTGTTCATAACCTCATAAAATGAAAGCGGTAGAAAGTAAAAATATTTTATTCAGAGTAAAACACAGGAAATAATATAGGTATTTACCCGCAGCACATCTGCAATATTTGATTATTGGCATAATTGTTCAATTATGAGATGTATTTGTACCACCAATATGCAACAAAATTCTGTATTCAGAATTTGCGAATGCTATAAATAGATTACTTAGTACTTAGAATTCATAATGACTATCGCTATCCATTACCTGTGCCATGCATATCTTGAATCATTAAATATTTTTTGTACACTAATATTACTTTTTTCAGCAACATGTTTCAGGAACATGCAACTTTTCCCTTCCTTTTTCCTCCCTTTGAGACTTAATTTCTTCAATTGATATATACACAACTCATTTATTGCTAAATGATTTGTATATAATATACTGAATTTCCTAAAAAATTTAATATGCTTAAGAAAGAACTGAAGAGCAAGGTAAAATATCATGAAAAGAAAAACACTTATTTAGTTTCAATGGGTACCGATGTTTTATTGATTGATCGATTTTGACTACTATAGCGTCATATTTAACACTAGGAACGCCGGACTTGTCACCCCTCCTAGAACTACCGAATGGAGTCATTTTTACTCCAAACTTATTATTTTTTATGTTGGCAGTGAATCTATTCTTATATTGATGCATTGGTACATTTTATCATTTTTGTTTATAATTGTAATATTTCAAACGTGGTTTTAACAAAACATTATGTATTTCTTAATGCGATATCCGACAGTATTGCTTTGACATTCATGATACAATTTAGCATCGCATCCAAATGCTAAAAGCTGAAAATAGTTTAAAACAGCTAAATACGGGGTGCAACCCAAAAGCTCCAGAATTTCATCAATTACACTGCATCTGGACCTGGTTCACCACCAGTACTCGAAGTACTCCCCTTTAGAATGATGTTTGTACCGCTCCCAGCCCTTCTTCCCATTATTGAATGCTATTTGGAAGTCCTTTTGAGTGAGCGTGATTAGCGCCGCCTGAGATTCCACTTCAGTTTCCTCATTTGTCTAAAATGTTCGGTTTTTAACTTGATATTCATCTCAGGGAATAAAAAGAAGCAGCACGGGGCTAAAATTCGGAAGTAATGTGGATGAAGAACTGTAGTAATTTTGTTTTTCACCAGATCTCTGCAAACTTTCTTTTCATCACTCAGTACCCGATGAATGTTTCAGTATTCCGCATTATGTTGAATTCGTCGGGCCAAATTATCTGGCGCATGACGCACGATAGTCCCACAATTCTGACGTGCGTCATTTACAGGCGAAATGCTGGTTGATGGCCGTCCTGAACGTACATCATTTTCAACCAGTGCTCGACAACGCTTAAAACGTTCAAACCACCCGTAGTCATAAATCAAGGTAGATGAGCTCTACGGCCTCTATAGATTAAACAGATAAAATATTTCTCCAATGGCCGTAAAATATATGCACCACTCGTCAAAAAAATTAAATACTTACTGTGTTGGTTTGCGGGAATGAGGTTCCACAACAGGGACCAACCACAGCCTCTCCACCAGAATACCCTCCTGTGGTAGTTTACGGGAAAATAATTTCCTCGCCAGGGACTACCACAGACACACACATACAACCCAATTGGAATCCTTTGTAGGCTAATGCGACCTAGCTAAGGATTCCTGGGTTATAACCTGGGATCCTTCGGAGAGCTGTAGTGACTCTACTAAGGCTGCCAAGTTATTAACACAACCACACACGCAATCACACAAAACACTCACTCACGCACACAGCAGAGTCCCAGATTTCTGGGAGAACAGCTCAAAAAGAGCGTTGTCAAATAGAAAAACAACAAACAGGGAACGAGGGTGAAATTCGTATACGCGCTTCATTCACTTTCAACCTCGTGTTGCTAGTGTTTTTCCCTTCAGCTCGCTGAAGAGGACCACTTTGTGGTCGAAATACGCTGTTCTGTTCACCCGTAGTCATGGTTCTGGAGTTAAGTATTGTCTCCAAATGCTTGCCTTGACATTTGATGTGTATCTGAATCGGTTTTCCTTGGTTTGAAGCAAAGCTTTACGCAAACTCGCCGCTCTCTCACATCCCTCAATGCAAATTCGTAATGGAAGCAACACGTAACATTGAAACACTTCTCACAAATAATAAACACGTTCAGAAATAATGAAGCCCCGTGGCTCGCCAGTAAACAACATGGTCGGTATAAAAGGTATTGCGACCTTGGTAAACAAAGGATATATAAAGTGGCAATTTGTGGCATTTTTTCGTATTAGCACTAGTTCATACTCAGCGAAAGAATTTCGAGAACTGTTGGGTAGCATATGGTACTCAGCTGACTTTCCTTACCTGTAACATTATTGGAGTGTTAGATCATGGGACAGCGAACCCAATCCTGCGGGACATTTCAAGTGGGTTAAGGTATTGGTAATAATTATGATTTATTAAGTACGAGTACCCGGTCTAGTTTACGCAGCAAAGAAGGAAATTATATTTTCAGGTGTTTCTCACCTTTTTTAGGGTATTATCAATGGACAGAAAAAGAGTGGAAGAATGAGTCAAGTAAATTAGTAGAGCTTTGCCATTTGTTAAGGGTTAAGAAGTTTTTTAACCTGAAAGGTATTTTTAAAAAAACATTGGTCTACGATTTTATAAAACAAATTACATCACCCATCGTGGCTTCACTTCGGTAATTCTGAAAAAGTAATTTTATATATTATGGCTCATCAATGCCCAACTATGCATAGAATACTAAATGTTTTCTTTGACTTTAAATTAATGAATATCTTTTATTACATAGTAAATTAACTCTTTCAGGTATTAAAATTTTAATGGGCTTTAATATCAAAGCGGTATTTCAACGAGATATCTGCGGCTTGCTAAAACTTTTATAGAGTTCAATTGGATTAGATCACTTGAACGCCACGAAGAAAGTAAGCAGAATGAAACTCGGTAATTTATTCTTAATGCTGACACGTAACTCCTCAATCAACGTAATACGTACTAATCCACCTCTTCCCTTTAGTCATCCTTCCCCACTCCTCCAGTCCCTATATAATCACCCAAACATGTGAAAATCACCTGAAATTTACATATCATTAACGTATGTGTGGTTTTGAATGGCTAAAATGGGGAATTGGTTAATTATCTCCATTGGGACACGTTAATCTCATTTTCCGAAAATACCATCCTAATACCTATCTTCCGTGTGCCAAGTCAATAGCCATGGTCATGCCTTTCAATCACCATTTCAATTAAGTCACAGTTATTAATTTTATTGATGTGGCTAGCGTTGAAATTTGCGGCTTACCACCTATCGATGATTGGAGGATTAATACACTCACCCAAACAATTCCTCCCTCCCTCGCCTCCACCGGGATTGGCCTTCAGGTCTGAAACACCCGGCTACTCAAAGGACGGAGGTAATTTTCACGTCATTTATTTCACGATAGGAGCGTTTGGTTTTTTCGAATTTCCCGAATCGGAAAGATAGTTTTGATCATTTCCTTGGCCCAATCCGGTTGCTCACGAAAATAAAATCCTGGTTTGGATTGATTAGTGGTTCAATTTAACCCCGCTCTATTTATCCTTCTCTCTCTTTTTTCATTTAACCGGAAATCAACTGGAAAAGTTCCTCTTGTTCTTTGGGATTTTCTTCTTCGCCTCGCTATACACCAGTGGACCTGGAATAAAATCATGTATGGACCACCCCACCATACCCCATATCAGTTATAACCCATCCTCAGCGCCTTTCCCAATACCAAATTCAAAGGCGATGAAGAAAAAAAGGGTTTTTAGAACACATTATTTCTTATTATTACTATTAATTAGTGTACAGTGAAACTTAATTACCCATCTCCTTCAATGCACATCGCTTTCAAAATCCCTATTAATTGGCAACTTATTTATGTCCTGCAGACCACTCCCGAGGCCCTCGCGGACCACCGGCTGGGAGCCACTGCTATAGACAGGCCACCCACGAACCAGGCCTTTTTTCAGCCCCTCCCCACCCTATCTTTTAACAGCCATAAGCCCTCCCGTACCTATGCCGATCGTGCATTTGGCTAGCCTCAGCTTCCTTTGGTAAAGGCCAGTTTCTTTATTTTGTTTCCCATATTAGAAGTTTAGCCCTACTTGATCCCCACATAATTGAAAATGCCGTTCCATTCTAATTTCTCTTACGAACACACACTCAGGAGAATGTTCTTGTGATAATTCCAATTAAATTAACAAAGGGTTTCCCACGAAGTACATAGTTGCCTTGCAGTACAAACGATGTGGAGGAATTTTAAATATTATCCTTTAATTATGCATTAGTATAGATGTTGTGATAATTAATCATTATGTCAGCAAATTTGCGCGCAGGAAGGCCCGCATTATCGTCCCTTATTTCGCGTCATCCGTAAAAGGCGAGACTGTCGTTCCATTGTTTTACTTTGATAGTTGAAGCCTTTATGGCCAGATGGAAATGCTGCTCAGGTACCAGTAATTTCATTTACGGTAATTATGGTTATAGTGACTTGAAATACGGACCAATAGTACCAGGTTAGAAACATTTACTTTCTGATAATACCGAATACTAATATTTAGCCGGAAATAAGTGAAAGAGAGATATGTGTTGCTCTATTTGGATCAGAAACATGGACCTCTTCTGAAATTATAGAGATTAAAAAGTTTTCTAGAGTATTTTGAGACTTGTTGCTGGAGGAGGATGCTTGAGAACCAATGGACGGATAAGGTCAGAAACGTGGGTGAGTGTGCATTGTAGAAATGGAGATGAGAAAACCATATGGCGCATTATGAGGATGACATGGTCCAGATGGATAGACCACATTTTGAGACAGGAGAATTGTAAGGATCGATATTACATGGGAATATAGAAGAGAAGCAAGAAATACCGAGTGACAGATAATTAGGACAGCTAAAACGGGAAATTAAGGTGGCTTCCAGTGGTAGTCGCGAGTCTTTGAGTGCACATTTTAAGTCGAAAAAATATTCTTGAACAAAATTTCACGTAAAAACATCTTTTTACACGGTGGGAATTACCATACATGCTGTAAAGTAAATAATTCAAGAAGTATATTTTAAAATATTTCGCCTAAGCTAATTAAATCTATGTTAGGGGTCATTAAAGTATTACGCAAGAGGTTTCTGGGGGGGTTGGGATCATCTTGCATTGTCTTATCTAGGGGAGGCAGGGGGTCTGGAACCAATTTACGTAAGATTTTTGCCCGTCTTCAAACGTTGTATCGTTTCCGAATTAAAATTAGCAGTGACATGGAGCATACCTTCTTTAACGGTGTATTTTTTGCAATCACACCGCTGTACCAATGCTCTTATTCTGTCACCTGCCTGGCTAGCTAAATTACCTCCTTGCTCAATGAATGTGGTACTCCAAAACTTCATAATTATATGATATCCAGTCCTCAAAGCTTTACGATGGCTTCTATGGAAAGATGGCTTCTGCAGAAATCGAGCATGTAACGAAGAGTAGATTCGAATATCCAACGTCTTAAGAAAGTCTGAGAGTGGGTAGTGGGTATTGGGAAAAACTTACATTGCCTCACTTAGGGGGAAGGGGGGGGCATCAAAAATGGCATAAATTGTCTTACGTAATACTTGAACGGCCCCTTATCACTTGGGTTATTGGCTAAGAACTCGACATTTATGGGAAAACTATATCTAAATACAACGATACTACTTGTAATGATACCTTCATATTTTTAGCAACCATTGTAATAGTGTTAAACGTATACTTTCGGGTTTGTGAGAGAATCTGTACATATCGAATTATTTTGAAATCTACGTCATGTGCTACGTAATAAGACTACGAGTTAAAATAGCCCTGAAATACCAAGAAACCACATCGGTAACATGAAACTTTTCACTTTTTTCTATAGATATCACTGATGAAAATACGTATGAAAAGTTTCACGCAAATATGTGCATAAGCAAACATCTCTCCAACTACCTTTAACAGTAGAGTTCTAAGAACATTAGGAAGTAACAGGGGACAAGAGGAATAGAGACCTGGGAACATAAACCAATAAATTGTAGGAATTAAGGAAGGCTGGGGTTGATAGGAAAATTTAGCTTGCTCTAGTTTCAGGATTACGCGGATTAAAATATATTATGCCTGCACAACACAAATTGGAAAAGCCAAAGTAAAAAATAGCAGGATGGTACAGCAAGACAGCTTGATGTACGAATTCTTTCCTCCTACACACGATTCAAAACTTCAACAAGAACTTCCACTTATTCACCAAGGAACATATCTTCTTCCGTGCATTACTGGACAAGAATCGTTTTACTAACTCTCCCGATTCTCTCTTTGCTATTCCCACCAGTGGATGCTTCTTTGACTCAAAAGCGAGCCATCGATTTTGTGAATCTAGTGAAACTCCGCTCTTGCATCGACAGCCATCTGTCAGAAACATGTTAGTCTAACTTCACCTGCCGACAAGACGTCAATGCAATAGAAGGTGTACGAGTGTCATGGATTTACAGAAAAATAGGCAACATGGTGGAGTAGCGAATAGATGGAACCATACGGTGTGATAGAGCAGGAAAATATGAAATCCACTAAAATACGTAATCGGCCGAATTGAATTAATCAGCTTTTAAGTTAAAACGTCAAAAAGAGAGATATTAAGTAACAAAATTGTCGCAGTATCGTTACATCTATGACAAATTTCATTGATTAAAGGTGTTTAAGAAGAGATTAGAGAAGTTTCCATGAGACGTGCACGTAGGTACAAAGTAGGTGGTTTTGAAATGAGAATGTAATCATTAAAGCATTGCATAAGATAAAAAGATGAGGATAGGTATTAAGAGATTAAAAAGATTGCAGCTGAAAAATAGAGGAAAGAAAACAAACGTTATGTAAACCAATAGCAAGAGCTTACGAAGGTGTTCGGAAAGTAGAATAGAGGACGAAAAAGAAATACAGCAAGGAATGCGATGGAGGAATTCAGAATGGCATGCACCAAAATAATTCGGATGCCTCTGAGTAGAATAGAAGTCATTCGGAATATAGATTAGGCTAAATTGTAATACACTCGATTCTTGTAAGGAATGGGAAATCATGACAAGACCAGCACGATATAATGGCTAAATTTCAGGTTTAGTGAAAACATGATGCGCTATTCAGAACGAGAAGGAATTTTTCGGATGTTAGAATGAAAAAGGATATCTCGCGAGAGATGGACTAGGAAAATATTTATACACTGTAGTACTATGCGTCAAGTTGGTATGTACTACACGATGCTTATAGGGCACGGCTGGTGTTCCAATTTTTTTCAAATAAATATGATAATCTACATCTACAAAAAACCCTACAAGCCACCTCTAGGGTGTGTGGCAGGGGGTGGGTAGTCACCAACATGCATAACACTATACCCTAAATTTAGTGTAACTACGACTAATTATGCATCACCATAAATCGCCAATGCTTGTCACGAAGCGAAGCCTCATAAGCATGCACAGCACTACAGATATACTACCATTGGTAGAGGGACAGTTAGTATTTATGTATTTTGCAAATAAATAAATCTGTAATATGCTTTATTAATGGCGTTTATTTATCTACCTCTGTTGATCTCGTTTGGGAGGATTTCAGACAAATATACTCAAAAATAATATCTTATTCAAACTGTTCTGATACTGGGATCTTCGAAATAATGCATAAAAGTTATATTTTTCAATATAAGGTATGAGCATACAAAATATTGCACTGCTCACTCGACTTTTATGTTCTTCATTTTTTATTTACAGTTGTAGCTATAATATTCTGTCTTAAAATTTACATAGCTAGCGAAATTGAGATAACATTCAAAGGTTGGTTAGACGCATATTTGTCACCATATTCAATACTCTGAATTTATAGTGTTGAAGTTCACTGGTACAAGTGCATGGAAGAGTATCCTTTAAATTAATTTCCGCTGCCATGCGCGTTTGTTTCTATTATTTGCCGTAACTTTTAGGTCAAATCCTGCTACAAGTTTCAGTTTTTAAGCCTATATGTACGTGAAATCGTACGTGGTTATCATTTCGATCCCGTCATTATCATTGGTACTTGTATCGTCACGTACTAATATCTAGTTTTTTTAAAATTGCCCTTCACCAAAAATATTGCAACGTCATCTTTTAAGTCATCTACACAT
The DNA here is from genome assembly GCA_963573305.1 of Pyrrhosoma nymphula. Classification (NCBI taxonomy): domain Eukaryota; kingdom Metazoa; phylum Arthropoda; class Insecta; order Odonata; family Coenagrionidae; genus Pyrrhosoma; species Pyrrhosoma nymphula. Next base: position 140,695,122 of record OY754329.1, on the reverse strand, counting down.
AACCCTTTCGTCATCAGGTCTTACGTTCTTCAATTCCTCTGTCTCCCCGAATGCGTTTCAGAATGCTCTTCTAATCTCCTCTTCCTGCGTTGAATAGAATTCTAAAGAGTTATTTTCCACGAATTTCCAGGCCTCACATTTCAATCGCCCTCTTTAACATGCCGATACCTCAACATTCCATATTTTCTGTCTCCGCTGAATGTCCGCTACTTTTGTCTTGTCTTACTTTCGCACCATACCCAACTTTTTTTCAAAAATTATCCTCACCTCCCAACTCACACTCTTCCTTCTTCTCCAAACTTACACCTCAACATTTTACATAAGCCTTCTCTACACAGTGACCAAGATCCTGAACCGTGCAGCTCCATAGTATAGTTTTCACCAATCATTTCTTTACGTCTATCATTTAAACTCCCCTCATCAATCCCCTTCACTTCAAAAATACTTCCTTGGCAAAAGCATATCTACACCTGCTGTCTCTCGATAAAAATTGTCTGTGATTGATGAAAATGTAGCTATTAAGGTAAAAATGTATGCTTGTATGTAATATATAGACCTTTAATTTTGTTGTATCGGACATACTAAGCAAACAAAGATTCAATGCGATCGCTCGGTATGCTAATACTCTCACATATAATTTCTTACATATAATTTCTCCATTATGATGTAATGTGAAGTAGTGGAAATAATACAGAAGCCAACAATGTGTAATCGTAGTAACTAATACTAGTTTTATAAATAATTCAATGAGATGACGGAATTCAGTGCCGTGAATTAAAGCCACCCATTAATTTTAAAATTAAGTGGTACCTAGACATGCGATAATTTTTATTAAGATTATTTTGAGTATTTGAGTGTCAGAAACCTCCTTTGAAACATTTGGTAATGGCCATTTGAATCAAACATCCCACTGAAAAATGTTTACGCGCTATAATTAAAGTGAGTAAAAATGGGATGGGATTTAATATGTCACTGAAACTTTATGTATTTGAACGATCATTTGGAATTCTTCCCGGACCGTTAGCGATGAGGATGGTGAACGGTTTCACGAATATTCACAAATGGAAAAGCAATATCAAGGAAAACGGAGTGCAATGTCCGTCCGACTACTGCTGGACCTTACGAAGGGACGTTCCTGAGGCAGCGTTTCGCCGGAAATCGGGAATGAAATATTTAAGGCATGTTTTCTTAACTTAAAACTACTTTAATGTTAATGAATTATTTTATTATTTCGCGTACTTACACTTTTTTTAACATTTTTTGTTTAAAATTAACACCTTCCCTCGTAGATAAGTCTAGATGGAAATGATTTTTAAAAATGAGGATATTCACCGTCTTATTCTCAGAGGACTTTGAGGGTAAGCGTTCCTCTGAACGTTTTGTTAGATATGTTGATGTGTTTTTTTATAAATAGTATTTTAAGGCCAACGCGTGCGTAGTCTGGGGTGGTAACGCAGACACTAACTCGAATTGTATGAAAATATCTTTCTTTTTTTTTTCTCTCGGGCCTCAGGCCCTGAACCTGCATGGAGGGAAAAATTGCATCGGCTTTCAAAGTCAAATCACGGCCAGCATCTTGATTTTTGATCCGTTGTTCTGCGATGATTAGGATGGGAGTAATGGATGTTTTTTATAAAGAATTGAAATAAATTGGATAGTCCGGGATTTTTCAGTGTTTCCGGTTGTCGTGTAAAACATGAGGCTAATGGGAAAAAAACCATTTATGTATTTGAATTCGGGAGCGTGGTGGCCTAGTGGGTAGAGCGCTTGGCTATTAGCGCTTGGCTGCTGATCGAAGGGTCCCGGGTTCAAATCTGGGTGAAGCCTTTGGATGCCCCCGAATAAAAAATAAGTCCTCGGAGGTAGAGTGGAAAGGAACTTGCCTCCCTACCCTGGATTCACATGTATGTGGTTTAGACCGGGGTGAGCTCTACCCTCAAACTAGCCAAACCAACCTTCGGGTTGAATCACTGAGTGAGTATTTAAATTCAATGTAAAAATGTTTAGTAGGTTCAGGTATTTCCCTTAGTATTACAGAAAAAAAGTTTCATTTTGTATATAAGTGTAATTATAGCCCATATTCGTACGTTTTTTTGCGTAAAAATAATGAAAATGCCAACCATAATTTCAGCGATCGATTTTTCATGGATAATTTCATTTGTTAAGCTTTGACTCACGGCTCTGAAATAAATAGAAATATGCTCACACACACATACATATATATATATATATATATATATATATATATATATATATATATATACATATATATCTTTAATATATAAGCGTTTCCATCATTCAAAACTTAATGGACCCGTGTCGGAGAATAATTTATTTTCTGTTACTTATCCGATTCATTTACAAACCATCATTTCAGAATCATATGTTTTTTAAATAAATAAATAAATAAATATATATATATATATATATTCATTCATTCACTCAAACCGCTCACAGGCGTAAACAATAAATATTTCGTTCAAACATGTGGTGAAAGAAAGAGGATAGGAAACACATAAAATGTGATAACACAATGGTGATGTGAAGATGGAATGATGGCCGATTCCAACTGAAAAAAATTCGTCTAGTCCGGGAATTGAACCACGGACCTTCCGATTTCGCGCCGGATGCTCTGACCACTTAGCTATCTAAACTACTAAAGAAACCCCCCGCCGATTCCAGTGTTTCTTTTGTAGTCTAGATAGCTTAGTGGTCAGAGCATCTGGCGCGAAATCGGAAGGTCCGTGGTTCAATTCCCGGTCTAGACGAATTTTTTTCACTTGGAATCGGCCATCATTCCATCTTCACATCACCATTGTGTAATCACATTTTATTTGTTTCCTATCCTCTTTCTTACACCACATGTTTGAACGAAATATTTATTATATATATATATATATATATATATATATATATATATATATATATATATATATATATACGTCAAGATATTACTCTTTATTACTTTGCAAACGGAAAATATGGCAATAAAAAATATACATTTGAGACTCCTTTAGATGCGGGCGTTACGAGGAATCAAATATGAGCACTCGATGCCTTGATGCCTCAAATCAGTTACCAAGGCGTTATATTTCAAACGTCTGCCAGTCGAGTATCGTAATATGGGCCTTCGAATTCTTTCTTCCAAACCAAACTTGCAGAGAAGATCTCTTCAAAGGCTTACATTTCATGCACTTTGAAAAGGTAATAATCCGTAGCCATACTTAGGCAACATTTTCTCCAGCAACAATTGGGATATGGACGCGTTTACAAATCGTGTGTGCATGAACAGCAATTTTCACGACCGCTAGCATAAGTTATTTAGGTGTGAGCTGGCATGTTATTTTGTAAGTTCCCAGTTAAGAATACGCTCACGGTGAAATATAGGCGATAATGAACTAATATTCTAATGGTATCATAGGTAGACTAGTCTACGTAGATTATTCTTGGACATAAATACTACAAGCAAAACGAATATTATATTGGTTGACCATACGTATCAATTTGTGCAACAAAACTCTAATTCGAAATGTAATGTTTACAGGAAGTTATTTCAGCTATAAATATTTACGAGTATCTATATAAGAACTGAGAGACAGTGTGGTTAATCATGTTCACAGAAACTAACATTTTGCTGTCAGAGTTAATAAAAAATAACAAACCAATTACATAAACTAAATAGTTTGTAAAGAGACCATAAATTATTTGAATTATAATTTTAAAAAATCTGTGAGCAAAATTAATAAGAATATTTTTTTCATGAGGTTTTCACAATTCAGAAAAGTGACAATGATTCCCTTGCCCTACAATGATTCTCAGCCCCCCATCTTTTGTTGAAAAGAAGAAAACCAAAAGACATATTAAAAGCTTTTACACTTGAAAAACCGTTGTCCCCATTTACCAATTAGAGGTATTTTGTAACTTATTAGCCACGGCCTTACACAGTTGGCTCCAAAAATTGAAAATTATAATTCTCGACAGAAATTAACAGGAAAGGTCTTCGATTCATTCCTTTTTTCGGCCATGCCGTGCACATTTAACGATATCTCAAACAATCCCGTCACGTGAAGGCAAAACAATGTAGAAACTATTTTGTATTTAAATTTTGCTGTCACAGCCACCGTGCAATGTTTTCGATGCACAAAATTCTACATCGGACAAAGGTGCCAAATGGTTGATTCAAAGGGCACATATCCAACGCAACCTGACTCGGAGTATGGATGAAGAAGGATGGAGGACTCAAATATTCGTCGAGAGATGATTGCCACCAGGGGATATTTTCCTTTCTCGGCTAAAGGATTCTCTGCTGGAGAGAATGAAAGGAATGAAAAAACATGAAATGTGATGGATTCATGATTTCTCTGAGAGATGAAAGAAGAAACCAGAAATTCTCATTGTCTAGGGTTAGGACCCCTTCCCTCTCATATTCGCAGATGGGGCGAGAGACGGAATATTACTTTTTCTGAATCCTTTCCGGGAATTTCACCTGAACGTAGTTGGTAGATAAGATGAAATGTAAATGGAAAAGATTTTCTCCAGGATAAGTCATTTTAACACGTTTTTATGCTTCAGCAAATATGCAAACACAAAGTGAAATATCTCCTTATTTCCTCCCGGCTCAAATTCTTGGGAAACAACATGCCGCAAGATAAGCCAACTTTGAGGCTTTTTTTATTTCCATTATTTAACGTGAGATTTTCATGTAGTAGATTAGTTAATTAGTAGTTGGGTTTATTTCAATTTGAAAGGAAGCTCGGTCGTTGGAGTTGACAATTGCACTTCTAGTAATTGAATGATTCAGTAATTAACTTTAGTAAAAATTGTATTCACGTACGCATACTATTTACAATTATATTTATCAGCAAATTAATGTGTAAGGCGTATGCAGAAGTTTTTCAAAACAAGTCATAAAATGATTATACATCACTGTAAAATTTTCATATTTTCCCAACTTATTTATCAAGAAAGTTTTTTGCCAGAACCTAATTCTGAGTTAAATGGAACCTAGACAATTTTTATATTGCAAGATTGCGTCTTAAAACGAATCCTTAGTGTCCGCATATGATGCAGTCATAGCCATATATTTATGCAGTGCCTTAGGAAATAATCCACCCAACTCGGGAATCGAACCACGGACCTATGGTTTTCCAGGTCAATGTGCAGAGCCACCACGGTACCCAGGCTACCTGATTTCGAATAGAATATCGAAAGGATTAAGGGGAACTAGATGTTTAACCCTTCAAGGTCTATCAAGAATCGCACTCGTAAGGAAATATAAACTTCTAAGAAACCCTCGAACCCTCGAACATCCTCGATTCTTATAATTATATCCTAAGAATCTGCTACCCACGAAGATAAAAGGCTTCTCAGAATTCTTCTGAGGCAATTTCCACTCTTTTTCATCACAGCTTTCGGCAGAGGTTGAAATCCTTCATCTCCAGATATTATCAAAAGAACATCATCCTTTAGGTATGAACTACCAGTTCCAACAAAACCCTGCTGCTCAGGGTAGAGTACCTAAAAGAAATTAGGGATTAGGCGTTATGTAATACACTTTTATCCCCTTCTTTAGTGTTCGGAAGTTTTGATCAGAAATGAAGTTTACCGTTTAAAATAGAGATGTGAAGTTTGTTTTAGGACAAGGTTGCGCGATTTTACACACTTGTAGGATAAAATAAATTTAAAGTTTTTTTTTTATATTAAGTTTTGGGCCTATCATTAAGTATGTGATACTCATTTGAAGCTTATAGCTTTTGAAGTTAAAAAGATAAATAGCAATTTTTGACTTTAGTGAAAAATCTTTTTGTAATGTAAAAATTAAATTGAAAAATAATAAAAGTGCTCGCAATTATCATTAGTTCCACTCTCACGCCACTAAAGGGCAGGTGAGGTGGGAGGATCTTGGTAGTAAGATTAGAAAGAAGGCCAGCAACCTTGGTTCCTAAAAGGACCCCAAAGGTTGTGGGCCGTGACCAGGAGAGGATGAAATGGGACGTCTTGGACGAGGGAGAAGAAAGGCGGAAGTGAGGGAGCACGAAAGAGGAAAACTCTCTGGTGAATTCTTTTCGGGTTTCCCACCGGGATAATGCCTCCATGAAGGCTAGCGTTTCGACAGGAGGCATTCCTGTCGAAACTCCGGCCATCATGGAGACAATTACCCGATGCGAAACCCGAGAAGAATTTCCCAGAATCATACGCCGGGAGAGCTTTAAGTCTTTCAGGAAAAATCTTCTTAACCCTTCCTGAGATCACAAAGCACTTGCCAGTTTTCTTATTTCCCTCGTTTTTATTAGGAGTATGTACATTCATGGAAAATGGCTATTCCATTAATTCAATGAATTGTCCATGCCCTTAGGCAGACTTAGTACATACAACAGAGCTTAAGTGATTCTACACTAAAAAATACTTTTCCGCGCATATATTTTAGTATTTTCCTTTACTGCCCCTAGAAAAAGTGATGTTTTGTTATTTTTTAGCTTTGTCTTTCATCAACGATAATTTGAAAACAGAATCTTTCTTTCTCGGAAAAACAATTAGGAGAGTAAGTCTCAAAATTTTGCATCGCCATTTTCTGCCGTACTAGACTGCAAATCCACCGAATAAAAAATGTAAATATTCTGGGAAGCCGGCCCTTATAGTTTGACGTGTAAATTATTAAAATGTATATTTTGTATTCCACAACACTATTCCAATCCTTCCAATATTGTTTTTCGAGCGCTTGAACCTGAAAAGAATATTTTATACCCCCTCAAGTTAAGGGAAAATCCATTATGTGCGCTGTTTGCTATGTCATTTTGACGCGATTATATGTTTGCATAAATAAGGACTATACAAAATGAATCGGCTTCATCCCAAAAAGTAATAGCTATCCACATTTTTATCATATTTACGGCCCGAATAGCATATTAGTTCTGAGGGAGCTTAAACTCTTACGACGGATAGGGTTGGGAGCAGAAATTTTTCAACTGCATATTTTCCAATTCATTGTTTCTTTTATATTTCTTAAAAAAGCTGTGATAGTGGTCCCGTGCACCAATATAGATAACATTTACACGCAATATCCATTACGCCGTTCCCTAGCGGGTTTTGCACATTTAAAAGACTTTAATTTCACGACGTAACATCGTGAAAACTGGCGTAAATTTCAATAGTTTTCTCCATACTACCCTATTCTTGCAAACATACGCTACTACATCATTCTTGCATTGCTTCAATAAACGCCTTCTTTTTCTTAAGAGTCCAGATATTCTTCCACTACACTCCCCTATGTCTTTCTCGGTCTACTCCTTCCTCTCACGCCATTCACTCCACCATTGTATATCTTTTTATGTATTCGACTCTCATCTATCCTTTCAACACCACCTATACAACGAAGCACGTTCTATTCATATGCGTGCATTCAACATTCTTTCATCGCCCACTCAATCATAACCCAAATCATCCTACTGTTTAACCGCAAACACTATCAGACGATTAATTTGCCCATTGAGTTTAGTCTATACTTTTGTTTATTCTGACATACTACAGGGATAACAAGGAGAATAATAATTAGAACAAACAGCATATTCCAAAAATGAAATCAAGAGGGTGATAAAATTGTGATCCCAAGGGCATGAAACCTTGAGTAGACAGGAATAAGCAATGACATATGATGCAGTACGGGCATGATTTTCCGTCCAATTCATTCTACTGCGCATTAATACAGCGGAATTTCAATTTTGATAATTTTCAATTGTATCGTGGAAGTTGGTTTGGAGGGATGATATTTTATTTGGAGGGAGTTTCAGAATATTAATTAATTCTTGTTAATGTCCAACACTCCTAGTCTCTCTCCAATTGGTGACTGAGTAGCACTGAGAGAGCATTAATGAACAATTTTCTCTTTTAAACAATTATTTCATAGAAGAGTAAAGCATCAAAATAGGATAAGTGCCTTTTTCTGGAATGAGAGATTTAATCTGTCGAATGTTTTGGAAAACCATTATACACATAAAATCACGATGTTTAAGTCACTAAAAAAATAGAATTATGATGCAGATATTATAAGGACAGTTCATGAGTGAGTATCACCTATTCTAGTACATAGTTGCAACGATCTATCCATGATTACATTCTTAGGACCAAAAGTCTCATTATTACGCCAAATTATTATTCCGTTATAAAAGTTGAAAAAAAATTCAATTATAAAGTTTAATCTTCCATGGAGATGTGATTACCTTTTCAACCTTGTGTTGTTTTCCTGTCGGAGTATCGGCGAAGAAACTAATATAATACTGTTGGGATTATAGCTTTTGTCATACATTTTTTTAACATCAGGTGGATAGGTAAATTCGAGAGAAGATTATATGAATACGGAGTAGTTACTGAAGACTGTCTGGAATGTAAACTCACATTTAAATGGCATCGCAATAGCTGTTTAAAATTGTTTATGGTAATAAATTTCTCGAAAGTGGTTTCCTCAAAAGTAGATAATAAAGGATTTTCCTTGAAACCTCGATATATCGAAGTTAATTTTAACCTTAATAATTGCTTCAAATTATGGGAAATAGAATTCAAAGGACAAAATGTAGTCCACAAATGAATGCTTCAGAGGATAAATGACAATTGAACCCTTTCCATGATACATAAAACCCACTAAATATAAATGAAGCAAAAGAAATACACAATTTTCACTTTTAATTTTCCATGAAATTGCAGCGAGCTAGGTTAGCGAGACCAGGGATTAACTGCAGAATGTCATTTCAGTTTCAAAAAGAAAGTTCATCATCTTCTCAGCAAACTAGGGCAGCTTTTGTCTCTTTGAAAAGTACACCTCACCAGAATTCCATCATTATAATGGGAGGATCAGGCGAGAATCGCAAAGTTGACACCATTTTCAAGCTAGTTAGCTCATATTTGACCTTGTAGGTGCATTTACGGTCCTAGAACTTCATGAATGCCAAGACTGTATGCAGTAAATTCATTAATTCTTCCTTCAACGAGAAAGAAAAATGGGTTCAGACCCCCTGCCTCCCATAGATAAGACTATGTAAGATGAACTCAACCCCCCACAAAAACCTCTTGCGTAATACTTGAATGGCTCCTAACATTGTTTTAATTAGGTAATGCGAAATATTTTAAATTATACTTCTTGAATTATTTACTTTACATCATGTATGGTAATTCCCACCATGTAAAAAGATGAAATTTTGTCCAAGAATTCTTTTTCGATTTAAAATGTGCACTCAAAGACACGGGACTACCGCTCGAAGCCACCTTAATATCCCGTTTTAGCTGTCCTATGTACCTGTCCTTCGGTCTTTCTTGCTTCCCTTCTATTTTCCCATCTAATATCAATCCTTACAATTCTCCTGTCTCAAAATGTGGTCTATCCATCTGGACCATGTCATCCTCATAGTGCGCCATATGGTTTTCTCATCTACATTTCTACTGTATGTACTCTCCCACGTTTCTGATCCTATCCGTCCATTGGCTCTCAGGCATCCACCTCCAGCGCCAAGTTTCAAAAGACTCGAGAAGACCTTTTTAATCTCTAGAATTCCTGCTGGGCAGTGGTCTCTGAACTATATAGGGCAACACATTATATCTCTCTTTCACTTATTTCCGGCTAAATATTGGTATTCGGTTTTATCAGAAGGTAAATGTTTCTAACCTGGTACTATTGGTCCGTATTTCAAGTCACTATAACCATAATTACCGTAAATGAAATTACTGGTACCTGAGCAGCATTTCCATCTGATCATAAAGGCTTCAACTATCAAAGTAAAACAATGGAACGACAGTCTCGCCTTTTTCGGATGACGCGAAATAAGGGAGACTATTGTGGGCCTTCCGGCACGCATATTTGCTGAAATAAATGATTAATTATCACAGCATCTACACTGATGCATAATTAAAGGATAATATTTAAAATTCCTCCACATCGTTTTTACTTCAAGGCAAGACCATGTTCTTCGTGGGAAACCCTTGATTATTTGAATAGGAATTCTCATAAGGGAATCCTCCTTAGTGGGTTCTTTTAAAAGAAATTAGATTGGAACGGCATTTTCAATTATGTGGGGATCGAGTAGCTTTAAGCTTCTGATGTGTGAAACAAAAACAAAGAAACTAGCCTTTACCAAATGAAGCTGATGCTAGCCAAATGCACGATCGGCATAGGTACGGGTGAGCTTATGGCTGTTAAAAGATAGGGTGGGGAGGGGCTGAAAAAAGGCATGTCGTGGGTGGTCTGTCTATAGCAGTGGCTCCCAGCCGGTGGTCCGCGAGAGCCTCGGGAATGGTACGCAGGTCATAAAAAAAGTTGCCAATTAATATTGATTTTGAAAGCGATGTGCATTGAAGGAGATGGGTAATTAAGTTTCACTGTACACTAATTAATAGTAATAATAAGAAATAATGTGCTCTAAAAACCCTTTTTTTCTTCATCACCTTTGAATTTGGTATTGGGAAAGGCGCTGAGGATGGGTTATAACTGATATGGGGTATGGTGGGGTGGTCCATACATGATTTTATTCCAGGTCCACTGGTGTATAGCGAGGCGAAGAAGAAAATCCCAAAGAACAAGAGGAATTTTTCCAGTTGATTTCCGGTTAAATGAAAAAAGAGAGAGAAGGGTAAATAGAGCGGGGTTAAATTGAACCAAGAATCAATCCAAACCGGGATTTTATTTTCGTGAACAACCGGATTGGACCAAGGAAATTATCAAAACTATCTTTCCAATTCGGGAAATTCGAAAAGGCCAAACGCTCCTATCGTGAAATAAATGACGTGAAAATTACCTCCGTCCTTTGAGTAGCCGGGTGTTTCAGACCTGAAGGCCAATCCCGGTGGAGGCGAGGGAGGGAGGAATTGTTTGGGTGAGTGTATTAATCCTCCAATCATCGATAGGTGGTAAGCCGCAAATTTCAACGCTAGCCACATCAATAAAATTAATGACTGTGACTTAATTGAAATGGTGATCCAAATACATGACCATGGCTATTGACTTGGCACACGGAAGATAGGTATTAGGATGGTATTTTCGGAAAATGAGATTAACGTGTCCCAATGAAGATACGTTATCCAATTCCCCATTTAGTCATTCACAACCACACATATGTTAATGATATGTACATTTCAGGTGATTTTCACATGTTTGGGTGATTATATAGGGACTGGAGGAGTGGGAAAGGATGACTGAAGGGAAGAGGTGGATTAGTACGTATTACGTTGATTGGGGAGTTACGTGTCAGCATTAAGAATAAATTACCGAGTTTCATTCTGCTTACTTCCTTCGTGGCGTTCAATGACCTAATCCAAATAAACTTCAAGAAGGTTTTAGCAAGCCTCAGATATCTTGATGAAATACCGCTTTGATATTAACACCCATCAACACTTGTAAACTTGAAAGAGTTTATTTACTAAGAAATAAAACCTTAACATTAATTTAAATTCAAAGAAAACATTTAGTATTCTATGTATAGTTGGTCATTGATGAGCCAAAATATATAAAATTACTTTTTCAGAATTACCTAAGTGAAGTCACGATGGGTGAAGTAATTTGTTTTACAAAAACGTCGACCAATGTTTTTTTTAAAAGACCTTTCAGGTTCAAAAATGTCTTAACCCTTAGCAAGAGGCAAAGCTCTACCCCTTTCCTTCACTCAATCTTCCACTCTTTTTCTGTCCATTGATAATGTCCTTAAAACGTGAGAAACACCTTAAAATGTAATTTCTTTTATTGCTGCGTAAACTAGACTATAGCGCGTTCCACATTTAGTTGACGGTATGGAGCTTATGAAGAACGCTGTTGGCAAGCTTCCTCTTCGTGGGCGTCATCCTGACGACATAGGCAACTACTTATAACACAGCGCCAAAAACATTTCGTTTCAAATAAGTATTTAATTATGCACATAATAAGACTCATGGGGATTAAATTTTGCTATGTAAAGGTTGAATGAATTACCGGAATAAGTAAATATTTTGTTTTCAAAATCCCGTATTTTAAAAATGTAAGTTACGTATGTATATAAGCTGAATAATGAAAAGGAATTTTTTTAATTCTTAACGCTTCATAATAAGTTTAATTCACCTCATGTGTCGATAATTTACAGCATTATTAATGCCATGGGTTTCGAAGGTACAGATGTTTACGTAAATATGAAGGTTAGGGATCGATTTTTTCGAGAATGCTGAGGAAATATGGGGCATTGCTACGCCTGAATAAGGAAAAACTTTCCAATAGTGCCACGAGAGATTTGTGGGTGAGAAAAACTTATGTCAAAGGTCGCCAGTGGTTTCGACTCTCCCCTTTTTGCTTGAGGCACTAAATGGTGGGAAGGGGTCATGGTGGGGAACTTCAAACGTCAGCGCTTCTGGGGCTCTTGAGTAAGGGAAATAAAAAATAATTATCTCTTTTGCGGCTTGTTCATCATATTTTGTAGAGTTAATTCTAACTTCTCATTTGAGCAAATCTTTTTTCCTGTTTTCTTATTATCATAGATTTTAATGTGATGATAAAATATACCACACCCCGTAACCTTCACGCTCCCCTGCCACGACCGCTATGTCCGAATCACTCATCTTGGTTTAGCCAGACTGGATCACTGGACGCCGCCTCTCCCTCCTCCTTCCAAGGTTCCCCTTCTGCTTGCGTCCCCCCATAAGCATCTTAAGCCCCGTCTCCATCCCCGTCCATTGTCCCACGAGTACATGGACCTGACGCCAATTGCCAAGGTCCTTTTACTTATCTTGCCTTAGGCTAAACCCTCCCATCTTTCATATCCTGAGATGTAAATCGGAGGAATGTATTCGACCGTATCTAGCGTTACGTGGTGGAATAGCATTTCAGAAATGAAATTAAACTGCAGTAGTTGTACTGTCCACTAATATTTAATGTACAATAATACACGACGCAAGTTTCAACGCTTAGGGCGTCATCATCAGGTATGTCATTATACCTGGTGATGTAGTCCTAAGCGTTGAAACACGTGTTGTGTATTATTGTACATTTAATATTAGTGGACAGTACAACTACTGCAGTTTAATTTAACTAATTAATAGACGCTATGAGTGACCTGTAACAGCAACTTAAATCCCCGTAGGCTACCAAACTTCTTTATAATTTTGATTCAGCGATTAAGCAACAAACGTATTTATTAGGTTTTTTATTTCTTTATCGCGCCAAGCCATGATTATCGTCTATCCAACATTGATCCACGTCTCTTCTGTGTACACAATCTCCCTTCACTCACGGTATATCCACATATATTTTTTTAACAGTCTTAAATAATTATGAAGCCAATGAATAACATCGCCTCTTTCAAAAAGCATGCTTTGTTTGCCGCTGCGTTTGTATACGAAGACTATGTCAATAAGAAGCCGGTATTACGTGGTCCTCTTGAAATTAGGAAGATCCTTTTGTATATCTAAGGAGTTAAGAATGGTTTTTAGAGTTGGAGGAATATTTTTCATGGATGATTCATGAACTTTCCTGCGAACTCCCGATCTTACGAAATCATCATACATCACTGATCTCGCATTCTTAAACGGTTGTTTATTTTTTTTCGTTTTACAAGGAGTAACCAATGCACCACGGGATGCTTCCTCTCTTACCCTGTAGATAGTAGACTGTGAGCACCCAGTGTCTTTCGAAGTATCTTTGCAGGCTTCAGCAACATTGAGCGATTTGTGGAAATATTCGAAGACATGAAACACCATTTCTCTTTCACGGCTTCTCAATTACTCCCCTTTTCTCCTCCTCTTAGTTTCGGACATGGCGATAGCACACTATTGGAAATAGATTGATCTGGAAGATACTCCACAGTGCTGTAGAACTACTCTGCACACCACTCACCACTTGTTCACGCACAGAAATCTGATGAGAAACTAAACGCCTTCGCCCATTCTTTCCCCGGTCCCTTACACCGAAGGGTCGCTTCTCAAGCAGATGTTTTATGGCACCTTCTAAACAGAACTCCTAGAAATACCCTATATAAACTCAGTCAAAAGCCATGCACTGAATAAGAATATCCCTCGTAAGAATTCATTAGCATTTTCTGCCGAAAGGCACGTAGCACGTTTACCACTTTTTTCTTGGTTGTCAAATATTTTTGCTGAATGCTTCAGTGTTAATGTATTTTCATCAGTCAAGTTATTCAAACTAGTATATTCTAACTAAATATATTACTACTGACTTAACTAAATTTCATTAAAAAAACGATATCTTTGATAGCAAAGAAGCAAGAGTTATTAAAGTATCAAGCTCATTCTCCTACCGAGAATCTCCCTTCCACGCGATAGGTTAGCTGGCAGGACAAAACGAGCGGCGGATTAATGGCGCGTCGAAAATATTTGGCGACATCCAAAATTCATTAACTCCCTTTGTAATCGAGATAAAGTTACGATTCTTTCACCAAAAACAAACAAAGTTTTATCTAAATTTCATACGCGGCATATATGGATCTATATATGGATGGTGAGACACGAAAGTTAGTAGAGTAGATTAGTAAAGTTAGTAGATTTTTACCATACAAAATTTAAAATATTTTGTCCAAAAGATATTTAAATGGATACAACAACGATAAAACTCAGTTGAAAACAAATTTAAGATAACCATTATTAAGGAAATGTATGAAAAATATTTTGCATAAGTTTTAACGTTATACTGTTTGTCCGCAACTGGGTGAGAAAGTTGAAATCAGAAGCGCTCCGTTGATTCCGGAATTTCAAGGAGATATTTTTTATAACATTTATTTTAAACTAAATCGATTAATTATTGCCACCACTAAATGTAGCATCTTCTTATGCTTCATAAAATGAAATATTGCATAGCATCACATTAATTTTCCTGCTGTTATTGGCAACTTCGCACCTCCGGCCTTATGGAGATTTACATGGGAATCGGATCTCCGTAAGAGCCCATACTGTCAACTAAATGTTGAACGCTCTTTAGGTACTCGTACGTCATAAATCATAATTATTACGAACACCTAAACCCACTTGAAATATCCCACAGAATTGGGTTTGCTGTCCAATGATCTAACCCTCCAATAATGTTACAGGTAAGGAAAGTTAGCTTAGTACCATGTGCTACCCAAAAGTGCTAATACGAAAAAACGCCACAAGTTGCCACTTTATATATCCTTTGTTTACCAAGGTCGCTTGCGTTTTCGCGCAAGCGCGTTTGCGTAATATTTGGCTTCAAACCAGAGAAAACCGATGCAGAAACACAACAAATGTCAATGCAAGCATTTGGAGACAATACTTAACGCCAGAACCATGACTACGGATGGTTTGAACGTTTAAAACGTAGTCGAGCACTGGTTGAAGATGATGTACGTTCAGGACGGCCATCAACCAGAATTACGCCTGTAAATGACGCACGCTAGAGTTGTGGGACTATCGTGCGGCACGTGTCAAAGGATTTGGCTCGACGAATTCAACATAATACGGAATGCTGACACGTTCATCGGCTACTGAGTGATGACAAGAAAGTGTGCAAAGACCTGGTGAAAAACAAAATGGCTAAAGTTCTTCATCCACATTACTTGCGCATTTTAGCCCCGTGCTGCTTCTTTTTATTCCCTGAGATGAACATCAAGTTAAAATACCGAAAATTTGAGACAATTGAGGAAACTGAAGTGGAATCTCAGGCGGCGCTAAGCACGCTCACTCAAAAGGACTTCCAAATTGCATTCAATAATGGGAAGAAGGGCTGTGGCGGTACAAACATCATTCTAAAGGGGAGTATTTCGAGTGCTGGTGGTGAATCAGGTCCAGAAGTAGTGTAATTGATGAAATTCTGGAACTTTTGGGTTGGACCCAGTATTTAGCTGTTTTATATTATTTTCAGTTTTTAATATCTGGATGCGATGCTAAATTATTTCATGTTTTAAGTGTCTGCAATGTTGTTTTAGTTTTTTCATTTCAGCATTTAAATTTTATGTTCTTATGCACGAAATTCTTGGTTGTGCGGGACAAATTTAAAATTTTTGGGGTAGCTTAAAGCTTTCCAATTTTCCGTTAATTTTTTTTGTTAATGTACTTTGTATCTACGAAAGAAGCAATAAATTATATTATTATTATATTATCAGCATGGCTATCGAGGTAAGAATGCGAGACTTAACGTCATTCGGTAGATTAGACTTTGTACTTGCGGTTAATAACTATACTCCGTCAAAATTTTGATCCTTCCCTATTCCTATAGCTTACTTTTCAAGTAAACACAACCTCTCACGTCATCTGATCCTGGTTTCTACGGTGCATGATATCTCCTCTGATGTAGGTTTGTCCACACTCCCACGGGGCATGTGGAAGACCTTAGGTCATAGATTCCAGAAGAGAGGAGATGGCATCTTTACCCACAAAAGTGAATCCGGTTTTTTCGCGCAAAATTATCCTGCTAACAAGGCAACCGCACGTAATTTGTCCATGAATTTTAATGTCCACAAATACCCTATTACTTCTAATTGTAAGTTCTCAATGTATTGTTAACCATTGGAAGAAGTTAATTAGTACACAAAACCTAACCTCATCCGCCGATTCCTTTGTGTTTCAGGCCTGGTTTTATAATGCATCAATTTTCAATAATAAACATTTCTTTACTGAGCTTCTTGTACTGTACTATATTTTGTAGTCCTAGGTTTATTTCACCATTTTTGGCTAGCGTAAACAAATGTGACGTATTTTAGTGATCTTCCTCAAACTAGCATAAATATTAAAACCGGCCGAGGTTTTATGCCTTAAGGTTAACCTTAACCGCAAGATGACGTAGCCTTTAGTTTAACTCGATATAAACCAAGGGTTTGGGTTTTGTATATTAAATTTGACTGTCGTTTTGTTGACGTGTGATTAATCAATAGGAGAATATATTAGCATCGGTTTTCATAACAAGAAAATAATTAACCACAGGTTATAAAACCGTGAAGTGTATAAATTCGAACGAGGTGAAATTTGTCGGTGAGAGAAATGGAAGCAACGATGTTAAGGTTTCCGGAGGTCGACGAGGTTGCGTTCAGCCTGCTAACCCACTCAAATGGTACTTTCCCGCCCTTGTTATTGGGAGTCAGATTAGCAGTCGATGTCGTGGCCGGAAAACGATACCTCTTGTGATTTCATGGGAGCCGGCTGCGGGTATCTGAAAGGAGAGGAGAAGTTGGTTGCCATGGGCAACGAGAGATGGCGGGGGTTACAGCCGGGGACACCGCGGGTGCCTCGCGAAGGGTGAAGTATCGACTCGGAAACGCCTCCTCGCAACCTGTAGTTGGGGGCTCAACGAGCGGCGGCGCCTTTAAAGCACAGTCGGGAGCGCTTAGCTCATCTTATTTGAGAAAATCTCAAGTATTCCACTTCTCAAAGTGTTCTATGTGGAGGGTAAAACTTCACATGAAATCGTTAGGTCACCGTGTGACGACCATAATAAGTTGGTTAGTTGGTTTTTGAAGATGTTATCTAGTAATGACCTCAATTTCAATGCAATTCAATTTCAATTTAAGCCGTCCATTTGTGGGCTTGAAACAAACTTTATTTCAAAAATGTTACTATTTTGAGGGTTCCTAATAATAAGTTTACCCCTCTTGAATAATTTAGTGTGATTTACATGTGCAAGAGAGATACAACTAATATTAGTATTGCAATGTTAATACATTAGTTTAGAATTTTCCTCGTTCAAAAATTAACAATGTTTATAAGGATAATATAATGGGAACACAGTATTGAATCATTTTGGATTCATAAAAAGCAATATATTTTAAGCGATGATGTACATACATGCACAAATTACGTTAATTTTAAAATTATTCTTTTAATAAGGTCAATAGCTCAATTTAAGATACAGATTGTAAGTTCAGTCAGGGAAGAATTACTTTTGTGAATGGAGGACGGGTAGAAATTGGAAGCTTACCAATCAATGCTTTGAGGTCAAGGCCGATCGGAACATATCAGCGCACTTAAGCGCACACGAGCAATTATGAATGGAACGATGTGAGCTGGCGAAACGTACCGGTAGGCGGCATCTTTAAGGTAGGTCAACAATAGTCACGGGTGAATGCATTGTGTACATTTATCGGATTCGTGCAAAAATACTTATTTAAAAACGTAAATTTTAAACCAAAGAGTAATTTATAAACTCTTAACTATCCAGTTTTGACGACTTTACTGAAAATCAACAAAAAATCAGCAGTAGTGGCAGCAATTGTCGAAGTTCTTTTATTGTTAAGCGCAAATTAACTCTGCTTCCGATCTATCTTAAAGTACGCTGCCTAGTGCGTAGGGTCTGAAATGAGTGAAAAGCAAGTGCATTGCCGTGTTGCGAAGTGAGCAACGTAATAGAGTGAATGGAAAGCTCCCGAACCGTGCGTACCAATTAGGTTAAAGTAGAAGTATAGCGCCAAGGTGTAAATAGCATAAATTGACATTCAACGGACTGAATGAGTACTAGGGATAAAAATCCAAAGGGAACCGTCACTAATAGTACATCAAAAGACCTTAGATGCTAACTTATCGGTGCAGAGAAAACATTGATCGTGAACCATCGATAGTTGAACCATCGGTGATATCTTGAGCACTTTTACCGTTTAAATAAATGTAAACGTTATATCCGCATGAGAACAAAATTATATTTTAATAAAAATGCGTTATTCTATTCAAGAGATATAATTCAATTAAAAATTTTCCAATCATGGTAGCAGGTAAAAGTGATGATTTTTATGAAGCCAAGCACACGAGTGCAAAGGTATACAACTAAGACGGTGAAAATCGCCATGAAGCAATCATTTGACTAGACCCGGATTCAAACTCGGATCTCCCAATTGCCAGTCAGGTGAGTTACCTTCAAGCTCTCCAGATACACCACCTAAAGGATCTAAATTTAAGGCGAATTTCATGGGGGGCTTATGCAATAACATTTGACAATTTTTCTAATCATTGCGATTGCACAAATGATGTGGCATGCACTCACGCGCACGGGCACAAAGATTTACACCAAAGACTGTGAAATTCGCCATGAAAATATCAATTGGAAGATTCGGGTTCGAATCCCGGTCAAGTCGTATGATTGTTTCAAGGCAATTTTCACTGCCTTTTGTGTATATATTCGCACCTGTGCACGTGACTTCATGCCACATCATTTGTGCAAGTGCAATGATTGGAAAAATTATCTAAAATTGGTCGTGCTGAGGCGACTATGTTGGATTTATTCTCCACGACTGTCACATATCATTATCTATTCTTTTCCTTTGCTAAAATGTACACTGGGAACGAAAATAACTTGTTCGTATAAAACTCCACTGAAATTATTTTTTTTAAATTAAAGTGGCTTCCCATAACCAGTCGAAAACAATTTTCTCCACAAATAAAACCTACGTGGAAAATTCAAATCACTCCCGTTTTCGCTTATCAGAACTAAAATATATTTCTCTCATACAAATCAGAAACTTAAGTCAAATTCTATGGAAAAGTTACGATGTAGAGTACTTAGTTTTTGTTTCCCCATGCTCAAAAAGATTAATATGGATCCTTCAAAATTTAATCGGACAATGGAATCACCAAATTGTGTGGACTAATCCTTTCTAGTTATTTGTAAATAAAGTTGTCTCCAAATAAGTGAACTAAGAAATTTTAAACTAAGAACATGCAGAATTTATTGCTCAACCCAATTATATAGCTAATTAAATGCTATTTCTCATTTATTTAGTGTTCATGCTTTGAAGTTGGAATTAGCGTACTTCAACCGAGAGGACACAGAATTAGCTAGATACTAAAATTTGTTGGAAAAGTTTAACTAGGTGAAGTTATAGCACGATGCAATTATCTCTCCTAAATCATACTCTTGAATAATAGAACATCCATGAAACTCAAACCACGTCTTGAAGTTGCCAAGTTGCGGATTGCGACTGCTTTAGGATATTAGATAGGGATCGTGGCTAGTACGGTGAGTAAAATACTTGCATATTATATTAACACAATGCATTGTTATCTTACCGTAGGAAATGGCGTAATGATACATCTTGTATGTCTTTATTATGTGCACTTGGTTTAAGTACTGAATAGTTAGCAAAGAGCTCAAAAATGATATCAAAACGGCATTAGTACAATATTCACATGGCTGAATCACAATATTTACTTTGCAATGTTCACAATTGCGTTATTAAGATCGACCGGTTTCATCACAAATGCGAAATTATCATCAGCCTTAGCGATGAAATCGATAGACAAAAAAATCAACAAATTATCAATGATCAGTGAAAATTAGTAAGTTATTAAAGTATCCATTCATCATGAATTTTCACAAAGTTAAGCATTATTAATTCGCATTACTTAAATACTGCGAAAAAAATGGGCAACCATACTCGCTCAGAAAAAACGTTATCTACTTTATTTCATAAATTATATATTTATTATAGTGCTTATGATGTATCTCATCCATTCTCGTTTAATGGATGATATATATATTTATTTGCTTTTATAAATATTAGGAAAAAAGTGTTCACATGAGGTTGAAAGTTACTTAATTCGGTTTATGTTATTAGACATATATCTGCTGAAAATAATAACTTCATTATATCAATTTGGCAAGTATATGATAATGTTTGAAACCTTTATAGAAGGATATTGGCTATTTTTCTCTATTTAATAGCACATTTTGCTCTTTAAAGTAAAAGTATCAGGACCTATAGCTTTGAAGTTGTTTCCTATTGAAATTATTGTTCAGTAGACAGCACTGGCTGCGTGGATCCGATAAGTACACCAAGGGAATAATTCATCGTACCGCGGGAAGGAAAAAGTTCGGATGATTGAATCTCTTTTGTCGAAGCTGGTGAAAAAGAATGCTCTCACATATTGAAATATGTGTTTTCTTGGGATGATGGATCCTATCTGGATACCCGGGAAAGGTGCCATTTAGCACCCTTTTTTCATTTTTTTTCTTCGAAATATTCCTCGTTCACTTTTCCTCCCGAGTGTATTGGCCCAGCTCCTAGCATCAAATATTCGAGGGCATTTATACGTCCACCATTTAATATGTGCAGCCTGCTCTCTGGGAAATTTCTCCATCCCTTGATGGACTTTCTGGCTAGACGCCAAGACACTGGAAACCCTTGGGTTAGGTCGACGGACTATAGACTAGTTCAAGGCCTCAGGAGAGGGAGTGTTATCCCAGAGTAGTGAAAAACGGGGCAACTTCTTCCTGCCATAAGTCTGCAAATTATCTCATTAAAGCAAAGTGCTGCTTTACCTCGTCTTTGAAATAAAGGAAATTATTCCATGAACTGGGGAGACATTCAAAATAAAAATGGAGAAAATATTTGAATCACTGGTTAATTGTAGCGCAGTCCCTATAATATCACTGTTCATATTAGTGTATCGGTGCTACGCGTTTGGAGCACATCCTTTGGCGCATCTGTGCGTCGTTTATTCTTTGAACTAAACTTTGAACTAAAAATCGCACATTCCAATGAGACAGGGCGAAATTAAGAGCGTCACTATGGATTGAACATCATCTCCTTTTGTAGTAATTCTTTGGTAGTCAGTCCTCAGTATTCAGTGTACCAGGTATTTTTCTATAGTGATTAATGATACTGCGGGAAGTAAAAACGTGGGACTATTTAGCAACCTTTACTTGTAAGAACTGTGGCGCATTATTTGCCACAACACGGAGTTGGACTGGTGGATGGGTGTTGGATTGCCAATCGGACGGCCCGCGTTCGATTCCCGGCGCCGGACGATATTTTTTCTGCCTCTCTCCAGAAGGATTCTAGAATGTTCGAGGTAGTTCCGGCGCCGGGTTTGAGAGAGTTCGCCGCCAATATATAAGCAGGCCATCTCGGCTGCCAGTCTCAGTCTGTACTAAGAAGTGGAAATAAACGCTCCTCTACAGAAACTTTGCAGTTGTATTATTCAGCGTAGCAATCGCTACAGTGGTGACCCTGACAGCAAACGACCATGGCAGACGCAAAGCAACTCGCCAAACTGCAGGCACAAATCGCGGAACTCCAGCAGCAACTCGCCTTTCGGCCTTTTCGAATTCCTGTTTATGCCATTTGGTCTTAGTAATGCCGCCCAAACATGGCAGCGCTTCATCGACGAAGCTCTCGAAGGCCTAAATTTTTGCTTTCCTTACATAGATGATATCTTAGTATTTTCCCGTTCGCAGAAAGAGCATCATCAACGCCTACGGATCTTATTCCAGCGCCTTTCTGACTACGGTGTCATCATAAACTCAGCTAAGTGCGTCCTAGGATCTTCCAAGGTCACATTTCTGGGCTTTCACGTGAGCGCTGATGGATGCTCGCCGTTAACTGACAAGGTAGCTGCTATCAACAACTTCCCTCCACCGAAGACCATTAAGGACCTTCGGAGATTCCTCGGTATGCTGAATTTCTATCGCCAGCACATACCACACGCCGCATCCACACAAGCCCCTCTCAATGCACTACTTCAAGGTCCTGATATCAAGAGCTCCACTCCAATTTGCTGGACACCAGAACTTCAGCAGAGTTTCAATGCCTCTAAAGCTGGACTCGCCTAGGCTGCAACCCTGTCACATCCAATCAACTCAGCACCTCTGGCGCTCGTCGTCGATGCTAGCCAAACCGCAATCGGCGCCGTCCTACAGCAATTTTCTGAGAACTCTTGGGAACCACTCGGTTTCTTCTCTCACAAGCTAACGCCTTCCCAGCAGAAGTGGAGCACTTACGACCGCGAACTCTATGCTGCCTACCAAGCAGTGAGACACTTTCGACCAATGGTAGAAGCCCGCGATTTTGCCATCTTCACCGATCACAAACCCCTGTCTTACGCCTTTGGCCCCAGAAATAGGAGTAACGACACCTGCTCACCACGACAATTTAATCACTTGGAATTTATCTCAAAATTCACCACGGATGTGAGACATATCTCCGGACTGGACAACGTCGTCGCGGACTGTCTCTCAAGGGTAGAATCCATATCCACAACGACTCCGATTGACTTCATTGCTCTCTCTCGCTCCCAAGACGACGACGAAGAACTACACAGACTACGCCACAGCGGTACAGCTCTTCAGCTTCACAGAAGGCCTGTACCCGGAACGAACATTTCACTGTGGTGCGACACCTCCATGCCAACTCCACGCCCCTATGTTACTCCCCCATTTCGTCGGCAAATCTTTGACAACATCCACTCCCTTAGTCATCATGATGCAAACTCAACTATAAAACTCGTGTCCCGTCGATATGTATGGCCATCCATGCGTAAGGACTGTCGCGCATGGGCTCGTAGCTGCCTCTCCTGCCAGCGTTGCAAGGTGTCTCGTCACATCACAACGCCACTCGGAGATTTCGTTCCGCCAACCAGGCGTTTCGAACAATTACACATGGACATCGTGGGACCTCTCCCGCCTTGCGCCGGCTACCGGTAGCTCCTCACAATTATCGACCGGTTCTCCCGCTGGCCAGTTGCAGAACCCCTAGTAGACATCACCGCGGACAGCGTCTCCCGCGCCTTCCTTCTTGGATGGGTTGCTCACTACGGCTGTCCTTAACATATAACTTGCGACCGTGGACGACAGTTCGTGTCTTCTCTTTTTCATCATCTTTGCACTACTCTAGGTGCAACGCTACACCACACGACGAGCTACCATCCTCAGGCCAACGGACTCGTCGAACGATTACATCGCGTCCTCAAGGCAGCCCTCATGTGCTCTTCTTCCAAATCATGGATGGACGCACTACCCGCAGTTCTTCTCGGCCTCCGCACAACTTGGAGAGCCGACCTGCAGATAACCCCTGCCGAACTTCTCTTCGGGGAGCAACTGCGTCTTCCCGGGGACTTCTTCGTCGACTCTGACCAGCATTTGGATTCAATGGATCTGGTCTCTCAGCTGCGTAACCACATGAGTCAGCTGCGTCCGACCCCTGCGTCACGCCACATCTCCTCGCAGCGTGTCTTTATCCACAAGGACTTGGCCACGTCTTCCCAGGTCTTTGTTCGCCAAGTCGCTGTGCGGCCATCCCTACAACCACCGTACACGGGCCCTTACCCTGTCCTCAGCCGCAATAAGAAGACTTATACCCTAAACATCAATGGCAAACCTTCCACTGTTTCCATCGACCGTCTCAAGCCAGTCCATCTTCTTGAGGAGGACTCTCCGCCTACTCCATCAGCACCATCACCAGATATTACTACTCGCTCCGGCCGCACCGTCCGTCCTCCGGAACGTTTTGTGGCCGATGCTCTCCATCTCTCTTCCAAGCGGGGGAGTAGTGTGGCGCATTGTTCGCCACAACACGGAGTTGGACTGGTGGATGGGTGTTGGATTGCCAATCGGACGGCCAGCGTTCGACTCCCGGCGCCGGACGATATTTTTTCTGCCTCTCTCCAGAAGGATTCTAGAATGTTCGAGGTAGTTCCGGCGCTGGGTTCGAGAGAATTCGCCGCCAATATATAAGCAGGCCATCTCGGCTGCCAGTCTCAGTCTGTACTACGAAGTGGAAATAAACGCCCCTCTACAGAAACTTCGCAGTTGTATTATTCAGCGTAGCAATCGCTACAGAACCTTTCGACCTTTCCTTCGCTTTAAATTCCACTGTTTTCCCAGTAACGCTTAAGTTCTTAAGTGGAAATGTATTAATTCTAACGACTTTACTGATCCCAACTTGGGAATAATTACGTTTGCAATGGTAAATGGATTAATCTAGGCTTGATCCTACTACGTGTAATTGGTGTTTGCATCAATTATCGGGTAATGATCTTGTCAAAATGCGGATCGCTCAGGATGAGCATTACAGAAAGACAATGTCACGTAGTATATATCCAGCATTTTCTACCAACATGTTATAGCTTAGGAAAAATTACCGAAGCTTTAACAGACATAAATGTAAGTATTCATTGTTACTTTAATGATTGTTTCTCCTGGATGGATTACCACCTGTAGGACCTTCTCGACTCGGACATTTTGGTCTGCAACCCTGAGAATCTAAATAAAAAGCTAAATAAAAGCTCCCTCAGTTTGGGCCGCGGTCGGTGAATGGTGTCAATGTCATGTCTGGCTAAAATCCTCGATATTTTGCCAGATATCGAGGAGACTTATGGCAAGTAAGCTCTTGAAGAAGGTTTTTCCTATGCTGTCAGCGTCTTCAAATCCACTTGCTTAAAGGTCCTTTTGAGGGCCAACGTTATTTTAGGGAATTTATTTTATTTAGACTAGCTGCTAGGTCGTTAGACCCTAATATACTTTCCCATTTTGAAGGAACAGTGGCAGATGAACCATTTCTCTCAGATGTACAACTTCTATCTTTTGTTAAGAAGCGTATTTAAAATCTTGCAAACTTCTCGTGGGATAATTGATAGAGATAGAGTTCTCGAGCTCGTATCCCAAAATTAACAAGCAAGGTGTTAATGCCTATTTTCGTTGCTACATGAAATTCGAACGATAATGCGCTTTGTCCATGCTATGATCTATCTCTTAGCTGATTGTTCAAGTTATTTAAACATGAATTCCGAGCAAAGAGCTAATCTTGAGCGTCCGAAAAAAACTATGCTTTAATTGCTTTTGAAGAGTGGTCACTGGGCACAGAAACGTTGATTTCAAACTTTCTGTGTCAAATATGTAAGAGATTTCCATCATACCACACTGCATTCCGTCGTTGAGCGACGGGAGTGGAATACGCGATCGAGTGCACCCGTCGTGGTCACAAGTAGCCAGCTTTCGTCGTCCGCTCACCTTTCTAGTTCCTCGCCCTCCGATGTGACCTCGAGTCCTCGATCAACCGGCGCGGTCCCTCGAACGTATTCGTCATGCACTGAATGCGAATGTTCTTCGGCAGTTGTCAAGGGACAGCGGTGGAGAGTTTAGTGAATGGTGATGGACAAATACAACCTGTTAGAGTCGTGTTTGACTCGAGTTCTCAGAGTTCGGTGATATCTTTCGATGCTATCACGCGCTTAAAATTACCTATTTCTGAGTATCATGGTGCTATGTTTGTGTTTTCGCAAACCCCTTTAAATCAGTTGGTCGGTTCCGCGACATACCTTCTTTGTCCCATTCTGGGTTGAGGCATGGGCGATAGTAAGCCATAAACTGATGGGAAAAATTTCCTAGGGCTCCTCTTCTTCCGTTCATTAGAATCAAAGTTGATCATTTAGATACGTCGGATTGTTGTTTTGACCAGCCATCGCAAATTGGTTTCATTCTAGGAATGGATTTTATTCCAAAGCCATCTTTGCTGAGCATAAATCGTTCCTAAATGGCAACCTGATTGCTGTAAATTCTATTTTTGGTTGGTTTAAGTGTATGTGGCTCTATAATCCGCCTTATTTGTGGAAAAAGGGTCTCTTCATCTTCCGTTCTGGAGTAAAAGGAATACTTTGAAAATGAATTGAACAAATTTGGGAAGTGGAAGAAATACTATCGGAAATATTCCATGACACCGAGAACATTCGATGTGAACTGAATTTTTTTAAATCTTTTTGAAGAGTTGACTCTTGAAGATTCATTTTTTTCTTTTTTTTCTATCCCATCCGCCTGAACTCGGGGATTCATACTCTTAAACAGCTTCGCGATTAATGAATCTTGAGCGTCGCTTGAGTCACCAAAAGGAGTTGCGTGCTAATTATTGTGAATTCTTAAATGATTAATTATCTTCGTCTTGGTCAAATGCCCGAACGAAAACTCCAGGGAAAGTATTATATTCCTCATCTTCGGGTGCCTCACTTAGTGATGGATTACTTACCAGCCCTAAGTTGCAAGGCGATATTTTTATATTTTATTATCCTTTCGCACCCATAGAATTGCCTTTATCACATATATTTCAAAGATATACCGACTGATTTTAGTCGCTCCCGAACACCGATGCTATCAGCACATTTTTGTGGTATGATGATGCGACTCAAGCGCTGGTTGAATATGAATTGAACACAGTCACCTATGATGTTTCTTACGCTCCCTTCCTAGCAATCCGAGCTCTGCGTCAATTAGTCCATGAGAATGGTCATAAGCTCCCTCTAGCCGCTCAAGTACTTAGTACAGAGACTTACGTTGATGATATTGTAACAGGGGGTCCTTGTGCCTTAGAGGCGTTAGCACTTCGACAGCAACTGATTGAATTATTGTCACTTCCGGGATTTCCATTGAGTAAATGGGCGAGTAAATCCGCCGAATTTCTATCAGGCTTCTCCCAGAATTAAATCGAGCGAGTAACACACTCAGATACGTTTGAATTCCCTTCTCTCAACGTGCTGAGCTTAATTTGGATCCCCGCTCAGGATGCTTTGTTATATCACGTAGGCTATGAGGCTGCAGGAAATTCAAAGTCAAGGCTCATATCGAATATTAATAGAATCTTTGATTCAATTGGTGATATGTCCCCAATTTTCTTTTGGGCAAAATGTATGCAGTCATTGAGGAACTTCAAATTAGCAATATTCTGAAATTTGAAATCCTGGCGATATCCAACTTAAGTGGGGTGAATTTATTTCTCAAACTTCGTGCGAAACCCAGATTCATTGGCCACAACCCATTAACTACATTGGTTCAAAGGTTCAACTATTAGGGTCTTGTGATGCATCATAGCGTGGCTTTGGTGCCATCTCACATGTTCGAACTGTGGCACTCGCTGGGGATATTAAGGTTTATTACATCTTATCGAAACAGCGAGAAACATGGGTTATCGAAGGAGCTGACGTTTGCCTTCCTATGCTCCGCCGGTCAGAGACCGAGGGTTTTGTCCTCACGTGCCAGGATGGTGTCATAAACACATTCGTGAACCACCGCATTAGATTCAAGGCGGAGGTTGCGGATACGAGATGCAGGGCGTGCCAAGCCCAGCCGGAGTCTTTGAGTCACTTTCTCTCCGGCTGTAGTTATTACGGCAGGTCAGCGTATCTAGCTTGCGTACTCTTTCACTCAAATTCAAATTGGTTCATATTTTTTTCGGAGTACAACATTGCTTTGGGGTCGGTATTTCCAAGGTTCTGCGGTCAAATATTGTTAAAGCGTTTCTAATTTTAAGACTATATTTGTTGTCTGTCTTACCTCTATTGCTGTGTTACTTACAGTCTTCAAGAGCCATCAAATATTGTTCATTCAATCATTCATCATCAAACTGAGATACATATTTGGTGTGCTTTATAGAAGATAGCGTTGGTTGAAAAGTTCTCCAAAAAATTTCAAATGATATTTTGACTATGGCCAAAAAATTTAATTTTGGAGATAAAATTAATTTTAATATTGGAAATTTCGTGCAAAGGTAGATTTTTGGATCTCTTCGTATATCCTTTTGGAAGTCATATGAATTTTTTATTTTACTCAATCCATCAAATGGCAAGAAGGTTGAAGTTAAAATTGTGTATCATGAGAAAATGTATTTTAAAAAGGGTCCCCAGACATTGTTTGGGCGGAGTGTTTTGTACAGCTAGGAGATTATATTATAAAAATAAACCTAAGTAGATTCTTTTTCGAGCAGAAAATTATCAAAACTTTATATCTTGAAGGGGATAATTGAAGAGGAATTAATTTGAAACTTTAAAGACATGTTTTTAGAGGAAGTTGAAATGAAAGAGGAATTTGGGGAGATGGGAAAGCATATGGTAAACAAAGCAAAAACATTTTTCGAACATGTGAAATAAGGAGATTTCGGATAGTTTGAAAATAATATGTATCAGAAATAATTTATTGTTTCCATATTGAAAGAAGGGATCACATACAAATTTTTAAGTTTTTCATGAAGGCTAAAAATATTTAATTTAAGCATTGCAATATAATGTTTTGCATAATTTAACTTTAAAAGACTATGTCGTTTATCTTTCCCTTACGAGCGTCACTTTGTGTCGAAGCATGTGACTGCTGGCCAGGAATTGTTTGTGTCTTTAAAAAATAAGCTATTGTCCATCTCCGTTTGAAAGGACATTTCCATTAATTGAAGGACTTTTGAACGTCACCAATCATTTCCTCGGAAATGAACAAGCTCATTTCTCTGGACGAGCACAAATATATATACGAGCACAAACTTTTATATTGTTCATGATAGTTTGCTGTACTAGGGGACAGGTGAATACTAATGAGTAGCAGCAATAAAATGAAAAAATTGAAGAACTGTACATTTTATTACAACAACAGTTGTATAGACTTTTATTAGCACAAAATTGGAAGCGTGAGGATTAAAAATAATACTGTGCACATCTGGACACTCAAATTGTTATATATAAATCTGCTAGTGAGCAAAAGATAGGAATACTGAGAAATACAAATAATATTTTACATATTTAGGACACTCAAATTTTCATTTGCGCCAGCATAAATCGACAGTGTCGCATGACGAAGGTTACCGCAAAGAAAAGGACCCGGATGATTGTGGGGTCCTCGTATATTCCGGGCAACCTTGGCAAGACCGGATCAGGGATGGCCTCGACCAGCCAATCGACGATTGTCTGGACCAACTGGTCCAGGTTTCCACCAATCTGTACTCCTCTGGAGGCCAACCAAACCACATCTTCCGAGGGCAATCTGGCGTATGTGATGTAGTCCGCAGGGCCACCCAGCATATTCGGTATCCCGGTGGATTCCACAAGAGGGTGAAGGGTGTAGGATTCATCGCCGGCTTGCACCGCCACATCTCGACGAAGAGGAATGACCGCCTTCGCAACTCTTGCAGTTGTGTCCTCGCCAGAGTGAAACTCATGCGATGAAGTTCTTGGGATTGTACGAACCCTTCTCTTCGCTTTGCCAACTTTCTTAGCTGAAG
The DNA here is from genome assembly GCA_963573305.1 of Pyrrhosoma nymphula. Lineage (NCBI taxonomy): Eukaryota > Metazoa > Arthropoda > Insecta > Odonata > Coenagrionidae > Pyrrhosoma > Pyrrhosoma nymphula. Next base: position 140,665,426 of record OY754329.1, on the reverse strand, counting down.
AAACATTGTTCGCACATGAGTGTTCTTCAATAATTTCTTCTGGAGAGTGTTTTACACATCTGATGAGTGTATTCCCCATCGTAGTTGCTGGCATTGAACTATTTCAAGGCCAGGGTAAGATTATAGCTCAAATAATCTCAAAGGATGCTCAAATACCGCTGAAAGGAGTTTAGACTAGCAACAATCACCATTCATCCATCGACGAATGCATTTCATAACACACTTCCAAACATAAACAACTGCATGGATACCATCAATGAAATGCATTATCGTCGTGATGGAGCCTCGTCCGCGTACGTAAGGATTCAAGGAATCAAGGATAGGCGGTAAGGCGAGGTGTCTGTCTGTCTCCACGTTGATGTACGAGTTCGGACCAGGGAGTTTTGGACGTCCTTGAGCATAGTGCTACCATCAATGCGACATAAATGTCAGAGAAAGAACTAAAGATTACAAAGCAACTGCATTTTGATTTGATCATCCCGAAAAATCAAAGTTGATCGTTTTATTAAGCTAATGAATCCGTACTAAGTTTTAGTTGCGCCTGAAGTTTATTTATCTAAAATCACTTTGGGATTAAGTTTATTCATTTTTTAGTACACTTTGTTGAAAACGTTTCGTTTTATAATATATTGCATTATTATTTCTCACGGTTTCACTGGCCATTTCAAATAAAACAAAATTGGTAAATTTCCACACAGTATATTATCAACCACAAAATACAACACCGACCAAGGTTTCGGCACGCCATTATCAAGGTATTCGGCATTACGTGCCGAAACCTTAGTCGGTGTTGTATTTTGTGGTTGATAATATACTGTGTGGAAATTTACCAACTTTGTTTTATTTGAAATGGACATAAAGTATTTCCACAAATTTAAGCCTGATGAGCTTTTATATGTTTCACTGGCGTTATTTTTTTCTTAAGGGGCTAAGTAAATTAACCTTGTGTTCGTCGTAAAATAATCTTTTCAACCTAAAATGTCTCCGAAAGCAGTTATATATAGGTTCACTTTTTATTTTTATACGTTTCTTAGTGCATAATTTGCGAAAGTAGTTAGTACCTATTCTATTTTTAACTACAAACTACCCATTTTTTATAAGCGAATTTATTATAATATCCTCCAGTTTATTCCATCGTACTCTCTTAATTAGCCATGCCTTCTCATGATGCATTACAAGTCTCATCAGCTCAACTTTCTTACAATTAATCTTCATTCCGTATTCCCTGCCCTGATTTTCTATTGGAAAAAACAACCACTGTAATCCTTTGGCTACGAGCTTACTAAAGCATAGATCATATCTATCTATCTCAGCCATCTACCCGTAATGCATCTTTAGTGCGAACCGAAAACTTAAGGAATATTGGTGCACATTACTCTCGCTATTACGTACTGATTGTATATTTTATATTATTAAACGAATTTATTGTAGTACAGTCTTGTAATCATAAACTTGCACATATACTTATGCACTGGGTGGCTCGAACCCGCGACCTCAGGATTATCAGGCGAGGATTTAACCTCGTCACCACCGAGGATCCTCTTCCTGTAGCAGAATCAAAGGTTTTAAGATGTGCTATTATCAGTTATTCGCCAGCTTTATTAGTGCAGCCTCCATTACCTACTCTCAAAATAACGTCATCCGTCTTATATGAACTACCCTAAAAGTTTTCTAAAGGATTGACCCTCGCGATGAATTTAAGTTACGCGAATCGTTTTCATCAATGTTAGGATTTCCTCAGCTGAACCCACATCATGTATGTTTTCTGAATGACGCAGACCCAACATCTTTTTCAGAGCATTAAGATGACAAATTGGATGTATGGATTAATTCCACACCCCTGGTTACAGCAACTGATGCGCCAAATATTGGGAGTGAATGCACAGACTGCTGGCGAATGTATTTCCCGTAATGACTCTGTAATTGAGCGGCCCCATCTAGTATAATCTGCAATGCTCTCTCCCGCGTTGATGTTCATGATTCCATTTTCGAGATGGGCCTTTGTTTCAATGATCAATGAATCTCGTGATACTTTCCCATAACAGCTCAAGAATCAGCACGCTGCATATCGATGTAGATGTGAGTTCGATTAAGTGCAGCTAATGGAGGCCGTATCAATCAAACGGGTGATTGATTAGTCCTGTCACTTCTTAAAACTTATCCTTCTGCCACTGAAAGAGGATCAAATCAATAGGAGATAGAGGCAGCTATTAGAGGCAATATTCCTGAAGTTGTCGCTTAGCATTTAATTTACACTGATGGGTACTTGGCTGGATAGGAATCTGTCGTTTATAGTTGTAAATATGAAAGACATCTGCCGGGTTTGAGCACACCACATATGCACTACTCCCATGAAATGGTCCTTATATGTTCCTCATTACAGTATGTGATAATAAATAATGTTGTTATCTACCTATTTCCAACGGTTCTTTAAGGCTTTACCTATCTATTTCCAATGGTTCTTGTTCCCCTTTTGGATGGTTTGCGCCAAATTATTCTTCATTTCTGCTTGCATTTTCCACCTGATCACCACTCACAAAAATACCATCGTCTATTGCGAATCCAAAACATTTTTATTAATTTTGTTTGGCGTATTTTGGAGTAATATTAACATCTCATAGTTATTTCCACCCATTCTGGGCTTAAGGGTTCTCAAACTTCTCTTATTCTGTTTGAATTCATGATAAAGTAACATACTTTGTCCTTATCTAAAATATTAGTACGACGCGTTTCATTGATTTGCGCCATCGTCAGGTATAGAAAGTTATTTGTTAAAAACGATTTTAAAACCTCCAAAAAAATCTTTAAAAATTGAAATAAATTCTACAAAGTGAAGCCTGCCACTGTCATGTTTTTTTCCTTTTATTATGTCTCTTTTATTCCCCACCGGTGATACAAATTACCTCTCCTTCCTCCAATATGCCCAATATTCGCTGATAAGTTAGAAAATATTACAAGACTTCTCTAAACCGTTCTTATGCTGAACTTTTTTGTTTCCTTCTCAACTATGTGAAAATTTATTATCACTTAATAAATAAAATAGGAATAATTCACTGATTAATTTTAACCTGATGATGTCTCCTGAATGAAAAAAAAAGTCTTCAATTCAATCATTCTGTGAGAATATACATAACTCATTAATTTATCTTCTTTGCCATAACCTGACCTATTTTATTTCCATCCTCCTATTACATTATACCATGCAAAATAAAAATCTAATCAAATTTAAAAAATTACATTTAGAAAATAGGTTTCTGTGACAGAGTAAAAAAATCATTTCTTGTGAGTCAGTTCCACATGGTAAAGCCTGAAACTTTTATCCAGTAGTCCGAAAGTCTTCTCAGCTTGAATTCATAGAGACTTCGGACAACTTCAAGAGCTCTTTTGTCTCTGTATTGCTGATGTAATGAGACATGTGATGAGAAATATGTGTTTTAACTGAGTATCGGTCGTATATATAATATTTTCTCTTGATATCCTTCAAGGTAATTCCTGTTTTTGTTCAAAGGTGAAAAAGACTATCTGAAACGTTTTTCGGTTAATGCAAGACAATTAAATGACACATTATATGCCTTTAAAGTCCAGATAACGTTTCAGTCGGAAACATAACACGCTCATGAGGTTATTTAAAATATGTTTACCTACATATTTTGTCTCTACCTACCCCATAAAGAAGCGGCATATTGAGTATGCATGTTTGCACCCGAGGAACTAAGTTTAAAAGAAAAGTATAGTGCAAAACAATTTCAAAATATAAATTCCGTGAAATTTGACCACGACTGATATTTAAAATACTAAAATCGCTAATGTTTGGAGTCCTTCAAAGTCTTTGGAATTTAAATACTTAATTTCCATAAAAACGCTTAAACAACGAGGGAAGGGAAGTGTTGATGACTCCACAGCTCGTAACTCTATATTTTTTAAGCTGTTATTAATGATTATTTTCATTAGCGGTACTCATAGATTTTCAGTCAAATATCAAATCGTTTGTATATTGGATAGCTATTGTTATCTTTTAAATGCACTAACGTATTATGTAAGAAATCCATTTCACGTCTACCATGGGCCACCAATTGATCGCTGAGAAAGCCAAGTTGACCTTTGGAGGTCCATATCGACGACATCGGAAACCCGTAACCTAAAGTTTTATTTGATAAACAAAGTGAGTGATTGGGAGAGGCTTTGTAAACTTTCGTATTTACCGAAATGATTTAAATGAATCCCAGATGAGATTCTAAGGCACGATATGATGCTCTGACGTAAATGACTATGTGCGCACATTTGAAGGAAACTGAATCAGTTTCCCTAGAGAGCCACAGCATTGACTGAATTTACTCGCAAGGCTAAAACGTTACTTGGAGCTAGCAGAAGGCGCGTTGGATGACATCTGTGAGTAGGTACGACGTCTGAGATATTCTCTCGAGAATTATTTCCCCACGGCAGGAAGAAGAGCACCAAAGGAGCATTACTGGTAGTCAATCCATAAGCCATCACTGCAAAAGCAGCTAGACTGTCATCAGAGGGAATTTAATGCCGCAAATAAATTACGCAAGAGAAATACCTTAAAGATGGCTTTCCAAAGAAGTATTTATATCTGTATCAAGTAAAAGGAAGAAATCTTGTGGTTTTTCTCCTTACTTAAGTACTCCACCGTGGCTGGTACTAATCTTATTTATCATTTAAAAGGAGAAGGGTTCATTTAAATACGCCAACATATATTATGAATGTACATTATATGTTATAAAATATAATAAAACAATTCGAAAATGTATCTCAACGTAACCAGTAATAACCATCCCTATAAATTCTCAGATGCTGTTAAATAAGTGGTTTTGCCCAAAGGTGTTGCATCCACTAAATGCATGGAAACCTCAGATTTATTTCTCATTTAGAGAGAGGGCGATTTCATGAGCCTCAAGGTGCCTTTGATTCTTGCCTACTCCAAAATTAACCCATAACAACTCATTGGCCCTTGCTCTCCATTTTTTAGAAGTACGACATCACAACAACTAAAACGACGGAATCTACGGTACATATTACTACGGATTCAAGACATGGTAGAGTATGGTGTCGAATATAACGCCGTCAGCTTTCTCAATTTCTATGGAAATAGAGCATCCTAATATTGAGGATGGGCAATTCAACGATGTAATACACGGATTTCCGTCGTTTGTGGCCATATGGAATTTACACATGTTCTTAACAACATAGTGTTCCAGCATTTTGAAACATTTCTCTTTGTTGTACGAGTTCCGTAGAAAATCAGGCCAGTTACGTTGTAGTTGTGAAACATTTTCTACTCTTATTTGAATTCGGTCACCTCTCTGTTTGTGAGAAGATAATTTGAGGCTATCTGTAATTTTATTCATAGAAATATTTCATTTTGCTAAAATGCCAGGAGAAGGAAATAAAAATATTGATGCAATGATAAGAAGTAACTGCTTCATAAACGCGATGAGAATATTGTCCATCACCTTGAGATGACGGCTCTGGCTGGCCACAAAGAGCGTAGATAAGAGTTGAACGTCAGCTTCCAGCTCCTTTAGGATAAGAATACGATTTGGGAGAATTGTCTTCTATTTACCAAATAGTCTTGTCCTGACTCTCTTTATTTGGTCAAATACGGTTTTACATTTCTTCACCAGTCTCTCTGAGATGAAACATTTTACTCAAGATCGCTGCTTTTTTCAGGCACTCAGGCACCTGATCTATCGAATCAATAAGAAATATGTTTAATTATTGGAACTTTAGCAAGTAATAAATAGAATAGAATATAAATAACTTTATTGCTCTGGGAACAAAGTCCCTTGGAACATAAATTCAAAATACATGCCACTTTGGGGCAACTACTACGAAATATAAATACAAAATAATTACACAAAACTGTGGCTACTTAATCATTTAGAGGGCAAAGACAATTAAAACAATTGTGACGTTTACAACACTGAAACGTAATTCTTAATCAGCCAGGGAACTGAAGGATACAAAAATCAAAACAAAATAATTATAATAATAATTTACAAATATTATTCAATATGCCTAATTGAGAATGTGATGTTCGAGAAACTGAAGGAAGTAAATTATCAGCCAGAACTCTGATAAATCAATTGATCAAAAGATAGCTAATAATAAAAATCACTAACACAAATAACATATAAAAGTAAAAATATAATTAACAAACATAATTCGATTATTTCGAATAAAAATGTGGTGTTCAATACACTAAGGGAAACAAAAAAAAGTGTACAAATTTATTTAGTTTAATTATTAAGAATTATTGTTGAGAATAAAGAATGCTTTGCCTCAATTTCATAAACATTGTTTGTTCTAAAAATATGCACAATGTTTCAGCCAATCATCTGAAAAACGTACGTCGACGATATTCACATACATTTTTTCATCCAATATGATACCCGTTTTCCTGCTTCAACCAGAGTAATCTCAGGTGCAGTTTGTTAAAAAATCAACGATATAAATGGACGAAGAATCTAATTTTCCTTAAGTTATCGAATTATTTACAAACCCCATTGCTTTCATTTTATAATCCAACTCAAATAAAACTGAGTCATTGGTGAATACATTTGTGTTATTGTACATTAATTGTGTTGATTTCGGGAGATTGTGACTGATATGTCAATGTTTTTTGTAGATTAAAGTAAAGGAGAAACCAGTTTCATGAATTTTATCTTGTTTACTTAGCAAAAACTGAAATAAGTAATAAAAAAATAATAGTTATCAGAGTTTGTAGGGATTGTAGAAGGAAAAATACAATTCGTAAAATTTACACTTTTTCAACCATATTTTTCAGTTCAACCACTTTTTTATTATCCATTACAAGTTTTACCATCGGGTTCTTGACGGACCCAAACCATTATATACGATCTTACGTGAAAATATGACGAATTCTGGTTGGCACAATCCGTTCCTGAATATTTCTTGCGCGTTTCAATCAATAAAATTGATCTATTTTTAGAAAATCTGGGTGCATACCCCCAGGTCCATAAACAAGAAGAATGGGTCCCTGAATCGTTTTTCGCCCTGATCCGTACGAGACAGGAGGAAAATTATGTGTCGTTACGCTTTCCCTGCGACGCGCACCAAATGGATTCATGGTTTAGGGGTAGGACACGTGTTTACCAATAAAGGAAAGGGAAATAATATTACAGTGTTTCCTCGCTGGAAAATGGCCTCAAAGATAGGGAAAAAGGAGTGATCAAAGAGGGCATACGCAGTGCTCGGAGATTTGAGGAACCTGGGTATACCAGTACCAACATTTATGTCGGCACATCACTTGTTTGGCCATGCTGAGAGAATGGATGAAAGTTGAATTACGAAACATATTCATGATTTAGGATTGAATGGTGTTACAGGAATGAGTAGAACGAGGAAATCGTGTTTCAATGCGATGGAGGAGAGACTCTTAAGCCCGTTTCACACGACACTTGATCCAGCACAAGGTCTAGTATAATCGCTAGTATGCTAGCTTTCCAGTATCGTGTGAACAGAGCCAGTATACTGGATAGCAATCATGCTAGCTAGTATACTCGCTGAGCTACTGGATTTCGTACTAGATGCAGTACTAGTTTACTACTAGGCCCAGTAAGACCCAATGGCCATCTACCAATCACGTTCACGTTACAGACGCTGTGCGATCTTCACTTTTTAAAGTTAGTATGGAATCATATGGAATAACTACTTAATAGCAAACACAAGGTCGATGATCGTGTGAAACCTCCTAGTAGGCTTCCAAGCATGCTAGATTCCGTCCTCAATATCAAGTAGCGGCTAGCACACTAGGTCTTGTGCTGGATCAAGTGTCGTGTGAAACGGGCTTTAGATTAGGAACGTAAGGAATCTCAAGATTAAGAAAGCGTGTTTGAAGCATTGAATACTGAAAAAGAAGGAAAAGATAAATGGAAGGATGGGGTGCTATGGACAAAATTGTGTAGAGAGAGATAGTTTCTCAAGTCTAGCCTCAATAACTATGGTCTTAGTTGAGCCTATCCCAAAAGAGAATGGCATGATGAGTAAGCATATATGTATGTGTAGAGTTTGACAGTATGCCGTGAATGTTTATTATTCATCCGGATCGGAAATTGGCTAAGGCAGAATGATACCTCTATTTAATAACTATATATCACATTATTTAAATCTATCTGTTGAATCCTTAAGCTCTGATACATTAAAATAAACTTTCCAATTTGCGTTTTTAGGTTTCATTGAATAATCCAAGTCCGTAATTATATTTTAACGCCTGATTTTTACAGTTTGTCGCAACCATTCCTGCGTCCATTTACCCATTCTGCATACTTTGACTCTACATCCTAGGTGCCAGTCACTTGCCTTACCATTTCACGAACCCATCACATGTGTTGTCATGAACATTATCTGTCATAAACTGGTAAAGCATTACTCACGAAAAATTGATTACCAAGTTTTTCATTTCCAAATACAAGCAAATTCAGTGCTATATTATAAGGAAAAATATGGTTTGGAATGTAATTTGATGCTATGACCTTACCAATCCATTCCAAAAAACAATTGGAATAAATAATCGTCGTGAAAATTACGCCCATGCTGAATATTTCGACCTTTTCGGCCCATCATGAAAATTTGTATATGCCTTCCGTACGTTGAATCAGCCCATAGCAAAAGAGCAAACAGATGGTAGAAGGTGAGAATTCTTGGTCTCCACTGGGTTCTTGATAGAAATTTGAATTGTACGTAAGACTAAAATCTCAATTCCTTGTGAAGATGAACGAACATACAAATATATTAAAGTACTCAAATAGTTCAACTTAATGTATAATAATCGCACGTTTTTTCAACATTTATGAGAAACCAAACTACTATTCATGTGAATATTCATTTATATGCCATACGACTATATTTCTAATGTAAATGGTAATGATGAGAGCCCTTCGTTGATGAAATCATGACAGATGAAAAACAAATTCTCATTATTACACACTGCAAAATTGTTCTTAATTCACATTGTTCCATGATTATTTCCTTTTTTATGCATCTAAATGCGAAGATGAAAGATTTTACACGATTTATAAGTTGATAAATATAATTAAGGATCATAATTATATTTAGGCTTTATGTAAGCATAAAACCAAGGGTTTGTCAAGGGAGAATGGTAATACGATGGTTTAAGTGTAATGAGCATAAGGCGCTCGAGATGCTGTATTAAGGAGGAGAGAGAAAATGTAATCAATCAGAATGAGAACTGAAGTCTAGGTAATATTGACAATTCTTGTTAACCTTAAAATGTTGGGTAAAACTCCAAATTACTTAACATCCATGAATGGAATTAAAACTTAAGCAGCAGGCTGGGCTTTCTTATTTTCTCCTTGAGTGGGCATTCCTTTAAAGAAGATGTGCCATCAACTACCTTAAGGAATGGGAATTAGGCTCGCGCAAGCCATTTGCATTTTTATTAATGCATAAACGCTTTCAATCTCAAACACGAGAATATTTCCGGCTGCCATATATAACTGGCATGGGATTAGGAGAAGAGAGCGTACGTAAAATGTAAGGCCTAGATGGCACATCTTCCGAGAAAACCGTGGGTGGGGCAGTTTCCAAAATATACCCCACTTCCTAATGAAAGGTTGGCTTAAATTATGGCCTGAATTCCAGTAATTTGAGCAATACATTCAACAGTTAGAATTTGGCAGATACCATTTAAAGAGGGAATAAACCGTTCGGGTTCTAACAAAAAAAAGCTTCGTTAGTAACATCAACGAGGTTTGACAAAGTTCGTTAGAGTTTAAACAAGCTTCATCATTTAATCTGCCACCCAGTTTGTTCAAAATATGTTGATAAATAGCATTAAGTGTCTATAAGTTGCATTGATGTATCTAACTGTTGTCAACATGCCTCTAATCAGGATTTGTTTTTCATAAAATGTGTAAGGCTTATTTCAAATGGTGTGATGGGCACGTTTTACTTGTATCTTATTTATAGATCATCGTTTAAATCTTTTTTATACATCGATGAAAATAACAATTCGTTCTTTCTCAATTAAAGCTAAAATTTGAATTAGATAAATTTAACAAATAAAGGCTTACTATTGGTCATGCGGGAAAATGCAGCCATCGGTGGTACAATGCAGTGAAAATGAGCCGATACATTTTTAAATCTTCTTTTGAAGTCGTGATAGAAGGAAACGAAATTCATAAAATCCAAGACCGTTCAATATTCATTTCTTGCACCAAAGGTTTCACACACTGTAGTACACCTAGTGATGTAAAATACCCGGGTATTTATAAATCGGGGTAAAAACTCAAATTACCTATTTACCCGGGTAAATACCCAAGGTACCTATTTACCCGGGTAAATACCCAAAATGCATAAATACCCGGGTATTTATGATATACACGATAATCATAATCCATATTTGGCTTACACTTCATCAGACATTTTTTTTGGTAGTTTATACCTATTGTAATTCTGACCCTGAATTCTGACTATAATAAAAAGTATTTAAAAAGAACAAAAACTTAGCAAATTGTGGCAAAATTTATTTTTCAAAAGCTATTTCGCGATTTCACGATTGTTTGATTTAGTGAACTTTTACTTGTAATTTCAAAATATGCTCATGAGACAAAACTTTTCATATTCGTCTTTTTTATTGGAGAGGAATTTATACAAGGTTTTGCAGGGTGCCTCGACGACGAAGGTCATTTGCAAAATTTATGCAACCTAATGATTTTGGGTTAAGTGAAACTTGTGACTTCAAACAGAAATTGAGAGACCGGTACCAAAGATTTGTATCTTTGGTACCGGGTACATATTTTGGAATTGCAGTTTTCTGTTTTCGCAAGGTACCCTCATATGAGAGCTTTTCCTTTTTCAGATCTGACACCAGCTGAATATCACTAAACCAGTTGACCCAGTTATGTTTATCCCAGATTTCTGTATGGGTTTAGCCAATCTCTTAATAGCATCGCGAGCGTTGTTACTCATCCAAAACGGACCCTCTGGTTTGATTTCCTACGCATACTTTTAAGTTGTAGCAGTAAAATAATTTGCCATCCGCTAGCACAAAACTTTTCACGCAATATTTTTCTGGCTTTAATGGAATAAATTGGTGGAAACTTTATCGTCCTCAAAACACAACCAGCATCTCATCCACGGTAACATTATACCCCAAGGAGTAAAGCCTCCTGCATTTATTCACGAAACTTCATTCACGAAAATTCTGTTAATGCTGCCAATTTGTGTGTTATTTTCGCTGGAAACGGCTTTCCTTGACGTAAAATATCAGGTACCTTAGTAGGAACAGAAATCTTCTCTTTCTTAATTAAATTTCTCCATGACGATGCTTCGTTCCCCTCAGTTCATCTATATTTAATAGTTTAGCGTAGTATACACCTGCTAAGATATATCAGTCTAAACAAAGCCTTAACTTCAATAGTAGGTATCTTTGCTGCGTGCGTCACGATCTCTGGTGAATTTTGCATGGATCGACTTCATGTTTTTATTTGTATAAACCACTGTTTTTTCGACCATTTCTTCGATAATAAAACTTTCTCAAGCCGCAAGTGGTGCTGTGACATTTCTTGCTTCCCCAATGACACCAGGCAGTCAAGTAATCACATTTTGGGTCTGTGTTTTTCTGCTGAAATATAGGATTGATGGGCGACTCCACTTCGTTATAGGTTTCACAATTTTGCTCACGACCGTATTAAAACTGAGGATTACTGCGAATGTCCACATCACAGAGGTCTTCATCACTTTGTTCTGTGTCCGATTCTCCCTCCCTGACTTCTGGCTCTCTCTCCTCAGCGCCCGCGTCACTATCGTCTTCATAAGGCTCATCACTCACATCTTCATTGGATAGTAGCAATTGCTGTGCCCTATGCAGATCACGTTCAGAGTCCAAGTGAAATATATATTAGGTGGCTTAGGCACTGAAGAAGACGGCACATTATGTCAAAAACAAATTGCAAAACTTCGGTATGATCGACATTGCTCTAATAGGTTTCAAGAAGTACTAAACTCGAAAACACCAGAGGTCGCAAGTCATCTGGAGGATGATTACAAAGAATAATGCCGTTATTCGAGAGTCCTCTAAGAGATTCTAAAGTCGAAATTAGAGCACAATGTATATACAACACATCAATGAATGCATTCTCGGTTAGAAGAGGAAAGGGCTGAAAGATAGCATGAGTCGCTCTCCCCCAGTTCAAGCGTTAGTAAAATGGCATGACAATGTAGGTGAAAGTCATCTCTCAGATAACGTGCGACCGCTGCAGGGTTAACCAAGGTACCACTGTATATGAATATGTACTCTCCCAAATTTTTAAATATTTTTTTTTAACTGCTAAGTGGTAGAGCTCATAAAAAATCATAAATACCCTCATTTTGGGTATTTACCCAGGCCATGGGTAAATACCCATTTATAAATACCCTACCCTCTGGGTATTTACCCAACTCACATCACTAAGTACACCCATAAAAAATTAATTTTTTTAAATTAAGTAAGTACTGTAATCTCAAAATTTTAAAGTATTCAATTGAGAGAGTTATTTATGCATGAACACACTACAATGTATCAATAATTCACGAGAAAAAATTTCAGTAAATTGCGGAAACTCATGTCACAGATGCCATTAATTTCAAATAAGCTGGGCGCCTACTCCAATAATCTGACAAGCAAATATAACGTATCGTACATGTTTTAATAGTAAAGAAATTGGGGCTATATTATAGTAATAATGCGGTAGATCAGTCCTCATTTATTTCATAAATTTTATATCGTGTGAGTTTGAGGCAACATGGAGGATAATGTTTTACAATAGGATATTATAATTATGATATTATTTAATATAGGCAGTAAAATTGACTGTTGAAGATATACGGTGAAGAATTTGTTTTTCATGTGCGCTATATCCGGCCCAAAAAGTAGCAGATTGATAGAATCGATAAAATCCTTTCACACTTAACGGGTTACTGTTCCATTTCCTGAATGGTTATTATTTCCCCTCTACATTTTTCAACGCTGAATCCCTTTACAAAGTACCATTGGGTCAACTTTTAGAGACATGCATAGACGTTGATCGCACCTTTATACAAGCCTTATAGGCTTGGATGTGGACATTAAATATATACCCTAGTTCTTTGCGTGTACCGTAACATCGGAAATGTTATAAGAAAATGTTTAAGATGTTTTGCATTTTTACCAGAGAAAACGTCGTACCAAGTTAATCTGTATATAAAAAATATTGTTTCATTATGTAGGTAATTTATTAGTATTTTAAGTGATCTATTGGTTGAGGTGGGTTAGATGGAGATAATATTACCTTTGTTCTTCTTTTGTTTTCGTCATTTAGGTTAGTGCAACAATAAAATAGTATTTTTGTTTGAAGACTTTCGCAGTTTTTACTATAAACGACGATGTTTTAAAAATTAATGTTACGCAGCACACCACGAAAACATCATTATTTATAAATAAAGTAGTATCTTTAAATCCCTGATAAATTGAAAATCAACTATTGCCTTTGCTTCAGGTTCCATGTTTTATCTAGTTCTTGAAGGCAAGCTACGGAATTCCGAGGGCGTAGGCAAAATGTTTCAGAAGTTTGGGATAGGCAGCGTTTTCGGTGACCCAGAATTAGTATTAGCTTGAGCTACCATCAATAAGCAATCACCACGCACAGGAGTCGAAATTGGATTAAGGGTCATTGGTTTCCATCAGGTTGTAGCATAATAAATCCACTACATATTTCTGGGTCCACGTGGATATTCATGTGTTCAGTGCCGGAGAGAGGATGAATGCAATATGAGCGAATCAGGAGTGTCGGAGTACGAAACCGGCATATTGCAGCTTAGTTCTACTGGTAAACAGTACTGATTTGCTATCAAACCACGGGAAAATCAGATGCACCTATCACGTTGCTCCAAATAAAAATACCTGAGAGGGATGCCACACCGAGCGCAGCTACCCTTTACAGTTACTAACAGAATATTCCAGACGCCACGTGGGTGATAAAAATGCTGTAGGGTATGTAAACGCGACGCTACCACGCCTCGGGGTTCTCTCATTAACAATTTGCTGACTAATGTGGAACGCCTCCACGTCAGCTCGGCTTTCAAATTGAGTAAGCCAGTTAACTTTATGTAGTGATAACCCAGTGTGAAAAATTACTATACATCGCCCGGGGAAAGTAGACCAGCTTACACGGAATGACGCCAGGCAGACAATAGGGGCGGCGAGGTATGAACAGCCGATGCTGCGCTGGTCGCACACCCCGACGTCAATCAGCGGCCCATTATCAGACACGTAAATTGTCGTACGTGTGACCATAATCGTCCTATTAGACCATTCTATGTTTGTAAACTAATTTTAAAGGGTTATTTTGGGAATTTTTTAATGGGTATTTCTTTGTATTCCTTCAAGTATTGTTATTTGAACGCAAGTTGTTTGTAAATTTAACTTTGAAATAGTCATTTCATAATCATTCAAGTTAGAGAGGAAATTTTCAAAGAATTAATACTTAAAGTCAAAAATTTAAAAGAATTGTTAATTACACTAAGTCATTTCCAAGTTTCTTGTAAGATATCATAACCAACGGCTCATCTCTTTTGCGATAAAATTTCATTGATCTAATTGCATATATTGAGCCAGTCAGAGCATTTTAAATATGTTTAAATTGGTGAATAAATTTCTTTGTAAACGTAATCTGTGTTCGGAATTTATTGCGCATATCTGTCAAGGCAAGTCTAAAAGGTGAGAGGAGAGGTGTGTGTTAAGAGAAGCCGCACCGGTAATGTACAGGTTGTAGAAGGTAAAGTAGATGTTCCGGATGAATCCAGTAACCAATTAATCATACCACAAAAGATCCTACAATACTAATAACCAAGAAATAGTCAAGTAGTACGTAACAAGATATCGACTCAAGAATTTGCCGGCAAGAATTTTTGCTGACAATGAGTAAGTTTATCAATAGGCTGAAAGCACAGCAAAAATATATTTACATTTCCGAACAGTTTTCCAAATAGCGAATAATTAAGAGACAAGCTAGAAAGAAGCTGTTGAATCGGCCTTTTGACTACATTCTAATATTATTACTTCGTCTAATAATCAATCAAGTGATCCAAAACTGAGTACAAGTTACCTTTTTAGTAATTTAGGTCAAATAACTCGCGTTTAGTGCCCTCTTGGGAACCGCTACAGAACCTCAAACCCCAATTAGCTCGCGGATGGTGATGTTGGCAATTGAAACTTAAACGACAGCAAATACGGTCTTGTTTGGGAGTGGCTTCGGCAAACGAGCGATCGGGAAGCAAATCTCTTTTCCCATGTTTGTCCTCGCGGTAACGCTTTTTTCCGCGCGCCATAGAAAACAGTCACTTCCACATTTTTCCCTCCAGCGACGTGGGAAGGAGATATTGGCCTCCCAACTATACCCTGCCAAATCAAACAGATGGCTGTAGGGACAGAGGGCGTTAGGAAATCATGCAGAAATACGCAACATGTCATTCCCTTTTGAATACGGAACAGTCAAATATTAATGAAAGATCTTAGATATTGAGTTCATAACGAGGAAAATGAGTCTATTTTAACAATTTTTTTTTCTTTTGTGCCCTCTCCTAGCATCTATTTCATTCGTGCGATGTTTCAAACATGCTCTTTTGTTCGTGAGACTCCTAAAATGCCTTCTCTTAAAGAGTCTTCTCCACCGCTTTTACCTCGGTCTACCACATGCTCCAACACCATTCACTTCTTTATAATTAATCTGTTTTGCAATTTGACTTGCATCCATTCTCTCGACATGGTCAAACCAACGAAGCACACTCCTTTCATATATGCCATTACTAGAGCATCCAGCCCACATTCTTTCATCACCCTATCCCTATCCCACCTACTGTTACCATGAACACTTCTCAGGTATCCCAATACCACGGCATTAAGCCCACTTTAATGCTTATCCTACCATACTCCAACTTCTAAACTTTACGAAAACTGATCATTCCTTTGTCCATTCCATTGTGACCATTTTCCAGTGAAGAAAAAATGCAATATAATTTCCCTTTTCTTTATTGACGATCACATAATGGCTATACTAACGGAGCAATGGAGCATGTTCTTTCACGTGAGTCCATCCTCATCCATTAAATCCTCATTCTTTCGTGAATCACCTATTACCATTTTGATCCCTCATTTTGTTACCATAAACTTTTTTTCAGCAACCCCATGAAGTGGATGCTGAGATGACACATCCGATGCTATCGTCTCCACCAACTCTTGGTCAGAAGAATATCTTTTAATAGGATAGGTATAATATATTTCTTGGTGGAAATAGGAAAAGTTGTTATTGAAAGCAAAAATTAAGGATCTAGATCATGTAGATACGTGTTGACATCGCCCAAATATGTTTATTTCGTTAGTTCTCTCACGTAATAGTAGACCTCCGTCGTGCGCGATTACTTTTCTTGTTAGAACTGGTATTAATATCTATTTCCTTAGTCCAGGCATATTGGAAGTTCTATTAGCTGTAATTTATGCTCCGCAACTTCTGTGGCATTTCGGTTTAATGTGTACTGTTCATTTGATTTATAAGTAAGTACCTATTTGGTTCATTTTCATCCTGCGCTAAACAGCCTTTTAGCTCTTTGGCCGTTCAAGTACATGTTCTATGATATCTCGACCTCCATGAGAAACCATATATAGACAAGGCTGCACTTTGAATTTTGAGACCCCGGTGCACAAATATCATTTGGGACCTTAGTAAATAAAAAATATTTAAATAGATAAAATACAAAGAAAATTTTTAAAATAAAAATCAGCAAATGCATCTTTCATCCTTTCTCAAGGTGGTTCCAACATTTTATTTATCTTCTGGCTGCTTATAGAAAAACGCGTCCTCTGTTTGGTATGAAATACAAAATCCTATCTACCTTGCACGCAATTTTTCTCAATAAGTGAACCATGGGGAAAAATAGTATTTTTCAGCATAATATAAATGCCATTTTCTCGAAAAACAGCTTATAACTAGCGAAAACTCCTTCGCGATAACTTAATTTAAAATAAAATCAAGGTATCTTGCAATCTTTTTTTTGTTATTGGTATCTTACTGCAATGGTTAAAATCAGAAAGGCGTAATTCAATAGATATGGCGCTGAAGTCAGCTCATATGGCTGGAAGAAGTGTATTTGAAAAAATGAGATGAGTACTTTGCATATTCAAATGAAAAAAGTAAATTTGCTTTCTTCCACAGATTTTGTAAATCTGTGGAAGAAAACAAAGTTACTTTTTCATTTGAAAATCAACTTCCACATAGCTGAGCCTGAAACTATGGAACGAATCTGCGTATCTTAACTTAGTTTTGGTTTTCAATAGCTAAGGCATGTTATCATTGAAAGCTGAATCTTTTAAATCAGACAAACAAAAGAGGAATGTAAAAGACACTCGCCGGTATAACAAAGTCTGTCGGGTGGCCCACGGCATGCGCAGTGGCGAGAATAAATTAAAGGGAGTGTAGACAGCCAAGCAGAGGACGCGTATCGACTGCCCGAACCGCAGAAGCGCTTTAGGTAAATGTGTGCTTTTCTCTCGTCCATATTTGGAAATCAATTCCCCTACTTCCCCCAACCCAATGCTCACCCCTCAAGTCCCCATCCCCCTATCTTAAACTGATGTGCGTGTTGCGTCTTACCCGGATACCGGGGATATTTTGGAAGTCAAACTCACACTTGCGGGATATCAAAAATGCTAATTCATTGTTGCATTACCGATTAAAAGTCACACCAACTTTGTAACTTACACATTATCTACTGCCATGCACAAAACTTGCCAAAAAGATCAAAGTAAAAAAGATAAATTTTAAAAATTTCATCATACCTAATACACGGCAATGATAAAAACTTGCCTCAGAGTTTAAAGTAAAGTAGGAGGTAACGATAAGTCATAAAAACTCAAAAAATTAAGCATAATGCACTGCAGTGATCAAAACTTGCCTCAAAGATAAAAACTTTAAAAATTAAGAACGCCTTAATTGAGGAATGAAATCATTTAAAATCTCTGGGCCCAAGTATCTTCATGACCACGTAATAACCAAGAGAGCACCACCCTATCTTGCTGACTTGGAATGAAAGAACTAATCAGACGACATTCATTTATATATACAAGTTGTGAACGAAACTTTTCCCAGAGATTCATTATTGCGGAGGAGGCTTCTTAAATGCACTGCGTTGTGACCATTTTGCTGGCTTAACATTTCACCTCACATTGCAGTGAGTGTTTAGGAATGAAGTCAAATCTTTATTCCATGGCGTCATAGGACACTAACTTCATTTTGAGATGAAACTTCGAGCCAGAAAAATGCCAACCATGCAGCCCAACTCTAAAAAATACCCAGCATTTATTTACAAATTACACTGGGATAGGACACCAAGGGCTAGTGGCAAAATGTGTCGTTACATACAAGTAATGGAGTCATGGATACCTACCCAGAAGAATTTTCAGTATAACCCTGACTACCATTTCTAGTCTGCGGGCATGTGCCAGGTTAGAGCTGGGTGATATTTCAAATCTAGTAAACAAGCAATATTCATAGTTATCAGTTGCGATGACAATACCAATATTGTATATTGCCGGGCCACTTTTCCGGCAATACCGGACATTTCCATGTTGCAATTATGAAATGTTGGTTTTCAATGTACTTCATCATCCCAATATTTAGTATTCGAATATGGAAACAGCTATTGGTTTTTAATACATGAATAGTGATATAGTTCGTGATATATTCAGTCATCTGATATCAGAATGCTAAAAGACAGATATGGCTACTGTTAATACGTGCTTTCATATTGAATGGCTACAAAAGTAGGGAAGAAAACAAAGTACACATGACGATGACTAGAACATCACACAGGGACAGAAATAAAGCCCTCATTGCCCGAAAATAAGATTAATATCTCTGTGTTTTCTCAAAGCAACGACAGTAGATGACTTTTAAGCAAGACTAGGAGAGAATTCGCAATAGAAAACAGGATAACAACAAGTCGAAAGTTAGTCGCGCGCGAGGGAAGAATATTCCGCTCGTCAATCAGGTATTCAATCCAAATGGAAGATTGATAAAAAAAGAAGTGCACGCAACAGTTTTCAACATTGATATATTGGATTAGCAGTTTAGTATTTTTATAATGGCATACAAAAAGAATATCGATTTCCCAATCTCCCATCTCTACGCCTGGCAGAGAACGGTAGCAAGTAGTTTGGTTCCTTTTCTGAGAGATGGCAGGCATCTTCGGAGATCGGCCCGGTGTTTTCATTTGGGTTTCTTTCGGGGAGGAGAAGTGGGGAGATAAAAGTGACGTTTTTGGGAGGGTAGGAAGGGGAAGTGGATTCCCCTCACACCGCACCAAAATGCCACGCCAGGATAATACGCCTCGTCCATTCGAGCAGTTTCATTCAAGGCCTCCAATCGGGAGAGAGTTGTTGCGTCATTGTTGATTCTGTGGATCGCAGGCGCGAACGCACGAGGTTGGACGCCGAGACGACTCAAGCGAGGAGATCTTCCAGACTCAAGAAGTTCCTCTTCCCTTCAACAAGGTGAGCCGAAACCACTAAAACTCTCTGTTAAACCGTTCCGTGAATCGGCGTGCCTCTTTTAATCGCCCTGCCCACTCGCATCATCGGAATGGCTGGGCTCAACGAAGGGCAAGTAATGAAGCAAATCTCTTTCTTTGGCCCGGTATTAAACACTTTCATGAAAACCGACATTCATATCCTCTTGCATTGATAACGATCACGTCAACTAGCCGATAGTGTGGTGTTATATACCAAAACCTAACTCTCAGATAACGAAAAGGCTACATCTTGCGGTGAACATTCATGACACATTAAAGAGTAGAAGTATGTACATATGTAAGTTTTAAATGTTGATTATTCTTGTGTATGTTGGTAACATTGGTAAACAAAAGTGCTCTTTTGAAGCGTGTGGTTTGAGAGAAACGTTTTTGATTCGTTGGCCCGCGATGAGTCACTGTCGCCAGTCTGTCACTCGCTCGTCAAATAGCCGTAAACATTCACAATCGTTCACGTTTGTAAACGTTTGCTGGGCCTTTTTTTCCTGTCACAAAGATTGTTGGTGGCAGAGAAACGGATAAAGGAAATGCTTACGATCCACCAGTGGCAAAGAAACGTTTTGGAGATTCTCAGCTCAGAGCATTTTATTCAAAAAGAGCTCTAGAGCAGGTGAATGAACGAATAAAAAAACCACGGTCGTAAATTCAATGGCTCGCGTGAGAAATTTGAGTCAAATGAAAGTTTTCCCCACGCAAGGAGCGATAAAAATAATTATGACTTAGTTAAGTTATCGCTGTAGGGTGAGAGGAGTTGATAATATATCAGATGTCCGCTGGGAAAAAAGAAAGAGCGGAGTCAAAAGCGACACGCTTCCTTTATCTTTTTGACATATAACCAACTTCCACTCTTAATTCATGATGCTACAGTGATTGCCGTAACTTTTATCCCGATGAAATAAGTATTTTGAGTGCTTTTTCGCAGAAGTTAAAGGCTTATGACAAAAAGCCGGCCTGTAAATTAACGTATATTGCGTCGTTGGTGGATGCAGCCGATAGGTGCTTTGGCTGTCAATTGTTATTTTCGAAGAGGAAGATGATAATTGAAAGTTTGCAGTCCATTGTATAAGGTATATTTATTTCGAATAGTTTCGCTACACTGTAGCATATCCAATAGTAAGTCACCTGAGGGCTCATTTCTAACTTGACTCATTCCTAAAGATGCTACAGGGAAGCAAAACTAGTCGAAATAAATATATCTAAAAGAGTGGACTTCTAAGTTTTGATTATCATATTCCTTTGCTAAAATGTGCTACAATCCATTAAAAATTCTTCATTTCAGAGTTGGGATGGAACTTGAAATAATTTTGTTTCTAATGAGCGGTGAAACTCATGCTGTAGTAGTGGGCAGCAAGTCCTAGATTGTCCAGCATAAACAATACTTTACCAATTTTTAAGTGCGTTGTTACCCTTCATCATGATAGCTGAAATAGGCTTCCTTTTTAACACGTTCCCGCGACAAAAGTTAGCATGCATTTACCTCCAACAAATTGATCTTAAGAGAAATATTTTAGAATATAATTACAAAATTGATCCCTTCATAGGATATGTACCTAAATACCTCTGCATGACTTCTGCTCGTTAGCATTCAAACCATGAAGCATTTCCTCTTTATGCTACCCGCTCGAATCAGCGCAAAAACTTAGGGACGCATTTAAAAAAAGTAAGTGACAAGGAAACTACCGTCCTTTTATGGGTGTCTTTATAACTCAAATAAAAGGGAAGTTAAAGATAGATAAGATAATATTTTTTATTAATGTTGGTTACATTCAGTAACATAGTTATCGTCAATTTGAATATACAGACAACAATCAAGTACAAATATAATTTAAAAAACAAAGAACACAATATAAACAAATTGAGGTGAGAATGAAATTTAATCACCTAGGCCTCCTCACAGCAGGAGCATAGATTGTTAAAGAAATCACATACACTGTAAAATGCTCTGCTTAAGAGGTACTTTTTAAGTTCTAATTTAAACTTAGGCATAGAGCATATTGACTTTATGTTTTAAGGTAAATTATTAAAAATTATAGATGCTGCATGGTGATGTCCTTTTAGGAACAGTGAGAGATGATGGCTATAAATATGGATATCATGTGTACTGCGAGTACGGTATGAGTGGAAACTACGATTTTCAGGAAAGATATGTGGATTTTGTTTAACGAAAATAGCACAATGTTGGATATATAGTGAAGGTATTGTCAAGTTGTTGTGCTTCTGAAAAAGGGGGCGACCGGGGGTGCGATATGGTAGCTGTAGCATTGCTTTCAAAGCTTGTTTTTGAAGGGAGAAGACAGTTTTACTAAAGCTGTCATGACCCCAGAATATTATTCCGTAAGTCAGGAAGGATTGAATTTTTGCATGGAATAGCAACATCAAGATATTAAGGGAAATAATGGGAGCCAGTCTTCTAATCATGAAGATCCCTATTGTTAGGTTACTTGCGATTCTCTTTATATGAAATATATCCCAGTAACCTCTCTTAGGTTTTTATTGTAATATTATGGCAATTATCATTCATCATTGCTGATTTAGTAGATGTAAACAAATAAAATAAAAAGACTCACGCCCCTTAAGAACGTTTCTTTTTCTCCTGTTGAAGGACAAATATGTCAACACCTTAGTTTCAATTGATTCCTTTGTCCTCTCTCATCGATTAGATGGTTTGATGTTTGGGAATGTGTCAACGTCTACGCAAGCCTTGGACACTAAAGGGAAGGACGTATTAAAGGCGGCCGAGGTAGCTGGGTCAGTAACACGCCTCCCTGGTGATCCAAAAGTTGGTAGCTCGAACTTTGAGGAATCAGGTGTGGTCATGGTACTACTAATTTGCAGTCCATTGTTTAAGGTATATTTTTCCTCATGGGTGTAGTGGCTTTAGTACTGGCTTCCCAATCCAAGGTTCTGGGTTCGAATCCCGGCTGAGGTTGAGATTTTTTTTTCAATTCTTACTTGGGCGTTATGTACAGAGCTCTTCAAGACCTAGTACTCCATCCGTTGGCTGGGATTATAATCTGTGGACCTCAGTGTACCATTCTACATTTACATTCCACCCCACGAGGCACCTCAGAAGCGTTTGGTAGGAAATTTAAGAATACCCGCAATTTATAGGGAAGGAAATCGGGAAAATAAAGGGGGAGAGGAAAAACGATGCAAACGGATTGTCTTGGAGTCGTACTCTGCTTTTGTCAGATACACTTATTGTGCTTGGAGAGAAGTAAGTTTTGCACCTATCAGTTGTGTAGGCTATCTCTCTTATAAGGTCTTATTTTTCCCCTTTTACCAGTGCTAAAGATGTAATGTGGGGTCAAAATAATATCCTTTGTGTCATACTAAAACTGGCCTGATATAAAAATTTTCAAGTAACTTTAGCGTAGCGTGTAGCCTTCGAGTCTCTAGCGGCTCAGAACTTAGCTCTTCGATCAGCTGTATTGCATTATCTATTTTTTCATAACAGTTTTTATCAAAGCGTGCTGCTTTTTTATTTATTTAGCGATAAAAATTTCCGTGCAGGGTCCCAAGTGCTCGCGGCGTATTTGAGTGCTAGGCTACACCAGAGCTAAATAGCATCTCTCTTTTACATTTTCATTGGAGAACATTCCTATTATTCGATTGATACTTCCTCGTTTATTTAATCCAGACTCGTCAATGTTTCTTATGCTTAATTAATATCGATGCCTGATTTATCTCCACCCTTCCCCCAATCATCCCCCTTACCCTCCTACCTATTTATCCTTAATGGCACAAATGATCGTAGTTGTTGGTCGCCTCAACTAACAACCAGCCAACCAATATAATGTAATGGCCTCAAAATCCGGAGGCCATTTACGAAATATGTCACGGAGGATGGGGCTGTTTGCGAGTCAGAGGAAAGAGCGCAAACAGCCCTGTTTTGCCTAAAATAAAGATCTGGAGGCGAGAGAAGGGAGGTAAGGACCGGCTGGCTGACAAATAAGAATAGAGGCGGAAGCACGGGAAGAACCCGCTAAAAACAAAGGTCATAAACGAAGCACTCGCGGGCACCAAGTCTCCCGATTTAAGTTGTTATTCGGAAAACACGGGTTTTAGCAAGTCATTCTTCCCCCCCCTGTTTGCCACCGACTCTACGTCATTCGGGAGACGGGACAAACACCTTTTTAGCACTATAAAGAGGCAAGCGCAAAAGGACTGTTAGTTGGTTCCTTGTGTGAAGTGCACGCGTGTGTAAGTGCTGAGCGACACGCTGTGGAAAGCGCGAATTGTTCTTCTTGCTTCATCTAACGTAAAAACCTCGTGGTAATCTGTAGTCCCTTGTGATATAGCCAAAACCCGGTTCGAGGATATCCAAATTCTTAATCTATCTCGCGAGCCTAGTGTCATCCCCCTTCCGGGGATTTGGAAATAGAAACCGTTTGCGCGAGTGACCTGTGAGTGCCACAAATTTAGCTTAGTCCGTCACCAGCCGTCAGCCAGCGCCGTCCAGCCTTCCTCCCGCCTCCAGAGGATCAGCGACCAGCTAAGCAGCCCAGTTGAGAGACGGATAAAAGGTAGATGCCTTTTTCTATTTATTAAAATGCAATCCATGTACCTTTATTGATACCCGACGCCAAGGTCAAGATCCCACGTATCCGTGTTCGAACCTCGGCGGCACTCCCGCCCGGGGTCGGGTCACGACAATAATTCCGCCTAGGTAACGAATTTTCGCTCTTAGGACCAATTTCTCATGCCAGACGGTGTGAGAGAATTTTAGATACCAGTTGGAGCACCAAACTCAAGTCTGCAAGACTTGTTCAGAGCGTTACGCTGATATTCCTGTCGTCTCTTGAAACTTGTCTGCGATCAAAGGCAGAAAATATTAGGAAATCCGAGAAAAAAAAACAATTGGAGATACTTAGAGCAGGCGGTGAAATTCACGTGATACCTTATCTCAGAGTGATATCTGATTCTGTAAAAACACTTTTTTCTATCCTACACCCGGTCAATGGATACGGTGGTGACTCCCCCATGAAAACGAGGAAATTCCCACTGATTCAGAGGAAAACGTGAAAAATAGGCTTAGTGACCGCGAATTTGGCTCATCCTTCAGCCCTTCAGCATTAGCATAGTGTTCCAATTTTAAAGTAAATTGTATCTTCTTTTTTGTTTCAACTCCATTTTTATTAGGTCTTCAAAAAGCTTTCATATTCATCTATCATTTATGGGCATTTAAACTTGATTGTATTCCTCCTTTTAAGCTATAGTCATATGTTTTTTAAATCGGCGTTCATCAATGGCATTAAATTTTCACCCATAATGCTTTGGGGGCGATCATACACATAAATATACTGCAATATGCATCGCGATAATACGTACGACCTTTTGAATTCATAGCCAAACAACTGCTAATTTTTAATGCAACAATAGTTGTTTTCGAGGTTTAAACGTAAATATTTCTTTTTTAATTAAAATTTTAACGAGGCATTAATATATCGAATCTTTTTTTTATATTACCCCAGAGCCATCTTGCATCGCATGGCCTTCGTGCCTGCTCACCTAATTTAAAGACACATTACCATGTAGTTGTTTCATCACCTATCATCTATTGGCAGCTCTTATCTTACGGTTAACACCTTGCTTTATGCTAGTATTTTGCAGTAAATAAATGAACCGCTTCAAATTAATTTAACGAACCGCATTATTATCTGATACACATGCATCATAGTAAGTAAAAAGATAAAATTCAGCCTAACATATATACAAATTTACAGAGTGGTTGGGGGAAGGGGATATAAAATGAAAGGAAAGCTTTATAGATTTAAGGAAATTATTTAAAATCAGAGTTCCTGTCTACTCCTCCTCTAATGACACGTAAGGGGAGTATTATGGACGCGTGGGAGCAGCTGAAAATCTATTCCATAAGAATAATTTCAAATTGGTAAATGGCAACCTCTTCTCTTTTCACTACTACCTTCTGGACTTACCTTTCAGCTTTGGCCTCCTACTTCCCCAATCACGGTGTACCAATGTGGCTGGGCAAGGGTCCAGCTACATTGACACACCGGTTCCCGTAATATCATCAAAGTTAAGCAATGTTGGGCCCGGACGGAGGTTGGATGAGTGACCATACATACCTTCACCGTGACGATCTTGTCCCCTGTCTGCATGTGGCAGACGGCATGGGGTTGACACAATGGACCAAGAAGGTCTAAGTGCCCGGGCTCCTGTCGAAGGTCCCCCATACAAACAATCTATCTATCCCCAATCACGTTTACTCCAGGCTGACCTGCAACCTCCCCCCCCCCCCCCCCAGCTCTAACCTCCAATGACATTCCTAATTTCTATTCCCATTCCTCCTATAATTGACCGCGAGGGGAAGTAAGGTAGTTTCTGCGTGTTACTGGCAGGGTTCCCATGGTAGCAAAAAATCGTTGTCAACTTTAAAGTGCTCAGTCTGTTATTTACATCAAAATTGTAGCTCTCTAATAGTCTTAATAAGAGGATTATCTCAGCGGCAGAGCGTTTGCTTTGGATGTAAAAGGTCTCGGGTTGAAGCCCCGGAATCTCCATTTTTTGCCAGCCGTAATGGAGGCGAGGTGGTCTTCGCCCACTAATACTGTGGTTGCGAGTACTGCGTCCAGTGCGTATTGATGGTTGTTGCTATATGCTTCTAATTCTGCCCCGAACTAAATGGTACCTGTTCTCAGGTGAAATTCTAAGAACGAAGACGATGCAATTTTCCACAGATAAAAATTTTTAATCGACCCGGGTTTCGATGCACTGCATTATCATGATGACCTGATTATGATGCAGTGCATCGAAACCCGGGTTGATTTAAAAATTTTTTATGTGGAAAATTGCATCGTCTTAGTTATTATGTTCATATTCCACAACATCTCGCCTGATTCCTCCCTTTTTGAGGTGGAATTATAATGACCTTAGCAACCTGCTCGCTTGAGCTAACAAAGAATCCTTGGAGAAGTATTTTATGTATTTAGTATAGGACGTCATATGACGAGGAGTGCGGAATGGGTGTCATATATCACCGTTGCTTTTTAACGTGTATTCAGAAGATATGGTAAGGATAGAGAAATGGTAATGGGGTAGGAATAAAGGTAAGAGGGGATCTGATAAAATCAGTGAGAGTTGCATATGATCAAGCAGTGGTTTGTCAGTAACCCAGGGGGTACAATCAATGATGAATGCGTTTGAGGTGCAGCGCGAAAGATATGCGATGAAGATAAATCATAGGAAGACGAAGGTGGAGAGATTTTCTAGAAGTAAGAAGGTGGGGCTGAATATAAGTTGGGAGGGCACAAAATAGATGCAGGTCGAGCATTTAACGTATCTGAGTAGTATTATGGAGGAGAATGGCTTTAGTGGTAGGTATATCAGATATCAGAATTACTCTGCCTAAAGAAGCATTTTCAAAGAGAAGGGAATTGATGAGATGGGGGGGAAAAGAGAAGAGAACGTCTTTGAGAAGAGACGTAAAGAAAAGACTGGTGAAAACTCTAATATGGAGCGTGGCACTGTATGGGTCGGAAACTTGGTCGTCGCGAAGGGAGAATACACGTAAACCAGAGGCGTTTGAGATGTGGGTTCGGAGAAGGATGGAGAGAGTGAGATTGGGTAGCAAGGAAGACGAACGAGGAGCGCTGAATGGGTGGAAAACTTGGTCGTTGCGAAGGGAGAATATACCTTAACTTGATGCGTTTGAGATGTGGGTTTGAAGAAGGATGGAGAGAGTGAGATGGGTGGCAAGGAAGACGAACGAGGAGGTATTGGATATGGTTGGAGAGAAGAAGAAGCTGGTTACAGAGGTTCGGAGAAGACAGAAAGGATGGATGGAGGAAGTTTTGAGAGGAGAGGGCATACTGAAGAGGGTGATAGAGGGGAGAACACTGGGGAAGCGTGGAAGAGGAAGGAAGAGATATATATATATAGTAGGGAAAACAAGATAAGATTTCAGAAATTGGGATGTAGGATAAGGATTGTTGAAAAACCTACCAATCTTCTGGTAGAATACTCAAATGAATTATTAGTTTTACTTATCTATATTCATGCAATCTTGTTTCTTTCTTACTCTTCCATTACCAGAATAAGCAATGCATTCTTCCATGACCGACTAATTTTTGGCTTCTTCCAACTAATTCTCTTCTGTTACGCTCACCACGAACTCAACTGAGGTACTTTTCGCATGACTCATACTGCTAGCCGATATTTACGCTTATCCTCGCCGACCTAAGTTTCACTGCCGTGGCATGATACCGAAGGAAAGACCTTTCATTTGATGCATTCATCTTCCTTAGACCAGGATTCGGTCTTTCATATGCTCCGCATTCTACATATAACCCTTTCGCCTGCATTTTTCAGTAATACTGACAAGAATGGAGGATTTCTAAGTAATGAAATTTGGTTCCTTGGATTTTTTTAACGCTATTTTGCGAAAAAAAATGATCATACATTCATTGAAAGGCCATTTTTTTAGTGTCAGCGTTGTATGGTCTTCCTTACTTGAGCTGAGACTCACTCCTCTCATATTTCTTGCTTCTTCCATCACATATTCCCCTACTTAAAATGTAATAAAATTCTTCTTCCTCAGTCCAGGGGTCTCAAAATTTTTCAACACGAGGGCCACATAATGTACTTCTGCACTTTTCAGTGGGCCGTAGTACCAAAAAGATATAACTGTAGAGATATGAGATTTATTTAAAACAAAAAATGTTATAAACTACTTACAGTTTATGTGACATTATATTATTGTAGGTATATTAATGACGAAAACCGTGAAATTCACCTTTAAATATACATTTAACAAGTAAAAATTGATTGCACTACACCACTGCGAGTACTCTTATGGACAATTAATCACAACGACAGGCTAAGAACATTCAGATTCGATTTAAAGATAAGTCGCAGCGCCGGAGCTAACTGCAATCAGCAAATTTACTCTGTCGATTGAGGCCGAACAAGTCCGAAGAAATACCACTGAGTATACAATCACGATTCAGCATTGAATAAAGTTGTTTTAATAATTTTTTTTAAACTGTAAACATATTATTTAACTAGATATAATTTAACGAATTTTCATTACAAAGTTGATTTTTAAACCTATTAACTAGAAGTTTCTTATGATTCGTTTTGGATGGGGAAATATCGGGATAAAAATGTTATTTATTATAACACAATAAGGAATATCAACATACTTTCTACCCAGTATTAATTAAACCATTTGGAACCTATCAACATCCCATATAAGTTAGTCCAATGGGTGCATTTCCGCACAATTCTTTCTCAAGCCGGATCATATCGCGGACCAAACGTGGCATGCGGGAATTACTTTGGAGAGCCCTACTTAAGTCTCATCCAATTCTTTTCCACTTTTTACACTATCCAAGCCTCGTGTTCACTTAGGTCTTCCAAATTTCTTCCATCAACCATTAGCCATTAAAAAGAGGGTGACTATAAGGTAGTATCAACGAGATATCACTACAGATCGAATTCTACGAACGTTTTTTCATTGTAGATGAAAAAACGTTCGTTCGAACCTTTCAGTGTAGGCACAGTCAAAATTTGTTAAATATCAGGGATATGCCAGTAAAGCTGACTCTGCTTAAAAAATTTCATCCATACTATCCTTGCATACCTATTTTGCTTGCATTACTCTCATGCATTGCTACATGTACGCCCTCCTGTTCTTAATCCTTAAGGAGGCGCGTGGGGTCTGTCAGACCCCACGAGCTCGCATTTATTATTGCTTCTAATTTTTTAACAGAACGATAACATTTTTGGTATGTTAAGTACCTTCAACAAACTTGGCATTCATCCATAGCAAAAACTAGTTTTTAAATACTTAATAATTTCAATTTTACTTACAATTTTTAAGTCATCGGGGTCACACAGACCCCGCGCGCTTACTAACGTTGCACTTTCTGTCCATGGTGTCCATATAGTTCCCTAATTAAAATAAAAGCGAACCAAATTTTTAAAAATGTTCACATTCAATATACCTAGAATCTTTTTTTGCGGGGAATGTTATGTAACTAGAATATTTGGATGAAATAAGTTCAGAAAATATTATAATTAATAAGTGAGTAATTTATTTTAAATTTTTGTGGTCTGACAGACCCTCACGCGCCTACTTGCGTGACAAAAACTGATCGCGCCTACTTAAGGGTTAAGGCTTCTAATATTTCTTCTCTTAAGAGTGCCTTCCACCGAAATCAACCATGACTTTCTTGGTCCACCCCTTTCTTTAGCACCTCTTTCATTTATCTGCTCTGTTATTCAATTCTCATCCATTCTCTCGACATGGCCATACCAATGACGCACGCTACTTTCATATACATGCCCATTACCGGGGTATCCATTCAAAATAACTTCGTTACCCACTGCAATACTTTTTTCAAGTTTGAAAACAAGCGTCAATGATATCACCACGTAGGTAGTAATCACTATGTACACATACGTACTTCATACCTATTACAACTGCTCCATTTTAAAATAAAATTCATACATGATCTCGTTTATGACCAGAGAAGAATCACGCTCAAACTGCATTAAGTCCTAATTGAATCCACCCCTTTTACGTTCCAGCGTTGGCATCGCATCGAGGGGTCTCCGCTTCAGGCATGGCGAATCACTGGCTCACCCGTTGCGGTGGAGCAAGCAGCGACTTGGTGACTCTCTTCCTGCAGTCGCATTCCCCGTATGGAATCCAGGCAGCAACCTCCGCACATCTCCGGAGCAGTTCAAGGCGTCGGATCCACTCCTCTGATTCCAAGAAGGCAACCGCAGAGGCTGCCGCCAGCGACACCAGAGTGAAGTCCTTCGACGAGATGCCCGGGCCGAAACCATTGCCACTGATTGGGAACATTTGGCGTTTCCTGCCCTACATTGGTGAGTCTTTGAGAGCTTTCCGTTCGCTCTAGAGTGAGCGGCTGACTTCGCAACTAGCGGTGGAATAAAGTGTGGCCGCAGCCAAACGGCTGCAGCCGCAATTGTTTCGGTCAAACAACTGTTTCAAATAACAGTTGCAAACAACAAGCTAGTTTCGTGATCGCGCCGCAGCTGCGACGTTGCGCTCTGTGCTGTGCAGCAAGGT
This sequence comes from Pyrrhosoma nymphula, assembly GCA_963573305.1. NCBI lineage: Eukaryota > Metazoa > Arthropoda > Insecta > Odonata > Coenagrionidae > Pyrrhosoma > Pyrrhosoma nymphula. The sequence continues at coordinate 140,634,762 of OY754329.1, read as the reverse complement.
CGCTCTAACCCAGGTCGTGACACGCACTTGACAAATGTAATCCGCCATCTTGGATCCATGTCGCTGCGGGCATTCAAATTCTCCATGCAAATGAATGGCTGACATAGGTTAAAAGAACCACTTATATCTCACTTAATACGCAAGATGAAACAATGAAACTTGCGGGCACAATAGGCAATGACATGCTATTTGAGAATATGTTAGAAGGGTTAGAAGGGTTATATGAATAGGGTTAGAGCGACCTTGCTGTGCAGTGGAAACTGGCAGAGTCCTCTGGATGGCCGTTCTCAACACTACTCCCTCATAGGGTTAGTAGTGTATTATCAGCAATCCAAAGGACTCTGGCAACTGGTAGCTGAAGCTGACTGTTTCGTCTTCTATTCTGTTCCTGTTGCACTGCACGTGTGGCTGCGTTACGATTATAAGCTACAATATGTTGGATTTTACTCTGTTGCAGGTGGTTGCTGGCTTATTCAGCCAACAAATGTCCACCCATCGTTGCAGATAGAATGAGAACTGTAAAGTATCTTTCATGAATCCAAATGAAATTGTTTTTTTTTAGTGAAAGATTTCTTATAGCATAGAATAGAGCAGCCATGTTCCAACAGCTCCGATTGATCGCCTGTTGTTTGGTGTCCCTATATGATAGTTTTTTTTCGTATTATTTTGTTTATTATAGTTACTGAACGCGGAGTGACGCGTTAAGGTGGAGTAACAGAAAGGTTTAAGGCCGGTCCTTATTCACCAAAATAACATTACTTGAGGAGGTTCCACCGCTAACTGCCTTAAATGTCATTGGTTAAATTAATTCATTCACATTCTGGCTACCTACTTTTTAGAACAGATGTCCACCATTTTGCATAAGCGACAAAATCATACCTTTTCACGCTTTTTGAACTTGAAATTGCATTAGGTAAAATGCAAAAATGGGGGAAATAGCATTTTTCTATCCAACATAAACGCTATTTTTGCCAAAAAATACTGAATATAATAGAAGCAAAAACTCTCTGGAAACTTCTGAATTTTACTGACTATTATGCCGGCCTCGGTGGCGGCGCGCGGCGAGGTAAAGTCCCCGCCTGCCAAACCGAAGGTCGTGGGTTCGAATCTCGCCTGGGTAGGATATTTACACCTCCAAGGGCATGGTTGTGTGAGTGTTCGTCCATTTAATAATAAATATCTAGTAATTGGCGTTCGCTGTTAGATATATAGAAATTATTATTATGTAGGCTGCTATTGACCGCAGGCGGAAAATACTTAAATATAAGGAATGTATTGTAAATTTTAATATGAACTTCCCCTCGCTCATTGCCGCTCACTCTGATACACCATTGCCTATAGCTTTCCACGCTTCGAATTTGTTTCACGGATGATCCCTAAAGTCTTTCTATTTCTTTTCTATGCATCATTATCCCCACAGGAGAATTTCATGGCATGGGCGCTAAGGATCTGACCATCCACATGTACAAGAACTACGGCCCCATCGCTAAAATCACTGGACTTATGGGAAGACCGCCCCTGGTTCATGTTTACCGACCAGAGGATGTGGAGGTGGTGTTCAGAAACGAAGGTCCGTGGCCCATCAGGGGAGGAATGGCGACACTGGCGTACTACCGCGGCGTCCTCCGGAAGGAGCGTTTCCAAGGCGTCGTTGGGGTACTGATCGAGTGAGCAATACGTAAACACTCTCATTTTTGTATGCAGAAATAGATCTCAGACTAGTGCTGTGCGAATCAGGGATTTTCATTTCGAATCGAACTGAATCGAATCTCCCAAAATAATTTCGAATCGAATCGAAACGATTTTTTTTGGTAGCAAATCAAATCACACTAAAATAATTTCGCTTGCGAATCAAATTCGAATCTAAATAAAATGTAGAAGCTTATACAAAGTTAAAGTAATGGAGATTTTCACAATATTTCAGGGAATTAATTTAAGAAAATTTTCTTGAATGGACCATTAACACAACTAACTTAACATACATGAATATACGTAATATACGTATGGATCTAAATCTTCGGTACCGCTGTACAGGCAGCAGTGTTGCCTAGCTTTCCGCAAAAGATAGATTGCGCTGCAGTCGGCATGGTTTCGCTTCTTTGTGTCAAAAATGGCTGGTTTAATTGGGAGGCCAATTGCGGTACCTTTATTTCCATTTGAATCACGGCCTTTCCTTATTAGCACCACCTTCTCTAGAGTGGTGGCGCTATAATGTGCTTGTTCCTGATTTTTCGGTGCATGCGGAATGTTTGGCAACAACCGCCGGGGGCAAGTTTAGGATCCATATATATTTTTTTATATATGAATGCGGGTAACGATTCGAAGACGAATCTATCAGATTCAAATATTTCCAATCATTCGGTTTTTAAGCATCCCGATTCGCAGGTGAATCGAATTGAGCCTGATTCGAGTCGAATCGAATCGATTTTGAAGCCTTCGCACAGCTCTATCTCAGACTTACTCGGGGCTCATTTAAAACTTACATGTCCCTTGACTTTCTTTTACTGGTCGTTATTGCTGGAAAAGAATTGGGTTTGAAGGGTCGGCTAGAGCACTAGCTTCCTACAACGACAGAACGGGCAAAGTATGTCAAATGGGAATCCATCCCATTTGACATACTTTGTTAAATCGCACATTAAACTAGTGATCCATTGGAGCCTTTTGGTGCTAGGAGGATCAATTATAGGATTGTAACAGTACCTATTTCTCATAATGAGGTAATAATAGGCTATTGCCCTTGCAGGGTTCTTCTCCATCCTTCCTCCATTCCACAACCCAGTAGTAAGTTGTAACCCAATAGTAAGCTGTAATCAAACTTACAAAAAAGCTTGTTATGCCATGTCAACAAGTCACACCAAGCTTGAAAGCTGGAAACAAGATTAAATCACAGCCTACATCTGTCAAGCTTGCAGCAAGTTTGACTTTGCAAATTTGATTCAACCATTTTTTTGTTTATTGCTTGATTGAAGCAGGGTTTCAGCTTGCTTCAGACTTGAATCCAGCAAGCTTTTCTCGTAAATCATGACACAAACTTGAATCAAGCTTGTTATGTCAGCATCGTCATGACAAAGCATAATCATGCTGAAGCATGCCGTAAGGTTACATGTTATCTGAGAACTGACTCAACCACCTTAAATGGCATGGATGACCTCAGTTGTTGATCTACTCCCCAAATTAGCAACCATCCAGAAGTACGAAGCTTTCGTTGAACCTTTTATTGACTCTCTACCATCCTCATGTGATGTCAGGTTCTCTGTTCCACTGCTATTTCAGTCTTTTTACTGATCTTATATTAACTTGCTTCGTGAGTTTAATCGCATATCTATTACCCAATTTTTGAACCCCTTCCGGTTGTTCAATATTTCCCAAATTTTGCATAGATGTTTAATCTTGATGACAGTGCATGAATCAATCATTGTATTCACTAATTACGAAGTTAATCTACTAAAATTAAATGGTTTCAATTTTATATTTCTTTATCCTAACATTACGCAACCCGCATTATAAAGTCTACTCACAGTCAGCGCTGTTGCAATCCATTGCAACCATCATTTTAGCATTTGTATTGAGAAGAAATGCAAATAATTTCAATTTCAAAGAACCTTTGCATAATTAATATGAAGACGAATTTTCAACTTGCTTCGTGAGTTTAATCGCATATCTCTTACTCAATTTTTTAACCCTTTCCCATGGAACCATTAGAAATTTTACGTAATTTGTTAAATTAATAAAAGTTTGAAGACTAAAAAGTAGAAAATAATAATATATAAAAAAACACTTTTTAAAAACTGTTCTTATTTCAAATAGACTAAAAAGTAAATTTAAAAATGCAGTAAAAAGTAGAAAATAAATTTTACATTAAAATTTACAAAGTTAAGATACCTTCTATTCCAAATTTATAAATATATTAAAGTTGAAAGTGAAAATGAATATTTGTTTACTTTATCTGTGCAATTCGTCGATGATTATGAGGCAAGAACATATAATCGTACGTCTCTAATTGATCATCTAGTTGGTCATCATGATTATAAGTCCAGAGTGCAAAGTAAGTTGAATTTGAGCACCCTGGCCTTATAATCATAATGATGAACTAGATGATCAGTTAGACGTACGATTATACGTTCTTGCCTCATTATTAGATGAATTGTACAGATGAAGTAAACAATTATTCATTTTCACTTTCAACTTTAATATATGTATTTATAAATTTGGAATAGAAGGTCTCTTAACTTTGTAAATTTCAGTATAAAATTTATTTTCTACTTTTTAGTTCATTTTTTATTTTTTTTTATTTTTTTTTATTTTTATTGCATTTGAAATGAGATCAGTTTTTAAAAAGTGTTTTTTTATATGTATATTTTTATTATTCTCCAATTTACAGTCATTCCATCCCATTCGAAATTCTTACTGTTGAATTTTGTAATCAAGGACTATCTTTTCCCCTTTTCTTCCAGAAATGGGCCAAAGTGGATGGAAGCACGCAGCAAAGTCAATCCCCCTATGATGCAGCCGCGGATATCAATTAGATACATCCCACCAATTGCTGATGTGGCTCAGGAATTTGTGGACAAGTAAGCAAATATTAGGAAAGAGACTGTATTGCCACCTTCTATCTAATATTTCAGATACATCAGTAACAAAGCCAACAAACCTATAAGTTTTGTAAAATTGAATGTCCAGTCTGTATTTTTTCTGGTTCAGGAAATTTTGAAATGTTACAATCAACTGTTTTCAGTTCAATACAATATATGCATATTGCATTTCTCTGGTGGAAGATAAGTTGTGGCATGCTTCAACTGTCAACTCATGGCATCAGTCACTTCCCACCAGTAGTGGCTATGACCAAAACTTGGAATTTTAGACCAAATATTTAAACTGGCTCAGATTACTTGAATTTTTTCAGTTATTATTTTAAAATAAGTTAAGTTCTTTTGAGAACTTGATTGATCACTGTTTTCCATCATTAGGTGAGTGAGTAGTTGATTCTAAATTTTACACATGGAGAGCATCCACAGGGTTGTTGCATTCAAAATACAAATGAGCTCACAAGCTGAAGTATACTTTATGTTAGAAACTATTTTCTTGGTTTTAAAACTTTGGTCCAGGCCAGGTTTTCTGCTTGTAATACTGCAGGCGAAAGTAGCATTCAACAAGAAGAAGAAGTTATTAGCAACAAGCAATATTAGTCTTAACCTCAGGAAAAGATTGCTCAAAGTGTTTGTGTGGAGTGTCATAATGTATTTCTCTGAAACTTAGAATATTGGGAAAGACAAATGAAGGAGGCTGGAAGTATTTGAGTTACTGTGTTATAGGAAGCTATTGAAAATTTGTTGGACATAAGAACTCTAACAATGAAGTCTTTCAAAAAATTCAAGGACATCCTACACTTTGGGAGAGCCTGAAACGGAGAAGAGATGAATGGATTGGGCACATCATACGGCACGAGGACTGGCTTACGACCATAATCGATGGTACTATTCCCGAAAAAAATTGTATAGGCCAACCAAGACTGACATATATCAGGCAAATAATACAAGACGTCGGCTGCACATCCTATGCTGAAATGAAATGATTAGCAGGAAATAGAGACCTATGGAGGAATGCAATAGCTGCCAACCAGCCTGAGGGCTGATAACCAAAGAAGAAGAAATGCTGTTACCTCCCTGCTACATGTTGTCATGAGTTGCATGGAGTTATTTTTAAGCATTCATAGCCCGGATGTTATATGTTTATCTGAGCATTGGTAGAATACTAATGAGATTTTGAGTTGCGGAATTAACGATTTTTCAATTGTTGGGAATTATTGTCGAAAAGCAAAAATAGCTGGTAGTGTCTGTATACCAAAAAGTCACTTCCGTTAAGTGAGCCAATATAGCCTTTCTTCTGATTTTGTTTTTGAGTGTTGCAGTGTGGTCATTAGTTTTTATAATTTAATTATTCCTATATTTTGTGTGTATGCCTACATCTAATCATGGTAATTTTCCAAACATTCTGGATAGTCTAATCAAGATCGCGCCTTCCACAGCAGGTGTTGTTTCATACCAGTGGCGGATTTAGGGGGGGTCACAGGGGTCATGATTTTATAAAATTTTTTTAATTTTTATTAGTTTAATAGTTTATGCAGCCTTTTAAAGGAGTAAAGGGAGTGTATATACAAATGAATGGCAACAAGTCCCAAACGTGAGAGAAGTTTGAGTATGGAATACCCCCCCCCCCCCCCCCCCGGGAGAACGCCCCTCTCTCTCGGGGGGGTATACCAAACTCCCCAGACCCAGGTCATGACCCCCCCCCCCAAATTTGATGCTGAGTCTGCCCCTGTTTCATACCCTGTTGTCTGTGGGGACTTTAACCTCAACTTTCAGTCAGATTGTGCCAAAACATCCTTCCTACATGATTTCTGGGGCATGTTTAACATATCACCAATATAATTTCTCAGCCAACTAGAATAACCAAAAACTGTTTTAGCAAAATTGACAACATTCTTTGTGGTCTGCTACTTTCCAACACAGAAGTTATTTGGGTTTCTTGGTCAGACAACAATGCCCAACTTGCCGCCTTCCAAGTGAATGACGTGGTTGTTAAAGCTGTGCCCAAGTACAAATTCGCAGGAGCTTTTTCGAACAATACTATAATGTTCTTTTCAAGAGACTTGGAAAAGGGGAATTGGGATGTAATATATTTCGATACCACAACTGATGAGAAGTTTGAAAACTTTTTTGTTACATTTAAATTTCACTTTGACCTAAACTTCCCCCTCAATAGAATCAGGTCTGGCACCACTGATTTCCGACTAATGTATTGGGAAGCACAGTCACAAACTATCACATCATAATGTAAACAAATGGCGAATAAGTCGGTGACCGCTCCAAAGTGAGCCTCCGCACCTGCAAATAGTTCCATCGCACCGTGTACAAGACCTGTCAGGACAAGAAACTAGTATCCTGTACCAATTATGTACAAGCGTTTACAAAGATCGCTTGAAGTTATTTAGGCTTCTTGCAAAGAAGTACGCACATTAATTACGTTGTTTTAAGTCTGCATGTTATGTGCAAGGGTAAACTTAAAATGTATGCTCATTCTCTTGAGAACTAGTGCTTGCATATTCATAAAATTCTCTTGCAAACATTGCATATGGCCATTCTTGTATCCTAATTGTCCACCGTCGTATACGGATACAAAATGTTATGTGCTGTCTGGGTAGTGGCTGAGAAAACTAGAAAAAGAAACTGGATTACTTTCTGCTGAAATTAGAGTTCCTTCAGTGCAACTCAAAGAGGACTTCCAAAGAATGAAGTCCTTTAACTGTGAAATTATGGAGTAACAGTATAAGTTTAAGAAGAAACACTATGATAAAATTATTGCTAGTGCCGAAAGAAAATATCACACAGAAAAAATACTCTCTTCTAATAACCCTGTAAAGACAGCATTGAGGATAGTCAATTAAATGTCTCTCCCTAACAATAAATTTTGCACAATCCTTTCAATCTTGTATGGTAACAGAATGGTCACTCAACCAAAAGATGTTGCCAATTGTTTTTTACATAGTTTCTTTTTTGAAACTATAAATCAACTAAACAAAAGTTTAGCCTTGGTCAAGGATGTACCTTTCCAACTTAAATGTCCCCTTTTTCCCAATGTCATTTTTCTTCATCCTACTTCCAAAAAGGAAGTTTCTAACACTGGATAAAATTACATAGTGTCACCTGAGGGTTTTGCGATGAATTTCCATGCAGTATTTTGAAAGGCAATATTAAATACTATTTTACTTCACCCCTTGTTTATTTAGTTAATGACTCTTTGTCCACTGGTATTTTCCCATCTTTACAAAAGACTACAAAGGTCATTCCACTTCACAAAGGTGGTGATAGTAAAGATATAAACAACTACAGGCCAATATCCTTGCTTTCAGTTTCTTCCAAGGTGTCTGTATGCTCCTATGTGGCTTCTGGCTGCTATCTTTTGAGAAGAATTCTTCCAATCACAAACTTTTAGGTTGCATCATCTGTCTATCATGCATTTATTGCTAGGAGATTGAAATATAGTATAGTCTCTTGGGGACACTCCCACTTCACTGGAAGGATCTTCTGACTGCAAAAATGGGCAGTCAGGATTTTGGCTGGTGTCAACAAGTGCACAAGCTGCAGGCAATTTTTCAAAGATTTTAACATTCTTACTCTTGCCAGCACTTACATTTTTTTATGCCATCCTGTATATAAAATGGCAGAATCTGAATTTCATTATGATTTAGGATATTCACCATCATGACACTAGAAAGAGTAAAAACTACTGGCTTACCCCCCACAATTTAGAAATGTTTTCCAAAAGTCCATCTCATGTTGGCTTCTTATTTTATAACCATTTGTCCAATAATATCAGGTAAATCAATTAGCCATATCCCAATGTTTAAAAGGAAGCTAAAGAACTTGCTGATGTGTTTTACTCCGTTGGTGAATTTTTAAAGTTTAATATTGATTTTTACTTGATTGTGATACATAATGTTTCCATGTGACCTTTATATACATGTGACTTATCGTATAATTGTTTGTACAAACCCTGTGGATGAAATAAACTTATTATTATTGTGATAAAAGGGAAAGATATGAACTTATCTTGTATGATGAACCTGAAAGGGGACATATTGGCTGACACAGTTATGCCAGAATTTTTTTGCAGGATGCGAGCTATGAGGGATCAGAACAGTGAAATGCCTCCAGATTTTATGAATGACCTCTTCAAGTGGGCATTGGAATGTGAGTAGTCTCTATAGAGATCCCTGAAATATATATATGTCTAGCTGTTTGAGGGATAAATCCCAAGAAATACATATGATCCTACCACTGAACTTCTGGCAACAGAGAGTGTTGCACTCCAAATACAGTTGATATTATTAGAGTGGTGGTTGAGGCTGAGACCTTGTGAAATTCCATTGCAATATTGAGAGAACTTCAAACAACAAATTTGTGAATCTACCAAATACATATAATATTATATTGCTTCCACTAGCTCTGCAACACTGTTGCATCTTCAGGAAATAAATAAATACGTAATTATAAAAATGCTCAGATGGAAGCTGGCCTTAAATAAGAGGGTTATTCGGAAAGCAAGGTCCGATTACTTATAAATATAAGCCATCATAAGCCATCATCATAAGCCATCATCATAAGCCATAAGATTTTTTTGAAAAAAGTTTTTTATTTAATTCCTTACATCTTTTTCTATTTTTCTACATAGTTTCCATTTTTGGGGAAAAATTTTTCAAAATGTTCTACAAGCTTTAGCATGCCGAAGTCATAGAAATCTGCCACCTGTGAGGATAACCAGTCTTCAACTTCTTCTTTCACCTCATAATCTGTGGCGAAGCGCTTGCTGCTGAGAAAATCCTATAAGTAGCTGAACAATTTAAAATCACTCGGCACCAAGTCTGGACTGCACAGTGGGGTGTTCAATCTGATCCATAGGCATTAGGGGGCGATTTTGGGGGTTGTATAATTTTATTGATTGATGGCTTAATTTAAAAACAATTTTTTTATTTGATTCAAAACATGCAATTACGAAGTGAATTTCAAGGCCCAGAACACCTTCAAAACGTCCTTTTAACGTCATCATGGGGGGTATTCCACACTACCCATACCCCCCCAGTAACCTCCACTTCAGACACTTCTAGATACGCCTATGATCTGATCCCATCCAAAAGATCTGATCAGATTTTGGGTTTAAATGTCAGAATGGGGTCTAGCATTGTCATGCAGCAACAATTTCACAGTTGGTGGTCTGAATAATTGTTTTAAACATTTTGAACACAGACACTGTAAACAGCAAGTGAAACAATACCAATGAAAATGGTGTTGTCTAATGCACAAGGCATGCCGGGAGTCGGTGCGCATGTGTTTCAGTGTTTGCGCGACATTCGACTAGCTACAGTGATTCAGACCTTACTTTCCGAATAACCTTTGTATATTTCTCATTGCCAGCTCTGTTGTTCTGGGAGTAGGGTCTTGTATAATAGTTATTGAGTTAGTTACTTTTCCGTCCTTTTGGATAGAAAATTATTGTTTTTTTAGTAAATGATAGTAAATTTTACAAATTACTGTTTGTGTGTAGCAATTGGCTATAGCTATTTATTTCATTGCTGTTATTTCTCTTGAAAATTATCCTGGTGATATAGGTATGTTGAGTGCCCTGTATTTGGGTGCCCATTATATGCATTTGAAATTGCAAAATGTGGAATTTTTTAGTGCAACCTTTCCTTTTATTCTAGTTTATTTGTACACCAAATTAGAGTGTATTCGGATGTTTACCTGTGCCACAGGGTCAGTCCAGTGAAGATACAGGACGAGTAAAGTAAAACTAAATTAAAGTAATCCTTTAGTTCAAAGCATCTTTTAATTTGAAAAATAACTTTAAAACAATGTTTTTAGGTGTTTTAAACCTAATATTGGTTCAGATAGAGGGATTCTTTGATGCATTTCTTGGTTTTCTTTCTTGTGTTATGAGATAAAATTTGCAGATTTTGCAAATTTTCCTCAGCTTTCATGCTTTTAAGATACTCCTGAGTAAGTGCTACTTCCCACTCAGTGGCATCATTAACCACATCCATATCAGAAAAATACAAGAATGCTTCCTTGTATTTATCACAAGAATCCCAATTCTCAGGTCATTTACTCAAAAACATAAACTCTAGCCCAAATCTCTTAAACAAATACAAGGTGTTGGGCCCTACAAAATCTTATGTCTTAGAACTCTTATGTCTTTGGATTCTGTATTTTACAACGAGAGTCACGAACAATTTTCACCACTTCAGTGACAGCCTCTGACGTAATTTTTTTCACCATTTTCTTTTACGATCCACTGGGACATTGACATCTAACAACTCTAAACCAAATAACTGCTGATAAAAATACCACAAGTGGCCAGAAAACTTTTTTTCGCCACCTCAGACTCTATTTTACTAATATATCCTCAAACTTGATTAACTCCTTCATGAATAAGAGATCTTTCTAAGGAGCTGACTCAGCACAGAAAGCAGTATACCAATATTTCACATAACAAAGTACAGCAAACAAACACATCTCCCTTAAACCAGTTTCCTCACTTGCTGTCATTTTAAACTGTCCTTTAAAGAGAGATATCTTCAAGGAGTATATAGCTCTGAAAATGAATCGAGCATCATGTACCTATGGCCCCTGGTTTGGAAAACTTAAAACCTCGCAGAGGGTGGCCCACAAGGCCTTCATACACATAGCTGAGTTCCAGAATCTCTCGATAATCATCATGGGTGTGGTCCTCCAAAATAGTGAAAAAATTCTGGGAGAGTTTTGAGCAGAAATTGAGATAATTTCTCTCAGCTAAAATTTGTTTGGTCACGTTACTTTACCTTGAGCTTTGATTCTACGAATTGCAGCCATGGTTTTGCCTTTTGTTGTATATACGAAGCAGCTTTTTCTTCCTCAAAGCTGCTTGAAAACTTAGATTGATCAATACAATTAATCAATATCAATTGTATTGAACAATCGATCAATATTGAGCTATCCAGTATGGAATCAATGGAAAATTGCAATTTTAAAGCCAGAGAACTTCCTTCTTTAATCATTTTCCTTGCATCTGAGCGCTTTTCTTTCATATAAAATTTGTTGTTCTTATCTAGCCTGCAACCTACTCACCCTTTTTTCTTTTGTTCTTTAGGGAAATCTTTGTCCTCCTCATTTTAAATGAGATCAACAGCATTTGCTGGTGCAGTATTAAATAGATAAACAAAGATATCTTTAAAGACCTCCTCCCTGTCTTGTTGAGTCTTGTCACGTCTGTAAAGAGCGCCACTCTAGGTACAGGGCCTCAATTTGTTTGACAATCAATTTCTTGCATTGGGTTGGTATGCAAGCTTCCGCCCAAAAATTAATCAATTCATCAGCCACTATGGCACTTGCAAACGATAATGGTACATTACTATGCGGAGTGGGATGAATACAGTATATAACATAAAACTTGCAGGTGTGATGGAAGCTGGGCCCCTGTGATCTCTCTGCAGCAATGGTTCATGAGGTGCAGCTGCTTTCGCAGAGATTTCTTTGGGACTATTCCTCATGGTGCCCTCTTTTATCTTTACACAATTAAAGTCACTCTCAATTTTAAGCGATATTGTTTGTGTCGCACTCAGCAGTTACAAGGGAAAAGAAAACTTAACTATGCACATCACTACAACATAACCTCTTGCTAGAACAGGCATGAAAGTGGTGGTGTATTCCCCTCCCCTTCCTGCCTCAGCCTTTGGGCGGCGTGGAAGGTATTCCCGAACTCGCGACAGGTAGTGCTCATCCAAATGGCAGGATGCACCAGCAATCAAAAATTTAAAAACATTTAATGCATCTGTGGCACTTTTAAATATCAACCAATCACACTCAAATTTTACAGACAAGTTTTTAATGCTACAATTAAACTTATGAAGAAGGTTGTGGTAAAAAATTCCAAAGTTGAATTTTAAGGGACACCCTACCCTGTGTAGCATTCTATGAAATAAAGTAAAATTTTGATTGGGTGCATGAATGGAAGAGGTATGGTCAACTGAAGTGTTAACCAGCATATTGGATCTCTACAGTAAATTTAATTTTATTATTGAGAGAGTTGAGTAAATTTCTAGTTTTATTATTAATTACATTATCTAGTTTTATTTTTGTTGAGAACAACAAAGTTGAGAAATATCATCCATAGATATACTGTAACCAATAATGAACATTAATCAGGAGGTAGTGGTCACTGTCAAATAACTCATTCATTTTCCAGATTCTTCAGAAATAATTCCACTATAAAAGCAGGGGCAACAGAAAGCCTATGGCTAGTCTATCTTTTTGTTGGTAAAAAGTCTCATTGAATAGTTTTGATTTACACACATTGACATCAGGGATACATGTTATTCAGTGATTTAATGGGGTGTAATGTGATTTAAAAATTTGATGAGGATATGTGAAGTACAGTAAAACCTCTCTTTTACACTTTTGATGGGGACGAAGGAAAAAAATGTAAATCGCAGGAAAATGTAAATTGAGGGAAATCTTAATTTGTAGGAAATAGAAGCAAAATCATAGCCTAATGTTAAATAATTTTATTTCATTTAACTGGTCCGGCATATATATTACCTTTTTAATGACTTTGTGGAAAGGCGGGAGAACCGTTTCGCTCTCTTAATGATCGGCTCACGATCGGCAGAGGCCCATTTCATGTTCCTTCAGGGGTGGATTTAAGCACAGGTTACATAGGCATGTGCCTAGGAGCCCGCACCACAAAAATCTAACAAATAGCATATTATAAAACTATTTCAAATGTATAAGACAGGTAGTGCAGACGACCAAAGACAAAATTTTGAGAAGACGATAGAAGAAAAAATTTCCTCCTGGACCCCCGTTGACCTGGGCGGTATTCCATACCCTACCTCCCCCCCCCCCTCCACCCAGGGGGCCCATACCACAGGTTGAGCCTAGGAGCCTACAGATCCTAAATCCGGTCCTGCATTCTTTACGACTGGTGAGATGGAACTAATTAAAGATAGAGGCAAATGATACGGCTCATGAGTTGAAAGATACGGATCAAGAGTTGAAAGAGCTGGTGAGTCTTAGAAAAGACCTGCAGATCTCCACTAGAGCACCAAAGATGGTCCTGGGTGGCGGAGTGGAACTACGAAAACTGACGTCATTTTCCGTATTTTATGATGTATTCTCACTTAAGTAAGATTACAAAATAACCCCCCATAACTAATTAAGGAATTAATAATTGACCACTCATACTAAACTGTAATACTGACGTTGTAGCAACCGAATGTTTACCGAGATATTAACTGGCTATTAGTCTTTAAAATTCGTGAGCGGTGAAAGTTTACGTGAATAACAGTCTTAAGATTTCTGAAAACAAGGTAAATGTGATAAACTTTTTAAAATATACTTAACTAGAATTCCTACTAATAATTTTTTTACGGATATTCTGATGATCATATGAAATACAAAAAACACTATAAAATTAACTTCCTACAACTTAACTAAAAGGACGAGAGGAATCACCGTGATACCACAGACGAGCAAAAATTGTTTTAACTGTGAAAAATAATTTAAAGGGATTGTTTGTATACAATAAAATTTACTCTCATGAGAAACGATTTGATTTGATATATGTTTCACCTCATTCTCTCCATGGGCAGTTAATGAAAATTGTTTATGGTATACTTAATGGTATTTGAAATTTTCGCAGTACATCATGAGGATTCTTTTTACATTATAACACAGTCATAATTTTATCTTCTTCCCGTTGAATTTCAACGGGCACCCTCCACAAGTGCAACTATGTATATTTAAACTCTGCTCTTGTCAGCTGATAGATGGGCCAGTAATCTTACCGGTATTCCATCCCAGATAGCACGGTGAACTTGCTGCAAACTTGCAGCAAGTTTGCAAAGCAAGTCTCACAAACTTGCAGCAAACTTACAAAGCAAGTCTGCAAGTCTCTGCAAACTTGCAGCAAGTCTGCATCAAACTTGCTAGTCTCCACTTTGTGAACTTGCAGCAAGTTTGCAGAGCAAGTCTGCTATGTATGTCATTAGCCTCTAAACTACAGACTCTCATGTAAATCATCCGTTGATGGACTCTTTCATATAGAAATGGAAATGAGCAAAAGTGTGCATGAATATTGGTCCTGGATTGTACCCATCCATTTTTGAAGGTTCTTCATTGCTTTCCCTAATAGATAAGAGAGAAATTGCTTGATGTGTCTAAAAGGTGTAAAAGACATGGGTCCATTTGCTGAAACAAAAATTATTGACCTTTTTAAATATAAAGAAATCCTCCCATTCTTGTCCAGTTTTCCAACCTTTTATTTCTAAAAGTATTAGAAAAGGGTTTCAAAAAATTAGAGAAAGTCCTAATCTAGGGTTCGAAATTGAGAGTATTTCCTTTCTGTTTAATCATCCAGTTTTCTTGATTCCACCAGTGTGTACCCATCACTGACAATGTTCTGTTTTTAATAATTAAAATTCTTTATTGCATTCGGCCAGCTATTGCTTATGTAGCCCTTGATACTCGCTTGGGCTGCTTAGCTGAAAATCTGCCTCGTGACTCAGAAGCACAGAAAATGATTGATGGAGTTGGTGACTTCTTTGATTGTTTGTATGATCTGGAAATGGGTTTACCAATTTGGAAGTTCTACTCAACACCCTCATGGAAAAAGTTTGTTCAAGCCCTGGACATCTTTCTTGAGTAAGTATAGTTTGAAATCTTTAGTTGGAATTCCCTAGGCCCAGTCCTAGCTTATGGGTAAATCTCCTCCTGATGCCATCTTTATGGTGGACTGAGGAGTCCATTTCATCACCATCCTTTCCTTCCAAGGAATTCAAGGGATCAGAGCTGTGCCCAGTGCCATCCCTAGGGTAGTGCGACAGGTGCCACTGCACTGTGACCCACGCTTATGGGGCCCCCACCCGGGATTGCCTCTTTCAGAAGGAGTGGGGAAACCCACCTATTACTCGAAATTACCTACTATGTACTTTGTACACATGTAAATTTCTTGAAATCAATTGCCAGTTTGTCAGTTAATTTCCTCTTTCCATGAAATATGCTTAAAAGTTGCTACTACATATATCAATAAGGGAATGCAAAGTTAAGGGGGCCCCCAACTTTCATTTGCACAAGGCCCCTCAATCCCCAGGGACAGCCCTGGCTGTGCCAAGGGTGAGGTGAATGAGGCTCTTACCTCAGAATAAAAGCTGTAAGGAGCGACAAAAGAAAGATTTAATAATTGCCAACATTTTTTATTTTATGTTATGATCATT
Source organism: Pyrrhosoma nymphula (assembly GCA_963573305.1). Taxonomy (NCBI): domain Eukaryota; kingdom Metazoa; phylum Arthropoda; class Insecta; order Odonata; family Coenagrionidae; genus Pyrrhosoma; species Pyrrhosoma nymphula. The sequence goes on along the minus strand of OY754329.1, from coordinate 140,618,957 downwards.
CCAATTCATTTTGAGGAAAGACAGAAAGGTGAAAAACTTTGTTGCAACAATTGCAATTACATCTTAAGAGATGAAGCTTGAGTCTAATATTTGCCCATGCACTAAAGAATAGTAAATACCACCAAGTTTGCACAACTTGTCATTTATGTATGAATGTACCTACTGTTACCTCTATAACATTAAAATAGCAACTCTCAATGAACTTCACCTTCCACTGTGCTAAATGATTACTGGATTTACTCATACTAAGTATATACATATATATGTCAAGTATTAACAGAAAGGTGTTCACCATTTTTTACATTAAATAATAACAAATAGCATTGTTTTATGCATATATTGCAAAATTATTTTTAAGCCACTGTTGCATTCTAGTAAATTTACTACCCTAGATACAATACCTTTGGGAATATACTCGATCTCCACAGTAGATGGAAAATATTTTAATGGCTTGTTGGGTAAAGTCGAACTCCACAGTCAATAGATGGAAGTGTTCATTTTGGAAATATATATATATATATATATATGTATATATGAACTTCATAACAAAAGGGTAAATACTCTTTTGATGACATGGAGCCATAATTACCTGAAACGACCATGTGTACATTGAAGTGCAACCGATTTAGGGCTATGGTTGCGATAGTCTTTACTAGGTATCATGCACTTGATACATATCACAGGTGCCTCCTCCATCTCATGTTGCAACACTTCAGGTGAAGATAAACTACTCCACTTGCTCTGATATCTTTGAAGTCCAGCTTCTGCCTTCAGCTTCTAATATCTGTTTTATTTTATTTTTTTATAATTTTACCTTGTACGAGCTCCATCACATTTCAGAAGGCCTGTTGGCCTCTTTTACTTCATTCTGTCTAATGTCATCAGATTATCTAAATAGAACTTGTTGATTTCTTATCAGCAGAAACAGGGCGTTTATGACTTTTATTTTTTCATTTCATGACCTTTATTCTATGGCTTTCATGACTTTTATTTTCCTGTTTCATGACATCTACTTTTGGAAATTCGGTCATTTCGTGATGATTTAGCTAAAAGTATGGCATTTATTTTACTGTAAAAGAAAAACTAATATTATGATTCATATAGTTACTATAGAGTAAGTGGCTCCGAAAGTATCCCCCTCGCTTCCCCTCTTACCCCAAGCACCAGGATTTCTTTATATATACGGATGTAAAAATGATCGATGTAACTGAAGATGTCACTACGCTATGCAACCAGGGTCATTAGAAATAAATCAATTTAGTGTACCATTCCAAAGTGTAATTTTTATTTTCTGATGTGGAGAGGGGTATTTGTATCAAAGTGTCCAGTCTGTGAATTCCTCCAATTCACCTGCTTTCCACTCACCTTCAACCAGGCACTTCACATATTCTGCTATGCTACATATGTGCATTTATACTAACCTTTCTTTTTCTTCATTTACCCTTTTTTTCCAGTACCATTCACTTAAACCTGTCTGTGAAGTTCACTTCTTTCTCGACCCCATGTTCGAAAATCTGACCTTTTCCTCCTATTTCCCCAAGATTGCGCAGCAGTCAAGAAGTTACTCCTCTTTGCTTTTGAAGCAAACTAGAAGGACCAGACCAATCATTTTGATGGGTAACCTCTACTTACTTAATCATATTGCCAACAATTTTTTTTCTGTCGTCTTAATTTTTTCTGACTTTTATTTATTTTGTATTGTACGTATTCTGTTAAAATATAATTTAATTTTTTCACATAGAAATGGAGTTATACCACCAGTCTACCTTAAAAGACCAACACCTGTCAAAATAACGGGTTAGGCGTTTCTATTTTATTTGTAACGGTAACGCGTGTTTTATCAAGGAAATCACTACACTACATTACGTCTGGACATTTTGATGTTATAGTTAGCACATACATGCATTTAACATTCCTTATTACATTTTGAATGGAAATAAGCAGCATAGCTGCCATACCGAGTGGCGTGTGGTAGGTCACGGCAAGGGAAGCAGGAGCGACGTCATTGGGGAACGTAACCACTACCACGAGAAAAAAAACATCTTTTATCAGGGAAAACCATAAATGAGTAAACTCTGTAATCCCTTACAGTTGGAGGATTCCTAGTCTCCCTTGGGCGGAAGGGATAAAAGGGTTATGGAAGGAGCGGGGCGCAGGAGTTCGGTGCCCTAGGCCAGCCCAGGGTACCGTTACCTCCTGGAGAAGAAGAATCCTCATTGGAAAAACCCAAAGAGTGGGACATGTGTACAATCCCTTTTACTGCGGCAATTCCTTGTGTCGTGTGAGCGACAGGGATAAAAGGGTTAGGGAAAGAAAATGCCGAGAAGGGTTATGTCGTGCGTGGGTGGCCTTAGAGTGCATATATGAGTGTGGCTTCAGTAGTTTTCGCAAGGCTTACGGAAGCAGTGCTTCTTCCTCGAAATTATTTGTAAAAAATTACTGTTGTATTGTTAAATAAAGAAAAATGTTATATTTAATGAAGTAATAAATAATTTTGAACATAAACGAAGAAATATTTAAAATAATTACTACCCGTCAAAATGACGCGTAGTGGTCCTTCTAGGTAGCCATACAACCCCGGTCCTTCTTGTGTTAAACACCTCACCCATGACTTTTCCCACCTTCAACTTAAACTATCCCTGATTTAGGACCCATTTTACACAACCTCTTCCCCTACCATTTCAGCTATAACTTTGACTATACTCCAACCACACCCCCCTCGGGGGATTGACTTTGACCTTGACCAAACCACTCGGGGGATTTTTTTCTTTAAAAAATAAGCTACAACTTTGACCACAATACAACCACTCCCCCCTCCAATCACTAACCCACTCAGGGGATTTTTTTTCTTCAAAATTATTGGCTATAACATTGACAACACTTCAACTACACCCTCCTCCAAACACCATACTGCTTGAGGATTTTTTTTCTTCAAAAAGATACGCATTAACTTTCACAACACTACAACTACACCCCCCTCCAATCACTAACCCACTTGGGATTTTTTTTTTAAATATGCTACCACTTTCAACACACTACAGCTATGGCACCCTTCAATCACCAGCCTACTTGAGGGATTTTTTTTTAAATATGCTACAACATTTACGACACTACAGCTCCACCCTGTTCCAATCACCAAAACACTTAAGGGATAGTTTTATTTAAAAATATATGCTACAACTTTGACCACACTACAACCAAACTCCCCTCCAATAACCAGCCCACTTGGGGAGTTTCTTCTTTAAAAAAATATGCTACAACTTTTAACCACACTACAACTACACCACCCTCCAATCACCAACCCACTTGGGGAATTATTTTACTATATGGCCATTTCCATTAACCTCCTTATGCCCATTTCCTCACTTCTCCCCATTTTTCACCACTGAAAAATGTCAATTTCCTACTTCACATTTTCTCAAAACTGCATTTTGCCCTTCCAAAACACCCAGAAATGCCTTTTTTGCATTTGAAAATGGCCAATTCCAGGCCCTGCACTGTCCCTCTAGCACCCCTGTTTCACTCCATTCACCTTCATTTGAGGGTGGGTGCAACCTTGTTGGGGGGTGGGGTATGTCCATGTATTTGATGTGCAAATAGTCCGTATCTCTCTACCGGCATTTCTAAAAACATCATAATATGGCATCAAAACATCACAAAAATATGTATCTCCATTTTCATCATTTTCAATCTTTCATTACTGCAAAACTATATATCCCACACCTTTCTTTCTTACATTTCCTAAGTGCACATTCCTTTCACTATCCTATGCTATTTCTCTCTTTTCCCTCAGTTCCCTACATTTCTCTCAGAAAATATTCTTCCTCAGTAGACCCTTCGATACATGTACCTGGAGAGGTACCATATACTTAAGCCTGAAGTGATTACTACCATTTTATGACATTGTACCCGCAAAGTCGCATTTCTTGACTTTTTGGCAAAAACCTGCTATTTCATAATGAAAACCTATGACTTTGAGGTTTATGAATTTTCCCTGTCTCTGCTTATCAGTTACATTACTTTCTTCCTAAGTCTCTTCCAGATGCCAGTTGAAGAATGTTTGTTGGAAGGTTACATATAAAATCAAGACTCCTTTATTTTATTTACATTTGACATATATGTATCTCTTTCATCTTCATACTTTGTTTGATTACTACATCCAATTTGAAGATACAGGTTTTTCTTCCATTACTTTCACCAGTTCTGAGATTTCCCGATGATTTGGATTTTTTTCTTCTTCTCCATGATTTGGATTTTTACTAAGAGAAAACTAAGTCTGCTGTCAAAGTTTTCCTTTAGGGAGTTACAGAATACAGTCCTTTAAATTAATTCATGCACCACAATAACATGGGAGTGACATGGTTTTAAGTCAATGGGCCCACAGAAATGAATTTCCTTTTAGTTTCATAAGCATACATGAATAACTTCAGTTGAGGCAATTTATTAGTTGATAGATTTATTCACTACATTTTAAACTGCAGAACTTCAGAGAAATATGTAGATGCTGCAGTTGAACGTATCAAGATCCAGAAACATGATGGAACTGAAAGCAAGGGTGAGCCCAGTGTGCTGGAGAGACTATTGGAGCGTGCCAGTCCAAGGGAAGCAGCCTTGATGGCACAGGAGATGATTTTTGGAGGGGTGGACACAGTAAGTGTTCATGGGAATTGTATGTTCATCTGTGTACATACCTAATAATGAAATTCACTGGACTTTCAACATTTTTCCATATTGTACTCCTGAGTTTTGGCATCTCAGTTCCTTCAAAAGAGGAGTTTTTTATTCATTCAGGGTATCATTTCTAGGAATTTAAATAATGAGGTTATGTTACAAATCCTCAGACTAATGCAACATCCATGCCCAAGATAGGATTCAAGCAAAAGCAAAGCAGGCAATTGGCTTCCAGGCCAGAGTGGTATCAACACTTAAAATGTATTGAAAGAGGTATGCTTTATGTGGAATAATATGTACATACATATATGTAATACTTTTCAAGAATATTTTAATTACCATAAAACTGTGCGGTAACCATTCCTTTTAATAACCCATGCTCTAACTGGTGTGCTTAGTGAAGTGATTATTAGTTAAAATTTGCATGCTTCGTGCAAACATATGCAAAGGCTAGCCTTTAGCTAAATCCAATGCTGTGTGGAAGCCCTAGGATTGGCCCATTAGTTTTTGAACCAACTGTAGGTGAAGTGAAGTACCTATGAATGTACTATGAGCCAAAACTGCCAGAAGTTCTGCCATTAGCCATTAGCCCATTACAATTGATTCTTCATATGCTATGAGAACGTTTTCATTTTTCCCATTAGGCTTCAGTAACAAGTGTTTTTTGCTACCACTACATGAACTGTGAGAGTTTGAAAGGACATGCTTAAAGTGTTAGTGGAAAAGGCATGTGAGGGAAAGTGAAAGGCAATGCTTGGGAGAATGAAAATTGCAGTGAGTGAAAAGAAAGAGGCAAAAAAAGATTGATTCTGGCCAAATCTGAGGAAGAGTGAGAAAAAGCATGCTATGAATTAAGAGGAAAAAAATTAGTGCAAAAACATTGCAAAGATTTATTTATGCAATAGTGGTGCAGGCAATTGGGAGAGCCTTACGAATTAGGATGAGGAAATGTCTCAAGGGAGGTAGGGATAAGGGTAGGGTATTATGTGGCAATGTGAAATTTTTCGCCTGTTCAAGTGGTGGAAAGGTATTAGCAGGTAGTGAACCCTTATTATATGTGGGTTGGCCTTTGTCCCCATACCATGTGAATGCGGTAATTACCAAGAACTGGTGCAATGGTGAAAAATTGAGCAATTTCAAATGAAATTTGCAATTAATCCACCTTCCACATTCACTATCCTTGTTATTTTCTCATAAATTTTATACCAAAAAGTATGTAAATAGAAAAAGGATGAAGGTAATGGATGTGCATGAATGCTTTTCCCATGGTCACCAGACAAAACTTTGACAAACGTTTCCAGAAGTTTAAGGGTTTAATCAGTCCTGCCAAGAATTTTTAAATGTGAGTGATGCTAAATTAAAAGATTGAATTGATATTTTAAAATATAAATCTTTCTATTTCGGCAGAGAAAAATAATGCATTTTTATCCTATTTTGTGCAAACTAATTATTGGATAAATAATAGGGTATCATTTTTATTGTTTTAATTTGTTTCAAATTCTATTTCTATTAAATATTTTATTGAGTTTTTAGCTATAATATTTTTATAATCAAAGTATCGCTTAACAAATGAGTGTAGGTTTATGGTGGCACCAGCATTGAGTGGAAAGGTTTTCTAAAGATAAAGATTAATCTCTCTTTTTCATGAATCTAATTGCTATTGATGTCAAGTACCTATTATTCATTTCATTACCTGAAGACATCCTACACAATGGCCTCTGCAATTTATTGCTTGTGTAAGAATCAAGATAAACAAGAGCTCTTATACCAAGAATTGAAGAAATTTCTGCCCAAAAAAGATGATGTAATAAGAGAAGAATTCCTTGAGAATATGAAGTTCCTAAGAGGGTGCCTGAAGGAAGTATTTAGGTGAGCATACGGGTTGAGCTAACTATAGAATGGGCAAATTTATCTGGTTTCAAATACATTCTCTGATCTTGTTCTCTCTCTTCCTGGAGTCATCATTCTCCTGTTCTCCCTCATCATCCATGAGATTGAGCTGACTCTGATAAATTTCTTCTCTTTTTCTTCTAATTTTGAAGCATTTTCTGTTGCTAAATGTATTTATGAATGGCAATCATATGACCCTTGTTCTTAACTATTGCCTTATTTCACCTCTTATAATATTCACAAGGGGCAAACTCATTTATACAACATCAAATTTTGTTACTTGTGATAAAGTACAATGTCTTGAATGAGAAGAAACAGTCAGCAGGATATCCCTACCGATTTTTCTCCTCTCTGCAGAAATCTCTCCCCCAGTATCAGCAACTAAACTCATCCTTATATAAATAATAATAAATAAATTTAGTTGCTTCAAAATCATGACAAAAAAGGAACATATATGTTTATAAATGTAGCATTTAGGTAGCCACTAAGGTGTGGCTGTTGTGAGGCTAACATCAGTTTAACCATGCATGAACATTTGTTATGGAAAATGAAAGAATGAATTTACATGAATTTACATACACAGAATTCGTCACTAGTGTGACTAAAAAGAAACACTTAATGAGACACTACACGGTAATTATTATAATGACACTTATTACGTGTTTCTTCTTTTTACTATATAGTCATCCTATATAGAACTCATGGTTGACAACTGAGATCATTTGCACTGCCTCGATTCCCAAGTTATAACTATGATAGGCAAGATTAGAGATGGGCCACTCTGAAAATGACCTTGGTAATTTTCATATATTAGAGCGGTATTTTTCGTAATTAACCGCACCCCTTGAAAATTACCATCATTTTCTAGGTAATTCACCTATGAAAGAGATAATTTTTCATACAGATAAATTCCCAACATGTTCTTTTAAGCCAAGTTCACATTTCCTATATGTGTTTGATAATAAATTGAGGCATGTACAACTCATTTTTGGAATATTTTACTTAAATTATAACATTATAAGAGGAAAACATTAGAATATTATTCTTGAAAATTTCTCATACTTTGACAAAAGAAAGCTAGATTATGTGTAGCTTCCCTATTGAAAATCCCCTATAGGAATTTTTTTCCCACAGTAATTTGACAATGGAAATTCAAACACTTTCCTATAGGAAAATAATTTTCCTATAGGAAATAATTTCCTATCGGAAATAATTTTCCTATAGGAAATTTCCAATAGGAAATAATTTTCCCATAGGAAAATAGTCTCATATACATAACATTTAAAAAAAACCACCCCGAGGATTAGATCTGGGAATCTTCTGTTCGTGGGTCGCTGACTCTGACCATTACACCAACTGACTATTTTGAGGATGTGGTGATCTCATAAGTATCAATTTGGCATGGTAAGCATGACGCAGAAAAAAAGTGCGGTACAGTACTTGACGGGAATTACTGGACGCTACAGTACAAATACCGTGCATTTGCCTAAATAATCAATATATATATATTACTTGAATCAATTTCAGGGGTAGTGTGTTTTGTGGTAAAAGAACTCAAATGAAGTCAAAGTTGAGAGAGAGAAAGAGCTGATTGCTGCACAACTTCAAACTGCATTTTTTCTCAATCGGGCGTGCAATCATTTTCGAATTAGAGTTGAAGCTATTTTGCCACCTCGCGTTCATGCATTCACGCATGCGTTCTTCCAATTCATGGCTTTACACCATGCAATTTGAAATGCACGTTCGTACGTACATCAGATACAATTGTACGTGCCCCGTGTAAAACGGGCTATGGCAAAGGGAGAAGAACTTCATGTGTTATGCCAGATATAGTTTGCTTTACACTGGCATTGGAATGGAACTTGGCAATGGAACCTACTATGTGAGTTCCATACCGGTGAACCATAACTGAATTTTTTAATGAATTTCTAACTTTTTCTTAAAATATTTTTTATTGGCAATAATGTTTTAATTATAAATGAAATATTGTAAAAACTTGTCATGTATGGTGATGTATGCATTATATTTGTGAGAATGCAGAACCATTAATAAAATTAAATGTTTTCTTTTTTAATTTTGAATTAATTAGAATTTTTCACTATGGGAAACATTCTTGTACCTATAGTAAATATTTGTGCTATAGAAATATTGCTAATTCCTATAGGAAACCTTTTTCCATTGTCAAATATTCATGCTATAGGAAAATTTCTCATAACTATAGGGTTATTTCTCATTCCTATAGGAAAATATTCGTGCTATAGGAAAATTTCTCATCCCTATAGGAAAATTTCTCGTTCCTATAGAAAATTTCTCGTTCCTATAGGAAAATATTCGTTCGATAGGAAAATATCTCGTTCCTATAGGAAAGTTTCTCGTTCCTATAGGAATATTCTCGTTCCTATAGGAAAATATTCGTCCTATAGGAAAATTTCTCATTCCTATAGGAAAATTTCTCGTTCCTATAGGAAAATATTCGTCCTATAGGAAAATTTATCATTCCTATAGGAAAATTTCTCGCTCCTATAGGAAACTTTCTTGTACCTATAGGAATTTATTGTTCCTATAGGAAGCTTCATCGTTCCTGTAGGAAATTGTAATTCCTATAGGAATTTACATAACTCCTATAGGAAACCAATGGGGCATTTTCAATAGGGTTCCGTAGTTTTTTTTACAATTTTAAAAATTTCTAGTAGATTACTGTTGTATTAGGTATGGTTTAAATGTCTATATTCCCTTCCTATTGCTATTGGCTTTCTTATTTAACCATACATTTGCTGTTAAATGCTTAAAACTAAAAAATAGTGAAAAATTATGGTAATTTTCGAAAATGACTGTAATTTACCATGGTATTTTATCACAGATGAAAATTATGGTAATTTTCCCATCTCTAGGCAAGATACAGTGTGTGCTGTTCAAATTGTAAGAAATTACTTACAATTACATTGTTAGTAGGTAGTGATTGCAGTGAGCAAATGCTTGAGGAACTGCAGAAAACTAAAAATAATGTGCATAATATTATTAGTAAGCATAGGAAGTCCAAGTAGTTGAAAATATCAATTTTTATAAACAATCATGCTATATTCATTAGATAGCTTAAATGGTTGCTAGTAAAAAATATAATGTAAATTGCCCTGCCATCTTCATCCTTTCTTAATTTTCACTTTTGTATTTGTTTAAGATGTTTAATGTATTTTTTCATCAAATATAAATAAAAGAGAAGTGCTAGTTCATGGAATAAATTATGATACTGCTCTTTTTCAGTGTTTCTTATTTTTACCCTTACTCCATGGAGTAAAAGTAAGTATTGCAGTAAAAGAACATTGATTTAGAAGTGAAAATTCTACTTTTTCCACAATTTGCATTTTCCCACAATTTACACTTTTTTCTAGGGTCCCTTGAAAGGTGTTATTTAGGGATTTTATTTTAGTTTGTAGTATGGGATATCATAACTTATTTTACAATAATTTTAAGTCATCCATATGTGGTATCACAAAAACAGTCTCTTTTTTAGCTTTTCGCATGTACACCTTACCTCTGCATATTGTGACAGACTGTTTCCCTCACCCGGATAACACGTGGATATACGGATAACATGGATATATGTAACACAATTATCAGTGCATTTTGGCAGTGTACGTCTACTCCATAATTGTAGGGATCCCGAGTCGTCAGGTATTATTATCGCACAGTGAATATCGTACAGAACTGCTGTCTTTGGGAGAAAGCCACCTGCCAAAAGGAATTTTCTCCTCTTTTCCACCAGAAGTAAGACGAGCCACACTCTCGGATATCTGTTAGACAAAGATTTAATGTACTCAATTGCTCGAAACAATCATTGAAAAATTACAGAAATACATGAAAGTTGGGGCTGAGCACACCAACTACCCTTCAAATCATGAGAAATACACAACACTTTTAAAAACACTGATGTATGGTGAATTTTGATGAAAGGGATGACATGATGGCACATGTATGATATGGATGGGGATGCAAACGAATGAATAGCAAAAATCATGAGCAATAAAGAAATACCCTTTTATAACAATTAACTCCCAAGTCATATAGTTGGACTGCGGGACAACTATTAACATATAATATTCCGCTAAAAGTCAGACTCGTTTGAAATGTAATTGGGCCCTGGGACCTCTAGACATGAATAAACAATATATGACAAATTAGAATGACAATGATTATCGATGCATCAAGAGTCCTGCAACGTATAATAGCATACTTGAATGGATGAATTGACACGAAACGATGAATAAGGAGGAATGGGCATGGGCAGAGTGACAGTGGCTTACGAGACGGATGACTGATGATTGAGGATGAAACATAGGATGATGAAAGTTGCACTTGACGGCAGCATATGGGCTAGCAGCGAGCCAGGCGTGCATTACTGATGAATATGGGCCAAAATGACTTAGACCAGTGAGATGAAGGAGTATGAAGGTTGATCTGTGCACAGCAGTGTCAAGCCCCGTTTCTGGGGTGTCATCTCCCTGCCATCTTGAGGCAAGTAGCCTCCTGCTCCGACATACACGTACAATGAGTTGGTGGTGTTTGATCTAGTTGGCCACGCTGGAAGTTCTCCGATGTCATGGCACGATCTTAGTAATCAAAAGTAAGCCTCTCTTCTGCCTTGAAAGAAACTTTATATACACCACCTGCGCACCGGTATATGGGTATTACATGTCACACACTAGTGGGGAGGGGGAGGGGAACGAAGAAGGTTGCCACCGCCACTCCAACACAAAATTTATGTAAAATCACTGTGATGCATTCAACATTCACTCACACACACAAGCACACATATCATTCCAACAAGACACTTGCTATCTCCTCGCGACCTTATGAGGCATCCCTATCTTTTAAGTGTGGGTCGTCTCACTTTCCCAAAGAAAAAGAAGAGTGGGGGGAGAGAAAACAAGAAAAAATTGCAAAAACCAAACGAGAAATTGGCCGTGCCCATTACAGTATCTAATGGTAAACATATTTCTTAGTCTTTTTTAAATCTTTCTCATCATTGAGAAATCTGAGTTTACCAGGACATAAATCCTTGTTTATGTAAATGGGACTCTACCCAGCAGATACTCTTAGATACTCTACCCAGGAAGCCTTCTTTGCCTCCTTGACCACTTTCCGGGCTTAAGCTTGTAAGCGTCGAAAGGAGGCAAGGTTTGTCGCAGTAGGAAACTTATTAAAAATACGCAAGGCTCTTTTCCGCTCTCTAATGGCGTTTGCACATTCTTCGTTCCACCAGGGAACAGCTGGCCTACGAATGTAGCTCTTAGTTCGAGGTACAGCGGATTCCGCAGATTCAATGATTCTCGCTGTAAGCTTAAGTAAACACCTCCTGACTGAGTGTAATATATACCGTGCAGCACGTGACAGGCTCAGCATCAGGGGGGACCTAAGACAGGTCCTAGGGAACGACCCTGGTTGCATCACATGTGTTTTAAAATTTTTGAAAGAAACTAGGATTTTTAACATGGTATGACTCACTGTATACTGGTCTACAGAGATAGCTGAATGTCGTTTTTATCCATCTTAAATTAATTTATATATTTATTTTAAAAATGTAATTGTTTATTAAATTATATATTTATTTACTGTCACTTGATTTAAGAAACTAATAAAAGACCCATTGTTGGTTGTTCGTGGTGCGAATGACCCTTGCCGTCGAAGCACCCTAAAACAAAATACTACTACTACTATATTGTAATTTGCTGATTAATATAATAAAGAACCCGACGCATGTGGCGTCCTGGAGGTTTGTCCCTACGGCCACCAACCTCGCCGACCATCCTTCCAGGACCGTGCTCCCGTAATTATATGCCTAGGTCGGCCATCTTGGCCGGCCGAGGGTTATATATGCGCGGGTGCACGGGACGGAGGCAGTTGAGTTGGAAGCTGGCGACGCAGGGACAAGCGCCCAGTCTCTCTCCAGGAGAGACTGGGCGCTCGTGCCTGCGTCCGCCAACTTCCAACTCAACCGCCTCAGTACCGTGCTCATGCGTATATATACCGTCGGCCGACCAATATGGCCGGCCTAGGTATATAATTACACAAGAACGGTCCTGGAAGGACGGTCGGCGAGATTGGCAGCCGTAGGCATGAACCTCCAGGACGCTGACTGCGTCGGATTCTTTATTATTTGAAAAAACACTTCACAGTACAAAGGATCATTGAACATAAGTCCATTTCCACGTCGCAGCGCGTGCAGGACCGCCATGTTGTCTATACACATGTCAATATGAGAATAATCAGGTGCATTGTTAAAAATATATAAAAGTCCTTTGAGTGCGGCAGTTGCCTCAGCGTAATATATAGGAAGCTGGTGCTCCAGTCTTTCTGCGTACTCCAGGTCTAAGTCCGTACACACCACTGCCCATTGCCACGGGGTGGTGTCCGAGTACCCCTTGAACTGTAGGGTGTATGGAGCACAACGCCGTACTTTGTGAAACAAATTAAAATCCCAGCAACGGTGAAGCCATTGCGTTTTCCGAATATAACAATTTGATACTAAAAAATACGGTAATGATAACACATAACATATCCATGAAATATATCCCGCAATCTTGGGGATGTCCACTGCGCGTAATCGCGGTATAATATCAATTCCTAAGGATAGCCGATTCAAGGTGCCTGGGGTAAGGCGTAAGGTACTTTCCTCTGTATTAATAACAACCCCCAAATATATCAGCTTCTTTTTTACAGCAGAAGTCGACTCAGGGTATAAATGCCACATAGAGAAATTCCTATTGACCTGATGCTTAGCAAGAAGGTTTTCTTTCATCATCTGATTGAGAAATCTCACGTCTATAGCCCCAGGAAATCCATTTGTCTTTGGCTTAGTGATAGCAACATTCAATAGATTCCTCACTCAGGTCAACTCCTAACTGAAATCCAATTTTACTGATGAGGGTAAGTAAATTTTCTGATTTGTGTTTGGGCACTCCGTGAACTTCCACGTTGTTAGAAAGAGAGCGTTGCTCAAGGTCGTCAGTGTGATCAGAAAGCGATATTAACTCTTTTCTAAAATGTAAGTTTTTCACTTTTCAATTAACATATTGATTCATTGCATTCGTATATTCTTTTTCTTTAGCATGTATAAGTTTTACACTTTCTTCTCACCTTTAGTATATCTTTTCAATGGATTTTCCTAAATGTTTCTTAGTCTCTTTCAGTTCAGTTTTTATCTGTTTCACCAAGGAATACATATAATTGATAGGTTTATCTTTAGCAAAACATTTTTCTGCATCCTGTTGCAACACTGGTGAATTGATACTCTGCCTGCGGAAACTTTGGCATTCCAAGCACCTCCATCTTTGCTTGCTAGCCTGAATGTTAGCAATATCTTCCTTCCTCAGCTGGTCTCGCTGATTATGTCCACGAAATAACTTGTTGAACTCAGTACACAAGAAGAAAATGGTATTCCTTGTAGATTTTTAACATGCATAACAGTGATTACTCATATTTACATGACGCTCAATGCACAGCACATTCACGGAATATGAACTTTTTTTTACCAGCAATATAACTAGACTCGTACACTGCAAGAAGTATTACATGGCCTTATGTGTGGCTCAGAGAGTGAAAGACATCCATCCCCTCTGAAAGCTGAACATGAAGTCATATTACTCATGAACTAACTCATGAACACTCTTATTCACTCATAGTAGAAAACAAAGTTTTATGATGAGTAAGTATTGGATGGCTGAGGATTCTTTCCAATGATCACTATCAAAAAGGAATGAGGCTCTCCAAAGCCTTTACTTTTATAATCATGAGCAAAGGTCTTGGGTAATTATGTTTGACATTTCTTTATCTGTTGGTTTCAAAGATAAATAAAGATAAGATTCTCTGAAGCAGTTCAACGTGAAGGTCATGAAATACAATTTGTAATATAATTTGGAAACAAAAAAGATGAAATATGATTTTTAATTACAACAACAAATAATATGTATGTACCTAATGAGGATAAGCTAATTTTGTTGTACAGATAAATTCACATCACAAAAAGGCACTATGCAATGTGTTTTGTATCAATATCCTTGGAAAGCTGTCATCCAAACCATGCTGCAATGACTCTCCATTTTATTATCTCAGTAAAAAATACAGCAGACCATGTAAATAAACTTATTGCCATGAATAGTAAATAAACTTATTGCCAAAGAGAAGAAGTACCATCCTAGACTCATCAGAGAGGCCATCGAAATAGCCAAAATACCAACATTCAACAGGGAGGACCGCAACCCACTCTCAAACGCCTGGAAGTGACTCTTTCACTGTACGGCCAACCAGAACGCAGTGCGGGAAAAACCAAGGCCTATAAAAGATGGACAGAAACCTGCAGCCACACTTCACACCTGAAGATACCTGCTGAATCGCTGGTGAAACTGTTGTACTAAGATATATCGACGTGGAGGAAATCCCAGAAAGTTAGGCACACCTCTTCCACCACTCCATGGAAACCTTCATCAATATGTATTAATGTTTTCACTGCAGTAAAAGTAAACACAGGAGGGACATGAATTTGGTATGAGGGAGAAAAATTCATGCAGAATATCACCAGAAGTTTCAATTCCAATTGCACCCTCAAGAGATGATAAGATAGCAGTTACATCTGAATAAGACTTGTATTTTTAAGTAATAATATGAAAAAATACTATGGAATTATAATTATTAAGGAAAAATACTATGAAAGATGTGATTCATAATTGTTGATGTAAGGACCTCATAATTTATTGTAGTCCTATCTATGTAAGTAACACATTTCCTGGCCCATAAGATTTGCTTCGGCTTATTTGGGTTAGATTTTAGAAAAAATAATAATGATATATCCTCGGCCCATAAGACTAGATCACATTTTCGAGTTAAAAAGTGTGTCATTTATATTGGGAAATATGGTAATTTTGACAGATAGTCAAAATTAAGTAGGTAAACATAATATTTATAATATGCCAGGAATTGATGATTGGAGAAGATGGGGAATGAATGGTAAAAACTCATGATAATGAATCAGGATCATGAAAAAAGTCAACTCATTGCACTGATACTTGAGTTCCATTTTGAAAAGAGTAATTAGTTCCTTTAATCTGGCCCTTTTCTTCTTATTTTAGGCTTGCCTCACCTTTTAGTGGAAATGCTAGGGTTGCTGCTAAGGAAACAGTAATAAGAAACTACAAGGTGCCTGCAGGAGTAAGTATTGTAGACAAAAATGAGGTTGCACATGATTATTCACTCCAAATCACTTCCATATAAATTATTTCACATGGTTTTTCATCTCTTTCTTTCATTTTGGGTAAGGAATGTAATACATATTGGTGTTTGTAAATATTATGCTTTCCTATTTTTAGAGCTCATGAGCAACTTAATATGCATTTAAGGTTTGGTTTGATATTAATATGGTTTTTCATATAAACCTCATACTTAAATTACATAAGTAAAACACTTGCAGTTTTCTACCAATAAAAGATCTATTGAGACTACCCTCAGGAAAATTTACTTTAGATTTTTATAGTAAACAATTAGTGAAAATTGGGAAAGTGAGTATTAGTGAAGTTATTGAAAAATTATTAGATGACACTGAAGTCTTTCATTAGTTTTTCAACAGTTAAGGAATGAACTGAAAAGTTTTCTGATAAGTAGATGCATTGGAAAAGCAGTGCAAGAAATATGGGATGAAGATTAATAATAATAAAACAAAAGTAATGAGATCCTCTTGGACAAAGAAAGCAAAGCTGGTGATAAGAGTAGGAAGTCACAAACTGAAGCAAGAAGAACAATATTTCCGGGGCCTAGAAGGGAGCTGATGACAGGAATCTTTATTAAGGGTATAAAAAAGAGACTGGTGAAGAGCTTGATATGGAGTGTGGCATTATATGGGGCAGAAACATGGACCTTGAGAAAGGATGACGAAAATAGACTGAAGGCATTCAAGATATGGGTTTGGAGGAGGATGGAGAAGGCGCGGTTGGATGAAAAGGAAGACAAATGAGTTAGTGCTTGACATGATGAGCGAGGAGAGGAAACTTGTGGATGAGATTAGGAGAAGGCAGGGTATGTGGCTGGAAGTGGTAATGAGGGGCGATGGTTTGCTGAAGGCCTTGATATAGAGGGTAGGATGTTGGGTCAGCGAGGAAGGAGAAGAAAGAGATTAGGTTTTATGGATGGGATGAAGAAAGGTAGGACTTATGCTGAGATGAAAACGAAATACTTGAGGTAGATAGGGCATGGCATGTGTAAGAGTCCGTTGAATTTTCTCTGACTTTCATCATAACCTATCTCTAACCGGTAGATTACTCTAATGATGATGATGAAGTAAAAAATTACAAATTTTTTTCAAAAGTTAATGTGGAATTTTAACACTAGGAGGACAGGAGTTTCCCACTACCTATAGTCCGTTTCAAATGACTTGTCGGCTGAGAATTCGGTCGTTCTCGTGAGCTCTTGCACGGCAGGGGAAATATGTGGAATGGGCAAGGTAGGAGAGGGACAAATGCCAGCAAGGCGTTGCCACAGCCACAGCAATCGCACAACCATACTTTAAATATCGCTGATGTAAACGCAGGGGACGTGGCAACACGGCAAGGAGAGAGCAGATCCTTGCATGACTGAAGACAGAGCAAGACTGAGGGCACCGGAATATTATCCGCCTGGATAGATAAGGTTCTGGGAGAAGGAATTTCCCCACTCACACTCTTATTGGCTACCTTTGCCCCAAGACCATATGACCGGGCTCAAGATCCTCCCCCCGGCTGGCCCCACCTTCCCAGCTGCCAAGTCATTTGAAATGGACTATGGAAGGATGGGCAGGGGTCATTTTGACCCATAAAGTTTTTCAGCATCAAATGGCTATTTTTTTCTACTGGTACCTTATTTTTTCCACAAATGACATTAAGAAGGCCTTATCTACCCATTATTAGCAATAAAAATTATATTTACTAATTAATTTTTTATGATGAAAATTAATTCAGTTGATCCTCTTCAGCAGTGCTCATCTTATGCTATTCTCAAGCATAAGTTTGAAATTTTAGACACCTGACTGATTATTGTGCATATTTAGATAACTATCCTTTTTTTCAATAAATATTAATTTTACAAAACCTTTTTCAAAAAAAATATACATAAATCACTTCCCATCACATCACATATGCGTATGTATTTGGAAAGATGTAAGATCACTTTTTGCACAACTTCCACGATTAGTTATTTTTTCAGCACAGTTTCCACAAACACTTCTATAGTACTGAGAATATACATTGGCAGTATTCTTTGAGCAATTTTTCTAATTTGAAAATTATTTATTTTCTGAACCTTAAAGGGTAGTAGCGTGCGTTCCCTGGGAAGAAGAGGGTTTGATTCCAATTGGCATTGCCACTACTTCTTCAACCAGTCTTTGAATGCACTTCTTTCTACTAATTTTGCTATTCGTCACTTCTTTCTTGCTATTTTTTATTTGCTATTCATCACTTCTGTTATCCGCCTGGTAGCCTCATTCCTTTCCGGGTAGGTCCTGAGAGTACATGAATGACGCTCGCCGCCAGCCATTATGGTAGGGGTCTAGTACACGACCACCTGTGATAAAAGGAGCCGACGGCACAAAGAAAGCATACGGAAGGTTTCGTGACTTTTTCGGCTTCGGAAACTGTACCACTAATCTTAGGAGGGAAAAAAGCAATAGGTTTTTCTGTTCTAATAATAGCCAAAACTCTTTCCTCCTCTCTTTTGCTTCCCTTGGAGTGATATCCCTAAAGATAAAGAATATGGATATTCGGAAATGATTCACGACAGTAATGTATACAACAGTAGAATGAATGTGACATTTTAAATCCTATTCCTCAGGCGATTTCAATTCTAAGTCAAATTTGAAGACTATTTGAAAGTATATAATATTTCCGTAATTTTGGTAAGCCGCAACCAGGAGAGCTCCGCTATCAACAAATGTCATGAAATGAAGAGGCTTCAAGTACTGATCCAAATGTGCGCTGATATATTTTAGTTGATCTAAATTGATCAGTGATCTAAAAATCAGTGATCAATAGGATAAGAAAATGATGAGAAAACTTGACTCCAATACAGAAAGAAGTAATGGGTCAAAATGACCCATTGCCATCCTTCTACGAATAACCTCAATTGCATAATATAGCAACAACAATTACGAAATTTTCTTTCCACATTAGTAAAATATAAGTAAAAATACACAAAGTCACAAAATTTAAAAATAATCTATTCACAAATGAGTAGTTAAATTTGATTTTGAACACGTGTTATGGGTCAAAATGACCCATCCCGTCCTTCTAGTGTTAAAGTTTCAGTGAAGTTGTTAAAAAGTAATTTGGTGATATAGAATTGTTTATTTAGTTTTTATAAGTAAACAAAGGAGCATAAAGGTTTTTTTACTGAAAAAATGAATTACAAAGTTTTTCTAAAGTTTAATTTTCGTTAGGTAACTGATAGTTTTTCTGTAGTTTTCATATTTTTTCCAGAAATTTTGTTTTGATATTGATCTATTAAAGATAACTATATAATTGAGTTCTTAATTAGTAGGTAAACTTAATTAGTTTTTGTATGAAGTTATCACCAAGTGAAATAAAGCAAAACTTTTGGAATAAATATGTTAACTACGTAAAAAATATTAGCAAAATAAAAATAAGCTTTAAGTTAACTAAAGACCTCACTTAAATTGATCATGCATAGTGAATTGAAACGACTTTAGAAAGAAATAATCTAACTAAAAGAAAACTTTATGTAGATCTAGATTGGTGTTAAATAAAGGTGTTATTCAAATAACACCTTTTTTAAAAATTAAATTTGAAAACACTTTAAACTAGTTAACTACAGGTTAACATACTAAATGAAAAATTTAAGTTAACTAAAGGCCTACCCTTAAGTTATTGTAAAGTGAATTGAAACATAACTTTAGGCAGCACTAAGTTATCTTAAGGAAAACTTTTAGTTTACTAAAAGTAAACTTTATGTTAACTGAAGACTGCACTTTAAAGTTTTTTTCTAAAATTAACTTAGTGCTCCCTAAAGCTTTGTTTCAATTCACGTTAAGATAACTTTAAGTGTGGTCATTGGTTTTTTTTTGTACTTTAAAGTTTTTTAAAAAGTTTTTCTGTAGTAAATTTTCCTGAGGGTAGTTACGATGTTACCACATACATTATCTTCAAGTTCACTTGCAGCAACAATGAAACTATTCTCAATAAAAATTTCTTAGTAGAAAACTGCAAGTGTATTATTTTTGTCATTGTGGAATGGTTCCACTGCATCACACCTAATTCTGTGTTTTATACTCATATTTAAAATTTATGAGCCCTTTTTAACAATATTCCAACAAAAAATTTAACTAATCAAAAACTCTATTTGGTACTAATGGGCTAACATACCTGCTGCTTTCACTTCTTAAGAATAGAGTGCCACTTGAGAGCTATATTCATTAACATAGAAAACTAATTTATGAGGTAGTAACTGATTGAATCTCTAGGTGCTATTACATTTTCTGTTAACATTTTTAGTTTAAATTTACTCCTTCATCATCCCTTCATGCCATTCATACCATTTGTTCAGGAAAAGCATAATTGTATGTACATACACTTACACTGTGTACAAGCAGTGAGAGTGGTTGTTCCTTGCCTCAGGAAAATTTTTTCCAGGGGTGTGCTACCAACGTGAGTCTATAATTTGATAATATTGCTCTCAAGCCTCCTACTTACAACATCTAGGAACTCCTTTGACATTGAAACTTGGAGCTTATTGCCCTATACTCTTTGCAAGTTTTTGCCATTCAAATTATCAAAACGTTATCACATTATCAAAAACTTGCATAAGGTTTTTTCCTAGAGGAAGTTATTATATTTTGGCAGTAACAACTATAGGAAAATGTTATAGAACCTATGGGATTCTTATTCTACCAGACCTATAAGACTCCTATAGAAATCCGATAGATAACCTTTTGGACCTTTAAGATTCCAGTAGGAAATCCATTTGAGAGGGAAGAGGATGTATTAAAATATATTGTACATGGAGAATGAGCTCCACTGACTTAGTCATTAAATTCACTTATGACTATCATTGGCTCTAGGTCTTCATAGGACAAAAAATTGGCTTTGTTGTACAGACTCCATACCATCAGTTTAGGTGAAGAGTAATCATTGGCAGTGCCGTCCCTAGGGTAGTGCAACAGGAGCCATTGCACTGGGCCCCGTACCTATGGGGGCTCTTCCAGGGCTTGCCTTTTTCAGACGCCGTGGCCGTGGGGAAACCCACAATCCCATGAAAGGTGTGCCAGATTCCGCCGATCTTATACATACATACTTTTTTGATCTTTCCCGCACCATCTGAAAGAAGCCAATTGGAGTGGCTCCGTGCTTGTGGACGCCACTTACGGAATGGGACTTAGTCCTTTTAAGTTTATAATGAGAAATGTAATGTAGAAGCATACTGCATACTACTATAGATTTCACAAAAGTATGATTTGCTAGTGAAAGGAAATTCTTTGACCATGAACGTCATGATGATGTAAAAGAAATTTATGGAGAAGATAATTTAAAATAATTTCTTGGATCCCCTAATAGGCCACCCTTTTACATCATTCAAAGAAAGGTTGGAGCAGTTTCAGAGTGTAGCAGAAAGTACCTAACCTTGGGTTGGTATCCATGGGTTTCCGGTCCATGGGGAATGGTGAAAACCCTAAGGTTGATATCCGTGGTTACTTCCGGTGTTCCCCATTACAGTAGAGTATTGTATGGTATGAGCTATTTAATAAATACATAGCCATCCAGTGCTGGCTTGATGATTCAATTAATACTACCCACCTCCTTTAAAATGAAACATGGCACAGTAGGTAGGTTATTGCATGGGATTTTTTTGGCCGTAATTGACTGGTGTTACGGTTTATTTACCTCTAGAATTTTTTACAATGTATGATCGCGGGTTGACATCTCTGTCAACTATCACCCCTGGTTCCCAGTGATCCCTTTTAGTAGTTTTGATGACCACTTATTTAATAAATACATAGTCATCTAGTGCTGGCTTGATTATTGAATTACAATTACCTGCCTCCTTTAAAATGAAACACAGAGTAACTATAGTTTTTTAAATTTTTGTTTTTAATGAAAAATTGAAATCTTGAAATTACAATGAATTGTGGAGTAACTGCAAAAGTTTTGAGAAAACAATTTCTCTACCATTACTTTTACCATTTCTACCACTACTGCATTCCAATCCCCCATTACAAGACTCATGAAGTTGCCAGAATAACTACTAGATCCTCTAAATGGAATCTAATAAAACTCCTATAAGACATATATAAGGCGTTGGACCTTTAAGACTTACTAGAAACCAAAAACTTTCTTTCTGTGGTCATTTGTCCTTTCTTGCCCATATTCCCCTTCCTCTCACTTATTCACCCACCTCTGCATTCTAATCACCTGTTACCATCACAGTTACTCCTTAGTATGCTACTTATAATTTCATCCTATTGATTATATGTGTATACCGTCTGAATCCTACACTATGATTTGAAGTAAACATGTACACCTTGATTACAACTAAATCCACAAGATCTGCCTTCAACTCAATCAGTGGGTAGCATCCCATCTCTTACTTGCTCTACATTGAAAAACCTACAGCATTTTATCCTGTTCACTATTAACACATTCAGCGTGGAGTACGTCTATTGACGTGGCCCGTCTATGCCAAATGGTGGGACCACATCAATAGACGTGGTCCTTTTACTTTAGGCCCTTTAAAAAATGGGTCCCGTTTCTAGTGTCTCCCTTAAATTCGTGACCCACATTGCATGTGTTAAAGCAGTCCCATGCTGCTTTCATTCCCTCCACTATATATCACTTTATAGCCTCAAATTGTCTCCTTTATCTTACTGCCCTACTTTGCACAGGTAAATTAGAATTTTCTTTTGCCATTCATATCCATTATGTTGATGCTAATTACTCTTTGGAATGCTATGACTGTCATTTTTGGGCCTTAAAACTGATCTCCTGAATTTAATATCGCCCATTATGTACTTTGTTCTAGGCTTTTATCATAATGCCAACCTTAATAACAAATACCTCTGAAGAATTTTTTCCTCAAAGTAAAAGATTTGTGCCAGAGAGGTGGCTTAAATCACGGCCAACAGCAGATACCATAGGCAACATGAAAGATTTTGATGCCGTCACGATTAAAAAACCACCACCTTTTGGATTACTTCCATTTGGATTTGGGCCACGAAGTTGTGTTGGACGGAGATTTGCTGAAATGGAAATGTACATACTCCTAATCAAAGTAAGTGCTACCTTAATAACCTTCATTCCATGCTCGAAAATAATAAAATGGCTGGAAAATACTAAAATGTAAAACTTGGTGAATCTCAATGGAAAGTCTGATTGAGGGAACTGTGAGATTAACCCTCATATGGATTTCCAAACTTAATTATTCATTGGATTCTTGGAGTAATAGAGGCACTGCATTTTATTTTGCTATCATCTTCAATATTTTGTCTCTGACAGCATTTTTTTGGGATTATTACTGGCAGTTACGCAATAGATGCGTTCCGACACTAGAGGCGTAAGTCGAAATTTACGGAAGTCAAATAAAAAAGGAGTCGAAAATTACTCAATAACCAAGTCCGTGCTCTCAAAATTACGGTCGATTTGGAGAAATACGGGGAAAGCCAGCTCTTACTAACATTACGCCACATGAGCCCCTTGAAAGTAGGCAACCATCCGTCAAATTTCGTAACTTTTGTAATTCTCGTCTTTTTTTTGGGTAAGGTTGCCACTTACGTAAGTACGGATTTACGTAACGATCTAACGTATTTTTTGTGAATGATGAAGCCTCTGTTTATTAAGGTATAGATCGGTATGGGTTGGCTCCGGTAAACGCTATGCCCTAGACTTCCATTTTCCTTCCTGCGTATTTAATTAATAAAAAATTTAATGTCTGGGATTGACGGCGAGCGGCAGTAGGACGTCACCTAGCCGCATTGCCGCTCACGTATATCATGGCTGAGTTCGAGCATTTTCAAATGTCAAACATCAGAAACATAAAACATCAGTGTCGCCGCTCTGTCGCTCTGCCGATCGCCTCCCCCCGCGTGCCCGCCGCTCGTATCGTGGCCGACAGAAACTGCGCCGCGTCGCACAGTGAACTGAAATCGAAAAAACCTGTCCAAAACCCAAAAAATTGTTTTTTTTCTATCCGGATATTAAAACTTTGAACAGTTGTTCTCCAAAGATTGGTGCATGTGATTGCCATGATGTGGTGATGTTCCATGCCACTTGTCATAATTCATACGTGTTAACAATATATATGGGCTCAAAGTTGGACAAATTTCGCAAAAATCGCCCTCCTTAAATTTTTTCCGAAAATCACCGAAATCAAGCTAATGCTGAACATTTTGTAGTAAAGCTGTGGAATAAAAACTGAAATTGTTTGGTATAGCTATTTTTCATTAAATATTACTTTTTTGTGGACAAATTTGTAATATTTTTCATTGATACATGACAAAATTTCCGATGCCGTATCTGTTGATATCGTCTTTCCCTTTCTATATCTAACATATTGGGCCTTATTTCTTTACCATACAGCTCTTCAACATACACCTTCCACCTCTCTAGGATCTCTTTCGGCTCTACGATCATCTTTCCCATCTTGTCTGTTATCGTTGTAATTCCCCTTCCCTTATTACCACCCGTCAGTTCCTTTACTTTCCTATATAATGCATATGCTTTCCCTCTTTTTGGTATTTCTCTAACGAGTCGATCTGTTCTCCCCACCACGCCTCTCTTTCTTTATTTGTTTCTCTTCTAAGCCTGTTATTTAATTCTCGGTATTTTTTATCTTACCTAGCTCTGAGTTTACACTCTTCCATTTCCTTTTCTCCTCCATCTCCCTTATCATCTCCTTCGTGATCCACGGTTTTCTAATTTTAGTTGCACTGACTACACCTACCGTTGCTTTCGTCGCTTCTACAATTCCATTTTTCAAACTTCCCCATTCATCTTCCATGTTCCTCACACCTTCTCATCCACCTTCTCTCGATACTTCTTCTTCATTGCCCCAGTTAATGCCTCCGTATTCCACTTTCGTACCCTCCTTCCCATTCTTATCTTTTTCAGTTTTACCCGACATTTCATGACTAATAAGTTGTGGTCTGTGTCTGCATCAGCTCCTGGATAAGTATGCGAGTTTTTAACACTATTCCTGTATCTGTGACGAACCATTATATAATCTATCTGGATCCTATTTGTGTCTCCCGGCTTCTGCCAAGTGTACCTACGTCGAGGATGATGTCTGAACCATGTATTTGTAATTACTAGGTTGTTTCTACGGCAAAACTCCACTGCTTTCTCGCCCCGGTCGTTTCTCCTTCCTAGCCCGTAATCGCCCACCTTCCGCCCACCTCTTCCTTCACCCACCACCGCGTTCCAATCCCCCATTACTACCAAGTGCTTACTTCCAGGTATCCTACCAATTATTTCCTATATCTGATCGTACACCCCATTTACCTCCTCCTCTTTATGATTAGAGGTAGGCATATAAACCTGGATTATAACTAAATTCGTTGGTTCTGTCTTTAGTTCCACGACTATTATCCTATCACTCACCTGTTCTGCATACACTACTTTTCTACTTATTTTCCTATTCATTACGAATGCAACCCCGTGCCTTCAATCCCTCCACTATAAATTACTCCAGTAATCCCCGTCATCCTTCCATCTTTCTTCACCCAGACCCATGATGACACCCACCCTCTCCATTTCTTGTTTTATATTCTCTAGCTTCCCCGCCCTCAGCTCGTTCAGTCCATTCCTAACATTCCACGTGCCTATTCTGATTGTTTTGTTCCTCCTCTTTATCTTCTTTTCCTCTGCTGCTACTACGTCTTAGCAAGGATTTCGTGTGATGACGACCGCAGGGACCTTGCTCCCACCGCTGCCGGGCACGACACCCGGCCCTCTTGGCTGAGTCCTGTAATTGCCAGGATTCATTATCATTTGAGAACTGTCAATAATTTTAAGGTTTTTGTTTTAATTGAGATAGTATTCCGTGGCCTATCTCAACAGTGTTTTTTATGTGACACCATCACTTCAGAGGCCGCCCCGCTGGGGTCAGACGCCTTCTGCAGCCGCCTCACTGAAGTACAGACGCTGCGTGGACTACCATTCGTCTGTCTCCTAACCTTTGACCAATTTGGCATGGGTGAGCCTACCAGGAGCATTGCACCCGCCAGTGCAGCTCTAGGGGTCTTCGGAGAACGCAAGCCCTTCCTCCACGAGAAGGTTGTAGTCCAAGGGAAGAGTATCTATGTTAGAAAGCAGAGAAATCTTCGTCAATAAAACTTTAAAACAAATTGCTTCCGGTTATGGATTTTAAATTAAAATATTTTATTATTAAATTGCAGGATAACATTAGAATAAATTCCGTACAATCTTAAAGGTATTTTTCTGAGCTGGCTGAAGAATCTTTACTTCCTTTTTTATTAATTCCTGTTCAGCATCGCTTAATATTATTATAGCCCTTAAATTTAATCTAGTTTAAAATGCTTAAATCTTATTACATCCTTTGGCATACTCGTGGTCTTTTTTTGGTGTTAATGGTGAGGAGTTGGAAATTAAGGGGTCCGAGGTAAGGATAAGAAGTAAGTCCTCGTTGGTGGTCTATCTCCAATTTTTTCTGGTGAAACATTCTATAAATTTTCTTACATTTATTTCGTGCCCCTATAGTATCTTCTGATAATCGACCCAATGGAAGAATCACATGACCATTATGTCGTAGACGTATTTGATGATGGAGCTCCATGCTATATAAATCGATTTCTCTGGTATCGATTTTATTTCCTTCAAAGTGCTGTTGATTAGCGGTGATGGACTACAATGGCTACGCCACGGTGCTTGCCATTAAGCGGTATTGCTGGCTATCGCAGGCCTTCGGTAGCTGTCCTCTCCGATGTAAGCTGAACGATACGCGCATATCTTCACAGCTATTCTCTGCGGCATTACAAGAGACGGACTGCATACGCGTGAATAGCTGCTTTTGAGCTTTGTCATCAGGGATATGTTCCCTGGTTTCATTCCATTTTGTTACTTGGCGATCGCCAACTGCTGCCGTAGTGGCTGGCTATCGCCATGCATAGATCGATCGACAGATTGCGAACAAACGAAACAAACGCAAATATCGGTGCTCTCAGATCGCGCACCATCTGGCCAATCATGGCGACCGCGGCGCTTTCACTTTAGGCAAAAGTTGATTTTCATTCAATCGGTTTCGATTTCGGCTAAGGCAAAGAATAGGGTAGGTACCTATTGTTTGTTCAATTTTGCCGATTATCAGCGTTAAAAGCTATGGCTACGGACTACGTAATACGTAGAACGGCTGATACATGGATATGGCATTGGTATTACGGTGCACACAACATCGGTAGCTCACATAGGCGTGCGCACGGGTGGTGCCGGTGGTGGACCGGCACCAACTAATGGCGATAAATAATTAATAAAATACCCTAGAAATACGTGAAAATGATATTATGAATACTTAAAAACTTGCAAGAGAATTAGATAAACCATAAACTGGTAAATAAATCAAATTATTAAGTGTTTTCTCTCTGTCTTACTGACAACCAACGCTTAAAATTCACAAGTAATCGTTTCCGGCTTAACTTTGTGGAAGTTGGTAACATCCATGATAGAACAACTTGGTTTTAATCCACAATTTATTTCAGACGACCCGGGTTTCAGCAACTTAAATTTTGTGCCATCATCAGGCACAAGGCACAGGCTGATGATGGCACAAAATGTAAGTTGCTGAAACCCGGGTCGTCTGAAATAAATTATGTGGATTAAAACCAAGTTGTTCTATCATGGAGCTTAAAATTCACACTAGTTGGATGACTGGCAGTGAAAACAAAGCTTTTTATCAGAAAATATTTTTATAAAAACAATTCCAAGTACCACCAAATAAAAAGGTCAGCGCACGCCTATGGTAGCTCATGACGACATTAGTGATTCTTGTGTGCACGGCACAGTCACGTAATTAATAATAATTGTATTTATTCTGTCATGAGGTAGAAAACCTTTTAATAAGACTAATTTTATCATGCTAGTCAAAATATATCCTAAAAATTTTAATTTTTTCTCAAAATATTGTATGAAAGGTTAAAAAATGTGAGATATCATTCAAAATACATTGCCAAAAATCAAAATACGTAAAATTTTGTAAATAAATCTTACATACGAAATTTCGGTGGATTTTGCGATCATAAAAATTGCGTTTTATTACAAATAAATACTTCACACATCAAAAACACTTCAAAAAAATCGTGCAAAAACCTATTCACGAAATTCCAGGGTCCCTTCATATTAGAAATCTTTGCTTTCGAGTATAATGGCTGAGGCTGAAGTAAGAGTACTGTAATTGATAGCTTTCCAAAAGTTAAAGTCCCTAAAGAGTTATGTGAACCTTGTAAATGTTTAGTTCTCAAAGTGGTCATATTTGATATTTATCAGTCCATTTGAATGAAAAAATTCATGTTCATAAAATATTTTCTTTTTTTATCAGATTTTTAGGAACTTCAAAGTTGAATACACCCATGGAGAGATGAAGTTTGAATGCAAAATTTTGAATATGCCTAAGGACCCCTTGCGTTTCAAAATAACTGAGAGAAATGAATAAGGCATTTATATGTTGCCATTTGCATTTCTTTATCAACATGCACAGGAATGTAATCAGCACTCCATGGTCATCAGTAGTAGATTAAGGGGGAGTGGGGAAGGCAGCCGACTCCCTGTAATTCTTGGTAAAACAGGAAAAATGGTGGTCATAAGGTATTCCATACCCTCTAGAGCCCCGGAAACGATGACCTTAATCTGCCCCTGATGGCTCATCCCCAGCTTAAATTGTGAAGTGAGGAAGAGCTATATTAAAAATAATCCAGAGCATGGAAGGAAAAAAGTTTTTGCTTTTTGTTGTTATGAGTGACACCTGTGATGTTGGAGCAGCCTACAGAAAGGCGAAAGAGCTAAACCAGGTAATCCTGACTGTGTACACAAAATTCTCACTACCTTCATGGATTCTTGTAATGTGGCTAACTAGTATTTTAGTTAGCTAGTTGCACAAGTCACCAGGGAATATATATTGGAGGATGTTCTGTGATTATTAATGTATAATCTATTGCCAACCATCAATTATTTTTGTAACTTTCATGACAAAAATATATGCTAATTTAAATCTGTAGTTTTGATGCATTGCTTTCACATTCATAGGATACCTATTCATAATCTGCTTTCTCATATAGTACCTATGCTATCTTTTTGAAAAATATATTAAACATCATTTACTAACTGTTACGTATATTATAACAGTTCTCCCTGTAATGGCCTTCTTTTCTTTATTTAAATCTTTGAATATCTCCCTTAAGTACTTTGTTCAAAACGTTTGTCAATCTTTTAGTGAATCGAAATAATTTTGGCCGCAAAAAAAAAATAGAAAAATTATCTCGTCTTCGTATTAAAAGAGTAAATTTTGCACAAGTTCTAAGTAATGAGAAACCATATTTAATGAGATTTCAAAGAAAATAAAAGTCTCTTATTCACCAAATACTAGCGGAAACTTCTCCACCAGTTCTCAGTGAAATTTTAAAACATTTGCCGCTCTTGCAAGGAAGAATATGTAAAGTGCAAGGAAGACTCATGAAGACTCGCGAAGACAAATAAATTCTCTGACGTTTATCATTATAACTCAAATTTTGGGCACATTCGATTTGAAATGAAATAATGTACTACAGAAAATTTGGCTCACGGTCGGAGTGAATAGAGATAATTTGCCCGATCTTGTTATTAATAGAGCAAATTCTCGAGAAAACCTAGTTATAACAGAAGAATTTACCACGTTTGCAGTGTAAAGATGTAAATTTATTGGCGTTTGCAGTAAAAAGAGAAGTCACGGGCATTCCCAGATATATAATAGAATTTTACACAGTTCGTTGTTAAAAGAGATAATTTTGGCCGAGCTTGCAAAGGAAAAAAGAAAAAGTCTCGGGCTCTCCCAATAAAAACTGAAAATTTTGCTGATTTTGCTGACATCCACCATGAAAAGACATAATTTTGGCCACGCTGACAAATAAGAGAGAATAAATGTCTTATACTAGCATATATAGCATAAAATGTTACGCGGAGTGAAATGAATAGCTTTTTAAGGGCTTGCAAAGAAAAGATAAATAATTGTTGCCTTACTAGCAAAGAAATGAGAAAAACTCACTTGAGCTCCACTTCTTAATAAAAATTTGGTCCATGTTTGTAGTAAAATGAAATAACTTTTGCCGCTCTAGCAAAGAGAAGTGAAAACGTCTCTGTCTCATCTATATTTACCAGAAAGATTTTTACTCTTTTTCAGTAAAAAGAAATAATTTTGGCAGCCCTTGGACAGAAAAGAGACGAAGCATATGGAATATCTCCAAAGCATTATCACAATTTCTATATAATTTTGCGCATGGTCATAGGGAAAAGATTAAATTTTGGCCGCACTTCTTAAGAAAAGGAAAAAAACTACATCTTACATATCATAAAATGTTGCACATTTTTCTAGTAAAAAGAAATAATTTTGAGCTCTTTATCTGTATGATGGGGTAAAGTCTACTGAGCTTCCATTTATTACTGATATTTTTATGCATGCTTGCAATTAAATGAAATAATTTTGGCATCGATTGAAAATAAAAGAGAAAAGATCTGAAAGTTACCATTTGTAACCAATCATTTAACGCAAGGTTTTTGCGAAAAGACATAATTTTACTCAAATTTCGATTTTCAAAAATAATTTGTGCTGCTTTAAATAAAAGAGAACAATTTTCTGGCACACCTATGATAGCACAGCATTTTGCGAACGTTCGGACTCGTAAGAAGTATTTTTGCCGCGCATGCAAAGGAAAAAGAAAAAGTTGATGCCGCTTTCTCTTGTGATAGAATATTTTACAAAACAAGAAACCATATGAAAAGATATAACTTTGGCTATTCTTGTATAAAATTAGTGAAAGAGTAATTGTATCGGAAAATGTTGCTTACATTTCCAGTGAAATAAAACAGTTTTGAACGCGATAAATGAGAGAATATTGCGCTGGTTCACAGACAAATGCAATAATTTTTGCCGAAAATGCAATGAAAAGAGAAACTTTCGGGCTCTATCTCCTGTATTTTTCATCATTTTGCACACGATCAAATGTAAAAGATATAATTTTTCCGCGCTTGCATTGGAAAAATAAAAGGTCTACATGTTACTATTTTTAACAGAAATTGTTATGCAGGAAGTATTATATAGAACTTTGGCTGCGCTTGCGTAAGAAATAGCGTAAAATCTCCAATGCTTTTATTTTTTTCAGCAAATATTAAACGAATTTATAATAGAAAATTATATCCGTGCTTAGAGTGAGATGGTATTATTTTGGCTTCGCTTGCAAATTAAAGGAGAAATAGTCTCTTAAACTAATATTTATAATAGAATATTTGACTAACTTTCTCTATGAAATGCAAAACTTGTCTATCCATTTTAAAATGTGTAAAAAGTACCTGGCACTTTTATTTATATCAGTAATTATTACAGAAATTTCCAGTAAAAATACAGATATTTTGGCCGCGGTAATTAAAACAATTTCTCTGGCGCTCCCATTTATAACAGAAAATTTTACACATGTTTACAGTGAAATAATATAGTTTTTAACGTGCTTGCTATGAGGAGAGAAAAGGGTTTTGTTTAATAATATTTTGCATACGTTCATGGTAAAAGATATAAATTTACCAAAAATTCAGAGTTGATGCAAAAAGTCACTGGCGCAGTCATTTAATTCATAAAGATGTACATATGCCTAAAATGAGATTTTAAAATTTGATAGCTTGCAAAAAAAAGAGAAAAATACCTAATAAGCTAATTTTTATAACAGAAAGTTTTAACCACGTTTGCAGTGAAAATAAATAATTTTCGCCGCTCTTGTAAAGGGCAGTGAAAAAGCCTCTTGCTTTTATATTTCTATCAAAAAGTTTTCACCCATTTCTAATAATAATAAAAAATTTTGGCCGCTCTAACTAAGAAAAAATAAAAACTCTGTCGCATCAAAAAGCAACATTTACAGCAGAAAATTTGGCATACGTTTGTGGTGGAATAAAACGATTTGTTTCACGCACTTGCATGGGAAAGAGAAAAATAGTTGGGTGTTCCCATTTAATATAGAAAATATTGCGCATGTTTGCCGTGAAAAGATATAATTTTCACCACTATTGCAAGGATAAGGAACAAAGCAAGCATCCGCAAGGGTCAAATGATGCAAATAGCCTCAGCCATCCATCAATGCTCCTAAGAATCAGCAAAACAATTAATCAATCTATTGAAATCAAGAGGACGGAAGCAGTGTACGCCATGACGGTAGCAGTGTACGCTGCCTAAATGTCGGTCATAAACCCAATCACCCGGGTGGAAACCCGAGAAGCCTTCATCCAACTAATATGACTGATTTTGGTGTTTTAAATCATTACCACTGGATTTTAACATGAAATCCAAAGAAAATGACCTAAAACATCGAAACCAGTCATATTAAAAATTATCAGTGAAAAACTGCAAAAACCACTCATCTCTTATTGTGCTACATCTGGTATAATAGTGGCATAAGTGATTCTTTGATGTGTTGGAAATGGCGTGATATGACCCCCCCCTGTCCGTAAGCCACTGATTGGCAATGATAGGAGAGAACACATTTTCAGACATGACAGTCTGATGAAAGCAATATTGGAAAGATAAAAACTTGGGAAGAATTACAGAAGAAGATCAAGAATGGAATGCATTAAGAAAATCATGAAGGACTTCAAAGAAAATAATTAACCTTTAAGGTCACGGGGCGAGTCTAAGCAGACCCCACGTGCCTTTTTCTAGCTGTATTTTTTAAAATGGGCAAGCTACATTCACGTGCTTTCAGCTAATCTCTGTCTCACAGAGGCTTTCAACGGGTGGACGTACGCTGCGCTCCCGCTGAGGTGAATACCTATTTTACATGCGTGGGGATACCTGGAGACCCCACGGATGGTTTTGCATAGGCACTATTTTCAATTTAATTATATTTGTATTTGCTTCATTTTCAGAATAAGTATTATATAAATTTCAAAATGAGTACCCCAGTCCGAGAAGATGCCATAGCACAAGTCCTACAGGATTTTAGTGATTCTGAGAACAAAGATCCAAGAGTGAATACACAAGAGGACATAATGGAAGTATGTGATATAAGTGACCAAGAATCGATACACGGCAAACATGTACAAAGAAAGCCTCCAAATTCTCCACTATCCAAAGAAATTCTCCACTATCAGTGCCAACTCAGGATGTTCTAGTCCGTTCCAATGTTTTCCCGGGTTCCTATGTTCCGGAGCTGTTGTCTTCCTAGCCAATGGCTTCTAAGGCATAGTGTTTCTCTTCTTCTACGCTCATTGCATAGGTGTTGTGCTGCTCACGCGGCACCATCTATGGGAGCAGCCTCGGCCACTACCCAGGAGGTAGGTTGGTGGAGAGGTCCGTAGTCACGATCGGCCACTTGTAGCGGTCCCACATGGATGCAGTTCTCTCTGCAAGGTTGCTTATCTCCCTGTAGGTGGAGTCTACTGCGCTGATGAAGAATTGCTGCACCATCTTTGGCAGGAAGACGTCAAGGGGCTCCAATTTCCCGCATCATTGCATCCTGTCGACGCGATCATAGAGACTGTGACTCAGGATCCACCGAAGTGCAGAGTTCTGCACCATGCATTGGAGGGTCGACTTTGGCACTGAAGACCATACAGGAGCTGCATACCTGATGATGGGAATCATGCAGCTCCTGTAGAGTTTTCTTTTTGTGTACATGCTGAGCCCCGGCGGAAGCAGCAAAAGCTGGAGTCGGTGAAGCGCCACCAGTACTCTCGCATGAACACGATCCACTTGTGATTTCCACCAAAGCTACTGGTCCAGCAGCACTCCAAGGTAGAGGACCTCGGACTCCCACGGAAAATGGACTCCATTCATCACCAGACGGCTGACTCCTTGCGGCGCTCCTCAGAATGGATGGAATATGATGACCTTCGTTTTTGATGGATTGACTCTGATATGCCATCTACGATACCATCGAGTGGTCTCGTAGATGCTGTCTTGAAGGCCTTCTGCTACTGCCCATCCCTTCATGGATCTGGTCAGGAGCTTGTAGAGGGATAGAACTGTGTTGCACCCATGCTCCCAAGAGATGTCATAGGTGAAGATGTTGAAGAGTATGGGCCGAGGACAGATCCCTGAGGTACACCAGCATTGATATGCTGTATACCAGATTCCTCCTTGAGCCAACACACGGTGAATGTTCTGTCCCTCAGGTAGTCCCCGATTAGACAGAATGTCCAATCCGGGAAGTGGAGTAAGCTCATCTTGAACAGGAGGCTTTGGTGCCACACTCTGTCAAAGTCCTTCGAGATGTCGAAGTCCTTCGAGATGTCAAAGAAGAGTGTTTCCAGTTGAAGGCAGCAATGATGAAGATGGATATTCTAAAGCTTGCTGAACCATTTTATGGGTCAAATAATATACTGGAGACAGTTGGTTCATTTCTGTTGAGCTAGTCAATCAGCTCCTACAAAAAGGACTCACATATGTCGGTACTATGCGAACAAACAAGCCAGAAATTGCACGTGAATTTCTTCCTAGCAAGGCAAGGCCCGTTGAATCATCATTATTCGGATTTGTATGAGACAATACATCGGTATCGTTTGTGCCACAAAAAAACAAGAGTGTAGTTCTACTTTCCTCTATTCACCATGAAATAGCAGTAAATGAGCAGTCCGAGAAACTGGAAATAATAGAATTCTACAATATCACCAAAGGAGGAGTAGATGCCTTGGATTTGAAAAGTTTAAATTATTCATGTTCACATAGAGCATGAAGGTGGCCAAACGCAATCTTTGGTGCTAAATGAACATTTCAATTGCTAATGGTTATGTTCTTGGGGTTGTATCTAACCCGAGAAAAAAATGAGCTGACCAAAATATATAAGGTCCATTGCAATGTCTCTTATAAAGCTATATGTTTCCCAAAGACTGGAAAATTATCCAAACTTGACCAAAGATATTTAAGCAATAATGTGCAAGTTGGATGACAAAGAGCAGCTTTTGACCAGTTCAGATGAGGCTGGGCCTAGTGCTCCTAAAATGAAGTGAAGATGCTATGTTTGCCCCAGATCTAAGGACAAAAATAGTCCTGTTGTTTGTAAAACTTGCAAAAAAATGATTTACAAGCCACACTCACATTCAATTACTTATTGTTTGCCCTATGAACCCAAAGAATAATTTACTAGCTTAGTGAGTGACAGTAATATTGTGGCATTGCCAATTTTGTTATTATTATGATTATTGCTTATTATCCTTCTAATCGCATGTTTTTGGTTCCTATTTATTAGAAAATAATAATAATGTAGTCAGAAGTTGGCTGTTTGGTTAAATTTTAGGTCATCAGATAAGAATCTTAAAAATATGCTAGTAAACCAGGTGTTTTTTTTGCAAGACTTGTTATTTTACAGATAATAAATAATTTTCATAAATATTATAATGTCTTTTTCTGCATTGTGAATTAATATTCAAGTAATTTTCATAAATTGTTGACAATACTAATAACTTCTATAATATCTATGGGGATACTTCTGGACCCCATGCGTGACTGTACGTTGCCAAAAATAACACGTTTACTTAATGGTTAAGTATGTAGGAATGAAGCGGATGGAAGAGAGAAGATTGGAATGGAGAGCTTCTGCAAACCAGTCTTTATATTGATGACTATTGATGATGAGAAAGTAAGGCAATTCGTTAAAAGCAAATTGGTATTACTATTGATGGGAACACCATTCTACACCATCAGACTATTTATTTCGTGTTGAAATAATAGAAAGTCAATTTTGTCCAAAATAATATACTGCCATTACTTGTGCTTCTTAGGTATAACTTCTTATGATTTCAGTGAGGCATGACAAAATATTTCAGTACCTATTTATAAGAGGCATTTAAGTCATAGCATTTGTATATTGACTGATGAGCTGAGAGTTCAAAGAAATCAATGGGAAATAAATTTATAATAGAATTTATTTTTTATATTTATGGGCATGTTGGCATTACAGATTGTAGGCTAAATCATTTACATTCACTCATTTTCCTCATCAACAATGAGCTGGCTTTTTGCAAGATACATGAACTTGAGCAAACTAGATGCATAAGTTACTATTGCAGATAACCAATGAACATTTTATTGGTAAACATTTATAAACCATCCTGGCAGGGATCAGTAAGAGTTCATGCAGCTCCTCATATTCTGTACATTTACTAAAAATGCATTTTTTCAAGGAAGCTGGGAGAACTCAACTTAGTCATTACTTAATTAAAAATATCTAAAGCAAAATTCTGCCATTTTATTGGGAACCATAAAGTAAAAGGTTTCCTATGGAAAGGAACTATGGCGATATTTGTTATAATTAAAATAATAGAAATATCATGGAAGAGTAAACAATAATTGAAATGGCAAAAATTTAAATCAGCATTCACTACAACTGCTGTGAATGAACTCAACACACGGGAGCTACAGTGAAAAGTTTCAATCAAATTTAAAAGTTTCAATCAGAGGAGCTTCTACATGTCATTTGAACTCTTATTTATCCACTTTTTGAGTTCAGAAGAGCCTGCTACAGCTCCTGGTGGAATAGTGGCACAAGAGAAGTGCTATGGCAATTGATACTGATGTCACGATTGCTAAAGTGGTGCTATCCATATTTGGGAAATTTATGGTGCTGAACCATGAATTATATTTTGATGATTTCACCCAAAATCTGAAAAAGAGACAGAGAAAAATGTCAACTATCATTCTTATTTTTAGTAATAAGGTTCTGGTCATAAATGTTTTATAAGGACATACATTACAACAGAACTTATGCTTGTGGCTTTTATAATAGAACATTAGAATTGATAATTGAAAGAACAATGTCTTACTCATGAATAGAGCATTTTAAGGCACATACACATACACTTAAATATTTTCTTTAATCACCAAAAAAATACATTTTTCCACGGTCCTTTTAACAATGTTAAAGCTGCATTTTAAGATCGAGTTGACTCTTTGACCTTTGTGTTTAATGTTATTTATTAATTAATGACCATGTTTAAGGAGATTTTCTTAAAAACTTGATGAAATAGTCCTCATTTAGCTTTCTATTTCTGCATTCTTAATTTGAAAAGTATTATTTTGAAAAATGAAATTTTGTTAAGTTAACCCTTTCGAGATGGCGGAATTCTCTCCAATGCATGTAACTCAGTAACAAGAAACTCTTCCTTCTGTATGGACCATTTTTGTATGGCACCTGTGGAGAAAGTACTCGCAGGTATACACATACTCAGCTCCTACCTTTTTCGACCCCCCAGTAGCGGGGACCTCACCTTTATCCCAGAATCCGGGGGCAGTTAAGCTCAACCCTTTGAAGGTTTACAACAATCCCAGCAGCATGGGTTCGGGTTCAACTAATTGTTTATTTATTGGTTTTACTACATGTATATTTGTTGCTTGCTCTCAAGTTATAGACTTTTAAATGAACTCATCGTTTTTTACAATGCATTTACAAATTTTAAACGAAACTCTACCATCAATATTAATGGATTTAATGCATAAACCAATTCCAATGCAAAAATATCTTGACTGATAGCTTGAAATAAAAATATCAGTTAATATTGATGGAAGAATTTTGCTTAAAAATTGTGAACGCTCACCAAAAAACAAGGAGTTCAATTTTTGAGAAAGCAACAAATATTTATTTAACAAAATCACTGACTAAACAATAATATGACCATGGACCCTTGCCACAAAGAGGGTGCTAATACAAAGAAGGGTTCAGGTACCTGCTCCCGGATCCGAGGGAAAGGCCTGCCCCCCGCTGCGTTGGATCCCAAAACGGAGATACTGCGTGTACCTGCGAGCACCAGAAAGGGGGGAAAGCACAGTACACAGTGTTCATTCGCTTGCGTAGGAAAATCTCTGACAAAAATTTTTGGCATTCGTCTTCCTGGTCAAGATGCCTACTGCCATATATTTCCAGCATTCGTAGCGAAAGGGTTAAAGGTAGTGATGGGTCGAATCCAATAATCATCGAATCCAAATCCCAAATCCGAATCTCTTTTTTTTTTATCAAATCCCACACATCAAATCTTGAATTCTAATTTCAGAAAACTATGAATCCTAGTTACTTTTCAATGCAAATTACATTTATAAGACATTCAAATCCAATTATACCTTCCAGTAATCTTTTGAACCAATAAGTTGTTCCACACTTCTACTCCCTCAAATTCAATATCTATTCATTAGCTAAAAAATAAAAACACATTTGAGTAGCTGTTTCAGTTTTACTCAATTATTATTAGTTCTTCAACAAAGTGCAACGTAATCATAAGTTACAAATTATTCCTCAAGAAATGCAAATTCTTACTCTGTCAGGATCTAATCTGTTCCTTTTTTTGTCTGCCAAATTTCCAGCAGTACTAAATGCTCTTTTTGGAAATACAGTTGCAGTTATTGCACTATGGGTTTCTTAGCCTTTTGAGAATCTTTCTTGCTTTAAAACATTTTGTCTTTAAAATGAGAATTCAATATTGTAGCAGCAGCATAAAAGCTATTGTATTCTAAGTCAGCAAATCTGAGATTCATCTCATTAATGATGTCATTTTTCATCCCTTGCAATCTGGATCCTACATAATTACCTGGTTCTTCCATAAATTTTAAATATATGTACTATTTATAAAAGTAATCACTTTTGATATTGTCGTGTTAGAGTATCTAACAGTAGCCTGATAAAAAGGCTTGTAAATATGTTGAACATTTTGCAAGCAAGCAAGTTTCCACTCAGCACTGCTAAGTTCGGCTGGTAAATTAATCTCTCCATTAACCATCAATGGAGCTGGCTTCTGTTCCAGAAGACAAGCATAACGATTACTTCTTGCATATGAAAGTCGAAAACAAATTCACGTAGTTCATTCAACTGTTTCTAATAATTACAAATGTTTTACCTGGGATCTGCATCACTTGGAAAATTTAAATCACTGTCTTGATTCCTGGAGCCGCTTGGTAAAGTATCGAAGTTTTGCAGGATTTTCATTTTCCGGTTTATCTTCTTGCGCTAATTTGCGGGCTGTCTCTGCTTCACGGGCAGATAATGGATGTTTCTTTATGTGCTTCTACAATGCACCAGTGGCTTTGGAAACACAACCGCGGGATATAGCGCAGCCACAAATATCACAAATCGCGAATTTATCATCGGAATTTTTTTACCGAGAAGTATTACCATATTTCGTAATGTTGCGACATTTTACAGTATAATTTTCACCTGCAGATGCCGTCGATCGCCGACTCACCTCGGAGTAGAGAGCCACTGTTAGCCGGCGATTCAGCTAAATCGAAAGTACCGCGGCGTGGCGATCGCCATCTATCGCCGGCGATAGCCGCAAATCGGAAGCACCCTTTATTTCGAACACTCTGGCCACAGGTTCACGACCACAATCGTGCATCAACGTCATTGAGTTGTGATTGTGGTATATAGTACAATCACGAATATAGAGTAGCCGTATATATATAGCCGTGAGTAGGCCTGTGCGATTATTCGATTAATTGAATTGTCGATTCAATTATTTTTACAATTGACCAATTATTTCAGCACATCGATGACGATTGCCAATTGTTGTTCGATTGTCAATTGTTATTCAATTCACAATTATTTTCCAGTAATCGATT
Organism: Pyrrhosoma nymphula; assembly: GCA_963573305.1. Lineage (NCBI taxonomy): Eukaryota > Metazoa > Arthropoda > Insecta > Odonata > Coenagrionidae > Pyrrhosoma > Pyrrhosoma nymphula. The sequence continues at coordinate 140,579,594 of OY754329.1, read as the reverse complement.
AATTGACGATTATTGACGGTGGTGACGACCACCACCTACACCTTCCTCCAGAAGTTAGCAAGAAGATATCTAGCTATCCAGGCAACTAGCACTGCGTCCGAGAGGTTGTTCAGTCTCGGAGGGAACATTGTCATCGACACACGCCAGTGTCTATCGGATTAACACGCTGAGGATCTCATCTGCCTATCTTCAAATAGCGATCTATTCCTTTAATTAATTGTTAAATGCTTACTGATCGAATTATTTTATTGTTTTTCAAAGTAGTTCTTTCATTCTTCTAATTGCCAAAGGAAAGTCTTAGAAAAGCATGATCCAATTGAATCCTGTCAGTTAATTGGTTGATGTCAATTAATTGAGCAATTATAAAAAATTGGCACCCATTTTGATGTCAATGGGTCTTTGTCAATTAATTGAATTACTTCAATTAATTTTCATTTCTTCAATTTCCGACAGTTGAATCGACCACATTTCCAATTATTCGTATAATTCATTGATATCGATTTTTTTCGATAATCGCACAGGCCTAGCCGTGAGTACTTTATTGTCTACAAGTTTTTTGTTGTATCATACAATTTTACAACGGAATGCTGGCAGATGAAAACATTGGTTTTCACAATTCAATTAAGTAAAAACTGGGCTATTTTGGTAGTAACTTCTAACATACGTGGTGCCAACCATGTTGAAGAGATATGTTAATGCGTACATTCAGCTGCAATTAATTATTTTCACCGGCGCATTATTTGGCAATAAGATGTGAGCCTATATGGGCTAAAAAATTCTACAAACTGGATTCCTTCTCTTCCTTTCTCTTTGAATTCAGATCTGTCTCATAAGAATTATTTCTATACAATTGAAGATATCATGAAATGCATGATCCATGTCGTACGTCTTCATCAGAGATCTGCTGCGATGGCAGCACCAACCAACCTGGTCCTCCGATTCAGCCGAGTTGTTCGTCTTCACCTCTTATCTCGCTCTCCCCCCACCTGCCGACACCGGACAGAGGTAAATCACTCAATGATGAGCAGAGGCTGACATCTCCTTCCTTCTTTTGTCTCATAATTTGGCTTGGCTGATTTCTTGACACCACTCGGCATCATCTGGGGGTCCTATCCTGCTACTCCGAGGCTCGCTCTTTAAATTACAGTGACTGCTAATTCTGACTTTTATGGAAATCGGTGGACTGCTTGGAACGGCAGTTCTGCCACCAGTCCCATTTATGGGCTAAACAGGTCCCTCCATCGAGTCAAATTTATGGGCCAAAACTTGTTTCACCCCAAGACTCCTGTCGCTCAATATACTGTTGCCTCTTATTTCAGAACATGAAGAAATTCATCTGCTCCATACTCATCCTGCGAGAAAGAGATCGTAGTAATCCGAGAAGATTACTCCTTCGTCTCATCATTGTTTGTCTACCGTCATTCCGGTTCGCTTCGACCTGGGTGGCTTCCTATGGTTTGGGATCTGGGGTGGTTCTTCTTTTGGGAGCCTCCAGAGCCAATACCATGTTGATGTGGCCGATGCTCGAACGAATCGTTGTCTAAACCCTTATATAAACACAAATTTATTAATATGAGCGGAGCTCAGAATCGTACGTTAACCATAGCGATAGATAACCACCTGTTATTCAGCATTATTTTTCACTTAACTCTTCTCACCAAATGTCTCATAACAAAGTATAGACGTTCTTCTATGCGTGAGCAAAAACGTGTTGGATAGGACGTCTTATATAGGGGCACATACCAAGAAAAAAAAACGTTACAATATAGAATTCCACCGGAAATATATAAAATAAAAAGTACTATTTTAAATAAATGTCGTAGTGAATTTCCGCGCAGATTATCAGCACTTATGACCGTAAAACGTCGTCATTCATGTGATTATGACGTTGCGAGATCGTTATCCTAACGTATAAGCCACCCACAAAACCGGGATTCGAATTTATCGAATCTTTTTTTAAAGGATTCGATCGAACCTCGAATCCATGGATTCGATCGAATCCTGGCCACATCACTAGTTAAAGGTTTTCAAAAGTGAAATGACCGACGGTGTGAAGTTAGATGTCTCATGGAGGATTATGATATTTTTATTTCAGCAACCATATATACCAAACAGGGGTGCCAGCTTTAGATGTGTTTGGCATGAAATTCACAAACTTTGTAACATATATGTAGTTTATCATGGGGAGGGGCAAAACTAGCTCTTAAAATGAAAACCTATTGGGTTTTTAACGAGACTAGATGCAACGTAAGATTCAATAACAGCAATACAGTAACAAGTAGACTATTTATGTATAATGAATGGTTGAATTGGAAGAAGGAAATATGAGCGATCACTGAAGCTGATAATTGACCATTCAATCTCCCTGGTAATCCAGCTCACCTCTTGCGACTTCTTTCCTCAGCATCTGTGAGTCTTGTAAAAGTGACCGAGGATGAGAGAATGATGCCGCCATTCTGCAAAGTGCCACCTCTTCCTTGAAGGTGCTGACTGGTCCCCTCAAACCTGTGCAGGGGTCAAAGGGTTCATCAATTTAGTAAAATAGGACATGCTTAAACACAGATGGTAAATGCACCAGTAGTGCACCTAAGGCATTCAACTAATAGGAAAAATTATGGAAAAGATAATTTTTCTCATAGGTTATCATTTGATTACAAATAATAATTTTTTGTTTTTTATTTCCATTATTTCCAAGAGGTGACTCCTTGTTGAATGATATAATAATAAATAATCCTTTGTTAACTCCAATGACGAAGAGAACCAAGAAATAAATCTGACCATGGCTGACAATCTGATCATTACACCAGCACAGAAAAAAATATGCTTGTTTAGATCGGTTAACATAATGTGATTACAATAAATAAATAAAAAAGGAGGAGTCAGATGTGAGAAGGTTGTGTGAACTGAGGAGGAAATACAGAGGTGACTATGTAGGTGATTATTGTAGAGTAATTTCAAGTGGAGGAATACAAGTCAGCAGGAAAAGTAGTTGAGGTAATGCATTGGAAGTTAGGCAGAAGAGTAAATATAGAACAAGAAAGTGATAGGACACTACCGGTAGAGATTAAAAACAATCCAACTGTATCATAGCATAGGTTTACATGCCAATAAGTGAGATAGGGATAGGGTGACGAGCAGTGGCATAGCACGGTTTTGGATCTAGGGGGGCAGAAAATTTTTAGGGGGTGCCGACTCATAAATTAAGTTGACTAAACTTTACAAATTTTGGTGATGCATTAGGTGGATGGGTTTGTACTAAAGATGACAATTGACGTTTTTTACTCATTAATTTATACGTTTTTGGGAATTAAGAGTGGAAAAATTCACAGACTTAGGGGCACCAGAACACGGTGCGGGGAAGGGGGGGGACCTTGGCTGCCCCCCCCCCCGTCCCCCCCTGGCTACGCTACTGGTGACTAGACTTCCGGATTACACCGGACATGTCCTGCTTTTTTATCAATATATGTTCAATATATTTCGATAAAGCCAAATTGCACGGCTTTCTGCCATTCAAAAAAAATTAAGTACCAAATGCCGAAATACAGTATGTAAATAATATTCGAGGGCAACAGTATTTCTTTGATTCTGTCTTTATATGAAAAATATGCATTTTAAATGGAATTTTTCTGTTTGTAAAATGATGATTTTCAGTCCTGCTTCCTGTTAACAACCACAACGATCACAACTGAGTCTGGCTGGTCTGGCGTTTGATTCAATTTCTGCTTCCTGCTCTAGTTTACGTATCATTATTTCAACCCACGATAGCACGTGCTTTTTTGTTACGCGAGAACACGTGGGGCAGGGAAAAGACCGAAGGAAGTACTGAAACTAGACAGGCATTACTAAATAATTCAAATAATTTATATTAGACACTTTTGGTAGAGAAAATGTTTGACTTACAAAATATGTTGAACTTGAAGTAAAAAAAGTTACAAAATGTTTCATTGAGAACATAAAAAATGCAAAATTTTCTGATTTTCAGTGTGATGCATTTTTGTTTACTCATCATCTCTATTGACATTTTGACCACATGATATACAAGTGAAAAGCAAATGAAAAGGAATTTAATGTGTTATCAGGCTTTTTTCAAATTGTCCTGATTTTTTCCTTCAAATGTCGTGCTTTTGAAAATTTTGATCTGGTCACCCTAAATATTGAGATAAATGACAGAATGCATTCTAGTAAGAAAACAGTTTGCTGTTGTGAGGGACAGGTTCACTGTGTATGACGAAGATGGCGATGGGATCCCATTTCAGTTTGTTCCAGTTATTTCTAAATGAAGTCACAACAAGGTAATTCTATTTCTGATTGTTTATGTTTAATTCTCTTAAATTTTAGCTAAAATATTTTTAGTTTTAATCTAGTTATTTCCAAATCTAGCTAGAGTTATTTCCAGTTCTAATAGGTAAATGGGTGTAATGTTTTGAGTATACTTCAAAGGGTGTACCTCCATTTTCCTCCAGCTGGTTCTCGTTAAATATAGTTGAGATTCAAGTAGAATTTTTTACCAGGGTTGTTAACACATACCAAGGACTTTAATTGATCCATCCCTTTTGAATTCAGGCATTTAAGGCAGGGCATTGTAATACTTATATTATTTAATTAGACTATAGCTTTGCACTGAAACTTAAAACATATTTTTCCTGGTAGGATTGATCATCTAGGCAAAGCTAAAGAAAGTACTAAAACCATACATATATGGAAGTGGACAGCTGCTGTTGAAAATTTTGCTGAATAGATTTAATTAAGTAAACAGTTTCGGAGAAAACTATATTTTAATTTTTTAAGGAAATGCTTAGAAATCAGGCCATATTGGCTAAATGGTAATTATTATTTTTTTTCTTCATTAATGTGAATTACAAAGCAACATTGCACAGTTGTTCAATACAAGAAATTTCTTTCAGGGAAAATATTTGCAAGAAATATTCCTTACAAAGAACTTTATTAGAAAATTTCTTACAGTAAATATTTCTCATAACAAAAGTGCCCAATTCCTGATAAGAAACTTTCATTAGGATTCAATGGGATAGAAAATGTCTCATCAGGAATTTTGCGATAAATGTTTTTGACAAGTGAGGTAAAGTAGCACGAGTTGGGGGAAAGAAATGGCCACGAAGATAAAAATCGGAAATTTTAGCAAAAGTACCGGATAAAAACTAACAAAGATATGTTACAAACACCATTACGAGCACTGGGATAGTAGTAGATATTCTTAGAAAATGCTAGGTGGTTGTGAAAAATAGGTGGTAAAAATAGGTGGTTGCCGTAGCTATTCTGAATTTGAAACTGATGGGAAAATTCCACCGAATACTTTCATTAGGATAACTCGAATAATAAGACGGATCAAGGTCCTGATTAAGAAACCATTTCATTCTCTGGAAAAATCCGTATCTTATTTTATTATTATCATATTTCCAAGTGTGATGCGAGGAAAAGTGTTATGAAAAAACTGAATTCGTAAATAAGGAGAGGATTTTTTTTAAACAACCAACATGTGTAATAAAGTCGGGCGTGGCTATGTCCGTGTGCTTTACGAGAGTCATTTTGTGCTAGCGGGTGATGTGTACTAGCTGCCGCCGAGGTAGTTAGTGCCATCGTTTTCGGCGCGTGACGCGTCAAATTGGGAACAAACATTATAAAAAAATCATTTGTAGGTATTCAAGTAATTATTCTTAGTGTACAGGACATGAATACTATTAGAAAAATTTCATTTTGAAGATATTTCTTCTGAAAATGTACGAGTTTTTGGCGGCGTGGAGACACTAGGTCTTCGGGTACCCGGGGGATGTCGTCACGGTACGCCATTGCTACCAGAAATGTGATGCTTATTTCCTTGTAAAGTTAGGATTCTTTTTCGTTATTTGATGGAATTATCATTTTAATTTACTTTGCGGAAGACAATGAACTTGCACGATTGGATCCTTTCTGCAAACATTTAAAACAGAGAAGCAATGCCGTACCAACTTCAGGCCATCGAGATGTCATTTTGGACCATGTGACTTCTTAAATTTTTTTAGCACGTATGAACGGCAATTAATAATGTCTGCAGCTGACACATACATACGTTGATTTTATATTTGAGCTATTGAGGAAATGTTTTTTCGTGTACATTACTTAAATATAAGAAATAAATTTTATGCTTGTTCCCCATTCCCAACGCTGCCGAGGCTTTAGCAAATTCCCCACTACATTGGCAATCATTTTTCAATATTGAGAAAAGTAATGGAAACTCATGAAACGCGTGGAATATGAATTAACGCGCTGAATTTCAGTTACCGTACTTCATCGTATATAAATAGCTAACTGTGCTGGGGCACTGATAAGATAGGAAACCACCATTTCTAATAAATTAGTCTTCACGAGAACTAATACAGCCATACAGGAGCATCAATTGCACTTTCTCTTCAAAAAATATGTGGAGACAAGAGATTATAAACCTCTTTTACGGTTGCGGCCACGTTTTCTGGTATTGCTCCCGCTGTGTGAAAGCGCACAGAGGGGAAAGAAGGGAAGTACCGTTGAGAAAGTACGTGGTGGACCTTACTTTGGTGGTGCAGCAGGGGGGGGAGCAGCGGCTCGACCTACGATGGACAAAATCTCAAAAAAGCAAAGAGATGCGTATCTCTTTGCTTTTTTGAGATTTTGTGATTTGAGATTTCGTGAGTAGAAATGGGCGAAATTCCGTACCCAAAGGTATTTTATACTGCATTCTACATAGAAATAGAGATTTTATAACACGAAAATTCGCGTGTACAGCGTCGAAGTACCAAGGTCCGATGGGGCCGAAGTGTAGTAACTGAGCTTCAACACACTAACTCATAGGTCTGTTCGGGTTCTTCACTGGGTCGAACTATATTTCTGCTGACGTTTCGATGGCTGAGTAACCACCCAGATTTAAAAAATGCTCTGTGGTAATACGTTCCGCTTGCTTCCTCATATTTTCCTAATTTTAATATGCTATCTTTCGATTTACTATCCACATTATATTTAAATCTGCCTCATATAAACAAATGTCAACTGTTACTCCAGGCTATTAGAGCATTTTCATTCAATATACAATGCATGCAGTATATAATTCGGAGAAACTGATATGAAATTTGAATGTTTCCTGTGATAATAGAAAACTATAATACTAGACTAAGTAATGTCATAACCAAGATTTAATCATAGGTATATAGGAGTTTTCATGGGCGAAATATACCTAATCATCTAACGACTATTCAATTATTTACTTCCTTCCTTAACTTTTTCCACTATGTAATCAACATATTCATATATGTATATATAGTATACTTAAAAATCTAAAAAGTTCACTTCCATAGCCACAATCGGAAGATATGCTTTGAGAACTTCTCTTCGATTTGGCCACAAATTCCCCATTAATACCCATTTAGACGGTCGTTACTCGTGAAAGAGAACCTGCTTCCCTTCCCAGGGAATACGGCTACGGGAGTTCGCCTTTTCCAACAAATGGCTGGTTATATCTCTGAGGATAGTTACCTCTCTTGGTTCATCGCGAATAAATTCCACCAGGGCTCGAACTTCCTTCGCCGTGCCGGACAAGTACCATCCATGTTTTCGTAAGCTAAGTTCGCTCAGAAGCACCATGAGGAAGCATGATCAATTATCACGCCAGCAGCGGGAACCGGAAATTCTAGTCAATAGCATACATATCTAATTATACTAATTTATGATAAAAAATTAGAATATATCCGCATATACCACGCTCATACAATTATTTTCATTTACGCATAAAATTAATTAATTATTTTAATGCGAAATGATTGAATATTTATGAATATATTTTGGAGTGATATTGACTTTGTAATTTGCGTATTTATAGGGTGTAAACATTCTCTCACATATTACATTTTATTTTCCAAAATAGAATTCCAAATGAACGGTAAATTTCCAAGGGGCTCGTTTAAAAATGCACTAATTTGTCATCTAGAGCAATTGTCCCAACTTTTCCAGATTCTCTTTCCCTATTATATGTAATTAATTCGTTTTGCCTTCTAAGAGAAATGTCCGTGGTTTATTTCCATATCAATTCTAAATTTATATTGTTCCCTTAAGGTTAATGCCATTATTCCGTTATTTTGAACGTAAACCTAGCAGGTACCCCTAAATCAAATGGTCATGTGTGAGATATATTTCAAATAAATTCAAGTCCAGAGGAAAAGAAAAGCAAAGCAACCGGATGGCAACTAACCGCAATGCAAGCCAAGCAGAAAGCAATGGAAGTCAATCGGAAAGCAACTTTGCTTTCCGTTTTCTTCTGCCGAGGAAAGGTAATGGAAAGGAAAAGTTTTCATCCGGGGTCATCCATGATCTTCAGGGTTGGATTTTGTCCTACCCTGAAGACGATGAGCGACTCGACCATCGAAACGTCGGCAGAAATAGTATACTTTGACCCGGTGGAGAACCCGAACAGTTCATCACATTAATTTATTCCCAATATATCGATCGTTTTAAAGGGGTGGAATCCATTATTTTTCTCAATTTTTGTAAAAGTTAGTGCCTTTCTAAGGAGCTTTCCATTCACTATAGCGTGCTACTCACCTCAAAACACAACAGTGCACTTGCCTTCCATTCGTTACAGAGCCTGTGCAATAGGTAGCGTACTCCAAAACAGATCGGGAGAAGCGTTCATGTGCACTGCACAACAAAAGAATGTCAAAAACCAAAAGACGCTATAGTTGTTTTTGTATTGATCTTCTGCAAAGACGTCAAACATGGATATTGTAAATTTTTAATTAATTGTTAAAAGTTTACGTTTTTGATCACTAATCTAATTTGATATCTGCACACAAAAGTTTGGCCGTGACTGTCGTGCACCCACAGAATATTACCTACGGGCAAGTTACCTACGGGGAAGCAAACGTTTCGGTAGCGCACATCGTTCAATTCATCGTCGTTCGTGTGCGCTGATGTGTTTTGATCTGCGCTAACTTCAACACATTGAATGGAAAGCTACCGAATTCTAACACTTCGGGCACAGTGGCAGTTATCGATGACTAATTACACGCTCTTTCCCAAGAGATGCGTTCCGATGGCTTCTGTTTGAGTTATTAGGTGAATATGGGACATATGTATTACTAATTAAAATTTTATCATTTATTTTAGATTTTTCACTACCAAGTATTACACAAAGTCAGTTTTTGACAAAACATGATAGATCTAGTAGAGATATTTCATTTGGCAGAAAAACCAACACCTAAGCAAAATGGAGGCAAGAGATACACCGCGCAGAAATTTTAGCCAAAGCCCTAAATTAAGACAGTTTCACACGACACACGATCCAGCAAAAGTTCGCGGACGCTCACTAGTGCGACGGTTTTCTACTATCGCTGACACTAAATCAGCATGCTCGCTAACACTCACTCCCAGTTGGGCCTAGTAACTTTCGGCCAATCACAAAATGCTAGACAGCATTATCACAGAAACACTTTGTAAACATTTCCACAACATGTTTTATTCTACCGACCTAGGTTTCGGCAAAAATTGCCATTATCAAGGTGGCAATGATAATGGAAATATTTACCGAAACCTAGGACGGTAGAATAAAACTTGTTGTGGAAATATTTACTAAGTGTTTCTGTGATAACGCTGTCTGTCACACATTTCCACAAATTATCGCCTGATACTTTAAAATCTGTACAGAATGCTAGCTTTTAGAGGTAGCCGTGCGATTTTCACTTCTGGAAATTGATTTACCTGCTCTTTGCGGCTGTTAGTAATTTTCTGGTCAGGTGAAAATTCCCCGACAGGTATTTTGGTGGCTTACTGCCATACATTAGTAAATTCAAAATAATCGAAGACAAGCGCTACAAAATGAATGAAAATACCACTTCCTCACCAACACATGCTCAGTGATCGTGGGTTAAAGCTAGTACGGATCAAATCATACTAGATTCCGTACTCAATACGAAGTGCCGGCTAGCATACTAGGTCTCGTGCTGGATCAAGTATGGTGTAACACAGGCAGTCACTGTGAATCCTCGCATCGTAGATTGCATCGTATCCGATAGAACAAGATGAAATACTTTTCAATCGCGTCGTTATTTACTAAGTCTAAGTGTCGGTATGGATCACCCAACAACCGCTACGTAGCCGTCTACGCCCTAGTACCCCATTTTCAGACTGATTTCAATCACGTAAAAAATGACAAATATCTCACATCATGACACAATTTTCAAAATTGACTCACCCGATCACCACGCCCATCAGGAAATGCGAAGCTGTTAACTCCGTGCTCTTCACCCCGGGGATCGTGTCTTCATAGATCACGTGGATGGACAGATGAGCGGACACGCCGTCGCAGGTGGCACCAGTGTCTTCCTCTTCCCAGCTGTGGAGGAAAACAGAACAGAGTGATGCGAATGAATTCGTCGCTACTTACCAAGAAAGTGGCATTCGAATGTTAAAACGCCAATCGAATGCTGCTCCTCTGCGTGTTCATATTCAGACAGAGCAGGGAGGGACGGGACTCAAAAAAGTACCAGTTTTTTATGAGTATTAAAAAGCAATAATATTACTCGTCCGGTAGTACCGACGAAAAAATACCGGTACACCGCTATTTATGTGATTCATTAAATATTTTAACTAATTACAAATTACGTTTCACCCTAATTTTCCGGTATTTCGGCAAATTAGAATATCAGTCCAAAAAGATACGCAGACATTTCCATCCATCGGCACTTTAACGAACATTCATTAAGAATTAAAGATCTAAGGTTTTCCCGGCGATAGCGATGTTGGGGGTCGTTCGGGTTTCCGACCAGGTCAAACATTCCCATTTCTGCCAACGAGTCGTTCATCGACACGGTCGGAAACGCGAACAACTCCCAACATTCATCTGGAATAAACATCTGCTATTCAGTAAATACTTTTTAATTGACGACGTATGCTTGCGCTCGTCGCTTTTTGTTGGAATAATTTTAAATCATATGAGGCACGATCGGTATTGTTTTAATGCTGTGGTCAGGTAAAATGCCCTGTATAGTGATCAATCCTTACGGTCGCACTTAAGTTTAACTCACAGGAATAAATATTTGTATTTATACGGTTCAAAATCATCGGTGTTCGGCATGCGTCAAAAATGTATAACTACCTATTATATCAATAATAATAACAAACATAGCCCAACTTCACGGTTGTTTAAATAAGAAAAAAGACAGAAATATCAAGAGAATATTTGAAAATTTGGTGTAGTAAGTAAATTTTCGTAGTTAATTTCGTTAGTTGACACAAGATGGAAGCGCTGTCTAAATACCGGTATTTTTAGCGCCGGTACCGTCGGTAGTACCGATTTTAAATACTGGTCGGTATGTACCACCGGATTAAAGAAAAATAGTAATCAGTTCTACCGAATACCGGTATTCTTTGCCCATCCCTAAGACAGAGCATGCAATATGTTGAGTAATTTTTCAGATTTAGAAGCAAGATCAGCGGTACATTATTTGCTTTGAAGAATACGCTACACCTAGTTTAATTCCTTTTTAAGGGTTTCCACACACCTACGCGGGTACATCCGGAAAACTTCAACAGAGAAGCTCATAGTTTGTACAACATTGGTAATATATGTACAGTGTAGTGCAAGTACGTGAAATTTTACCTCCTAACAAGTATTTGTAGATACCTGATAATTCATTCATAGTCGTAGATTCATTAAATTTTGTAGGATACAGCATAGGTGTTGTAGGATATAGCATGTTGGTGATAACTCACCTCCTCACACACACCTTTGAGGTGGCTTGCAGGGTATTACGTATATGTAGGTGACGGAGATTTAGGCAGATAAGGAATATTCATGAGCCCACATTGTCAACTAGATATGGAACGCTCAATAGGCCCTTCCTTATTCATGTATGAATGCAGGCCTCACACCCTTGCGGGTAAAATAATATGCAAATATGTATAGATATTATAAACCTCGTAGAGTATACTATTATGTAAGATAAAGATAGCGGCCCCTTCAGTACATTTCAACTTCTTTGGTTCCCCCTCCGGTTTACAAATGATGGCGAAAAATATTTAAGCGGAAGTGACGTAGAGCATGAGGCGGAGTGAGCGACAGAGAAGATGAACTGAAGTGAAAGGGGGGGAAATCTGTTTTCAAGATGGATACGGGTGGAGAGGGCCTTGATCAATTAAGTCGAGAGAGGTTTTGCCCAAGGATAAAGAAAAGACAAGGAAAAAGTTTTTATCGAGCAATTCAATTGAAGAAATTTGTGTTTGCTCAGTCGGCTCAACATTTTTCCCACGAAGAAGAAAGAAATAAAGTATGTAGGAACACTAATGACAATCTGGTGGGGAAGAATGAAAACAGAATTCATTTTATTTTTTAGTTTAAGGGGAGGAAGCAAGCAGGGGGCTGGGGCGGAATGAAATGACATTTCTGCGACTGAAAATAACAAATGAAGGGCGAAGGAAGAGGAGAGGGTGGGTGAAGGGAAAGTCTGACGACAAAGAGAGGGAAAAGGGAGAGGGAATTAGAGAAATAACCGAAGGGAGAAAATTTTCAAAATGCTAATCGAATAAGGAAGCAGACAAGGAGTTTAAAATGAACTGAAGGAGGACGAAGAAAATTTAGCTTTTTGCGCGGTCAAAGTTTCGCCTTCTTGGTTTCCCAACGTTTTTCTCATCGAAGCGGTCCTCCCATTTCGTACATTAGCAATAAGACAACCCATTAAGCAACAAATGACATGTTATAACCTCCATTTTATCAAATGTCAGCGAGATAGTAAATATCCTTCATACACAATTTCCTTTCGTCACGTAGAGAATATACCATTTAAAAACCTCGGTCGGCAACAGTTTTCTCCATCGGTTTACATGAGAACGGAATAAAATTGGAACCTCGTGAATTACCTGTTAACCTAGAGTACATATAAATCATTATGTAGCATATCAGCTAACATATAGAATAAAGTCGAGTACTCTCAAGTTTCCCTGAGACCCATTGCGATACCGGTTCCCGATCAGACACCTCTTTGACTCATTGCTAGCAATTGAAGCAAGCTGATCAATTAAGCATCATTTGGCTCGTCTCGCACTTGAAGGGGTTGATCCTCCAATTCGTCCAAATGCTGTTTCTTCAGTGTGCAAGTGGCAGACAGTATATGCGATATGACCTTAGACGTTGAAGCACGTTGAAATAAAAAGAAAATGCCCATTGCAATTTTTATTTTTTGGTCAAAGTAATCGTGGCCTTAATATCCCAAGCAGCCTGCTTATTCCTTCCACACTTCCGCTCCAAGCATGAGACAATCAGCATCCACACCAAAATATTACAAAATCTCCTTGGGAGCAGTATTCCAATGAACACTAAGTTTAAACGGGCATTAGAAGCTATTTCTACACACTAAATTTCACTTGCACACGACTACCATCTCACTTTATTCCATTTTTTATGACTCTTTGTGCATTCTATACTCCGCCAGTTCCCGCAACTTAGGAAGCCCTCTAGCCTAAAACACCGATTTCACACTCTTTCATCTTAGAAACAACAGCCTGCCATGATCTGAGCACACCCACGGGCATTTTGGCTCCACGCTTAACCTAACCGCGGTTTATTTACTGTCAAAGCGAAATTAATGAGCACTGCAAGTGGGGACAAGTGGACCTGAAATCTTTGACGGGAGCTAATTTCAGATCACTAAAATTAGCACGCCTTCAAAGAGTAGTTTAAAAAATACAGGGAATATTCTTGATACTCACGTCGGATCTTAATTTCCCGAATGCGAAATTACATACGTTACTCTCGTTATTGGGAGATTCTTTTTATCTGTTTGTCATAAAGAAAGTTGAAATGAAAGGAAGAAAATTACGCTATGCATAACATTTGTTAATCAAAATTAGTACAAATGAAACCTACCTATGTACCTATGAACCTATGAACAATTGGTCGATGGTAACTAGTATGTTCTGCTTTCGAATGTTAATTTTGTATTTATTGTACTATTAACGTCTGACACACGTACTCAGCTCTCCGTAGACACCTCGATCACTAAAATCGACCAATTTGTTCCGGAGATACAACTGAACTGAGCGCTCGCCGTGCCCACACAAGCTCAAATTCAGACCCCCACGCGCAGCTCTGTGATGTCACCTCACAACCCCCCCTCCGCTCGCGATAAACTATTTCCAGCAGTTAACAAAACGGGCTATCCAGTCATAGTTTTAGATATTCTGTAACCTTTATAGTTTTTGCATACGAGGCCCTCGAAACTACACAAATATTGGTCGCGGCAAAATCTTGCATGACACCGAAAACGAACCATAAGATGTCCATTCGCATTCACATCAAAAACAAGAAAAATAATGATTTGTGGCAACTCATTATCACGCATTACACTATATGGTAGTAAATACAGCAGCAGCAGAACGAAGGCGACAAGAAGCAATGGAAATTCGGTGTTATAGAGGATCAATAAAAAAATAAATATTGTTTAAAAAACTAAAAAACACGTTTCAATGACAACTCAAACTAAAAAGTGAAAAATATTTCTTAATATAGAAATAAAAAAATAAATAAAAATATTAATATTATCGTGAAAAAAGCGTGGGGTGCTCCGTTGCTTAGTTAATTTTATATGCCTTTTGTAATTGTTTACCCAAATTACTGAATGGAAAATGCGGGAAAAGATTATGCTTTGAGCCATATTTTAGTACCATTTTTCTACTAACCGTACCGATTGAATATTTTCAAGAATTGATATATCGAGCACCCCACGCTTTTTTCACGATAATATTAATATTTTTCATTTATTTTTTTATTTCTATATTTTGAATTATTTTTCACTTTTTAGTTTGAGTTATCATTAAAGCGTGCTTTTTAGTTTTTTAAACTATATTTATTTTTCACTTTTTAGTTTGAGTTATCATTAAAGAGTGTTTTTTAGTTTCGGAGTGAAATCGTTAAGAATTATTTCGGAGTTGAGTGTTAAGGAGTCGGTTACAAACGAACAGACAAACAAATTTAGCAAATACGAAAAGCGAATACGACGATAAAAAATTCTTCTCCCGTCTAAGCTTGCTGCAATTAAAATTAAATTATAACTGGCCGTTAAACGATCAAATTAAAGACAACAAAAAAAACATATCCGATCAACACACTAACGGCGCTTACTCTATCCCACTACCTCTTACGCAAAGGATCGGTTCCATTGAAGAAAATTATTAATCCTGGCGATCCTGATTAGAATATTGAGAATATCTTATCAAATTATTGTATTGTCATCGGTCCTTGATGAGCCTACAAAGTTTAAAGGAAATCTGATCGTTCAAAGTGGGTCAAAATCGAGTCCAAAGGAGTCGGTTACAAACAAACAAACACACAAACATACAAACAAACAAACATACAGGTGAAGCTAATAAAAGCGTGTTAATAATGCAACTTGAAAAAATCTAAAAGTTGGGTGGATAGGAATGCAATGCGTATCACGATAACAAGATATTCGCAGCAGGAAAAAATCCCGCTGGCCCTGCATTAAAAATTCTGAGCGCCATTGCGACGTCTTCACCCGCTCGGGAAAGAGCTGTTCTCTCCTCTCTGATGTGTTTTATTCACACGCATTCGGGTTTGGTGCTTTGATTGGTGGGCTCACCAAGCTAACCAACCCAAAGGTTGAGTCCTCCGTTGGAAAGAGATTAACGCCAGACGGTTGATTTGAACAAGGTTTTTTGTCGGCGTCCCGCTTTTACTGTCGATACGAGCGTGTGGTTCCCTCGGAACACTTCACGAGGCCTAAATATCGATGGGAGAGTCGGCAAACACTCGTGGGAGAGTGAAATCCATTTCAACGCCTACCTTCAAACTCGTGATATTTTTGTGAGACCGTTTGCCATTCGTCACCCTAGTCCGTTGCGACGCCTAAAGGACGCCGTCGTACAGAAAACCACTAAAAGGAGCCACCCAGCTACACACACATAAAACAAATTCGTTCCTATCTTCAAAAAAGTTAAGGAATGACATAACATTCCGTTGGCTTTCCCTCCTGTAATAAAAGAAAATTTCTAAAACCATCGTAAAAAATGTGAACAGAGCTGTGCATTTTTTATTTATGCAATTGAAAGTTCATGTTAAATAATAAATACTGAATGAAATGTTTACCTGTGTTGTTACTTAAATAGTTAAGTTTGCCATAAAAATTTTAGAGGCACATGGGTAAACGCATGGGCACGCGGTCACGTTGGCTTTGAAAGTGAACGCACTTTGCAGTAAACATCGTATTTCCGTCGTCAAAAATGTCAACGAACACACACACTAGATAATGTCTTGTGATTTAACTCTAAAGGTTTTATTTTCTGAAATTTTATAAAGATCTACTACTTTTTTTCCTGGCTCACTAAATGTTTCACCGATTTTAAATTACGCATGATTGAGAAATTGAACGGAAAATTTCCATATATTGGCTTTATTACCGGGAAACATTAATGGTACCGGGAACCATGAATGGATACTACATGTTTCATGTGGCTAGCGGTATAGAATGACGAGAGCCGGGGTAAACAAAAACACACGGACACACCATGATGATTGCCCGAAATGATTTAATTGGTCTCATAGGAATGATGGGAAGGAGAAGAGATCTATTTGTAGCAGCACGCTATTATTGCCCAACCTGTGGCACGCGTACCACGAGGGGTAACTGCTTGCCAGTCAAGGTGTAGGTATGCGAAAGAAGTTGAATAATGGCATTACTGAGTTTATAATAGCATCAAGAATATAATTTACAAACAGTTTTCTAATGTCTGTTCTAATTTTTTAAATGTCTGTTCTAATTTTTATGATGTTTTTTCTGTCGGCCACTTGTTTTGGAAATGGGTGACTACGTGGAATACATAGCGAAATAGACTGAGAACCACTGCGCTGGTTTAACTTACTTTGAGCGAGATATTAATAAACGCAAACTTTAATGAATTTCACGTAAGTATAAAGAAAAAGGTATATTTATAATGATATAAAAGTATCAGCCACTACTTGCTCTACATTTCGAAATATTGAATAAATATTAAGAGTCACTATCCATTAGATATGGTAAGCTGTGCGCTCAAGATAGACCTTACTAATAAAATGACGAAGCTCTGACCTATTAGCATTTTTCGCTGAAAAATCCTCACTCAGCTTCATAACTTCCTCATTTTACGATCAGCAGATGGCGTCCTAAACGTAAAAGTAAGTATTTTGTACATTTTCTCAACAATTTCATTTAAATTCATTACTTAGCGTTGTAATTTTAAAAGAATCGCAAAGAAATATTCAATGGTGAAGGTATTTTCAGCGGACGGTGTGAAACAAGTAATAGAATGCCTCCAATGTGTATATTTAGTTTATTACTACAGGTTTCAGCCATAAAAACAAGTTTTTGAGTAATAAATATAATCATGAGTTGTTTTTCCATGGAACCATCTTAATATGCGACCCGAAAGACTTTCGGAGTGAACGAGGAAGAATAATGCCTAATTACGAGAGGCGAGAGATTTTAAAAACTACAGTCTGATTCCGGAGTTTCCCAGAGATCCACAAGAATTGGCAACCCTAGTTTTGATCATGATTCAGAACAGCTTCCTTAGGCTTGTAACCTAAAAATATCGACAGCAGAACTCAGTTATTTCACGTTATCGATACTGTTGCGAATCTCGTGGCGATAAACTTACAAAACTTTACTATAGGGTAACTATGGATACAATTAAGGTAGTTTGGACAAGATGTTGCTATGTATCGTATTCAATGAATTTTGTCCCTATATAAATAAAAAGACCTCATCTTTCCAATAACATCAAAATATTGACCTTGAGTGGCTCTAGTTTTCGAGATATTTGGCAAAAACTGAAACAATATTTCATGAAATGTGGTACAGCTGTGCGCAGCAGAGTAAAACAGTATTAAGAAAATGAGTAAGTACGGACTCAACTTGTGAATCATATACAAACTTGAAGCCTTCATACATACATATATATTAACCGTACACATAGCTTGAAACCTTCCTCATAAATGTGTTTCATGCGTATGGACATCTCACTGGGATGGACTTATTTTTCCTACTACGGAAGACGTAGAATCCTCCCGTCGAGACGGCAGGAAGGCGATTTTCGCCTCGCTTTTGCTTTTAGAAGATCGCTACGGCACCGCATCGTCGTTCTCGGTGTTCACATTCTTATGAGGGCGAAATTGCTGCCATATTTCATTATTTATTTTTGCAACGGCGTCGCTTCTGCGGCTTCTGTTTCCCTGAGAGAGGAAAGTGGTGGTCGGTGTGGAAAGAGCGAGAAAGGCAGGTTGTCGGACGGTATACCGGAGGCGGGCAACCGCATTAAAACTTCAACGGGTGCGAAATAAAAGGATACAAAATAAGAAAGGGGTTTGAGAAATGCGTTCAGTAGACGATAGGATCGCTGGAATGGTGGGTAAGAAAAGATGGGGAATAAAGGAGGGGTGCACGGTCTGAACAAATGGATTGCCGTTCGTGCATTTTTATATAAATCCTCAGCCGGGATCGAGGCCAAACGCAAAATAAGTAGTTGATTACTTTATGATGAAAATAAAGTTAGATGAAATAGAGAAAATAAAGTTTTTAGAATTCATTTAACTTCTCCAATTAGGCTAATGACAGCTAATGTGACGAAGTTAGGCTTATGATCACTGTGAAGATAATTAACCGTGAATTTTGGTACCTACTACTAGATGAAAATTGACATATCTTCAACTCAAGTTTGAAATAATAATTTATTTAACACTTTGGATTAGCATCACTGGCCCATGGACTCAAAAGTGGTTCTTTAAAAACGTATTTCGACCACCGATATTTCTGAAATTTGGCAATACTCAGTCCACACCACCTACATTTATCATAAATTATTATTAGTTGGAAACTCTCCATCATTCTTCCCTGACATATGAATAACTTGACCTGATTGCTATTCTTTTTTTATGTCCCGTTTTTTATGGTTAATGATATTCCGCAGCCTCCCTAGTGGGACTTTCCCCTTTATTATCCTTTTTATCATGCTTGTTACGATTTAATTCTGTTACAGGGTGTCGCCAATCCATCGGTATCTTCTTTTACTCATTAGGCCACACATTTTTCCCTATTCTATAATTTTTATAGTTCCTCGCGTTTCATTTATTTCTTCTTTGCGGGTGACTCCGTAGTAGGTTATACCGTTGCTAGTCCCGGTATCCTAAAAATCTGTCAAAAACAGAGAGAACGCCTCACTGTGTTTCATGTTTGGCCTTATCCACGTGGACTGTGGCATTAAGCGGACACCTTGGACCGCTTCAGTGTCATCATATGTCAAACTATCCAGGACAACTTGTTCCTATAAATCCCTCTAAAATCCACAGTTAAGGAGGACACCTCGGTAGCTTAACTGGCTGAAGCACTCGGCGTGAAATCGAGGGATCCGGGTTTGAATCCCGGTCAAGGCGAATAATTTTTCCTCTGTGAAATATCGCACTAAGGTTTAGAAAGCTTGTTTTCTATGCCAATCCCTTTTTCCAGGACCACTACAAATGTACAAAAGTCTCCTTCTCAACCTTTGTTATGTCCATGTACTTTCATTGTCATCAATCCCCTCGCCCATCTCCACGTCTACTCCGCAAAAATTTGAGTATAATTATGGAGGGAGAAGATTATTTAAGGAAACTCAGCAGTGAATCTTAAGCAGTCGACCCTTGATAATTAAGCACAGTCGTTGACACCGGTTGCTTGCGGAATAAATTGGTCATTTTTTTAAGGTAAGTACAAGTACAAGTAGTACTTGTACTTGTACTTCCGGGTAGTAATGCCGTCGTTTAAAACGCGGGTGTTACTTCCTCTCATAGATGATAAATGTATGTTTATTGGCAATGCTGCACTAAATGAGCCTTCTCCAAACACATGACCCGGCCGGCCGGCTGGGGATAGAAAAGTTTTCAGAGAATCATAAAAGACATTCAGCGAACAAAATAATTTCCACGAAGTTAGAAAGTTTTCCTCTCTTCTCTTCCTAGAGAAATGAGAGTATTAACTGATTACCCAGGCATAACACTGTAACAAACGTCGTGAAAGAAATGTCGACGCGAAGCCTATTAGTCAAATTGCTACAAATTCTCAAGTCATGAAGCAGTGGTCGCGCGGTGAAAGTCACCCCCCACGTCCCCCAGTACGGTATCGGAGCAGTGTGGTTCTTTTAGCATCTACATTTCGTATCGATCGTGTTCTATTTATGACTATAACTGCAAACAGAAAAAGGCGATCCGTGGATTATGAACTTTCCCGCGCCGGTTGACTTAAAGTGTGTTTAAGGTGTGTTTCGACAATTTTTGAAACAAAAATGGGTGCTGTAATGACAAAGCTTTTGTTTATTTAACTTCATAGATTCAATGAATTATGATAAACGTCATCATAAGACAATATCACACCATCTACAAAAAGAGAGGAATCAAAATTGAGACTAGAGATTGCTTATGTATGTGATTCGATCAGCAACGCAATTTGGGGGTCCCACTTTCAGGTCCAATTCTGAAGATAGATACGGAGAAATTCTTTCAAGACGAAAAAAAGATGCTGAGTTTTCTGCCACTGATGGATGGCTATGGTGTTGGCAGAAATGTCATGGCGTTGGAGAAATAAGAATTAGCGGTGAAGCCAAATTATCAGTGTCTGACAGTGCAAAACAATTCCTTAGTGATCTAAAATTTGCGTGTTAAGGTTTCTGTGATGAGCAACTTTATTACTGTGACGATTCCGAGCTATTTTACCGAAAGGCGCCAACCTAGACTTTGGACTTAAAATCAGCTCCAAACACAGTAGGATTGGAATTTGTTAAGGACCGGGAAACTATATTGTTTTGTTTGAATAAAACAGGTTCCCACAAGATGCTTCCTTCAGTAATTGGGAAAAGTAGTAATCCGCGATATAAATCCATCAGCCGAAAACAACTACCTATATAGTACATGAACATTTCAAAAGCATGGATGATTGAAAATTTATTTTTGGCCTGGTTTTACGAAACGTTACAGAACAGTACAACGAATTTAAGAAAAAACGACTTGAACCAAAAACACTACTGTTTTTAGTTAACTGTCGGGCTTATCCGCCTGCTGACAGTCTCATATCCAAGGATAGAAAAATTAGTGTCATGTATTTACCAAAATTACCACATCATTTATTAAGCTACTTGGTCAAGAAATTATTTATAATTTTAAAATAAATTACAGTTGCGAGCTCCTTGTACTTTTGCTTTCCTCTGATCGAGAAGTTTCTGAATTTCTTAAACTTTTGAATTTAAAGGAAGTAGCCTACAAAATTGGTTTTGTTTGGGAGAAATTCTGATGGTACCATTAAAATTTGATGGAAAAATTGTTTTTTTAAACAGCTGATGGAGAAAATCAAACTATGACCGGTAAGGAACAAAACAGTGGATATATTGCTACTTATTGTGAAATAAAAGCAGTTAGGGATACCCTTGATGAACAAAAATTCACGGAAAATATGATCAATCAATAGGTTGATATAGACAAGGCAAAATTGTGCCACATATTAAAAGACGAAACCATCATGGAAAGCGTAACAAATGAGAAAGGGATGGAGGAAAAAGAGTTTAGAGACGGATGAGTTAGTGGTGCCTTTTGACGTTCCCACCGAGCAGAAAGCACTACACGGCCTAGAGACGGCACACAGTGGGGCGAAATCCCCAAAAGGTGGCCAAAATTAAAAATTTAAAGTTTTTATTTTGGGTATTTCAAATCTTTGGTTGGATAGAATAATATATTGGCTTTAGAAAAATGTATTATACCGATTTTTATGAATGCACCTGTGCACATATTACAGTGTTGAAAAGACGGTACGACGCATCGTAAGTGCCACGGGCGTAAACACAGAAGTAGATGGACCATTTCACATCAACATTAGAACGTAGCGATTGTACTTATTTAATTTTTTTTAAATGGAGTCAGTTCACGAACATAGTTAAAATTGGAATTGTAATTACAAAAATTAGAGCGACGGTTAGAGGCACAGCAGGAAATTGAACAAATACAAATTTTGCAATTACAGCCTTTAAAAAGTATGATCGCGCAAAAGTGTTTCTCATGTAAAAAACAACTACTTTTATAGAGTTTTCAAGGAGGGGTCAAAGGAATAGCTTTGATTTTTATATTACGTTCTGACGCTTCATTTTTCTACGTGTAGGTAAATATAGTTTTTTTTTAATTCCAGTATTTTCATACGTAGTTAAGTGTTGATCCATTCCTAATGAGTCATTTCGGTCTGCGAGTGGTACTTAAAAATAAATCGTGGAATCACGAAAAGGAACGGGGAAAAAATCGCAAATACGCTCCTATTCAGATCTCGTATTTGAACTCGGATTCCACTAGGAGTGAAAATTTCTGTACATACGGATAGCCATATGGAAAGATTAAACATTAAACAATTTTTTTAGCTGTCACTTTCGAGGTAGGCTTTCGAAGTTGGTTTTCAAACCTATATACAATAAATAAACCTGAATACAAAGCTACGACTCTCGTGCTCTACTACTAAGATTGGCTTAGATTTTAAGTTGCTCCTAATAGTCCAGTCATTGTAGGGGTTTATCTAGAAATAACTCCCTAAAAGGCTGTACTAGTACCCAGTAATATCATATCAAAAATCAACTCTCGTGCATGCTGTGCTATTCGGCCGCCATATCGGGAGATGGGGGCCGAATTTCACTTTTTTGACCATATTTCACCAACCTTTGGAAATATTTGAAACAAAACTGAAGACCATAAAAAATACATGTTTATTGGCCAAATATGTTTCCTATATATATATCCTATATCCTAGTCCTATATCTCACGGTTCTCGAGAATACCTTAAATCAATAATCAGAAAACTTGATATTTTTATTTTTGTAAGTTAAACACGAACATTGCGCTTAACGTAGATTGGATATGACTGGGATGATAAGGAAGTTAATCAAATACATAGTTGAAATAATATATATTTAATTGTTTTTTATGGATTTCATAATATAGTTTCCAAGAAAAACAGTTTTAGATAGACAGCAAGCTGGATTCAAGTCTGGATTTTGGCTGGAATACTTTAACTTGATGAGAGAGGCTTGAATATAGCCTGATTCCAGCTTGAATATGTGGTTTCAATCCTGTTGTGAGTTTCAATCCTGAATCAAGCTGAATTCAAGCTTGAATATGTAGCTTTAATCCAGCTGGTCGTAGAAAGCCTGGAATGTTTTCTAATAACCCAGCTTGATCCAAGTTGGTTTCCTGTCTGAAATCCAACTTGTACACAGCTGGAATTGAGTAAACAACACAGCTGGAATCTGGCTTGAATCTATCTTGCACACTTGACTAGGTCCAGTTAGATTCCCACATGCATACTGGAGGATGCAAGCTGGTTTCCACCGTTTTGCTACCTGGGGTAACTATAACTTAATCAGGGAATCTGTTTTACATAGTAAGCTTATATGTTTTCTTAGGAAAATAAAGAATAGTTCAAATGATATTAGAATAATTTAGTGATATGGTGAACATGGATAGGAACTACTTTTCCTCTAACTGTAACTGCTGAACATATACTTAGCAGAGTTGAAACACGTTCTTTCCTCTATGGGATTATTTTGCAACTTTTTGAGCCCAAATCGGTAAAAAAAATTCGGTTGCTAACGGAATGGGTTTCGAAAATTCGGGTAGAGAGAATAAAACAATTATCGGTGAAAAGATACAAAATAGGATGGCTTGGACCAATTACTAAAAAATAGAGTAGATTGCGTCTTGACGCATGAATGTGGAGCCTGTTTTTTGCTATAAATAATCCAAGTAACATGACTATTGCACCTAATTATTTCATATTTTTTATGAATAATACCGCGCTATTTTGGGGATTATTTTAATATTTCAATTTTATGGATAAATAAATAAAGTACCATGACAATTCTGCTACTCAAATCCAAGTTTTTGGGCGTATTAACAGCACAGCTAAATAATTAAATATGACCGATTACTCATTATAATAGATTCAATATTTCTTTTTACTTTCGTAGTGTATGGTTTCATATATTTTATAATCGGTTCGGAAACTCCGCTCGACTGTGATGAAGATATCTATTCTTACGCTAAAAATGCTTCTACCATCGCTTAATCATTCAGTCCTTTTTATCTTCATCATTCCTCGACAAAATCACATTCCAAATGCTTGGAATGTTCTTTGTTCTGCTTGTTATATCGTCACTCTTATATCAAGTCTTATGTCATTTTTCGGTGGATAAAAATACGCATTGTCACTGTGGATGGAATTAGCATGCAAAGGGATATTAGTCCAAAACAACCGCTCTGAGGTGATGAAAGATGGTGCACCTTATCAAAAAAGATCTACTTAGGGTGGAAATCTATAAGGAGAAAGAGGGAACTATATCATGGTTAATTATTATAACACATGACATAATAATTTAGCAGTAATTACTAAAGGGCAATGTGTATTTAATGAGAACATTTTGTCATAGAAGAAAAAAAAACTGATCAGAAAATAATGAAAAATAAAATGAAAATAAAAACAGCATGATACACTCACATAACGTTTTGAATGGGAATTTTATTTGAGAATCTATTATTCAATTGATTAATAAATTGATGATGCGTTGCATTTAAATGTTCTCATTAAGCTTTTTAATGTCTGTTATCGCTAAAAAAGTAGAAAAATGGGGAATACAAAAATTATTATTTTAAAAATTGAACTATATTGTAACAATACTGCAACAATATTATTATCATTGGTAATATTAATTTTTTTACACAATTTAACAGAACATTGATTAATAAATACAACATGGACAACATTCAGACTTACAATTAGTGGCGGATGGTTTCGCAGTATATGCGAGAGGAGAGGTGGTTAAGTACGGGGCAGGGTCTGGAGGAGTGAGGTAGCAGGCGGGCTAACCGGTCACGTTCGTGAAATGATTGCCGATCTGAATCCCGCAAAGGAAAGGGCGAGAGGATAGGGCTAATGGGAGGTGTTGGGTGAATGTATAGTTCATTTGAGAATTTAAGGCTAAAGAGGCCCTCAGTGGAGAAAGCTGTTTCCCCAGCAACTCAAAAGCACAAGACGTATGAGATAGGAAGACAGCCGGAAAGCCGGAAAGCAAATGTTTAACATATAAGTAGTTGATAAATGAGAAAAATATAAACAAAAAAGTAGAAATAACCTACCTCATATGAAAATCGAACCACCATAAATTGTTGCTTTGTCGGGCCAAAGCGCACATCACGTGTCTTAACTAACTTCCTCCTTATCATCGCGGCAATATCATCAGGATTTAAGGAATCTCGATGTTTTGCCCTTATAATTCATCAAACATGGAAATGTAAGGGTAAAAGGGCTCAAAGAGCCCTTATATACCCTTATATTGCCCTTGAGACTAAATTCTATACCATCCCTAATGCCGGGATATTATACGGTATTAAAGGTGCTAGCTTCTGCAGAAAATTACAGTGCTAAACTACACTTAAACTATTTCTATATTTTATCTTTCTTGCTGAGGTACTTCATTTCTCCGAGTTTTAATTTTAATGAAACAATGTACAGGAGCTCGATAGAAGAAAAAAGGCCACAACCTTTGAATACACGCCTCATTAATATGTGCCAGTGAAACAGCAATCGTTTTTCTTTCCTTTCTGTTGGTATATAAGAGCTGCGAGGAAAAGCGGCACTTTGGAATAGCCTCATCTCCACCGTTTCTAAACCCTGAGAGTTTTTTTATAGAAACTTCCACGAGGTATCAGGCTACCACGATGTGAAAACCACAAAGATGACCGTGTCTGACGTCACAGTAAACAGTTTTCTCTAAACTAGAGATCCCCAATGTGACTGATTTGGACCCCCATTGGGCTATGAGGGGTTGAGAGGGGTCGATATGGGTCCGGCGGTAGATGGTTAAACAGTTATTAAAAATAGCTTGTGTAATAAATGACTAAATGTTATTGCATTATATCTTACGTGTTGACGTGATATGTATCAAATAACATGATTTCTCGAAGATTGAGTAAAATGTTATTATTTTATACAAAGGTCCGATTGTCAATACACCTATTTTGTTTCTTATAAAAAATCGACGAGGATGATACCGTTTGCTCAATTTTAAATACACAATTTAAAAGTGGTACGAGCTTCACTTTTGCATCTCTGTTTATAATTACGACTTAAAATTAGTAAATATGAGTGGGAAGATAAAATGTTAAGAAGTTTCTAAGGATTCGATGGTTAAAAAAGTTTAGGAAACCCTGCCTTGGTCCCACAAGCAATACAATAAACGGTAGAGGCCCTCTATTAGGAGAGGTTTGCCAAGTTACGGAACATTTTCTATTGGCTGAGCTCTTTTTACCCATGAATCCCTCTGATTGGAAGGCACTGGACGCCATTGTTAGTTCATTCTGCCATATAATAGTATTGAACTGAACGGGAGGGATTACTAATTTGTTATTCAGAGACATTTTTACGGCAATTTCGCCCATATTTTTGATGAAGTTATGAGCTAAAAGACTGATAAATCGATTGAAGAAATTTGAATGAGTGTTTCTTAGGTTTTTCGTATTTATAAGCTATATGAAATGACTTGCATGTGACACGACCCGTTGCTCTCTCTTAATTTGGTATTTTATGTTGTAAAACTCTAAATTATCTCATTATTTTTTATTGTCCGATACGCTGAAATCCTGAATATATTATTAGCTATCTAATATGTGGTAGAAGTGAAAAGGAGATGGCGTGGTCAGGCCACATAAGTAATTCACAACCGCTGGTACTAATTCCGTTGTTATTGCTATCCTTGGTTGACTAATGAGAATGAAGTGTTTCATTGTCACTTATAATGATGTTAGTGATTAATTTTTAACGTTTTTTGGACACTGAATTAATTTTTTTCCGAGGATAAGCATGACAAGTGAAAGTAAGACTTCTGTCCCCTCTGTGAGTAGTACACCGTTTTCGTTCCCATTGCTAAAACTGGCGGGAATATAGGCGTTGGCAATGTTTGCCGCAGGTGACGATGATTTCATGTTTAACGCGTTTATTTTATTAGCATTTGAAGCAGATAAAGAAAGGAGGAATGTTTTCACTGTGAGACGCTCGACGATTTTCTTTCGATTCCTCATTTTAAAATCAAAAATATCTTCTGTCACCTTACTGCATCCCCTTCCTTGGAATGCTTTCTCTATTTCCCCAAAAATATTTCTTCTTTCATTTAGGATTTATAAATGTATTTTTCCTCTCGTTATTCTCATTTAGGACTAATTTAGTGATACCGAAATTCCACGAAAACGTCTTTCCTTCCTCAGTTCATTGTTTTTTCTCTGAGTTTTCTCCGACTTGAGCTATAATATTATATTACCAATTACCTACGTTCTGAATCAGCATTTCATTGTACCCATCGTAATTGGGTAGCGGCATAAGCAGGATCTTAAGATAATTTTCACTAAAACTAGTAGCTACTGTATTATATGACCCCCCCCAAGTAGCAATATATTATGAAAAACGTATTTAAAAAATATTTAAAAAATATTTTTTAATAATTTTAAAATCATTTTGAAAACTCTCTCATTTTAGGCTTGTAAAATGTTTTTTTCGTTATTTCAATAAGGTTTTAACATAAGTTTCAAATATAATTCAAATATGATTAACTCTTTAAGAAGATTTGAATTATTATTTTGAAATTGTTTTAGCATATCTCAGGTAAAAATCTGGAACTCCCTAGCCCACTCCCCTGAAACTCCTTTGCCCTCTCCACTGACCCTGCCTCCTCAAAATAAAAAATGAAAATTTACATTTAAAATCTATGAATGTACTATGACGCGATGGCATGCTGTAGTATATTAAATTAATCTACCTTGTATGTACCAAATGACAGTGTATCTATCTCACATGATCAGCTACCATACGGTTGTACGCTCATATTCTCGCACCCTAAATCAATAAGCCTGCGTCAAGAAAGTCATATATATCTGGCCACTTCTGAGGGATAATGTAACTTCGGGAACTAATTTTTAAATGGCAATTCCGTGATAGTCTGAGGAAATACCATTACATCAAGCCGAAATTGCGTTGCCGAGATATACACCTGCCTGCGGCGTATACTTCGCGCTAAACTCCACTACTTTCGGATATAATTATCAATTACGGCCGAGTTTTACGGCGATAGCCATTTTAATTTTGTGTTAAAACCTTCCTTTTATGATACAAATATTTTTAAAGACATTTTAGTCGGCTGAAAGAGGGAAAAATCGATAGTACTGTCGGCATTGCATCGTACGTCCATAAGCGGTAACGTATTGGGCGCGCCCCGATCAGCTAACAATGGCGCCTGTCGCTGACTTAGCCAATCTCTCCTAATATAGAGCCACTAATAAACGGGCAGCACGAGGGATCCCCTCTAGGGATTGTTGGTGTTGCAGGAAGCAGAGAATAGATACAAATAGATAAATGTATTTATTTTTTGGTGATTTCGAGATTTAAGTCTCTTCTTTTATCACACTCCTCATTTTCATAACAGGTCATATTTTTATAAAAGTCTATATATACTTATCATGCATAACAAATAAATACGGTTAACAATACCATATCAATTGCTGGGTCACTGCCAAATAAAAAGGAACACAATATCTGTGGTAAGATGGCTAAATATGCTTTGTCCGTTTTTTTAGTTATGCATACCGTTTGATTCGTCTCTGTAAAATCTATAAGATGGCAAAATGTGATATGTTTAGGATTTGTAGGGTTTGAGAAAAATCCTGTGGCAATATGCGATATGTTCATTTTGCAAATATTTTAGTTGGCCAAGAGCAAAATGTAATGTAAATTACTCTCCTGCTAAATTTACAAAACATGACATGAAAAAAATGGCCATGACCCGGGTATTTGAAGTGGAATATATAATTACGCTCATCCCTGACCGACCGATTCTGTAACATTGTAAAATGGAGCTATAGTCACAAAAACGGATTTAAGCCCTGTGAAGCTCAATGCCCTGGTACAGTAAATATTTGTTTTCTTTTTTCATAGTTTTTTTTCCCTTATCTTTTTAGATATTGTGCTTTCTTCATGGTAACTTTCATTAAAACATTTTCACCCATTTTTTTACTCTCTAAAGTGTTACACTCATAAATTCCAGGGAGCAAAGTGAGTTATATGAAGCCACAGTCACTAAAATTTGAAAATGCCGTTAGTTTTATCTAAGGGCGTTATTGCCTGGAAACTTTGCGTACCTCAAATAAGGAATTTCAATAATTCAACGAACGCAGCACGAAACTCATCTATGGGCGCTTTATGCGCCTTACAACTAACTAGTGTACAAATATTTTAGAAAAATATATACACTATGATCCGCTGTGCAAGTGATTGGTCATCATCAAAACGTTTTAAATAAACTTTATAACATACATTAAGAAAGAATTCAGTTCCTGCGAGAAAAATTCTAGTTTTGGGCAAGTATCCTTGTAAAAAACCGACTGCGGGAAAACGCCCGCACAACGAGAGCGTGAAAAAGATGCGAAAACTACTGACGGAAAAGCTATAGACTATTACGAAAATTAAAATATACTATTTACAACATGAAATCGATCAATATCATAAAAATTCGTAACTAAATATGTATGATATACATATTTAGTTACGTATTTTTATTAAGATATACATCTTGCTTTCCCGGCGAATCTTGTATCTTGTGGAGGAATGTTTCCCGGGCGTTCTACCGGGAAAGAGGCTCCATGTCCGCTGGCGTTTCGAAGAACGACTAGACATTCTTCATTTCGGGTTTTCCACCGCTCTTTATTCAGGAGCCCCGATGATGAAGAGTGGAGAAACACCCGAGAAACCATCCTTTAAATAATATAATTTACCCTGCACGTACAACACTAGAATTTTATTGGAAAGACGATGTGGATGGAGGATAGGGTAGCAGGCAAGGATGCTGGTATAGCGGTCGCGGTCGTTGAATTATTTCCGATCTGAATTCCGCGAAAGCACGGACGTAAGAGGAGAGGAAGGAGGAGGAGGTGCTGGGAGAGGGAACGGGAGGTTCCGTGGGAAGGGATGGCGTTGCCCACCGCGGTCAAAAGGGGTCGGTTATGGTGGGCCGTCGTGAATAAAGTGTCTCCGCTCTCCGAGACACGGGGTGCCCAAAGGGCCAGGTGGTAAATGGAACGTTACAAAAGGGACGCCCTTCCCACTTTCAGCGCGCCCACAAAATTCTGAAATACTGCGCGTTTTTTTTCCATGCTGGGTGAGAGATGCATGGCTCTGGAAAATTGTATTTACCTTGATGGGAATGGGAGAGCGCGACTGTCCAGTGTGTAGGTTGACTTGCGTGCAGACTAGGGTTACCCTATCTCTACCCGGTTATTTTAGTCTGCAACCCAAAAAATATTGATATTAAGCCTATTTTACCGTTGTTACGACGTTGAAGCTATTATATGTGAACGTAGAAACAGATTGATCAAGTTGATACTTTAATTTGTTAGCTATACATAAATATAACGCATGCATTGTTTTTATCTCTTTTCAATCGTACCAAAGAATACGATTATGTGTATCATAGTGTGTAAAGGTTCTTTTATTAAAAAAGGGGACAATTTTATTGGACAATTTATTATTCTAAATAATAAACTTAATTGATTTTTCATGTTAAAGAGTGGTCGTCCTGAGCCCTGCCAGTTTAAAAAATATAATGTTTCGAATGAGAATTTCGCATTATTTGTCCAATTTAAACCGGTCAAAATTATATTTATTTATTTATACAAACGTTTTCTGCGATAATTCGGAAAAAACAACATAATATCTGCGCAAGTGAAATATTTACATTTTGTTGTTTCACACCTCACACTGAATCGGGGAAATTCCGGAGTCCGAAAAGTCCGGAGAATCATCGCTCCACCCGGAGTCTCCGGATAAAAATGTTCAGTTGACAAACCTGGTGCACATGCCCGTCTGTAGCATACTAGAAGAGGGTGCTCGTTTAAATTCAACGGGAAATAGTAAAATCACTTCTGCATAAGATTAAAAGAGTCATTTCAATGTGATGTGCAAAATGCACACTCCATATTGTAAAACACATACGCATATGTATGTAGGTGCTTAAATGCTCTTCACTAATATCTCACTAGAATTTTGATATTGATTACATCATCCAAGCCACAAAGGCCTCGAAAATGGCAAGGTCGCGGGTCGAATCCCGCCTGGGGAGGAAATTTACACCACCCAGGGCATGGTTTCGTGTGTTCGTCGATTAAATAAATCGGCGTCTTGGCTTGTAATACATCTTGTAATTGGCTTTGGCTGTAAGATATATGGATTTTATTATTATTATATTAAAATTTCAATTGCTGAAATGGTGAAAAATGGACGATTTTGGCGTCAAAAGTGCAATTTTCAGGCAAAAATGGAGCTTCCAATACAATCACAAGCAAGAATTAAAGACGCCATTCGTTTAAATGTAAATGAAAGTTTAAATTTTAACTTTACATCTTGAGTGCCGTGAAACTGGGCCTTAGGTTATTTTACGGCCCTAAAAGGGGAAAATAATATAGCATTCTCTGAAAATGTTCTGAGAGTAGTTTAGAAAAAGGTCTTGCTAGTATCTTCTAATTTGCAGCACACAAGAAGAGGCTGAGTGCATAGTTCATTATTAATAAAATTTAGACTGTGCAAGTCTTAATAGAATGCCTTGAAAACTTTGTGCTTAGTGCTTAGCATCAAGTGCATGGGATGAATGAATGATGAAGTATAAAGGAGAGTTCAAGAAGGAGATTTCTCATACGGAACACCAAACTTAAAAGATAAACTTGATGGACAGGGAAAATTCTTAAGAAAAACGAATTCCTAATATATATAATAGAAAGCCAAACAGTTGGATAAGCTTCCCCATTCCCCAAGGTATATCTGATTATAAGACAATTAGATCAGAATAAGATGGAATGATCTGCATCGATCAATCTTTGGGTTAGAAATACTAATCTCACATAAATTCGTCTTTTTCCAGTGGCCTACAGCTTGCCGTAATGGAAAAACCGGTTCTTGGTGTTGGGATCGGCCCAAATTTGGCCCAAATTCAGAAAGAAATTTATGTATCATTTAAATTTCAGCTTACTCACAAGATCTTTTAATGCTGAGACCCCGAAAAAATATGCTTTACAAACAGGAGCGTTAAAATAACATCCAACTATTTCATAACATACGTATGGATCTTGCTTACGTCCATTCGTTAAAATTAAAAAAAAACTTTACGAAACAAATAACTGTGTATACCTTGAAAAATTTCAAATGTTTTTAAAAACTGACCTAAAACGTTTTGAAGCCTTCAATTAAAATTTTTAAATTTCAAAACATATACAAATTAAACCTTACTCTATGACGGAATCGGTGGTATCGAAGAAAATATATTTATTGAGCAGGTAATACCA
The DNA here is from genome assembly GCA_963573305.1 of Pyrrhosoma nymphula. Taxonomy (NCBI): domain Eukaryota; kingdom Metazoa; phylum Arthropoda; class Insecta; order Odonata; family Coenagrionidae; genus Pyrrhosoma; species Pyrrhosoma nymphula. The sequence continues at coordinate 140,547,160 of OY754329.1, read as the reverse complement.
AAGGTTTATTTAGGAGTAAGCTAGGTCTAAATTAATGGACGAAAAAAAGGCTTCACGAGCAAATTCTTAAAATCTTACTAATGAATGACGGAACCTTAATTTCTCAACCGAGTCCAGATTTTTTAGTCCTACCTCTACCTTTTTTGCAGCTGAAATGTCACCCTAATCTTTAGACTTTATGTAATCCTAAATAGCTTTAAGATTACATAAAGTCTACCCCACCACTACTGCATATTGAACAATACTAATCCTATCATAGTGGCATTTTCCAACGAATTTCCACAATAATCATGATTAAGTGAAATAGGGAACTATAACAGTTATTATTTATAATATTTATTCCCATACATTTTTTTGTCTATTTGTAATGAGGTCAAATCACAATTTTATAATCAATGTACAGACTTTCTCCATTTTAATCTTTCTCCGAGGTAAAAATGACATCAAAACGTTCATTTATTGCGATACCTCACGCGTATTTCGCGTTAAAACAGATTCCCAAAATCGATGGCGTAAGTGGGTATACTTCATTTACATTTACATCACATTTTTACGAATGATAATTTTTCTTATGATTCGGCGATAAAATGCATACATTTTGACCATGCAACGTAATGCTGAAATTGTTGACTTGTCATTATCGGTATCCACGACAATCTAAAGGCAGTGCTATGAAAACGTGCTGCGACTTTTGACGAGGGTGAGCAACAGTATCTGTAGACTCGTGAATTCGCAATCACAGGAGTAGTTTCAACAGTTTGTTCGAAGTACTGCATTATCATAAATTGCCTACAATGGAAAAATAGAACACGTTTAGTTATTGCATTTTTGCGTCACACATATAGCTTTAATATAAATTCCCATTTTAACATGATCTCTGTAAAAAAGTAGTTTTAGCCGTTGCTTCGGATTGATCGTCATAAACAAAAATAAGATTTAAACCGATTTTTTTTAACTTTCCCTGTTTTTTGTGAAATATAGCGACACTTTCCACTCTCGTGCGAAATAAACATTGGCAGGGAATCGTGCTTTCCCCCGTTACCTAAAGAGCCATCACCATCTCCGGAACGACTTTGCATAATTGCGACGCTCCCCTCGTTTTGAGGGCCACGGGAGCATTCGACCGCTGCTTCCCCTCGTTTCACCGTCGGGGAAAATGACAATCCACAGAAAATGGTGCTACATCGCTTTCGGAGCAAACGAGACATCAAGATCACGGACGTAGCTTTATCGCGGTAACGTCCACAAGTTTCTCACGAATGACGGCCCGGTCAGCCAGGACCAGCGTGTGGGGTAAAATAAATTTCGCCATAATTCTCGGGAAGTCATGAAAGAGCGTGTTCCCTCGAATTTATGATTTCACCATACATGGATATATACTCTGGCTGGAGACGGAAAGAGCCACTAACAGAGAGGCGGCTCATTCCCGAGAATAGTAACATACTCCCCCGCTCCCGAGAATAGTAACATACTCCCCAACACCTTGCATTTGGATCGGACTCAACCCTCTTATATTTGGTTCACTCACAAGTTTAAATGCAGAAACAATACTTGTTTTGGAAAACATTCCGGCGAAATCAAGGCAAAAGCCTGGTGGAAAAATTTACAAGCACACAAAAACATTCATCAACAATGGAATTGATACTTTATTGATACTCAACTTGATACTTTTGTGATAAGTTTCCGGTGAAATCAAGGTAAAAACCAGGTGGAAAAATTTAGAAGCACACAAACAAATTCATCAACAACGGAACATTCTACGATTTCATTTCTCACTTCATTGTCATTCCTTTTCCTCCACTTCCTTTGTAGCTCATTCTAAAATATTCGGCGTAAATTGCCTTCAACTTGAATTTAGCGTTTAAAATATCAAGAACTCTTATATTTATTATCAACGACTTAAATTGGGAGCAGCTCTGGGTGGAGCTCAGATAACTTCCTCTTTAAGGAAACGGTTGTAGGCTTGATTTTGTGGAATTTATCCATTACGGAAGAATTAAAATAACTTAGTTAACTTCACAAATTACTTATTATCACGACCCGGGCTTCAACACTTGGTGTCATCTTGAAGTGAAAATATGTTTTAGGTTACGGTATGTGTACAAAATCATGGTAGGGGAGGGGAAAGAATCGAACGATAAGAAATGAAAGATATTTCAAATCATGAAAAATGAACGGTGATGAATTACGTAGAATTTTCCACGACAAAATTGCAATGGGGAATGGAGTAATTGGAAAAAAAAACTTTCACAGGAAGGTTTTTCTTCTTGTACCTGCTGACGAAACATTAATTGACAGCGATGAGTACATGCTGTAAGCCCTGAAATGGGTCTGGATCAGCTTGTAGATTTTTCAAGTCGCAAAGGTTTATGCTGTTACACTCCTCTAAGAGGCCGAACATTCACTGACGCTTTAATTCTCCCGAATTTTCAAGCCGAAGATGGAACGAATACTTTCCCCGCATCTCTACTCAATTTCAAGTTTCCCGGTGAAGTAAAGAGGGGTGACTAATTAATGGCTCCATGGCGTCACCAAATGATGAGGGGTAGAAGCATTGCGTGTACCAAAACAAGCAAATTGCAGGTCAAACAAAAGTGACCATAGATAATGTGACCCTACATCCAAGGAAGAATGCGATATTTTCCATCCATTCCCTGGTAGGCGACGAAAGAGGTCAATGGGAAGTTCCCCTCTAGAGCAACAGTGGCAGACTTTATTTCACACCGTAGCGATAACAAGTAAACACCATGACAAATAGCCTGCATATTTTACCATTCTCGCGAGGTAAGCCAGCTCTTTAGCATCCTTGAGTTCTACATCCGAAAAATTTAAGCTTCCGTGAGGCAGCAGTAAAAATAAAAGACAAATCCGTTTCCGTCGTCCAGATGTATCCCAGGAGACCACTTCTCTGCCGTTGAGCTAGCAATGTACTATTTATTTTGGTCCCCCTGGTTTTACAACAACCTGTGCACGAGGCAGAATGAAGGTTTCATTCATGTGCGAGGGACGTATGATAACATCGAAGTGATTACTCGCAAATTTTCACGTCTACGTGAGTAGAGGGAAAATATAGCAAAAAATGTGAGGTCGTTTCGCATGCATTAACATAAATATCAGTTTATGGCCGTAACCTCTTGAAAACGCTTTATCGCTAGTCACGTCAACAGTTTTTTCCGAGTATATCTCATTTTAAGTAACAAAACCTTCATCACTCCATCTTTAGTCCTTTCATTGCATCCTTTTTAACCAAATAGATGTCTCTTATCGAATGCTTAAGGCTTCATTTGCCATATATTTCAGATTTTGGATCGCAATCAGCACGTAAAAAGTAGGCCAAAAAAGGCATAAGATAAAGGAGGTTGATGGATTGATATCGAATTGAAGAATCAATTTTGTTTCTTGGTACGGATGGTAGTCATCGCCTCTTCCTCATCTCTATCTTTTTTTGGTTCAAGACAAGTTGTAAATAAAACAGTGGATTTTATAATAAATCTGTGGAAGGAAACAAAGTTAGCATTTCATTTACGAAATTCAACTTCCACCTAGTTGAGCCTGAAACAATGGAACGCAGTGGATTTTAATTTAGAATAAAGATATTTCAAATAGATTTAAAACTTAAAGTTTCTAGTTAAAAAGGATGAAAAAATAAATACCAAATTCAACCACACTTTGAAATTACGTGCTGCTTCTAAAGCATTTGTAACCAAGTTTCAACCTACACTTTCAAGTAAATTCAACCCTTATAAGTTACGCGAAGATCTTAAAATGTGGAATCTCAGTATTGTAAATTCTAAGACACAAAACTAATTGTATGCAAATGATTGGCAGGTGTTGAAACTCTGTGCCCAGATAAAAGTCGTGACCGGATTCTCAAAGCTATCCATATGAGCGAAATTTAAGTTTGGAAGCTTATAAAAATATGAAGTATAATTAATTCCTCCTTGAAATTGTGTGGAAGTATAAAAATTGTGAAATTGTTACTTTCGTTTTGTGTGTACTATTGTAGCATCTAGAAATCGACTAAAAACGTCGCTATACATATTATTAAGTTAAATTTTTTTTATGTGGCCTGCGATAGGGAATGCCAATGTTGCATTATAAATATTTAATTGGAATAAAAAAACTTAAACTAAATACCATGTAGCATTGCTAACCCCATTATTTTCTGGGCCAAAAAGTAATCAAATTTAAGGGGCCACGATTCAGGCCCTCATAAACCTAAACGATCGTCTGGTGCTATCCCTTGAAATTTGCAACAGTCACAGAGTCCTTAAAAAATATAGCAAGTGAAACACCTCGCAGAAGTAAAATTTTAGTTTACATTTATTAAACTCATATTCCGAATTCAAATAGAAAATTACCAAGAAGATGACGTAATTTTTTAATAGGTGATATCAGATAATTATGTTTTATTTAAGTATAGGTTAGTGACATACCTATGATTACTTCAACTAGAATGAAGTTGCCCTCAGTAGCAAATTTACCAGTTTTAAAAGTACTTGTTGACTAGATATATTTCAAAATACTAATTATATAATTAAAAAAATAATAATGCTGAATATATTTCTTTTGCCATAATTTAGCCCCCTTTTTGGCCCAGGGTTAAATCTTTAAAAATGCCTTGAATCAGAAAGTGTGCAACAATTTTATAAGCAAATAGTTTTCTCAATGTCTGCTTCATTCTTAATTTTTTTGACAAACAGCACCACTAAGCAATCAAATTCGCTTCCCGATGAGGTTTCTCAGCCAAGCTAATAAGCCATGAGATACGAGAATAACATTTCCAGCACTTACCGGATAATTGGTTGGTAATAACCCGAAACAGGTCATTTGCACCCCCATAACGGGGAAGGGTGCCGCGCCCAGAAGGACCTAATCCCCTTTCGCCCCACTTAAAGCGCGTGGAGCTGGAATGGCCGTGCATCACGAACCACGCTTGCCACGCAACGCGAGGGCGGAAGTCGAATTGTAACCGGGTGGAAGGTGAAAAGGAGAGAGAATGGAGGAGAGAATGAGACCCTTGGATTCGCAAAGACAGCCTGACGGCCTGGATTTCCCAATCCCGAAATATCAGCCGGCAGCCCCCCTGGTTGTCACCCCACACCCAGCATTATATTCGCTAACTGAGCAAGATACAAAATAAAGCAATTGTTTTTGTCATAAAAAATCTATGCTAAACGGAATAATTACTTTAGTTATTGCAGTTATCTACGATACTGATGAGTTATAAATAATATAGAAATGAATTCTGAGAAAAATACTAATAATAGGAAGGGAATTAAATATTTAAAACTACAGAAATCTGAAAATTAAGAAGCATTGATAAATATATCAAAATATAGAAAATATTAAAGAAACAGTACTTAATAAAGAGATGACTGATATTTCTTAGACACTTGCATTAAATGGATGACAATAGTTCGAGGCCAAAACAGATCTTCAAATAACTTCGTGAAAAAAAGTCAACAGCTGATTGGATACAAGAAGTCAAGAAAGACTTGGAAAGGAACTATATAGAAGAAGAAAGAGCAGCATAAGGAATTATTTTTAAGGATACATGCTAAAAATGGAATGATTCTGAGGTAGAAGAGAGTAATGACAAGCCCGGAGTGGTCAGAAAAAATAAAATAGAGGCAGAGTGAAAAGATGAAATAACAATGGAAGAAAAGAAAACAAAAAATTGTAAGAAATTGAAATCAGCACGTGGTTTCGAAGTGGCCGTGGAGGAAATAAAAAAATGTCACTACAATTGGCAAGGTATGAGCGTTAGCATGCCTTTTTTCACAGCTGCTCACACTCACCTCTGGCCGTGGTCGAAGAGGATGGGCAGAAGCGCGTCAGGCGATGTGAGGTTGACCCGGTCACCGGCCCTGGCGGCCCACCGCGCACGCACCAGCCTGCTCTGAGCACTCAGCACGGCTTCCCTGCGAATTCAAAGGATATGGGATTAAGGAAGCAGATTTCATTGCGTCTGAAAGACAATTAATACAATACCACTCTCTCTCACTTCACGTAATTGATAGTGAGATATATGCCCGAAATGTCCGATTCTCCCTATTTAAAAAATACGGCAAATTTGACAAATATTTTCTCAAATATAATTTCTGCATCCTTAAATACTTCTACGACTCGAGTCAGGTGACAACTGATTGGCGGGCGCCAAATTTTCCCCAAGCCAGTGTTGCTCCTAGTTTTCATCCGCACCTCAATCGCCTCCTTCGTCAAGTGGCCACAGTAGACTTTGGATTGGCTATGTATTTAAGCATTGTAAAACGAAACACGATGGTCCCTGCCTAGGCTATGATCCTCTACCACTGATTTTTCTGGATGCCTCAGTCGGATACACCTTCAGTGTTCCTTAATCCGAGTCTCGATCGTACAATGTACACATCTCCTTACTGCCACGGGATCCAATACATACCCAGAGCCATTATCCCAAGATTGTCTTTTGCTTTAACAAGTAGACTTTTTAGTTTCCTCGGTGGCTTATGGATCGTGCTGATGTTTTGCTTGGCGTGTATTCTTAATAATTTCCCGGAGATGGTAGAAATTTATGGGAGGCAGGCCTTCGCGACTGTTTTCTCGTTGTCCTGCGTGCATCGCGGTCGGTTTCTAACCATCTTTGAGGATCCTATTTAGGGCCACATTAATGTCGGCGTAGCCTTTCTTTTGTAACAAATTACTTAGATGCCCAAGATCCGTGGGTAGGCTCTCATGAACGGTTATAATAATTATAAAGCATAATAAATAATACGTACGCAAAATACATACTCAAAGACAGAAATTCAACAGACGATAAATATATGTGTTTTCAGGCTCCAGAAACAATTCAGCATATTATATCTGGTTGCAAGATGTTAGCCATCACAGAAAACCTTTTGGCAAATGAACTGGTTGTGCACAGTTATTGCTGCGTTCTAAGTAAAAAATACTGGTTTCAGCAATTAAAAAGAATGCACACTTAAAAGTAAAATTCTACATCATTTTTATTAATCGGACAATTTCCGGTAAAATGTAAAATCAATGTAAAATTTATACTTAAATACCAATGAATAACGTCAATTTTGACACTAGTCTTTGGCACCATTAATACCATCGATCCGTCTAAATAACTCCCACTACCAAATGCCGTTTCATGTTATTGCGTAGATGCTGAAAATTAAATGATTTATCGAGGAATTGTCAAAATAACAGTAAAAAGGAAATTATAGAAACTAATTCAGACGAGATTAAACAAGGATTACGAGTCAACGAGAAAAAACTTCAAAATGAGCATGTTGTTGGATTTTTAAAACGGAAGAAAATAAGATGGCTATGCTAAATCGAAAGAGTTTGTTCGCATGAATACTTCAATAAGTTCCGCAGTTATTTGAACCTCACAGAGATGTTTTTGGAACCAAAGGATGATGAGTGACGCAACTTTGCTTTGGCCATGAAGAGCACTGAAGGAAAATAATCCACAGGCTAACGCTAAGAAGGGCAAAGATGCCATAGAATGATGGCTAAAAAATTGATTGAATTTCGCTTTCATTACCATCAGCAGTAATCAAATACATCTTTGTATCATTGTACGGTGAATAAACGTGGACTCTGGTAAAAGAGGATGAGAATATACTGCACGCATGCGAGTGTGAAGCAGAATGGAGATGGGAAACGCAAAAGTGTTTGGAACAGCTAATGAAAGGTGATGGGATGCTAATGGCCGTGACAGAGGTGAAGATGTTGGATAAGCGTCGAAGGGAAAGGAAGCGAATAGGCTTTATGAATGGGATGAAGTAGGAGCTATGCGTAGCTGAGGAACGAAATAAGGTGTGAAGAAAAGGACCTCCAGTTGTCAAAGATTTGTGTATAAATTCTTACTTCCATCCAAACTTAAATTTATCGGTAGATAACCCCATAACGATAGGTCTTCATTGACCTTCATCAAAATTTACTTGATGTAGTCAATACATTATTGAGATTTTTCTCGATAATTCATCCCAATCACCTCTCCTTCTATTACTACTTTCACGGGACTGTTTCGAGGGACACCTTTGCATAGTTCTCATTAAATATTTTTCTCCATGACTTTTCCTGGGCCTTCTTCCATAGTGATTTTCAACGCCAACTTGCTCTTCACCGTTCCTCGATAATGACAAATTTACACTCCTAACTATTCGGTTTCCGTCATCAATCAAGAAATGCTGTCATCAGCACCTTTGTAAGGAGCATTGAACGATAATACTGAGTGATAAGAAAATATATCTGAGTGATAGCAGTAAGAATAATTGGATAATAAAGGGAATATTATCTGAAATATCTCATTGCCTGTCCAATTTAATGGAGAATAAAGCTGACATTTTCGGTCAATTTCTCGTCTGTTATCTGGCAATGGTAAAGTTCCGTTTGAATGATGTCCCGAAATAAATTTAAAACCACAGAAATAAATTTAACATGAAGAATATGTAACAATATTGAAAGTTAATACTGATTGATAGATTTCATAGGTGCACTAAAATACCTTTGAGTATTCGGAACTTGGAGAGCATGCATCGAAAATTTAATGTATTTATATCATCTTAAGAGAAATTCTTTAATAAAATTTGGCGGTAATTTCTGTGGGGCAACACTTCTTGAGGGCATAAAATAAAATCGTATTAGTAAACAAAATCGCTTTGAGCAGGAGGAGAGCAAAAATCACGAGACTTCCGCTGACGCGTCAAAGGGGTTTGATTTTGAGGAAGGGAATCTTTTGAAGCCGCCGAGTCGGTGGCGCCCCAAGACGGGGAACCGGTGAAACTCTCGGTCGATAGCGTGGCCGCGGGCGAGTGAGGGTGGATATAAGCGAAAGGTGCGTCCGATGCCATTGTGCTGCAGGTGTAGAAGTAGCGGAGAGCATGCCCGGAGAGAGTTGACAATAATAAAAATAAATAAAAAGGGCTAAAAATTATAATAAAAAAATAATAGTGGTTTCTGTGTATGTGTTTGACTGTTTCTCGAACATGCAAAAAACACTGAAGCGAGTGAGCTTAAATTATGCATGAACATAGCTGATATAACTGGTCCAAACATAGGCCCACAGCCTTTTTGAAATTTCAACATTACGGTAATTTTTTAGACTTTTTAATGTTTACTTTTGGAAGCATTGGGGAGAATGGGGGGACCGATTGTTGCTATGTAAATATTTCTCTTTATGCGGAAGATAGTTGTTGTTAGTAGAGATGACTTAAAGGCAATAATTGAGACTTTTTTAAGTTCTCTTTGGGAAACATTGGGTTTATTGAGATTTTTACTCATATAATTATTTAATTACTAATATTTCCAGTGCACGAAGAATATGCGTAAAAGAAGAAATGGCAATCTTTCTCAGAGATCTAGTAAGGTAAGGGCAATGTCCTCTTTGAGGAAAAACGACGTTGGATGCTTTGAGACACGACTTTTAGCGTGCTCCAGAAGCCCCGAAGGAGCGTCAGGCGCAATATTAAAATATGTATGCACATACGTAATACTTCCTACAGCTGTTTTATTTCAATTAAAACCCGAATGTGGCCTCTATGGAAAGAAATCTCGCAGATACCCACTTAGGGAAAATATGCTCGAAGTTTACGGCGGTCTCCCCTCGTAAACCTGGAACTATTTTTTTAAGGTTTACTGTTTTAAAAATAAAAAAATATAAGTAAAATATCTTAAGACCATGCAAAATGCATCTTTAAGCAACAAATCGGCCAATTTCCACTTAGCAAACAAACTAAGATGAGAAATGACAAGTCATATTCTCTTCTGTATGAATAGAACTTCTATATTACTTATTAATTTTACCTCTACCTTTGGGAATCAACGTCATTTCTGCTAGTTCTTCATAATGAGTTCAGGCGCGGGTTTTAGGGGGCCATAGAAAATATTTCTAGACAAGGTTTGGAAAATAAAGCTACATATTAGGGGCCTTTTAAAATATTAACTGAGTAAGACGTTTTTGAGTGTGAAGGTAGTTGGCCTCATCTTACATTGTCTTACGTTTTGGGGGGGGGGGGGTGCGGGAAGTTCTAGATCATCCAACGTATGATTGTATTCACTCGTGAGATCGCATTTGTATCACTTTTTGAATTGACGACTTTTTGGTGATATCGCTGCAAACAGCGCGCAGTATCTTTACTCAAAAAATGTCCCCAAGAAGTCAAAGGTTTAATTTAAAATTTCCCATGTAAGCACGAATAGTTTCTAATTGCAATAACAGGGAGAGTATCAGCCTATCTTGATTGAAAATGCTTACCAAAAACTTTGTCAAAGCCAACAAAAATATTGTTCCGACAACATTCGACAAAATTATCGAAAACTATGACAGTAATAAACTTTTTATAGTTAACGGTTTCTCTTCTAAAACCAAGACCCTAGAAAAAATTATGCCAGTCGCATTAGCTGATTTGCGGACTCCAGGCCGCCGAATCTCTCAAGCCGGCAGGTATGAAACGTTTCTTCCATCACCGCACAGCTCAACAACAGCCTCTAATACCTTTTGCCCAGCATTCCCATGGGTGCTTGATTAGTGTAGTTATTATTTGTATGCAAAAGAATAAGTTTTTTTGTGAACTTATTTTGGAACTTATCCTAAAATTATTCCATTTGGCTGGAAAATAATTCCTGTTCAATGTCATTGAAATCGGAAAAAGGTCCCGGACGTGCTGCATCGCAATTAAACTTTTAAAATTTCAGCATTTTTGCCTGTTATTTGGCCATTCCTTTCGATAGCGGAGAACTAGATATTTATTATTACTCTTAACTGTTACCAACAAATCATTAGATATTTGATGCGTTTTATTTATAATATTTTCCAATTCTGCCTATTTGTTCCCGAGATACGGCCCCAAGAGTGGACGCATACCGCCCAAGTTGGATACATCAATTCTCTGCCTCTAATTAATCTATGGTAAATAAAATTGACACCACTATATCTTGCGTAGCAAAAAGGAAATAGTTATAATTCATGAGTTATAGGAAAGGAAGTGCGTCTCTAACCACTGATAACATATCTTTAACTCTACTTATCTTATTTCATCACATTTGAGATGAATAAGGCTATGGTACAATGTGCAAAGTAGTTTACCAAGATAAGTATATTATTTTAGTCTTTATATACTTCTGCGTCGTTACGGTGCTACTCATAAATAGGTATACAAATAGTGAATACTCTGGCAGTACACAAGAATAAGTCTCATTATGATAAAATAACAGCTTTCAAAGTTGGTATATAAGTATGATTATAGAGCATATTTTAGGTTAACAAGACTCCTTGACCACCTCTAGTGATTTGTTATATAATTATAGGTATCGTCTTCATGGAGGAAAAAACTATTATAATTTCTTCAACCGCCATAGATGTTAATCTTCAAATAACAGGCATATCACTATCGCCCGATGAAAAATTCAATTGTACCTTTAATAAACCCAGGTTAGAATAAAAAGAAAAAAGCATTTAGTTATTGCTAAACAAACAAGTTACGGATTCCAATAGAGCTGTCAATGCTAGTGATGCTCAATGATTGTATTTTTGCGAGAGTTGCCGCATAAAAATCATATGACACGGAATGCCAAAAGCAAGGAGCGAGTACTAGCCAGGAGACATGTAGAGTGGCATAGTTGCCCACGCATTTCACCGGTATGCCGCACTGCCAGTAGCGGTCTCATTGCAAAGACGATTTAATTATGCCTGTAGACGTTGAAGATGCAGGACAAAAAGTGTTCATTTAGGTGAGTGGAACGCCAACGAGGGCCTCGTCATGGGTAATCCAATTTTAATTCTCAGGGTTGCTCTATGCAAATTGAATAATTAGAACTGCGTTGCACCTTTTCACGTGCGGGTGCTGGTGGCAGTTGTGACTTTCAAAATCCTTTTGTTCCCTAAATTAGGACCTCTAGCACGAAACTGTAATTCAGTCGCAGGGTTTAAATGGCAGCTTTTATCTTCGCCATAACAGGAAAAAAAAGACTTATTTTCTTTACAATAAACGCATGACGTTATTCTCAAAGTCACGATGACCTCCAAGTACATTCAACACTAAATTGATTAACTCAACGATTTCTTTTAGTTTCAACCTTACAACGATAGATAAATTTACCAAATTCCAAGGTATTGCCAAGCAAATTTACTTCCATGCCTGTAAGAATCTAGTCCTACAGTGGCGAGTTGCAGAGGTATTCAATTTTTTTTCAACACTAGACTTTATCATGCAAAAATCACGGAGAGTACTATCACTGAGCGATTAGGAATTCAACAAGAAAATGACTGAAATTGTGGCGATGGAGTAAAGGTAATCAGACTACGATATAATGCGGAGAAACACTGCACCAAGCACTTCTTGGTAGTCTGAATTCCCTCCTCTGAATCCAGCATTCCCGCGACATACTATTCACGGCTTTTATTAGCCCATTCTCATCCAGAGATGTGTTCTTGTTACTTTTAAAATTAGCTTTGATACTGGGATCGGCAATCATAAGACTAGTACTAAGACTAGTAGTAAGACTTCAGTATCAATATTTGTGGCCAAATTGAAGGCATTCCCAGATACATGCTAATCATGAGTTACTGTCCAGTTAATTACAGATTTTATGCCAATTTCGGCATTAATTTCCAGATTATTTCTTTTTTTGACCTCTCAAATTATTAATAGTTTCTTATATGGAGATATAGGTCTATTACTAGTAAATGGGCTCTTGCAGTTTACCAGCGGAAGAGGTAAAGTGTATGATAGTACAGTGTAAACCATTAAAAACGAAAGCAATAAGGTCTTACTGCTCATGGATGATTAAATATATCCCTATTCTACACTGAAAATTAATGCTTGTGAACGAAAACTGTAATAATCTTTAATAGTTAGACGATTTTAAATGAATATCAGCAAGTAATATAACTTAAGGATTCTAATCGTGAATGACTGAGCCCATGATCGATATAATTGCTTTGGTAGTTGAAAAACTGTCTTCGATATATTTCTGTTACAATCCATGTGCCATTTAGCTACTTCTAGCATATGCATAGACAACCATAATGACTAATAAATTGCCAGGTAAATTATATCAATCAGGTTAAATGAAATAGATTTTTAAATTTCAATTAAGTTTTGAAAAAAGGGCGCCTTGTATGTTATCAAATATTGTATACATTAGTAAAGAGGCAATTAAATATTTTATTAAATAATTTGGACATTAATCCGTTAAATACCTGAAAACATTAAAAATATTTTCTAATGAGGTAAAGATTTTATACCAATTTCGCCAATAATTTCCAGATGGTTTCTTTTCTTGACCTCTCAAATTATTAATATTTTATAATTTAATTATTAATCCTTTTCTGTCAACGTTTCGTATATTATTATACTACCTCAGGGCTGTTTAAGGATTAACTAGATATTTTATAAAACAAAAAAATACTCCAGATGTACATACCATGGTTTATCACGTTTGATAACATTAGTTAAATAAAAAAATATACATGCATGTTTAAAACATTACCTCAGAGTCCCTTTCTATTTCTTTTAACGAAATAATGATCTTTGGTAACAATTTATTTGTTTTTTATTGATTGTTTTGGCAATCATTTCATTTATCGACTACATTCTAAGAGTGCTACGTAGTATTTATAGTTCCACACTCACAGCGATTGATTGCGTTAGAGGTTGAGTTGGATTCGGAGCCCTCTAGGCTGGCAGTTTATAACTGCTAGGAGAGGGAGTAGCGCTGAGAATGCCACATATTGAATGAGGATATTGAATCCAAAAGGGATCAGAAAATTTGATGCTTATGATCAGGAATAAATAAAATGGGATAATTAAGGGTAGAAAAGGCTTCATGGGGGTAACAAAAGGGGAAATATCTCCATCACATTAATCATTTAGTGTGGAAAAGCAACATTTTGCCATTGATGTCAATTGCCTTTGCACTAGAAAATCTTTTCTGATTCGGTTCATAACTTGGGTAGAGGAAAAGGAAAAAGGGTGGAGAGAAGTAGGCATCGGAATACTCTAAATGAATGACGTTTATCGATTCACAGTTTTACGTCCCATAGGACGGAGGGAGTATTATTTCGGAAAAGCTCTTCATATACCATTCCCATAGGAACAGGGATACTCCAGAAAAACCTCCTCCCCAGTCCGATTTAGAAACCCGGGTCCTCCGGATGACCGATCTCCACACTGATCTCACCAATCCGACCCAATATCCCACACCAGCTTTAGAATTGACCCATGACTCAACGCCCAGGCTATTTTATACACCTTGCGCCAGAGACATTGACCAGAAACAATGTCTTTTTTGCGAAAATGTTTGAATTTGTTCCTTCACTGCCCTCGGTGAAAATACCGTTCGCAAGTTAGCCAAGTTTTATCATTTTTCTACTACTACAGAAACACTATTTCTATCTAACTTTGGGTACCATATCAATAAAAATGACGGGGAACTCCATCACCGTTTACAGTCACCCTCGGGGGAAACACCTTCACCGTCACGGGGACACGTTCCTGGGTCAACATGCGCGAACTATAAACATACAAACAGTAACAGCCGACCTGCTCCGAGATGAGCGAACGTCGGAGGCTTGTATACATTAACGTGGACGCCGAGGAGGCATTTAATCGGAAGCCATGGATTAATACTTGGATAGCGTTGCCGAATTGCACATGTTCGGAGACAAGGTGTCGTCTTGGTTGGTTTTCTGAATTCTCAACACTCTGGAAACATCGTGAGTCGATAACAAGGAATCGTATTTCCCGAATATTTTACAAATTTGCGAAAGCATAATTTTTAAATAGTCCTGGTGCATCAGAAGAAATAATTACTGTACTATTAATGTAAATTAACGGCAAAACAGAAGTGCGGTCAGAATAACCTGGGCACGTGGCTAGGGTACATACAGCTTTGTATAGGGGAGGAGATGCCCCTATAGAAGACTGACGAAAAATGAAGTGCGAATAGTCAGAACTTCCAAAACAGAGATCGATTGGTATTTAATAAATCGTACTACTCTTACCTAGGACTCAGCGTGAAAATGCCGGAAGGGAAGTCGTAAGAAGTATGAGAAGCTATTCAAGGAACGAATCGCAGTATACGTAAGTGTACTCCTCCCCACTCTATTGCATGGCATCAAAACGCGGGCATGCCAGGATTAGCATAAATGTGTACTGAATACAGCAGGGTATTGGAGGAAAGTCTGTGATAAAAGAAAGAAGAATAGAGTTGGGAATGAGTGGGTTATTGAGGAAAATTGAATAGATACTACGGTAAAGATCATTTAAAGGTCAAAGGAGCGTACTTCTTTGGTTTGGCAATGTTGAGAGAATGTATAATAGTCCAATAAGGAAAAAGATACATGAAAGAGGAGTAAATGGTATGAGATGTATGTGTAGACAAATAGTAGGGGTAAATATGGCGGGAAAGTCTTAAGAAGAGGATTAGTTGAAGCTTTATGAACAAGACAGCATGTATGAAGCAACAGATGAATGTAGCACAGGCGAAGGAGGTGCGCCGTTTCCTTCTGGGAACTGAGTACTCCGGTATGAATTTTCTTAAAATTTAAACAATGTGTTACCCAAATTCAGAGGAGGATCTGAATTTTCCCCAAATACTGACCAAATATTTTAAGATTTGGGGACGAGTAATCGATAAAATTACCATCAAGGGTTGGGAATTCTTCCCCGCCCGTAAACGCTCCCTCTGGGTGAGGTTACAGGAGGTAGTACCTACGAGCGGTACATTTTCCGGAGGTGGCGGTCGCGTTGTGCATCCAGGGCACGCACCTCTGCGGCCGTAAATTCGGACACGTAGCAGTGAAGCGACCCGGGTGCAATTGAAGTGGGGAACTGGCGGGTTGAAGGGCGGTGGGGGATAACAGCTGTGGGAGGGCACTCTGATGGGTTGGCCATTTTTTCCCTTCGGATGACATACCCTCAACGGTTCCCGTTCCACTTTTTAAGCCCTCGTGCGGTATTTTTTCTCATTTTTTCCGCTAGGGTTTGCGAGACGGAATATCGGATAAGGATGGAAAAATCACACTACAGGAATAGTATGGCCGTACTTATAAGACTGTTCAGCACAGCGAAGCTGTGGATAAATAACATGCTTGGAAGTGCTATTACCCTTTTATCGGTGGAATGACACGGTGAGTTGTGTTATTATTTTACACAATATCAATGGTGTTTTAGACTAAAAATGTTGAAAGTTAAAACCTATGTTAAAGAAAGTTTAAATTTTGATGCATAACTTTTTTTCGAATAAAAGTTTTTTCTTTGGATTCATCAACTGATTGCCTGTTCAATGCATAGATACTGATGCAATAAGCAAGTGTTTCTTTATATCATGGATGTAGCTAAGAACCATGAAACAATAAAAGATGAAATAGCGTTAGTTGCATGGGAACATCGTAGCAGTACTAATTATTATATGCATTGGACCATGCAAAGTGGTAAAATACAAAAACAAACCGGAATAATTCTTAATGATTTTTTTCATGAAAAATATTTCACTACTACCCTTTTTTCTACCACATCAGGTTGATCTACATCCACTCCCGCAGACATTGACAGAGAGAGACCAACAGCCATGAAATGCTGGAAACAGAGACACTGAAAAACAGACGCGAGTAATTAAAAGCATGAACTAATATGTAGGTAAACGAAAAAGGCGAAAACTTTCAGAACGCAATAGGGAAATATTATCGCCTTAAGGACAGGGTTGAAGAGAAAAGAGCCAAACAACTAAGCTTTTATCTTGACATAAAACGATGGAGATTTAAGGAGTAGAAACCACCTTGGGCAATTAGAGAAACTGTTCCGTCTTTTATATTATTTTTTTAAACTCTTTTGATCTCTTTATTTTATGTACTCTATTGCCCAAGAATAGGAAAGACACCCTCACAGTTCTGGCTGCACACTTTTGCAAGGCTATGAGAATCACTGGCCTCAACATTTTTATAGAGCAACAGGGGTCGACGAGGAGAGCGCAGAGGGATTCCCCTCAGGGACTCAGCCGATCCTCTCACCACCTTACCCCTTTGTATAGGATACGTTTATCTACCCCCGATTCCCTCAACATTCCAATAGACAAATATGTACGGCCGTTCGTATAGGTGGAGGTTGTACTTAACCACAGATAAAATATCTTTCGCATTACCCGCATAAAATATCATTATTTTTCACGAATAAATTATATAAATTCATACTGCAACATGCAACCAGCGCGTTATTTCTTTCAGCTCATTTCAATGGAACCGAACCCTTCAAAGCATTTCAGTGAATGGAAAAGACACTGTTAAAGAGTTTTAGGTGATTAATCCCCGGGGTAGATTTTATAGGTATGTATGAACATTTAAAAAAATTATAGATTATTATAAATATCTTTCTTTCTAAAACCAGATAGTGAATAAGTTATTATATACACACCTACTGCTGCAAGTCTATATTCACGTAAACCAAAATATTTTAAATCGACCAACATTTTAATAATATACTGCCCTGTAAGCGTTACATGCTGACGGTATTTAAGCAGTTTACATGCTAAGGAACATCTGTACCGAATATTTAAGAATTTATTTAGGTGGAATGGCAGGCTTTATGGACGCACCCATCCGCTGCGATACAGTCAGGCAATAAGAAATATGAATAGTAAGTAGTAGAGAGTAACACAGTAACATCATACATTTTTCATGTGGAGAGCACAAATGTTTTTACTAATTATTTTTTCAACACTTCACACAAAATGCAGCCTCAATGACATAAAAGCTCCAGGAAAAGAGATGAATACGTACCTACCTTCTCTGGGCGCGTTCCGAAATTCACTGCCAGTACCTACAGCCTGTGCTGCCGTAATACGGAACGTGAAGCCGTACTGCCGCTGCTGCAGTAGCATGAATTTCGGAACGGTCGGCAGCAGTCGGCAGTGGCTTGAAATTCAATATGGCCGAATTGCGTTTGATAAAGTGATCTTTCAATGCGTTAATTCTTAATGCTAACCCTAATGGCATTGATAAAGAGCATTCTAATTAGATGCTAATTTTCATTGCCTTGCTACTTAATGCTACTTTATACTAATTGGTTACTTTCTCTGACGAGATTAAAATGTATTCGCGGAAGCTACCTGAGCATGGAGAAAAATACCCTGTTTTATTTAAAAAAATCTCCGTTAAAATTAACATTATTGAATTTATAATAAATATTTTAAATCTTGGGCTAACAAACAAGTCTTCAAATATATTTGTTTAGCCCTGATTTTCTTCGTGGCCAGTTGTACGAAGCGTTTCCAAGAGTGATATCGAAAATTAGGTAAAGATACGGGTTGTTGAGGGTTGCATCGCAGAATATTTTCACTAAGAATCAGATTTTTGCAACAAATTACGTTTCCCGACAATTATTATACATGCCGGTATTATGCTGTTACCACTGAAGTAAGAGGCTGTATAATTACGTGTACCAAATTATTCATGACTCTAAATTAATTTTTGGTAATTTCACAAGTCGCTATCATTCGTAAATATAATTGCTTCTCTACTTGCATCACTTGTGATGTTCTTCACTCCCTCATAATTTTACTAACGCTTTTTATTCTAGTGAAATATTCACCAGTATGATTAGCTGGTACTTCATTATATCTTACAAACTTGACAAATGAATGCGTTTTATTAACTATTATACGCTAATCAGATGTTGCTAGGTATTTACGTGCATCGAGACTTATCTCTCTCGCCGATATAAACATAAAAATGTTTGAAGCAGTTTCTGTAAACTCTTCTGATTTTATTTATTGACGTTGTAGATTTGAATTTTCCGCCATTTGTTCGATGGCTGTCTGCTTTACTGCCGCTACTGCTGCTTTTGGGCTGCAGGACGGCAGTACGGTTCACAGTGAGATACGTCATCAATTGGCTGACGTCATTGGTCACTGTGCAGTACTGCAAGTTGATTACGGAACGGTTTGGCAGAACAGCCAGTACTGGCAGTGAATTTCGGAACGCGCCCTATATCATATGAATATGTATAAGCTTCATAAATATTAAATTACCCGCTTTAATTTCACTGCAAGAGCAACTTAAGGTTCGTTCGATAGTTCTCGACTGACTTGAGGCCTTTAACCTGTAGCTCTAATGCAATAGGCAGGCAAGGTATGGCAGGCTAAAACACGGTCAATATGGAGGTTACGGGATAGCAAAAGATGTTTAAGGGATAATGCAGAGAATGGAGAAATATTGTATAAGATTAGGGGGTGAAGGAGGGGGTCAGAAAAAGTTACCGTAACCTGGTAACATAAGCGAAAAATAAATTAAAAAAGAAACGACATGACTGTATTTAACATCACTCCGAAACGCAATACCATCCAGCAGAATATATTCGCCGGGATAGGAAAAGTTACCGGAAAATATTACGATAAACCGGAATAAAAAATAAAAAAAATAATTTAGCTGTATGATAGGTAGGATTAACTAATCCATATCATTGCTTCAGAATTTAATGAAGATATAACTCCTTCCACGTCATCAATATGTTGTAGCTATTTCGCCCATTTTTGGGCCAGTAAAACTACTCAGGTCCTAATAAGGACGGAGCTTAGGCATCTGAGACATCTCTACATCAATATGATTCCCCTGAAAGTACCTCTATCCACAACTTCGCTATAAAGTAATTCCACTGGCTACTAATTGGAGGGTTTATATTACAAGAGGCAATGCAAGAACTTTTCTAGATCTATATGACTCTTTGTAAACGTGCAATTCATCTTTTTTCCCTTCCCTTTACATGGCTGGTGTCCTAAGACCCTAACACATCCCATGCGGTTGCTCGCAGGGTAGTTCGTTCACGTATATGTAGATATTGAATGAAATAAGTCCTTTTGATACATATTTGTCGTTTCTGTAACCGGTTATTTATCTTTTTTTCCTGTTTCATCCCCTTTTTATTTATGGTATCTGAACCCCTCATGCCAGACGTCCTTGCGTTGTGGAGCCAATCCTAGATTGTAGATGTACTTTTCTTGTCTTTCCATCCCTTTCTTGTTGACGAATTTCCAAGGAAACAGTAAAAAAAACGTCCGTCCCTAGGGTGAAGGTTGTTTTGAGGGTTTATTATCGGGCGCGGGCGTATGAGATGGGAAATATGAGTGGAGAATCCTTCCATTCGAGGGTTGCGGCTCCATGTCCCCCGGGCGCAATGGAATGACACACGGACGCCGCAGTTCACTCGTTTTGCTCTTGTTTTTACTGTTTCAAAAAACTTACTTTCGTGCTGAAAAAGTAAGCACGCTGGGACGTTAGCGTTCTCTGACGAGAAATTTCTTTCCTCCACAAAAAAAAACGAAATCATACCGTATGGATCATAGTTACCTATATCCATATTGAAAATGGAACGAGAGTGGTTTGGACAAAGCATCAATATTTCCTCAAGCCCAGAATAATTCAAAGGCGTACCAGATTTGTGATAAAATATATTACAAAAACAGTAAATTATTGCACATTAAAGATATTGCTCCGTAAATGAACCAGCAACAGCAAAATTTCATCTTCACTTAAATTAAATACGAATCCCACTATGGAGTCAACAATGATCAGAAGCCATTTCTGACTTTTTTCTCACTCAGAATATGGATAAGGAGACAGTTTAATGGTGATTCATCATCCCCTGTAACAATAGTTTTCAATTTTCATAGATTCTTCATTTCCAGGAAACTCAATGCTCAGCACGAAAAAGATTCGAACCAAGAGATACGAAATATAAATTTAAAATATCAACTTTTTGACGTAACTGCTATGCATTACATTTAATCCCAAATACCAGGATCTTAATGACGTAACCATAAAATTATTTTCTTCTATTGCCAATAAACTTACACCTAAAATGCCATTAGATTGAGTTCTGATCGAGCTGAGTCCAACTGGATATTTTTTCAATGGTCTACTCTGTCATAAATAAGTAAAATCATTTGATAATTAATCATAGGATTTGACACATTGATTGTGCATGCATTAATTAAGAATGTTGATTAATTAATACGTATTGTAATTTAAAGCTCCCATTTGATAAATGGCATTAGCTCTTTGACGGAAATGATTGATTCCGACATAAAATAAATATTTATTTGGAGCAAAAATCGAAAATCCTGCTCGATGAGATCGATTGTTGGGCCGTCATAAATAGAATATTAGCGCTTATATCTCCTGAATAAAGGACTCCCGTTGAAGTTTCCCAATAATGTCTTTGACATAGCGTTATTAAAAAACAACAGCGCGAAGGGAAATAATGAGAGCCGCATTGATCAGGATGCATTAATTCTATAATGCATAAATTCAGTGGAGATTCTTAAAACTCGACTTATTTCAATGTATGGGCGTAATAGACTTATATTTGTATTTTCAATAAACGGATTCTTGCTGTTATATAATGAAAATAATGAGATTACTCATGGCCATGTTTATAGCAAACAAGCCATCAATATATTATGCAGATTACCTTACTCAGATGTCAGCAGTTTTTGATACAGTTTAAGTTGAATTCATCTCAGACCATTTTTCTTTAACTAAATAGTTTTTTTAAGTGTTGTAGGCTATTGATAACACCAGTTTATTTTAATCATATATCCTGCCAAAAAAAATCTTCACTTCATCCATTTTATCAATATTCACTTCTCATGCTCTTTGCCCTATAATCTACCTCTTGCAATTTTCCTCAACATTTTATCCTTCATGCCTACTCTCAAATCAATTCTTTTCCTTCAAGTCATACTTCCTCATTAATGAGACACGTTCCTCTACCTACCATTTCAATTTTTTAATTGAATGCTTTCCATTTTTTCCGTGCATTTTTCCTTTCCTAGAATGTAACTGACATTTGCATAATAATGGCCACATTGAACATGTTCAGATAATTAATTAAAGAAGTGAAATAGTTTAACAAACCCGAAGGCGAAAAGATTTCAGTGAAATTTCCATTATAAGGAAGAAGAACAGAGCATGTTAGCTGATGAACACTTTGTCACAAATAGCATAAAATTCTAAATAAAAAATAGCACGATGGGTCAATTCGTCATCAATTATAAAGGGAACGAAATAAGCTATAGAAAGTTATAAAATTCTTGTCGAACGAGAAGCATAAAAAATTGACAAGCACATCAATTATTCAAACGAACGCCGAAGAGACGCACTCATTTATATTAAGGGCGAATTAGAATGAACGAGAGATCACAATGTGAATTTAGCTCATAATCCAATTAATTACAAAACGCAATGCAATCAAAGAGGAAATATCATAATCCCGAGTATATTCCACGAATTCATTCCTATTACGGATTAACTCTCTTGAGCGGGAAGAGGACTAATGAATTTTTTCAATACGGCCGCAGTAGGGGAAACATAGTAAACACAGGATTAAATAACATGCATATGAATGTCAAATTTTGATTGTAATTCCAATATAAATAAATAAAGTAAAATCTAAAGGGAATTTAAGTTAGCAAAAATATATGCTCAATTTTGTGTCGCAGTGTCACGCGTGTCAAATACACCACCTCTCATTCAATTTAATAAAATATTAAGAACAAGGGCATGAGTTTTCACTGTCGTTAAATAATTAATATAAGGCAAAAATATCCCATGCCTTTGGGATCAAGTTCTACTAGATTAAGTTAACTCAATCTAGTTGAGCTTTATATGAAAATATTTGTACTTTTAAGCGTAAATTACTGTCACACAAGGTGTGTAAAATGAACTACACTTGGTCATGTCCACATCAAATGCCTGAATTATTACATCGATCTCAGGAAAACGTCATACAAAAGCAGTGACCGTGGCTCACGCCAAGGAAATTAGTTGACAGAATATTTCCACCAGATTGGAATACCTTTCTATGCAGAAAACTGTATTAAACGGTATTATGCAGATCCCTTGCCATAATGTCGGGAACGTTTTTTGGGTAAAAATATAATGATTTTTGAGAAACCCACATATCGATTCAAACTTACAAACAGACTTCGAATCAAAATAACAGTGAGGTTAACCGGAGAAACAGCGCTGGTCACTTAGGATAATATTGTACTGAGTTATCTATTTTATATTTAGAGTTAAAAATCTGGCCTAATCATAGTGACATATCTCTATTCCTCTAATCTAAACAAACACTGCTACTTCCATTACACCCTCTTGCTAAATCATTACTATCCGTACCTATATACATGTATTTCTTCATCTATTAATATACGGTTATTCTTAACCATTTCTGCCGAGGTTGTTGATAATACAATGATGGCACGTACATAAAATGGGATATCTCCAGCTGCATTTACTTAGCATTAATATCAAAATTGCCTTAATGGCGGATTCAGTAATACATTAGCCAAACATTTCCACTTCTTTTTTACCCTTAACTTTAAATTTCTCCATACCCTCTAATCGCGTGAAACGGGAGACCGAAATCGACTTTTGAAACGCAATCAATTTGCCAAATGAAATTTTCCCCGCCACATTTTCCTCTCTTGGCCTTTTCAGGCACTTTTTGCTCTTAACTCCTTCATTCGGTGTCTCAGGAGTTCGACTGAGGAAAAGAAGACAACATCCCAGCTTCGCGCGGTGGATGCTTGTCGCTTTTTTCCATTATATTGAAAGCGAACTGGTTTACTTTACCCCCCAAGGGATTCACATTCTTTTGGATCGTGAATTAAAGAAGAGATCAGATGACTTTTCGGTTCACATTATTTTGTCATATTCTGTAAAAAATGAACTGATACCCATGCCCTTTGTGTGGCTTTTGTCCAGTAACGTTACATGAAATACTACGTATAATTTTCAGTTACTAAATTAATCGATCAGTCAACCACGGCAATATTCTTACTCTGTAAGAAGAAAATTATCTACCCATACTGAAAGCACACTACCGAAGTTTTGCATATATCGAGTTCAATATCCATATGTCCGGTTCGTTTTAATATCTTCTTGTCGAGAGTTCTGGGAAACTCGTGAATGTGTTAAGACCGATTTCTTCCTTTTTCTATTCATCACCAAAGCAAATCTATCGCAGGTCTTCAAACTTATCCTTACTATGACCAAAACAATTATACAGCAATTGTAAAACCTGGAGTTTTTTCCACTATCGGTAGAGCTCATTTTAAGGCCTCTGATGGCGTAATTACTATCTTGCATGTTCTTTAATCAATCAACTTCCTAAACTTTATTTTTTTCCGGCGTAACTTTGTAGAATCCTATCTTATATTGAAAAGGCAACAAATGCGAACTAAATGAATCTAGATAAAATTGTAATTCTCATGACCTTATTTCTTTCACGGATTTTTTTTCGTTACTGTAAAACATCATCGAAATATACGACATATAAAAGCAATGACTGAAAACATGGGTGCTGGAGGGTGAATTAATATTACATGCAATTTATATTGTAACAAATGAATATTGATGCAACCTGGTGATGTTTATAACAATGAAACCTAGCCGTGAAAAATAGCATTTTATGTGAATACACTTGATCTATCCAGGAAATAACGACGGAAGAAATGAGTGCTGGTGGGTGACTTGACGTTGCATGCATGTTAAACTGTAACAAACAACGATTCATGTGTGAATATTTGCAACATTATCACATGATTAATTACTATTGCGTTCACATTCAGAACCCAAGTGTTCGGATTCATAAATACAGAAGAAAGAAAACTTGCTAATTAAATATTATAAATTTAGTGATCATAATCCTAAGTAAAGCTTTCAAATTAATTTCCATAATGAACTAATCTTCGGAACGGGGAGAGAACTAATACATTATGTTGACAGAATCATATGGTTCAACAAAATTAACACAGAAGGAAAAATCCAGGCCGTAGCGACACATTTTGGAGCGAATAATCAAGTAAAATACAACTCAAAAGAAAAAAAATTCTTTGGTGTTCCTTAATTTTTTGGAGTTACGATGCCAATTCAATTTTTCACGGAGGACATAAGTTTCAGTTATTCTTGCTATTCTAGATTTCATTTACGACAGAAAATGCTATGATTTCTACTGCCACAATTTCAGTAGCCTCAAACATATTTACTTAATAATAAATTTTACTGGATTTCAAAAACACCATGTATTAAATTCAAATGAAAACCTTAAGTGCAAAATGAACTAATATTAATTATGCTGGCACCAAATACCTGAAAAGAAACTAAAGCCCCCGGAAATGTCATCCGATAGCAGTATTCATGGGCGGACTCTGCTATTGACATACACTTTTCATGTTAAAAAAATATCTCCAAACGCATTGCTCTTCCTAATAAGACCAGGCTATGGAAACCTCAAATAAAGGCTAATGACACATGCAGTAAGTTACTATCGTGATTGATCATAAAAAACAAAAAGTTTGAATTCATTAATAAGATATATTATATATAAAATATGAGACACCACAAGAAGGATGCAGTTGCAGGTGTCGACACGCACACGAATTACTTTCTATAAAATAATTTGGAAAATCAATATAGAAGACTTTCACTCATGACCTTGTGTGTATTTTTAATAAAATGAAAGCTTGATTAAATATTTTCCACCAATGAATGCTGACTCGACTTCACTCTGGAGCTTCCGAGTGAGGTGACAATAACGGAGAGAGTGGAGGAGACTATATCACCGCATTTTTTTAAGATACACCTCACAATGCGGAGGAAAATGAAATGGAAGTTGAAAAGGTTGAGAGAGGTTACGATGTGGAGGGAGTATGGCAGGGGAGGGAGAAAGAGAGGGGAAGAACGATGAGTAGCGGATGGAGAAGTTGCGGGTGGAACGTGAGAACTCTTTTAGGGCTCGGCTCCGACGAATGAAGCCGGATGAAGATATAATGGGGCGTGCGTTGAGGGATGGAGTTGTCTCGCAAGGAGGTTGGTTGGCATGGTGGTGGGTGGTTGTAAATAAGGTGGAGGCTCCAGAAACCCTCCCAAGAGTTGCGCAGGTAGGAGGAGGAGACGGGCGAGCCAGGCGAAGGGGATACTTGTGTTTCTCAGGGACTGAGAGGGATCTTCAAGGGTTTCAGCACAGCATTGGGGGGCAGAACCATGTCCACCAACGAATGTGGAGAATGTGGATGGGGAACGAGTAAGGATGCTCATCTGGGGGGTGTTCCGAGTAGCAATACCAATTAGAAGAAGAAAAAAAATGTCCACTCTAATTTTACAGTACACTTTAGGAATTGCAATTATAAAATAACTGACGCGAAATATAGGTATCATATAGAAAAACCTGAGCTAGAAAGGAACTTTCTTAAGCTATAAATATTCGGCTGAGGTTTTCAATCAATTATCTATCCATACAAAATTCTCAGACGATAGTTAACTCTTGTATTGACGTGGAGTGTTCATTATAAATAATAAAAATTATGGAGCACAAAGAATTGGGGAAGCGGGAGAGATAATAATGCATTGAAGAAGGATCTTCCTGTAAATCAAGTTCTCGAAATAATAGGACCTGCGTGTAGTACAGAATTATTGGGTGTTTAGGCATTAGGAGAGGCGACCGATGTGTAGGAAAAGAGGAGAAAAACCCCAAATAGCATTCCAAGCATGAGGAATGGCTCAACAATTAGCGTCCATCTCAACGGACGGAAAAATATACCGCAGGTGCTCTCCACGCGGCACTCAAGCTGGGATTACAGTTTCACGGAATAATCTCCAACACAGCTGATTCAAACCCCCAGGACGGGAAGCCATGTTCTAGACATTGAAGGAGTCAGTCCGGAGAAAAGTCTAGTTCAACTAAGGCTCAATTCACCAAACGAATCCGTTTCGCCTCCAGGAAAATGGAGGACGCCTGTCCTCCACTTTTCTGGAGGACAGGCGTCTTAGGTCATTTGCGCTATTAGGGACAGGTGGGCAGGCTATTATATGAAAAAATGTTATGAGAAGGAGAGAAATAAACTCGACATCCCACCACAAGGTCAAACCCCAAGCTAATCTCTTAAAGCTGATCTCAAAAAAAGAATTTTATTTTTGGGGCACTAAATGGAGTGCTGGGGTAAGCAGAGGAGTGCTTGTGTATACCATTACTGAGGAAAAAGACGGGTTTACAATCTTGTCTTTCCCTTTATTGCCATTACCTAATAAATGTCAAATAAAAGAAATCACTAAATTTCACATCAACTGATAAAATAAGAAAAAAAGATATTTTCATAAAGTCGTCTATGAAGCGTAAAATTCCTTTTCCTTATTTTGTGGAAACTAAACAGAGGATAAAGGGACAGCACTTTCACTTTGTTGCAGCCTAAATTCAGCATTGGGCATTCATTCAACATGCATCAAGATTAAGAGCTCTCATGAAAACATTAGCATTCTAGAGATAGAAACCTACTATAACCTAGTGATAATTAACATTCCTCAACATATGACGCTTATTCTTTCAAATAAAAACACTATAACCTATGCTTAAATTCGAAAAACGTTGGTAGTAATTTGAATTCGTCGATATTTATGGAGGGTCGATCATGGATATCCAAGATCAATCTCTCAGTACCATCTGTACATCTCCACTTAATCTGTAAATGGCTGCTATTGGTATTGGTTTTTCTCTTCATTTGACGAATAGCATAGAGGAATGCGAATCCGAAACGAGAAATTAAATAGAACGAAAGTGTTTTTTGAGAAAAATGTGGCACAGGCTAACATGCCAGATCAAGTTCTCCTGTTGTATAATTCGGTTTTATTTCCATACATTTTTAACTTTGATTCTACAGACTGACAATATTAGCAGTTCCTATAGTGAAAATATTCTGTCTTTAGGAGACGTTTGCGAGAAAAGACCACAAACCCAGACGGCAAGACACAGTAGGTGGAAAATGTGATAAAAAAGTAAACTTTTTAATAACAGCAAACACAATAACTATTTAAATTCATGAATGTTATCTCTGGGAGTCCTAATTCGTAAGATGCTTTTTCAAGAACTCTTCCAATAACGTGAGTACGCAAAGTGCTCTCAACTGGGAACTCAGGGAAAAGTTGCAATTCCTCAAAAAAAAAAATATCGCCTTCTGAGGTTAAAGCTCCCGCGCTTCAAACTACCTCATCAAATCGATCACCAGGCACACCGTTGGAATAACAGGAGAAAGATATGCAGAAGATTCTTCTTTTTGTAAGAGAGGATGATAATGAGCGGGCATGTGTATTCTGCTTAATTGCATTTAGAAATCTAAACTGGTTGCTTGATTTGTTATTTGGGGAGGTGACTAACAGCTGAGGTCATTAGCTCAATGAAAGAAAGACGGTTTGGCTGGTAACAGAAGGATTACATATTGCGAAAGGGGAAATGCGGAGAGAAACCAGGCGTAGGCGTTGCATCTAAATCTACAAAATACCCTGCAAGCCACCTCAAGGGTGTGTGGCAGGGGGTGAGTAGTCACCAATATACATTGCACTATGCCCTAAAGTTAGTGTAAATACGACTAATGATGCATTAGCATAAGTCGCTAATTCTTGACCCGAGGCGAAGTCTCACAAACATGCACTACACCATGGATATGTTAGCAATGTTAGAGGCACTGTTATAATTTATGTATTTTGCGACTACATAAATGGGCTGAGATTCAAGAGTTATGCTGAAATCATGCACGGCATGCTGTAAGTAATAGATAGCAGATTAAGAAACAAGTATTAGGGAGTACTACTACTACTACTAAGAACTAGACTACCTATCAACGGACCTTGATAAAAGTCTCATTGGCAGCTGTTATAGTCTCTTATTGTTCGCGGGAAAAAATAAATTTTCAATCTGTCCGTTCTGCAGTCTAGTTCCCTAATTTTATTCTCATTATTTGACCTACAGTAGTATGTCGAATTTCGTAAAATATTATCAACGTCGTCAGAGAATACATCGGTTTGGTACTTACGTAATAGATTAAGCCTAAATTTTAATCGTCGGTCTGAAAGTGATCAAGAAGCGTTAAATGAATCTTGGCAGAAGGCTCCAAGATCAACAGTTTGTCTTGAAAATACGGATGCTGATTTGTACCCGCGTGAACAGGAGCCACGGCCTGACTCCTGCAGGACTGAGTAAAATTCAACATGCCAACCCTAATTGAGAATAATAGACAAGCACTAATGAAGCAGATTAATCAAGGTTTTTATTCATAATAATTTGTCTCAGCTCTATGAGACAATTTCGGAACCATTTCTATAAAACTAATACACTTGAACTCTATAAATTCAGTAATTTTCTGACAACTCAAATAGTAAGACGTGTTAATTTCATCATTTGATTGCAAATGGGATCTTTCATTTGGAATACTTTATAATGGTACAAAAATCACCCCATGAATAATACTAATTATGGAATCCATCGATAAAACGTAGTTTAATTTATTATTATCGTAATGTTGTTCTTTATTCAGTTAACCGAGCTTGTTTTTAGTTTACTGAGAAACATATCGTGATAGGTGGAAAATTATACTCTATTAGATGATTTTATACAAAATCAGAAACGGTTACTGAGACAACCTCATATTTTAACGAAAAAACATTATTAAAAAAGTAACAATGGAGAAATTCGTTCTATTCACTGAAAAACTAAACAAAAGTATGGTCACTTCATAACTTAAATAAACGTTGGAAGTGATAACCTCAATCATCCTCGACATACTGCAGATAGTGATAGATTCAATCCCTTGAATAACTTGGAAATTAACGCTCTCCAATTATATTGTGAGCTCCAAGTGAAATAAAAGTGTGCTAACTCAATCTGTAGAATGTCTTCCACCTCCTAGCAATGTCCTTAATGATTTAATACAAAGAAGGAAATATTTCACCCTTATCTTCCTTCACCATTTCTGTACGCACACGGGGCCGCTAGTCCCAAACTTGCCACTTCTAAATTTAAATGACCGGGACGGACATTACACACACGTACTGGAATTAAATAATAGACAGGAAAGGGGAAACCAATAAAGGAAAGAAAATTATAATAATGGGGAAGAACGGGGGAAGAAAGGAGGTAAGGAAAGGAACAAACACTCACTCCCGTCCGTTACTTGTGGGTCTCCGTCAGCTGACGCGCACTGGCGTGAATTAAACCGATGTCCAGATGATTCTCTATGACCACACCACCTTGGTCGGAGCACTTCGATGAACTGGTAAAACAAAAACGAAGCGAAATATCGCCGTAGACACAAAAAACAAAAACGAAGCGAAAAAAAGGGAAGCAGACGGAAGTATGAATAGGGAGGGAGGTTTAAACAGAAAAGAAAAGAATCTGGGCGAAAACAAGGAATAGAAGAAGGAAATAAAACAAGTCCGTCCCGGCCTAAACAATTTCATTGGCCAAGATTGTCATCAGCGTTACTACAAACATGAGAATACTTAATGCAGCAGCTCTCCAAACCCGTCTCAAATAATTTCATTCACATCAAGTTATTCGCTAGTAAAGTACAATTATTGTATTTTTGTAAAATTTTATTCTTATACTTTTAAACATCTTGTTATATTTATATTTGTATGGTAATTGAATACAATATAGTATCTTTATTTGATTTTTTATTAGCTTTTGACAGCATTAGCTTTTGATAGCATATCCTATAGGTTAAAAGAGAAAAAAAGAGAATTAACGCTGTTGACAGGGCTAATCCACAAAAACTGAGTTTTAAGACCAAACTTGATTTTGAATTGAAACATTTGGAACTATATTAATTTATAAGAAGTTGTTCGCAGTTATCCACTATTCTTCATAAACTCGATTTCTCTTGGTTTTTCATAATCTATAAAATATATAGAAAAATTATAGGTACACGGAAAATAAAAAAAACTAGTATTCCACATGGGAATCAAGGATGGAATGAGCACATGATGATTCAATCACCATCATTCATGGACATTGTTTCCCAAGTTTGGATTTGGCCACGCCAACACATGCTCTCCATTTCTCTCGATCTATTCCTCTTGAGCCCCAATGCGAGCAATATCTGATTTAATCCGGTCCTTCCGACTATACTCAGGTCTCCCTGGCGGTCTTCTCCCATCAGATTATCCCAATATTAAACTTGTATTTTGTATTTTTGTTTAACGTGCTTCGACGGCTAAGGTCATTTCGCACTTACTGTCTGCCACGTGCAGACAGAGGCAACAGCACTCGGACGAATCGGAGGATCACCCCTCCAAACTCGAGCCGAGCTCAACGATGCCTAACTTCGGTGACTGATCGGGAACCGGTGTTTCCATCGTGGCAGGCCGTTGCCTAATATTAAACTTTTCAGTCACCGATTTCATTCTTCTGCTTCTCACATGGGCCATTAAATCAAGCAAATCTTTGTCCTCATCTTTTAGTTCTGTTTTATATCTCCTTCTCCATGCTCCCATTTCTAATATAAGGCCAAAGACTTTTCATAAAATCTTATCCTCTAATACGATAAGTTTTCTCTCTTCATTCTTCTTCATCACTCATGTTTCTGCACTATAATATAGTATTATATACTATATTAAATTACAATACTATGCTATAGTATTGTACTATAATATAATATTATAGTAGAACTGGTCTGAATGTTGTGTGGTTAAGTCTTAATTTTGCCTGGTGCGATCATACGTTGGACGCCAAAATCTTACTGCAAGTATGCATACATTTCGAAAGATTTGAAAGATTAATTCTGTTTTTGATCCTAGTTCTTTTGTATTTTTATCAAATATGATCACTCCAAGATACTTAAATTTTCCCATATTCTTCTTCTGCTAAGGCTTTCTAAAGCTTTAGAGAAGTCTATGAAAAGTCCGTGAAACTCTCGGTAATAGTCCCAATATTTGCTGAGAGCTTCTTTGAGAAAGAAAATCAGATATATCGTGGATCGCTCTTAAATGAAAATAGCCTGATGATTCGCTATTATTGACTGTGTGTAATGCTCTCTCAGTCCCTGAATTAGTAATAGCAATATTTTTTAGGCACAAATAAGTGGCACACTCCTATAACACCTACATAATTCTTTATCTCCCTTTTTTGTGTATGGGAGCTATAACTGCTTCCTGCCACTCGATTCGATTTTCTTTCCGGGTGTCGGTATTTCAGAGACAAACATTTTTTGCGAACGTAGACAAAAGTAAGTTTTCGAAAATTACCTAATATTGTACCTTGCGATGCTCAATTTTTTTATCACTAACCGAAGGCTATTTCCAGATTACGAAAAGATTTTTCGATCTTTTCGTAATCTGGAAATTAGAATAAAAAAGAGAAGCTTGAAGTTTTCCATAAGCACATTAACAGCATTCATCCTGACATCAAATTCACAAATGAGCTGGAATAAGGGGGCTGTCTGCAATTCCTAGACGTGTTAGCTCAAAGAAAAAATAGATGGAAATTTTGGGCATTCCGTACGTAGGAAGAAAACTCACACCAAAAGATATCTCAATTCGGCATCTCACTACATCACGGCAAATAGAGTACCTTTATCAATAAAATAATGTTTGTCTAAAGCAGCAAATATTTCAGTATACCGAAGTGCACTCCTTTCCAGGATACCAGGATATGCATAAGAGTAATTTTAAATGCACTGGGTACTATGGAGGATCTGGCAAGTGCTC
This sequence comes from Pyrrhosoma nymphula, assembly GCA_963573305.1. Lineage (NCBI taxonomy): Eukaryota > Metazoa > Arthropoda > Insecta > Odonata > Coenagrionidae > Pyrrhosoma > Pyrrhosoma nymphula. Next base: position 140,514,636 of record OY754329.1, on the reverse strand, counting down.
GCGGTAAAAGGAGAAAGGATATGGTTATTAATGAGTAGAATGGATAAATGTGGTTTGGATGCTCCTGTAATGGGAATATATTAAAGAAGAGTGATTTGCTGGTTTGGCCATTCTAAGAGAATGGATGAGAGCCAAATAATGAACCAGATACATGATAGTGGAGTGAATGGTTTCTACAGGGTTTAGATGGAGCCTGAATCTTCATTCCGGGTAGAAGGGTTTTACACCGTGTCGATTCATTTTCTGATCAATGCCTGGCTATTCGGGTCTGGATTGACCTGATTTTTGATACAGGTTAGAAGCAAAATATTTCCCGGAAACTGAAACAATCTCGGCGTAAGAAATAAGATGCGATAGTACTGATCAGATTCCCTCTTCCTTTTTCCAAGCTTTATTGTAGACTACATTGGAAAAACGGCAGAGCAGCAATAAAATTAAATAACATATAGCAAATTACGCGCATATCACTTCACAAAATAACAAGGGTAAAGCCCTAACATCTAATACCACGGGCTCCCTCAACGGCTTTCAGGGTACGATGTAATGAAAAAATTTGGGGAAGATATAGAACAGAAAACCATTTCATTGGCCCGCTTGAGAGAGGAGGAACGTTTTTGCAAAAGGCAGAACTTGAAATACATAGCTCTGCGCGAGCAACATGAGGAATTAGGGACCTTTGCAAGCGTAGGTTAGATCATCACGCTGAAGAGTTCTCCTAGATGTTCAATTTTAGAGTTGCTATTGTTTCCGTTAGTTAAACAAGAAGTATAAAAGGTAGGATACTGCAAACCAAGCCAGCAGGATTAGAGGTTCCACCGCGACATTCCACCTGTTCACTAGTATTACCTATTTAAAAATATTAATATGAATGGTTGCAAGACTTGGATATTAGGAAGCAAAGTTGAAATACAAATAATGCAGTTTATTTGAAAAATATAATTTTAAGGAACACTTTTCTCACCATAAAGGCCCACGGCAACGCCATTTCAATTGAACTAACGCATTTCGACTTCATTTCCTGCAGTCAAATGCTGATAACTCAAAAGTTAAAATGGATTATTGACTTAATTTTATCAACAATCCATTTCTGTGGAAAATCCGCTTATTTTAAACAGTTATCCATGAAAATAGTTTTTATATAAGATAGAAAAACATGATATTCCCTATGTTTTATCCGCTCTCGTATTTAACACCATGTAATTTCAAGTTCGATTTTGGAAAAAAATTGCGTTTATAGGTAGGGTTTTTTGTTTGTATAAAGTAAGGTACATATTTTTTCTACCAGTAGCCAGAAAATGAATTCAATGGCATTTAGGTCACTTTACAGTGGAAAGATGCAAGGGACTTGAGTTTACCCGCGACACAGACATTTTCATGTTCCCTAAAGACACCGGCATATTCGACTACCTGGATGACACGAGAGGGATAGACAATAGATTTGATCGGCTTCAATAAGTAGTAACAACCTTCTGTGCAATGGGTTCAACAAAATTATAATATTTTACGTGGGTTTCCTTGGCTTGCTTTAAAAGAGAAATCTCTCTTTTTTATCTCCTCTATCGCATTGTTGTTCATTTACATCTCCATTGTCGACTCTTAACAATCCAAAATACAAAGCATATAAATAATAATACATAAATAATCACCGTCGTGTAAATATTCAAGCATTAAATATCCGGTGCCAAAAACTTCCTTAAAGGTGGATTTACACTGCCAAGTTTCTTGCGCAAGTTTCTTCCCGCAAGCTATACAAGTCGGCTTGCAGAACTTTTAAAAGTTTTGGCTCGTTGCTTACAGCAGCATATAGAAGTGTGTTGTTGCCAGTGTAAACGGCAACCATTCTGGCTCTGCATTAACTTTTAAAGCATTTTTCCTCAGAATAAAACCTCCCGCAAGCTCTCTCAGAAGTAACTATTCTGTGTAAAGCCCCACTTAGGGTGCGTTTAAGAAAAAAATTAACCACTGCACTGAATGTAATTAAATACATTTTACTACAAAGTAACGAAAGCAACATTATTTGCTTCGGAAAATGTTTCCATCATTTTAGACGACACGGGCAACTAGTAGGTAACTAAATATAAAAGGATAGCGATGGGGTCGTTACAGTTTCCCTCCTATCCCTCAGTAAATACTTGACCACTACATATAAACGGCTTGGCGCCGACACGTAAGTATGACACATAGTAAAATGCACGAAAAACCTTTTATTTATCAACAACAAGTGCCAAAAAATTTGCTAATATTCATAAGCCTGATCCACCTTTAAGGAACTTTTGTTCCCACATAAAAATGGGTCACGTTTGCTGAATGGGAACTTTAGGGACCACTTAGTAGCTTAAATTACATCCCCGGAATACTTTTCGCCAGTGCGTCTGTCAGATAAAATTGTCAGTGGAAAGACTGACTTTTAAAGGTTAACAACCCGCGCGACCCCAACTGCAGTGGTTCGAGTATTACGAGGTAGATGTAGATGAAAATACTGGGGAAATAAGTCAATTAGGAATAAATTCAACTGTTCTGAGTAAAAAAGGAGAAGTACTGTTTAGTAAGCCAGAACTTGGAAGACGAAGTTCTGCGTGAGCAACGTGAGAATTTGGGATCACTGCAAGAGTAACTGGAGTCCTCAAGTAGGAGGGCTCCTCTGAAGTTCAATTTGAGCGAGGCTTTTGTTTGCCTAAGTCGAGCCAGAAGCGGAGAGGAGCGAAGAAATCACCCAAAAACACTAATTAAAAGGTATGAGGAATCCTAATTTTGTTTCTAGCACCAACAAGAATACTAGACTATTTTAGTATATTGGTGCATTTGGCCACCTATATAAAATGTGAGGGAGAGATACTAAAATAGATAGGTATTAATAATACTTTATTTTTCCAGCAAAATGTTTGTGCCCACAACATCATAACGGCAAATTCCCATGAATTTGGATGCTAAGCAATTAAATACACATGAACGTTTTCTTCCAATCACGAAATAACAAAAATGGCTTATTTATGAGGAGCCATTGTCACACACCCTTGTGGATGGTCCCGGGCTGCAACGTTGACATAGGTTTAAGTGACAGCTGAGGCATAAACCTCTTGGAATTCTATGATCATTTATAAAAAAAATTCAAGAAAAAACTTGGCGATTCCACAGACCCTACTCACCACTCCGAGTACGGACCTCAATTGAACCACATCGAGTCCGGTGCCGTGTCCTATAGGACCCATCTAATAAAGTCGTTTTATAAGGAATATTTTCAACATCCAAGTGAGATGTATCACTTCTAATGAATGAAAAATGATTAAGAATAATTAATCATTATATTAGTAATGCAAAAAATATTAACGCAACGCAAAATTCTATACGTTGCTAGGCATTACAGAATAATTTAAGTATTCCTCATTTTACGCGGATAACCGAAATTTAACTTTGTGGAATTCATCTAATTTTCTAGAATCAACTTTAATTTTATATGATTCATATCAGATAGGAATACCATTCATTAAAATACTCGAGTCATTTTCGTTGAGCATTTATTGCGCCTGAACTAATACGATAAAAAATGTTATGCAGCGAAATAGACTCTAACTTCGATACCATTCACCTTGGGCAGCAAGACCCAGCAAGGACACCATCCACGACATGACACAAGATGTTCGTTGATGGCTCAAAATGTTTAAGAATCAAAAATCAAAAGTTTTCCGACAATTCTTTGATATAATATTGCCAACTTACGAAAGAAAGCGACTTTGAATACTTGTTTTCGGGTATTTCGGGTAATTTCGTCGTGATGCTATAGTGTAGCGAAATTTACTAATGAAACTACATTCTGTGGAAACAATGTTTTTACTTTAAATCTAATTGATTGATGCAAATGTAAAATACTGGGAAATAGGAAGTGATTAAATTTAACCAGGGAGAACTTCGAAGAGGTAATATAAAAAGAAAAACGTAAGAATTGGAGCTCACTTCATGAGTAAATATCCTCACGCTGTTGATATATTCTCAAGTTCAAATGGAGCGAGGCTCTTGTTTGCCTGAGAGCTGAGGCAGGAGCAGAGCGGGCGGGCGAAGATCTTGACTGGGTGAGGAGTGAATTTCGGCGGCAGGCGGGGGGGCACTGTGGGGTGGTGTGGGTGGGTTACCCAGGGGCTCAGGGGAGGGGGTGGAAGGCATCAAGGGGGAGGGAAGGAAGAAGAGACAGACTAGAATGAGGGGGGTAGGATGTCCAGCTGGCCCGATTACGGAGGGAGGCGAGCGGTAATCAATAGATTGGCCATTTGTCTAGCGCGCCATATCTTGATCTAGCCTCCATTACATCCAGGCGGACGCCTCGAGGGAGGGGCGTCGCGGCGGCCGCAAATTCTGGGGAACACGTAAACCTGCGTCGGTTATGAGAGCAAGGTTTATGCACACGTAAAGCTCACTGCACGCTCGGTTTCTCCGGTCTGGCCACCTCGAATACTCTAGTTTTATCTGCACCTGGAGGAAAAAACGGCCGCAAAGTCTTTCATTACGTTGCGAAATTCCCCGATGTATGGAGGAGGGAATTAGTGGCGGACACCAGAATGAGAAAGAGAAAACTGGGGTGTAATTGATGAGATTGTACTCTTTTAGACATCTGGAATATGTGAATCACAGAGGAAATGCATTTCCCTTTTGAGATTCTTTCAATTGATAGGTAGGTAATATGGAACTATTACAGCAACCATCCAATCTCTGGTTAATGTAAGCTTAAAAGGCTACTACTTATGACTACCAGGGATTAAGTTGGGGTGGAGACTAGAGTACAGGTTTTCCAATACACGTGTCAGGGTTCAAAAACCGGCAGTGCAGAGATTTTTCTTTTTCATACCGATCCCTTTTTCTGTGCCATGTATAGAGCACTGAAAGTGTAGTACTCCGTCCTTAGTATGGGATGTTTGACGCATTGACGCCTTTCCTTGATAATAAGCTAAAGCAGACAGTTTTTCCGTACCCGCGTCCTATTTCCTAGCATTCTTGCCCATACCATCCTATCCTAAATGGCAAAAATTGACTGCAGTTGTCGGTCACCCCCTTAAAATTACAAACTGACCCATCATGAATTTCCTGTCCACCTTTAGGTTTTAATGAGCTCCTCATACTTACCCTTCAAGTCTTGCCGAAGTCAACGCCAATTTAAGATGGATTGTCGATTTTTAGCGAGTTAAAGTAAAATTGTTGAAGTAGAAAGCAGTTATGCAATTATCATTACAGTGCAAAGCTTGTTTGCTGAGTAGACGATTTTTAAGGACAGCGAAGCATGGATAGAGAGGGAATAAGGGATAAAGCGTATAAGATGAAGTATAAGACAGATGACATCTGTTTAAATTGAGGTATTGGTCGTGGTTAGTTTTTTTGTGGACGGAGGTGATGAACTTACTGTCCTAAATTTGGATATTTTATCCAGAAAGGTTATAATGAGTCAGAAAAGGAATATGTGAAGGAAAATGAGAATGAAGAGTAGAATGTGGAAATGAAATAAGGTAAAGAATCAAGGCCGTGAGGCCAGGGGACGAATATGACGTCAATATAGGCAGCCAGAAGAGAGGTTTAAGTGTTTGTTTTTTCAATAAAGTGGTTTCGAGATGGCCCATGGACAGTTTGGCATAAAAGGTAGAGTACCCATGAGTACCATGGTGGTACGTACCCTTTTGTTTGAGAGAAAATTTGACTGTTAAAGAAGGCATATTTTTTCAATACAATTTCGGCCACGCGGATGATAAATTTTGTGGAGTGAAAGTGTGGTTTTGGGCGTTGGGATAAGTAAAATTTTAATGAGTGTATGCCTTCAGCGTGAGGAATGGACGTATAAAGGGAGGTAACGTCTATAGTAGCCAGGAGTAAAGTGGTATTAAGGGGGATAGAGACGGCGTGGAGAAGGTCGAGGAAGTGGTATGAATCTTCGATGAAAGAGATATGAGTAGGGGTTTTTGGTAATGGTCAACTATTGCTAAGATCCACTTTGATGCTGATGATGGAGACTATTGGGAGACCGGGATTGTTGGTTTTGTGCAGTCTCGGGAGCATGTAAAAATGCGAAATTTTGAAAGGAGGGGGTGAGAGTTAGGCAATGTCAGATGGGGACAGGCCTTGATGTGGGCCGAACTCCTGGAGGAATGATAAGATTTCATTTAGAAAATCATAATTAGGATCGTGAGGAAGAGGGGTGTACGAGGAGGAATATTTTAGTTGCCGTAGACCTTCAGCTATGCAGATTTGCTAGTCAATAATGACAGCTGTAGATCCCATATCTACCTTGGTGATGATCCTAAATCAACTATTTTCTTCTGTGGTACGAAACCTGTCTCGCAGACGCACCATCCTGCTATGAAAAACTTCCCACAATCCACATCCTACCTTTAATTTGATCTCTCTTTACCCTTCACGAAGCTCACACTTCCCCACCCCTCTCGAGCATCCTCCCTCTTAATAAGCAAACCTAACCTTGCCTCCCTTCTTAATCTCCCTCGCCCTTCATGCGATGCGACGACCCGGTTTTCACACAGCGTCTCCCTCAGACGTGAATACCCCAGCCCCGTTCCACTCCTGCTGCCGACCGCGAGGAAACAAACCTTAGCCGCAAAGTAAAAATAATACCATATTCGGTGGTCTATCCGAAACGGGGTTTCAGAAATAAAAATATTGCTCTGTTCCTTCACGAACCCCATGGGTATGTAATACTCGCACATTCATGGTGAAGGTCAATGTCTATTCCATGGCTCTTCTGTGGATTCCTTCTAAGTTTTGGTAAAAATAAAGCCACACCGCGAAGGTAAAGTGAGACAGTGTTCAAAGAGTCCGCACCCAGGTTTGAACTCCTGACCTTATTACCCGTAGATGAAGCTCTTCCCTCTGGGCTGCTGCGTCGACTAATAATAATCCGCGTCAAGTGGTGCTTTTTATTCTCCGAAAAAAACGAACTCAAACGATTCTTTAGCAAACTTGAATAATTTATATTTCCTTGAATTTTAATATTAGATTTCAGAAATTGGCTTACATGCAAGCATGAACTAAGAAATTCAATGACTTTTCAATTGTCCATCTCGAGTGTGCTAGCGCCGAATGTTAATTAATGAATGAAAAAGTGTTTAGGTCTCGGCAATATTTTAAATGAAAAATTTACCCGCTTTTGGTTAGTGATACTTTTGGCAAGAATTGTATTTCACTGGGTTTTATATATATTGGTGTAAAACACTCGGGACAAACGTCAAAATGTTGATTGTAATGTTTAGTATCCCTCGATAGAAGTTTGAGGCGTATAAAAATGACATTCATCCACAGTTATTTTCTACTAACAAAAAAATTTTTATTTTGGGTAACATATAATCTCAAGATAACAAAATAATTGTGTCCATAAAAAAAGTTAATTTATCCTATACTTTCTTAGGTTTCCATTGAGATCAACATTTAAAAAGGGTTGACAGTATTTAAAAATATGGCAAGTATGTATATAATTACATACTTTTCTATGACTTCGGACTTCGACTGGGTACTGGGAGAAAGAAACTGTAAGGAAATATCGCGAATGTGAACCCTATTAGTATCCCTATTATGCGATGCGCAAAATCTATTTTCATTCATATGGAGTTTGAATATTCGCGGTTGCAACTGGCTTTCTCAGTGTTGTAAAGTTTTCGAAGGAAGAGCGATTTCAATAAGTTCCCGAGTACACCGAATCCAGACGTCAATGAGTTCTGGGCTAATGTTTTCCGCTACTGTACATATATGACACGTTATTTAATTCATACGTGTTTGAATTAGGGAAACATGCTTCCCCCCTTCCTAGTTGTTGGCGAATAAATGTTCGAAAGGGACGAAATCATTTAAGTTAATAATTATAAGTATGTAATTTTATATACCTACCTAGCTCATTTTTTCATCATATCGTAAAATGCACATATACAACAAGATTACTTATGTCCATTAATGGCAACGATTTAGTGATGATTCAGGCTTGTGAACGAATGATGTTTTTTAAAACTAAAATATAATAAATAATGATGTCTTTCTACTAATGAGAGTTCCGCTGGCTGGTACAAGGTGCTCTGCAAGTGCGTAGGTTATAAAATGCGAATGAGGTAAAGCGTAGAACTCATAAATAGATAAAGGAACTTTTTCCCCTTTTGTTTTCCAAGAAGAGTGAACGCAAAGCCACATTTATTGATAACAATATCAATAACATTTGAATGTTCGGTGAGTATTGTTTGAAAATAATATGTTTGTGTCGATTTTGTATTATCAATAGTTACCGACGCCCAGCGCATGTCAAATTATTACAGGAATATGTATTAATAATGTGTATTAATTATTATCTCGTTTTAAACATCATATTTAGAATTGTAGAAGGATAAGTTACATTGTTGTTAATAATCTACTATTTTTTGAGTCTAAAACTTCGCCTTCTAAACTTTGAAGAGTTTTCTATTAGGCTTGCTGAAGCAGAGCCATTCCTGGAAATGATGACAGATCTAGGCAGTAAATGGTCTAGGCAGGAGCTTTGGGAGCCCAAGCACAAGAATGATACTTAAACATGTCTTTATTAAAGGGTTGTGGGATGTTATATCAATAGACAAACGGTTTTTGGGGCGATATTTGGACTAGGTAGTCCCATCTTTCACCAAATCAGTCATCAACGTTACATACGCGAGAAATAATTTTAAAAGTTTTTGATTTTTTTTAAAATATCAATTAATTACTTCCAAATTTGGAACTCAATAAAATATGCTTGCATATAAAAAAGAACAAAAAATAAATTATGTATGTGAGCACTAAGTGTACGTGAGGAAAAAACGTTACAAACATTTTACCGCATTCATGGGAGGTTTCGCGAGGAGGGAGATGACCCTTCAACTTTTATAAAGTCATCAACTTTTGCAGGGAAGTAAACACTTTGATCCTTATTTGAGAATGACTATAGACTTGGATGGCTACTTTCGACCTTTTATTGTATAATATCCTGATATTTTTTCAAAATCATTACAAAAGGGGAAGAGAAAAGGAGTGGGAATTCTGGACGCCGCGCCGTGAAGGTGGATAGGGGGAGCTATGATAATATCGGGATGGGGATAAAGTAGACGGCAATCCGATTTATTTAAGAACTTTTACAAATCCCAGAATAAAATACTCTCTCAACACACACACATAACCTGGATTTCGGCGCTGACAGCCACCCACCCCCCCCTCCAGTCGTTTTGTGGTACATATACAGGTTGTCCGCCTTGCTTCGACACCTGATGATGGTTCTCAGCGCCGAAAACCGGGTCGTGAGTGTGTGTATTTTATTGTGTGGTATGTAAAAGTTTTTGAAAATCAATTTACAGAATGGATTTCCACAAAGTTAATTGTGAACACATATTTAGACAGTGAACACTTGACCAGGCTTGACTTCTGGACCAAATAGTATTTGAATGGACCAATAAATCTGAGGGCAAGAGGTGGGCGGGAAATGTAACTGACCCAGAAAACTCCCGATGGTAAAATAGCTTGAAAATGAAAAAAAAATATTTTTCTTCACATAATTTTTAAAAACTTAGCAGACAAGTTACAAATTACTATCCCACATACATAGAGCGGAGATTTGGTTCTTTTTATCATTTGTGATAAACTCAAAATATATGTGAATTTGCCGATTATTTGCGAAATTACTGTATACCTACTAAATGATACGATAATTTTTGACATTTTTAACTATAAATTTTCTAGTCATTTATTTCAGGTTTATACCAAAATACTAACAAACGAAAAATTAATAATCAAAAATGCTACTAAATGCTAAATGTACAAACCATTATGCTAAAAACTTCTTTTACAAATTATTAATTCACCATAACAACGATCTACCACAATCCATATTACTTATGCCGATGAACCTTAGGCAGTTCGACATTTGTACAACAGAGAGCGCCGCTAAATGTAATACCCACCAAAGAGTTTTAATTTACATTGCTCCAAGGACTATATCACAGGTAACGCTAAAAAGAGTACTTATAGCAGTAAAATAAGACTCTAATCAGCTAAAGGTTACTCCAACAAGAATAGAAGTACTCATGCAAGAAAATATACTTTAAAACATTTACCTCATTCACAAACTCTGATTGCAAATTTGTTTAAAAAATTGAATTCTCCAATTATTAATAATTTTGAAGAGTAAACACATCACCAGTATTTAATACTCAACTTCGTAACTTTACGAAGTTGTATACTGTTCAGCTGCTAAAGGAAGTAGACAGAATATTCTTCATTGCAGAAAAATGACATTGATGTTAAATCATGAAAGTGCACGGGAAACAATTGTATTTACCATCGGGACAATGTTGACGACGAAAATTACTCGTATAAATGCCTCGACAACATTAAATGTGGTGATAATAATTTGGAATCTTCACTGTATGTCTATGAATAAGTGTCTCATAATAGCTGTCCTCATTATCACGTGAATGTTTCCGTGACCAGTGAGTGTTTTCCTGGAATGCACCACTGATAATAGCCATACATATCAAATATACTTTTTAGATGCATGGGATGTTTCACCGTTTATAGTTCATGCACTCTACCACCACAAAGGTTATAACGTAGCCTTTCTTATGCTAAGTAAACACTCTAATTGAGCATTAGGGATTAAAGTTTGACATAAAAAAATAGATACTAACACATGGATACATGTAGCATTATGAAAAAACAAAATAATCGATGTACCAAAGTGTAAGATATCTGGAAACGAACTATATGAGAGCAAGCAAATGAATTATTATCAATAGCAGTCATAAATTCGAGGATTGATGAGTTTCAACTCAATTTTCTGTAAATACCTACATTCAATTCCTACATATTTTGTAACTTTTGACCTTCGTCAATATTTAACAGATATTATTTCATCCAATGACAGTTTTTCACATTATTTTATACATTCATTATTGTTTTCCAGAAACTTGCCGTGCCAAGTAACGTTTCCTAAGAATGTTGTATTTCCTAAAACGAAATGCATTCATTGAACTATTCGTCTATTAATCTCTTCGCGAAACATCTTCATCGGCGATTCACTCCATCGAATGTATCTTCAACATTCTTTTATCAAAAGAAGTTTCTATGTGTTTTGTCCTCCTTTACGCTGGTGCTGCCCAAACATCACTGCCGTATACGGCCATAATCCAGACACGTTTTTGAAGAGCCTCCTTACTTCCAAGTGGATTGTTGAATGTAACAAACTCTATCTCTGTTGGAATATATAATTGGCTTGCAATGGATGCTCCTCTAATGACATTATATCTCTTGCCCCTTCCAACAGTCAAGTTTCAACTGTAAGTATAGACATAATGGGCAAAGGAAGCTTTACAATCTCAGCAATATATTGCCCACCAAGACATAACTTGAAAGAGGAGGACTATGCCACACTCTTCAGGACATTAGGTAATCACTTAATTGCTGGAGGTGACTTCAATGCATAAAATACCTATTGGGGGTCAAGATTAACGAACACTAAGAGCAGAGAATTATATAAAGCAGGACAAGCACTAAACCTTAATTTCCAGTCAAGTGGTACACCAACCTATTGGCCATCAGATCCCAATAAAGTTCCAGATCTGATAGATTTTTTTGTGGTGAAAGGTGTGTCTGATCGGTATGTACATGTCGAAAATAGTGTGGATCTTTCTTCGGATCACACACCCGTGATACTGACAGTAAATGCACAATTAGAGGCCCAAAAACATCCACCCAGACTGGAAAATAACATGACAAACTGGATCTTATTAAGGCAGCTTTTGGGAGAGTATATAGAGCTCCAAGTCCCATTGGTCAATAAACGGAATTTAGAAGAAGAAGTCGAAAGACTAAATGTAAGCATACAAAAAGCATGTTGGGCAAGCACTCCACAGATCCAAAGAAACTACCAACATCACATTAATTACCCATTTGAGGTAAAATAACTACTTAGAAAAAAATACATGCGCGAAAAACTTGGCAGAGGGCTCGTACACCGGAAAACGAAAAGTTTCTTAACTCACTTTGTAATGAGCTCAAAGAATTAATAAGGAAGGTCAAAAACGAGAGATTTCATATATACCTCAGCAATCTCACTGCGGAAAAGGACACTCACTATTCGTCATGGAAAGCAGCAAAAGGGATGAAAAGACCAAAGACCCAATCGCCCCCCTTGAGACACGATGATGGGATATGGGCGAGAAGTCCGAAAGAGAAGGCAGATCTCTTCGCAAGACATCTTGAAGAAACCTTCTACCCACTACCGAGGCAAACAGCGGAAGAAAGCGCTATCCTTATACCCAAGAACAAAATGGATATAAAGAGAGTAACACTACAGGAAATAAGGGATGAAATCAAACATAACTTGAATGCAAAAAAAAACACCAGGGTATGAGCTGATAACAGGCAAAATCCTGAAGAAACTGCCGGAGAAGGACTAAAAAAATTGCAGCAACTATTCAATGCTGCCATCAGGTTGAAATACGTACCCAGTCAATGGAAGGTAGCTGAGGTCATTATGATCCGGAAACCAGACAAGGTACCGAATGATAAAAGACCCTATAGACCAATCTCTCTGCTACCAGTTATCTCAAAATTGTTTGAAAAACTTATTCTGAAGAGACTTAAACCACTGATAGAGGAAAGAAACCTCATACCAAGTCATCAGTTTGGATTTAGGAATAAACATTCCAACATAGAACAAGTGCACAGGATTACACATGTAATCGAGAAAGTGTTGGAAGAGAAAAAAATCTGCTCAGTGGTACTTATGGATGTCGCACAGGCATTCGATAAAGTGTGGCACCGAGGGCTGGAATATAAATTACACAAATATTTACCAGAAGAATACCATCTCTTGCTAAAGTCGTATATTACGGACCGTCACTTTCGTGTTAAATGTGAAAATGAATATTCGGAACTGAAGAAAATATCTGCTGGCGTTCCTCAAGGAAGTGTGCTGGGACCCATACTGTACCTATTATATACAATGATTTGCCAAGTAGGGAAGAAACTACAGTTTCAACATTTGCTGATGATACAGCAATCATCGCAATGGGCGAGAAAGTTTAAATGGCAACAGATAGGCTCCAAAGATCTGTTACAGAAGTATCCGAATGGACAAAAAGACGGAGGATAAAAATCAATGAAGCTAAATCAGTACATATTAATTTTACCAATAAAAAAGTAGAAAGAATAAGAGTCTATATCAATGGGCAGGTTGTGCACTATACCAACACAGCAAAATATCTGGGTATGACGCTGGATACCAAACTCAAATGGAAAGAGCATGTCAAGAAAAAGAAGGAAGAATTAAACATAAAATATAGGAAAATGAACTGGCTCTTAGGAAGAACCTCGTAATTGGCAGTCGGAAACAAATTGTTGTTATACAAACAAATACTGAGGCCTGTTTGGACCTATGGGATCCAACTATGGGGATGCACAAAGAAGAGTGACATAAATATCATACAAACATTCCAAAATAAAGTACTTAGAAATATAGTAAATGCGCCTTGGTACATCAGAAATGACAACCTCCATAGAGATTTAAAAATAGAACATTTTACTGAAGTAGTTAAAAATATGCAGAGCAACACGGGCAACGAGTAAAGACCCATGTAAATAGAGAGATGACGAAAGTGGCGGAAGAAGCTCCAGTCTTGTTAAGAAGGCTCAAAAGACTGAAGCCCCATGACCTATTACAGAATTAACCAGCGAAGCCTAATGTGAAACTTACAGTAAGTCACAATGCAGGGGAGTAGTCAATGGGCTGTACCCCATCAATGGGAGTAGCCAGTGGGCTATATCTCATCACCTGCGACGATAGGAAGAAAGAGAAGCTACTAGATGAGCTTGCTCAGTTGTAGCCAATGGGAGGTGTTTTTAGTGGGTTAGAGTACCACACTACGGTGAGATTCGGGGCTCACAGTGTCTATCTAGAGATTTTCTCCTACAGTGTAAAAAAAATATCTAATGATCTACCTAGATAAACTAATGCTCATGATACCTATTCCGACAAAGTTGATGCAGTTCGACAATTTTACAATAGATAAAGTGGATGATTGTAATACCCACGAATTAATTTTCATTTACGAAGCTCCCAAGAACTATAACATTGCTAAAGCTGAAATGAGTTCAATTAGTAGGAACATAAGACAAAAATAAAACAAAGGTATCTCCAACAAGTGGAAGAACTTAAGCAAGAAAAAAAATATTTTAAGAAATAACCTCATCAACAAACTAAGATTGCAAATTTTTTTGATACATTGAATATTAGCATTGTTTGAAAATAATATGTTGGTGTCGATTTTGTAATACCAATAGTTACCGATGCACAGCGAATGTCAAATAATAATGCCTAACTTTTGACTATCGTCAATATTTAACAGGTATTATTTTATCCAATGATAGTTTTTCAAATTATTTTATACATTCACTATTGTTTTACAGAAACTTGCCATGCCAAGTAACGTTTCCTAAGAATGTTGTATTTCCTAAAACGAAATGCATTCATTGAACTATTCGTCTCTCAATCTCTTCGCGGAACATCTACATCGGCGATTCTCGAATCGAATTTATCTTGACATTCTTTTATCAAAAGAAATTTCTGTGTTTTGTCTTCCTTTACGCTGGTGCTGCCCAAACATCACTGCCGTTTACGGCCATGATCCAGGCACGTTTTTGAAGAGCTTCCTTACTTCCAAGTGGGTTGTTGAATGGAACAAACTCTATCTCTGTTGGAATATATTATTGGCTAGCGATGGAAGTTCTAATCACATTATCCCACTTGCCCCTTCCAACATTATTTTGTGATAAACGCTAAATAAATGTGTTGTGGCCATTTACTTGCATAGTGACGATATACTAAATAGTACGATGATTTTTGACGTAGTTCATAGTTTTGTAAATTTTCTCACCATTAATTTCAGCTTAATACCAAAATACTACGAAAAGAAAAATCAATAATTCGTGAATGCTGTCAAATGCTAAACGCACAATCCATAATGCTAAACATTTATTTTACAAATGCTAAATTTACCATATCAAACGATATAACTTTATCAACTAATGTTTAAGTTGCTTATGCCGACAAACTTGAGGCATTTCAACAATTTTACAATAGATAGCGCAGATGAATGCAATACCCACAAATTAATTTTCATTTACGAAGATCCAAGGACTATAATATAGCTAAAGCTAAAATGAGTTCAATTAGTAACAAAATTAGACCAAAATAAAAAAAGGTATCTCCAACAAATAGAAGAACTTAATCAAGAAAAAATGCTCTTAAGAATTATCCTTATCAACAAACTATGATTGCAAATTTTTTTGAAACATTGAAATATTAGTATTGTTTCAAAATAATAAGTTAGTAATAAGAGTTTTCCATTAGGCACACTGAAGCAGAGCCATTCCTAGAAATTATGACAGATCAATTTAAATGGCCTAGGTACCAGATTTGAGAGCCACAGCACTAGAATGATACCTAAACATGTCTTAATGAAAGGGTTTATGGATGTTATATAGATAGACAAACTGTTTTTTGGGGCGAGATTTGGACTAGGGAGTCCTTTCTTTCACCAAACCAGTCATCAAAGTTACATACACGAGATTTAAACTAAAGAATCATTGATTTTTTTTTCAAATATGAATAAATGACTTCCAAATTTGGACGGGGGTAGCACATTACAACAAATGCATATGGTGGTTATCGTGGCTACACACAAAATTTACGGTGGCAGAGCACAGTAGAACGAGAGAATCTAGAATGTTGGAAGAGGATTTTCCTAGGAACGAGGCTGCCAAAAGGTTGCAGTGTTAGTAAATGGGGATGAATGCGTGAATTTGAGCACTGGAGGGGACGTAGGGAGAAGGAACAGGTTCTTCGTCGATTAAAGACTCGTATGAGCCATTAATAAATTACTGCAAATATCAATTTGTCAATTTTCTTTGCTGTCAATCTTCCCCACTGCAAAATTATGTACAAAGGAAAAATAGTCATACAGTTATGCTAATGCATCTTCACGGCCAGAAAATATTTTCACGGCAAGAAGAAGAACCCCGGCGCTCATCTGCTCGGCACCTTTATTTTGTTGTGTTTTGAAAAAAGAACGAAGGGTAGATTTAATGGGCTTAATTATTTTTGCATGGTACATTTCCCTGTAGCATTCCAATGCGTCTTAAATCTGTTTAGAGCATTTTATGAGCCTCCCAAAACTGGTATCATTCTCAATCAAAATGTTTATTCCTGATAAAATTGGGCTGTAGGCATCAGACAAGCGTTTTGCTGTCAACTCTTTCTCGGGTCGTCCTTCAAGAGCAACGGTGTCATCAGCATCTTGTCTAGCGATCTTTACAATTGTTGGTTAAACTCCAAAAATTCTTCCACTATTTATTAATTCCTTGACGTATTCTTTGTCTATTTCACTGGATCCAAATTCCTTCGCCAGCTAAACAATTTGCTGTCAGATTTTTTTTCACGTGCGTCTTGGAAGCGTCTAGAGGTAACACCTTATGGCCAATTTTTTTTCCAACAACCATTTAGTGTTGATTGTGTCACTTCATACCATGAAGTACCAATGTTGTCCACGGCTTTGCTGTGTGTGTGTGAAATTTCCAAAATTCGCGAATTAATCTTAATCCGTACTATTGGTTTTTTTACTAGTTTATTCATCACTGGAGAAATGTAATTTACTTCAAACGTTGCTATGACATTTTGGTCCATTTTTGTGGTCAGCGAAGTAGGATTTGGTGGAAGGCATACCGTTTCAATATTTTCCGCGTAATCATCAACATTCACTAGATAACCCAGGGCATTATCTAAAATGAATAAAGCCTAATCTGTGATACCATTTTCTTAGCAGTAATTTTTCACCACAGGTGTATGTCTTTCGCAGCACTTTTTAAGGAATGGGTTCAGTCACAGCTTTCACCTAAGGTGAAAAATGAGATTTAAAACCATTTCTGAAAATCTGTTGTCGTCATCCAAGCTTTGCAAGATTTCTTCCATATTACAGAATGGTCAGACTTGGATCGATTTCATAAAGCTATGGGATTTCCTGCATGGTATATTACAAAGGATTTTAATAATACACCAACCTCAGAATTTGCACCTAAGAGGAGTGTGAGGCAATCCTTGGACGCTCTGAAGCCAGGAGCGGCCCTCTCCTCTTTCACAATGTATGCGTGGCCATTCTCTTTCAGCATAGACGCGTTTCTTCAACGTGAAATACTTGCAGTGAATTACAACTACCTATTTCTGTTACTTCGTGTGGTTTTTCCAGTAATGATTGCTGCTGCAGTGCTTGCACTCACTGCATCACCGGTAGCTTTGATATTATGTGGACTCTTTCGCCGCTTAAAACGTACAAACCACCCACGACTTATTTTGTAGGTGCACTCACTCGTTTCCTCCTCCTTTCTCACTTCTTTCTTAGAACTTGCATTTTCTCGTAAGTCCTTCCATATTGATTTTGTCTTTTCCTGAATCACCAAGACTTACTGGAATAGATCGCTGATTTTTGTCTTCGACCAGTATCATGAGAAGGGCCTTCATATCCTCCATAATTTTATCCCATCTCTTCATTATTTGCGCGGAACTCCTTGGCATTTCACTTTATGCAGATGTTTTCATATTTTGTGAATTTGCATGAATTGTTCACTCAGTGGTAGGCGAAAAGTCAGACGTGCGTGCAATATCGGCACCTCGTTCTCCGATTTCGAAACGGTGGAGAACCTCCGATTTCGCATCTAAATTGATTGCTTTGCGAGGACTCTTTGTGCACGCACATCATGTAGATTTATTATCCATATTTATGGATATTCGGTAATCTAATGGATTTAAAAATCACTTTTGATGTCTCAGCTCAACTTTGCTACGAGGACGTAGAATGTCGTGTAGCAAACAAACGATTCCGAGAGAAACCCGACTGGCTTAATTCTTGTCTCAAGAATATATTAAGTAATTTCTACGGAAAGATGACCAAAGAAATGCTTATTGTAGTTATTTTATGATGATGGATCCATTTCTCGCAGACCAAGGAGGGAGAGGAGCACACGGGATGTTTGTGGGCTCAAATATCACTCTCTCTCAATGTCACACTCCTCCTCAAACCCATACTATTTATTTTCTGTCACCACTTTAAACTATGTAGCTTACAGAAATAAGCCACTGATTCATCCAGCTAAAATGCTAAACAAAAGGCCGCATGTTGCTCACTCAAAAGGACGCACGTCGCTCGTCAGCAATGCGCAACGGGTACATTTTTCCATCTTAAAGCTGGATTAACCTAAAAAAAATGAGTTCTATTATTAATTGATTTCAACGCCACTACCTAGTCCAAATAACGCCCCAAAAAACCGTTTGTCTATCAATATAACATCCCAAAACCCTTTCATTAAGTCATGTTTAGGTATCATTCTTGTGTTCATAATGAATAAAGACACTTGGTAATCTTCCACAGATTTAATCTAAATCTGTGGAAGATTACCAAGTGTCTTTATTCATTATGAATATCGAGAACTTCCACCATATCCAGCCTGAAACAGTAGAATTTATCATTATTGTGCTTGGGCTCCCAAAGCTGCTGTCTAGACCATTTACGTTGATCTGTCATCATTTCTAGGAATGGCTATGCTTTATTAAGCCTAATGGAAAACTCTTCAGAGTTTGACAGGCGAAGTTTTAGACTAAAAAAATATTAGATTATTAAGAAAAATGGGACTTATCCTTCTATAACTCTAAAAATGATGTTTCAAAAGAGAGAATAATTAATGCATATTTTTGACACATATTCCTGTAAATGTTTTGACATGTGCTGTGCGTCGGTAACTATTGATATTACAAAATCGACACCAACATGTTATTTTGAAACAAAGATAATATTTCAAGGTATCAAAAAAATCATAGTTTGTTGATGAGGTTAATTCTTAAATGCATTTTTTCTTCCTTAAGTTCTTCTACTTGTTGGAGATACCTTTGTTTTATTTTGGTCTAATTTTGCTACTAATTGAACTCATTTCAGCTTTCGCTATAATATAGTCCTTGGATCTTCTTAAATGAAAATTAATTTGTGGGTATTACATTTATCCGCGCTATCTATTGTAAAATTCTCGAACTGCCTCAAGTTTGTCGGCATAAGTTACATGAGCTTTAGTTGATACACGTAGATCGTTAGATATGGTAAATTTATCATTAGTAAATGAATTTTTTAGTATAATGGATTGTGCGTTAATCATTTGACAGCATTCACGAATTATTAATTTTTCATTTCGTAGTATTTTGGTGTTAAGCTGAAATTAATGGTGAGAAAATTTACAAATTTATGAACTACGTCAAAATCATCGTATTATTTAGTACTTCGTCGCTATGCAAATAATTGGCTACAACACATTTATTTAGCGTTTATCACAAAATAATGTTGGAAGGGGCAAGTGAGATAATGTGATTAGAACTTCCATCGCAAGCCAATAATATATTCCAACAGAGATAGAGCTTGTTCCATTCAACAACCCACTTGGAAGTAAGGAAGCTCTTCAAAAACGTGTCTGGATCATGGCCGTAAAGGAAGACAAAATAAATAGAAATTTCTTTTGATAAAAGAATGTTGAAGATAAATTCGATGGACAGAATCGCCGGTGTAGATGTTTCGCGAAGAGATTGAGAGACGAATAGTTCAATGAATTCATTTCGTTTTAGGAAATACAGCACTCTTAAGAAACGATACTTGGCATGGAAAGTTTCTTGAAAACAATAATGAATGCATAAAATAATGTGAAAAACTGTCATTGGATAAACTAATATCTGTTAAATATTGACGAGAGTCAAAAGTTAGGAATTATGTAGGAATTGAGTGTAGGCTTTTACAGAAAATTGAGTTGAAACTCATCAATCTTAGAATTTATGACTGCTATTGATGATAAGACATTTGCTTGCTGTCGTATCGTTTGTTTCCAGATCTTTTACGCTTTGGTACATCGATGATTTGGTTTTTCCATATTGCTACATGTATCCATGAGTTAGTATCTATTTTTTATGTCAAACTTTAAGCATAATAAAGGCTATGTTATAAACCTATATGGTGGTAGAGTGCATGAACTATAAACGGTGAAACAGTCCATGAAACTTAGAAGTATATTTGATAAGTAAGTACGTCTATTATAAGAGGTGCATTCCACAAAAACGCTCACTGGTCACGGAAACATTCACGTGATAATGAGGACAGCTATTATGAGAAACTTATTCATAGACATGCAGTGAAGATTCCAAATTATTATCACCACTTTCAATGTTGTCGAGGCATTTATATGATTCATTTTCATCGTCAACATTGTCGCGATGGTAAAAACTATTGTTACCCGTGCAGTTTCATGACGTAACATCGAGAATTATGATTTGTTTTTCAAGTCCTAGAATGGGGTGCAACTGTCATTTTTCTATAAGTAACAATATTCTGCCTACTTCCTTTAAACTTACGAAGTTGAATTGTATTGATGTGTTTGATCTTCACCATATAGCTTAGATCATATGGGTCTCTGAATGTATTTATTTAAATATACTCAGTGCCGAAAAGATGGCGCAGTTTCAGATGTTTATAAACATAAATAATGGAGATTTCAATTTATCAAACTAATTTGCAAACAGGGTTTGTAAATGAGGTAAATGTTTTAAAGTATTTTTTCTTGCATGAGTACTTCTATACTTGTTGGAGATACTTTGGTTTATTGCTGTCATTTTTTACTGCTATAAAGACTATTTTTAACCTTACCTGTGATATAGTCCTTGGAGTAATGTAAATTAAAATTCTTTGGTGGGTATTACATTTAGCTGCGCTGTCTGTTGTACAAATGTCGAACTGCCGAAGGTTCATCGGCATAAGTAATATGGATTGTGATTGATCGTTGTTATGGTGAATTTATAATTTTCTAAATGATTTTTTTAGCATAATGGATTGTAAATTAGCATTTTCGGATTATTGAAGATTATTATAGTCGCGACCCCCAGGGGGGTCACAAAGTCTTGATGGAAGGGTCACTGTCGCAAGCCAGGTAAAATAAAAGCAAGGGTTATAGGTCCTACACCACAAAAAATAAAAACATTTCAGAGAAAAGTTTATTTTTAAATATTACAACCTACAACTATTAAAGATACAACAATAATTTCAGTGAAAAGGCTGTGCATGTTTATTTTTTACCAATTTTCGAATCGTGGTTCAATTTTTGAGACTAAAATAGGGGGGTCACATATTCTATAAGGTTGAAAAACACTGCTATAGATGAGTATTAAGGATTTCTAAAAAAAATAAAGTTTGACATCAAAATATAAATAGATACTAACTCATGGATAAATTTAGCAATCTTGAAAAACAGATAAATCGATGTATGTGTAAACAGTCTGGAAACATACGATACTAGAGAAAGCAAATGACTTATCATCATTAGCATACATTAATTCGAAGACCGGTGATCTTATATGTTCACAATAAATTCCTACATCATTCCTAATATTTTCCTCTCATCAATATTTAACAGGTTTTATTTTATCTATTGTCTTCGTTGATAGTTTTCCAAATTATTTAATCCGTTCAATATTGTTTTCAAAAAGCTTGCCATGTCTCGTAACGTGTCCCATGAATGTTGTATTTTGTTCAACGACGTGCATTCACTGGAAAATTCGTCTCCCAGTCTCTTCGCGAAACTTCAAAACCGGCGATTCTCTCGATCGAATTTCTCAACATTATTTTATTAAACAATATTTCTATTTATTTGATCCTTAATTACGCTTGTGCTGCCCAAAATTCACTGCCATTTAGGGGCTTGCTCCAGACACACTTTTTTTGAAGAGCTTCTTTAATTCCAAGTGTGTTGCAGAATGTAAATAGACTCTACTTTTGTTGGAATAACTAGGGCTTGCGACGAGACCTCTAATCACATTATCTCTTTTGCCCCTTCCAGCATAAGTGATACAACGTCCATTATAATTGAAAGTTTCTCGGGTTTCACACCGGGTAAGATTATTTAAATGGAACCATTTAAATAATCTTACTCGGTGTGAAACCCGAGAAACTTTCACTTATATAATTCCCCGGGAAAACCTTAAATCCTTTATAACGTCCATTATTGCAAAATTCATACACTCTTAGCAGATTTATATTTTTATTTTTCATAACTACTTAAAACAGCACTCATCGTGTAATTTAACAATTAACAGTGGATAAAGACACACAACCATGCCCTGAGTGGTGATAAATCCACTCAAGCGGGTCTTGAACCCGCTACCCTCGTGTTTAGCAGACGAAGACTTTACCATGCCGCCACCTCATCCGAAAGGGGGGTTATTGTTGATTACGCCTATTCGTCATTTTGCCTTTTGAATCACTTTGAAAAACTATTTTTTATTTGATTCCCATTACATTAATCTTCCTGCTGTATTTTTCACAACTTTTAGACCACAACCTTTAGAACTTTTGCATGAGAAATGTCAATGCAGGTAAATAACAAAAACACATTTGCTATCCCTACCCCGAACTCATATTAATCAGGATGATCATTAAGGTGAAGCGTTGCCAAGTGAAAACGGATTAGACTGAAGCACGCCTACACAAAAAAAATCTGAACGAAGGCACGGTGCAGGATATCCAAAGAAAACGAGGATTCGGGAATCGCTTTCGCGGATTTGAATTAAATTCAAGTAAACCACCTCTACTTTCTTACCCATTCAACCATCATCATCACTTCCATTTGCTTAATTTACCGCCTCAAGGGAGGCCGGGGAACGCATCTGTGAGCCCTTCAAGTGGGAGGGGGCCACAAAAGGGACCGGCAACCTGTGGCATACAAACGGATTGTGGTCCGGTGATCCAAACATTTGGAAAGAAGGAACGCACAGAAAATGAAATCGAAGAGGCGCAAACTAATGGAATGCAGCAGTCTTTAAATATAGAGCCGGTTCCCCACGGTGAAATTTGGATACAATATTTGCACACAAATATTTTCATGCTAGCCCATTTCCTCCTAATTTTGTATGACACGACAAATATTGTTTCCTACGGTGCAGCAAATGTTTGCCAAAAGAGGTGGAGCAAATTTAAGGCGATATAAAAGTAAATAAAAATGGAGGCTATCGTTGTAAAAAAGGAATAAAAGTTGGAAATAGTATTGACTTTTTCCATAATTTAATCCATGGGGGAATGGAAGAGTAGAGCAAGCTGATATATCAAAGAAACGTTTCGTCTCACTCTTCCGCTAATTTTCATTAAAATTTAAAGACTTCAGAGGGTCGTAGTTCCACCCAATTCACAAAATGGTACCAACTTTCACGTCTCATGCTTGCCTGTCCCCCTCCTTCACTGCCTGAATCTGACCCACTGGTGCTCCATCTTTTTTCTCAAGAATTGCTGGCATGAAACGTGTTCATGCAACTTCACTGAGGTCCGAGTTTAGCCTTAAATGGCGCCTCAATTAATGAATGGATCAATCATAAATAATCAGTTAACTGTAACATTGTGCAACTATTATGGAAACTCAGGGAAATACATATATGAATTACTATATTACTAGGTTCATACATAGATACTTTCGATGGGTTTTCCAAATTCATCCCAACACAGTACTAGCAAAAGTTCAACGTGCAATCCGCATCTAAATAAAGTCAGGTAAATGTTTATTCCTACAGAAAACTATATTTTAGATAAACAATGGCCTGTTTTTCTAAAAAGGTACCGAAGCAATGCGCGATCTATATGATTCCAAACCTAGGACTTGAAAATGGTCGATATATTCTGATTGAAGACGTTTTTGCCACTGTGAATCAAATTTTTATCTCATGAATTTTCGGAGACGAAAACAATTAATCATATCTCATATTACATGGGTCAATTGAGGAAAAGTGTGAAAGTTTGTTTTGCATCCCGTGAAATTGATGGGCAGCCGTGAATGAATAATAAAGGATGACATGGGAAGGTAGTTTGTGCGAGTACACTTCGCCCATAACAGCTTCCTTTTTCCAGATCCCGCGGTCCTGTTGAACTGCCATGGGTTTGTGAGAGTGGCTGGAGATGTAGGGGAGACGGACCCTGAATAATGCAGTGAAGGAGAGGGGAGGCTCCGCCGGGGAATCAATGGAGGGGCATGGGGAAGAGATTTGAGAGAGGGAGGGGATGCGTTGGGGGATTCATGTAAAAGGGAAGGATAAGAGCCACGGGTAGACGCTGGGATTACCTTCAGCCGCAGCACAGGAGAGAGTGGAATGCAAGTCCAGCAGCCGGCGGTTTTCTCGTGGGAACTGTGAGCGCGCACGGAAGGAAGTAAATCCAGGAATTCAATGTGCTGGGAAAACTAAGCATGCTTTGGGCAGGACGGAATAAGAACCAAACTTCTATCATTCAATACTCTAAAACATATTTATTGGAATACCTGAAGAATCTGGAATTTGAAAGACATTTTTTTACCGTGAAAGCTTTGCTTGTTTCGAATGTTTATAGTCGATATTTAACAATGAAACTCATTTTCTTTGCTTAAAATTCCTCTTCCATCGGAAGTAATATTATAGGACAATGTACTGCCAAATTTATCCTTTGAACGCTCTCAAATTCTACGAAATATAAATATCTGCTTTAAAAGAACCCCCACTTCACTGTTTTTTTTACAACCATTTGCATTTAACTACTCGTTATTTCGAAGTTAAAAGAAAACCTGATGCCCTGTTGAAAGATAAACTAAACGATTTTAATTTGGTTTATATACATCTACTTCTTCCTAGGAAAACAAATACATAGGTATAACTTACATCGTAACGTAAAATTTTAACTGTAAACAGCTATACACGGTCGATTTAATGTACATAAATTTTAATTACTCTGCAGACAATTGATGAAATTTACGCTCTTTAAGAAATAAATTTACGCTCCGGGGAGCGTGGTGGCCTAGTGGGTAGAGCGCTTGGCTACTGATCGAAGGGTCCCGGGTTCAATTCCGGGTGAAGCCTTTGGACGCCCTCAACAAAAATCCTCGGAGTGTGAGGTGGGCAAGGGAAAGGAACTGGCCCCCTTACCCTGAATGTGTGAAATTCACACGCCTGTGGCTTAGTCCGGGTTGAGCTCTACCATGAACTATCCAAACCAACCTTCGGGTTGAATCACTGAGTGACTGAGAGAAGGAATAAAAATAGTAAAAAAAACCAACATTGTACATGAATAATTTCGAGTATAACGGATTTCGCGGAGGGCAACACATGGTGATAATTTACAGATTTGCGACTCTCTAATGCTCATGCTCATCTTGTGAGAAATCTAGAGGCAAAGTACGTACCAATAAACGCAAAAAGACTACGAAAGAAGTTGGAGGAAGGTTGGGGGCAACGGGTAACTCAACACGAATGGAGGAAAAGCAGTAAGTCCAGGAGGGAATCGAAGCGCTTTAAAGAATAGTAAAATCCAAAATTCACCAAAAAATAAATATTTTGGGGAAAGTTGAATTTACGTAGTGCCTCATAGAAACGGTGATCTCAGGACGAGGGAAAGGAAGTAATCAAAATTGGGAAATTGAGATCAACGAATACGAAGAGATTCCTCCGCGTTGATATGAGCTTACGTTAAATTAATGCACATCGGAGCGTAATTGACATGGTGGTGAATATTTTAACCGAGATTCATATGGGACGTTGTTAATAGCTGGAAGAATCCATGAGAGTTGTGCAAAGTGTTGAATAACTAGACAGTTCCCAAAGCACTTAGTTTGTAAACGTTATTTCTTGTACTACGTTTTCCGCTACGGGTAATTATCAGAGATGAGTTGCTCGGTTTCGAGTCAAATCGAATCTGGCATGCTTGTTCCGAAAATGTATTAAGACATTTCAAGTTCTAAATTTTTTTAGAGTACTAGTAGCACTAAATATCAATCCGAAACAATTAAAAAAAGAAATGAAATGAATAAAAAGAGCGTCTTCAATTCTGCTGTAATTTTCATTCACGGATTCCATCGTAACTCATGAAGTGATGATGCTTAACTTTCCGTATAGTAGTAATGCTTATTTCTCCACAGGCGAGAGATTCAGATGGAGTTCCAAGAGGCATTAAGTTACAGGGCTTCGCTAAATTATCTCTAAGGTATTGCTACAAGTCTTGATAATAGCCTGTAGCCTTTGACTTAGTAGTTTGCTTAAGTCTGTTTTTTTACTTTTTCCATTATATAAAACTCTGTTCAATCTAAATGCTAACATTATAACGTCGTATTTTTAAATAAAAAGTGCTGTTATCGTAAGAGTAATTTTTTGAACCTCTATATGGAAATTAACTCTGTAACAGTATCAAAATTATTTTCCATGCATGAAAATACAAGGCCTTAGATTAATATATTTTACCTACGATTCCGTGTTTTCCTGACCTATCTTAAAGATGAAATCTCGTAGGTTTTCCACCGGGTCAGGCCATAGGAAATGAAGAACCTTATCCGGTGGAGAGATGGAAGGATTTTCACTAATGATAATGAATTCTTGATGCAGACGCCTTCACCATTAACTACTTCAGCGCAGATGATCTCCTACACGTGAAGATCAATTTTTCACGTCTCAACTCTAACAGAAAATTCAGCTAGTTGGTGGAAATATTAACATTAAAATATGAGCAGGAAAATATTTTTAAATAATAATAAACGTTGAGAACTCAGCTTTGAAGGGAGCATAATTTTAAGGAAAAATAAAAGCTTGTCACCAGGGAAATACTTCAACAACAGCCTTTATCGATATACTTTGGAAGTACGTTACATTAATTTTTAGTGAAAATTAGTTGTACAGTTGTAAGGAGAACAATAGCAATAGGAATTAATAGCTTTCACTGAAGTAAAGAAAATCATGAGAGCCAAACGATCAATACAGAATTACAAATAAAATGATAAAATGCTTCATTCAAATTTTATTAGTTCAGAGGATAATCATGAACGATATGGATGATGCGAGAGTAATATTTAGAGAAATTTGAAATGTGTTGATGGACAAAAATTGAAAGAATCACATATGCTAAAAAGCATTTAAGAAGCTATGAAAAATAGGAAGTAAGTATAAATGGGGGTCATTCCACGTTATAACTATTAGCAGAATAATAATAATGGAGGAGACTACTGAAGGAAAACAGAGAGAGAGAACGAAATAGAGAAATACGTACTTGTTTGAAGTAGTAATTTGATGACAACTAATTATTGGAATGAATTTTTAACAGGCAGCATTGAATTGATAACATGTACAGAAACATTCGGATGAAACCCGTCAGAAGAAAGATTCACCAAATAAGAAAAAGACAAATTATTGGTATGATATCTTCAAGTTCAAAAATAAAATTTACGTGAAATAATCCTCCTAAACGCACTAACATTTCGTTTTTCCTTGAGATTTATAGGAAGACCACACCGGAACTTCTAAACCCTTTATTCGTAGAAGTAATTAAGAAAGATAAAATAGCATGAAACATTGATTCTCATTACATTCAACTTCTGGTGTATTTACGTAGTACCTTTTACAAATATGCGTGAAACAACGAGACATTCCACGTTTTTTTTTAAAGAATCAAGGACAAACACTCCAAGGAAATTATTTAGTCCCTTTTATTTAAAAGGAAATGTTCGTAAATCTTTCTCAGCTTGAAGGTTAAATGCAATTGTTGGTGTTTCACATAGAAACCGCTTCTGAAACTTAGGATACGATGCAGTAGCCCTGACCTTTGGATTCTCCAGGGCGTCGTGTGTCCGACATCGTCTGCTGAACACAGCCACTTGGCTGTGAAGCGATACGAAGTTTTGCGTGGCTTCCGCCAGCAGCGCTTAATGAATTTCGCCTCGCGCCGACGCAAAAATAGAGACTCCAGCCCTCCAATCACAGCGTTGCTCGTAGCGGCGGTTTGGAGGGGAGATAATGGAAATGAAGCCATGTAGGTTGCTCCCGACTCGTATTTCCTCCACAATAATGAATTTCCGTCCGAGGTAGCATCCGATGATGGATAAGGTTCTTCAGGGTTTCCTTCTCAGAAGGCGAGAAGATGCGAAGGAAACACATCACCAAACCTAGCCTCGCTGTTTGCTAAAATGTACACCACCTCTCTCCTCTTCCAAGAGATATTACCTTTTTTAGGCTTTACAACTCCGTTCCGTTTACCAGGGGAGCGTTTTATGTAGCATTATTTAACTTTTATTCATTCCAAATATCCAAATACTTTTTCTTCTTTTCTACTGCTTGTTTGTACTTTATTTCCTTATTTTTTAATTAGGCTTATACTACTTCATTAATTAAATTGCTAGCACAAAGAAATGGAGACTATTCCACTATACAATAATTGGAAACATTTCGGATTAAAAATCCATATGAAAGTTTTGCAAAACTAGTTTAAACAGGCAGATAACTATTTTCCAGTGCAGTTGTATAACTTTTTTGTGATTTTATGACAAAATAATAAAGCCTGTCCAGGCTAGAGGAAGAAATGGAGAAAAAGTGAAAAATAAAAGCCATTTTGAGGCTACCTTTTAATTCGTTCCTATTGAAAAGTCCTCAGGAAAAAGACGCACATTTAAAATTCAAGGTTTATACTCTGCCATGAGACTTCCAAAAATTATGCCATACATGCTATCAAGGTCCTGTCGATACTTTTGCCACGTTTCTCTCCCCAGCCTACTGAAAAAGAATCGGTCAGCAGGAAAGATTTCAACAATTTGGCGCCCGGTGTTTTCACGATATTCCTAGTACTATTATAGCGTTTTACGCCTAAAATAAAATAGTTCAAAGGGGAAGTGCCTTTAGGTTATACATACTCTCTAGTTCATTCATAAAATACTCCTTCGAAAAGGTGAAATATAGAGTGAACTCTATAGCCAACTGTGAGCAAGAGCATGCTTAACTGACAAATCACACCCCTCTTCAAAATACGCATAATTAGTTTATGGTGATATGAAATGCTTCTGGTAAAACTCTGAGCGATACAGGAGCAGGTGATATTTAAAACTGACCTGACCCTTGAATATATGGGGAAATATAACTTTAAGGACTGGGGAGGGGACCTACATCTTAAGAGAGAGAAAAGTTATTTTTTCGTGAGTTCTTATATATATATAATGCATAATATCATCAGTTATAATCATGCAAGAACAAAGCAAACATCAAAACTTGTTGAGTTGCACTAGATGATCACATTACAAGGAAATAATTTGGTGGTGGTAGCGTGACGGTCTGCAATTTGGCCTTGTTAGCCATAGTCCGTGGTTCGACTCATGGCCCAAGTGAATTTTTCCCGTGGCAATTTTCAGGCATTCCATCGCCTTATTTTGGCAGGTTGTGAAATTAGGCAATCAAGGGCCATGGTAATACAAACTGTTGCTGACGGCACACAATGGTAAATGATCACAAATTGAAGCAAAATGAAAATAAAACGAGGGAAACCAGCTTTAGAAACCAAGCGTGAAGAAAGTAAAGACATGTGAAAACGATGAAATTACGAAAAATGACTTAAGCAGTAAAGAAAATTGGATAATCAAGGGCAATGAAAGTCCCATCCCAACTCTTTTGTATTACTCCTTAGCTGTTTGTTCAGGCTGGGTTGGATTTAGGAAAGAAGCGATGAGAAAGTTGTGGTCATCCCCTTCCCAAACGGATAAAATCAGCAACGAAAAATGACGTCGGGAACAAAAACACCTTTACCGGCCAATATCATAAAGAAGTTGTTCTCAGGCGACAAAGTTTGTTTTATAAGTAATGGAAAATGTTTCATCACCTACAAATCCCTGTACGTAGAGTAATATACCTGAGTATTTACCACTTTTCGAAATGCTGAAATGAAAATATTCTTTGATATTTCACATTTACTTTTCATTTTAACAAGGATATATTTCGAGAATTTATTCTTTGCATTTGACTTGATTGGTTGGTACACGGACATTCATGCAGGGAAAGTATAATTAGCACCAAAAAGATGTTTTCATGTTTGGAAGTAAGGTTCACTTTCTTCATTTAGTCGGTGGAGTCCCATTTCTTACAAATTCATCACCAGAAGGAACTTTTGAACATTAGGGAAAATCGTCTAGTGCCCCTGGTTTCTAAGTCAACGATAATCTGATAAACTACGGATTGAACTGATAGCTAATGCGATTCTCAGGGTACTTCCCAATAGCGTATGGCGAGATCCTGCTATGGATAGCAACTGACTGCGGACGCCAGGTAGCCAAATGAAATGAAACGTGGCATAAAGTTGATTTTCACACATGCGTACACTTTTTCGCATACAGGCAAACTGCTTGAAGGAGGTTCGATCATGTATTAAATTATTGTACCACTGCGGTATGCTCTAGAACATTAGAAATATTAAGGATAACCTCTTCTTTTTTAAAGTACGGAATATTTTTTTTTGTTTTGAAATAAAAAGTTGGGATGTGGGCGTTGTCTGTACTCGGATAGATGAGGTTCAAAACGCAGGGGTGTCCTTTTTGTAATATTCTCCGATACTGTTACTCATCACAAGTGCTGCGAGTCACGTATCAACATTGAAAATCACAAAATGGAAGGGACAGATAGAAAGAAAGGTAGCTTGGGATTACGTACAGGATAAAGGAATGGCTTAGCCGAAGAAACGATCCTAACAAACGTTTCTTAGGATGCTACCTTCCATGCTTTCCACTAGCAGTCTCCAGAACGCCATAA
Organism: Pyrrhosoma nymphula; assembly: GCA_963573305.1. NCBI lineage: Eukaryota > Metazoa > Arthropoda > Insecta > Odonata > Coenagrionidae > Pyrrhosoma > Pyrrhosoma nymphula. The sequence continues at coordinate 140,483,981 of OY754329.1, read as the reverse complement.
AAGGCCCTTTCTCAAGGTACGTCGTCTATTACTAATCTTCCTCGATACCAGCACTACTCCGCGGCAAGTACATCAACCAAAGAAAAAGCGAAAAGTAACCGATAATGGACGCCTGAACTTGGCACCTGTATTCAAACGTTACTTCGTTTTTCCTATTCTCATATTCCTCATTTTTCGGTAAGAGGCTTTGAAGAAAGAATCTACCTACATTCTAAATGTAGAATTCTGCCAACAGACTCATGCTGTCTCCCACGCTATTGAAACTCACTTCACTCGACTAAAACCCAGTTCTAGGCCACAATTGATTTTCTCCCAGCATTAATATTTCCCAAGCGGACGAATATGAAAACATGTCAGCGATCGTACTCATTATCCCACCCCATCCGTTGATTTGTATGGCGTGAATTGAAAATTCCTCAAATTTAAATTAACAGAATACTTTTTTTTGTAGGCTCAGGAGAGGAATAATTTTGGTTCTGCTCATAGAGTTACTTTTTTGACATGACCGCCTCCTGAAAATCATGGAACGAACAGTATAAGGGAAGGATCACCGTGAAAAACCAAGGATGGAATACATGAAATAAATTATGAAGAGAAAATGAGGAATTATATGTATGAATAAGTAAAGCGGTTAGCTGAAAGGAAAATGCAGCGAAGTACAGCAGACCAACATTCGGATTAATGACTGCTGGTAATCTACATCTACAGGAGCGTGTAGCAGGGGGTGTTCGGATACTAGCCATGGAGGTATGAAGGGTGAGGGAATAAAGAAAAGGAAGGGGGAGGGGACAAAGGTGAATTTCTTGTTAATGCTGGCTCATGCTCTGCTTTTGTTTTAACCACTAATGCGTGGAAAGAATGGACCATTGTACTTTTCTGTTCGGCAGTGCACCACTCTTATTTTGTCGCTTCTATCACTTCTAGAGATATAGCTTGGGGCCAAAGTAGTATTCACCGTGTCATACTGAAACTCGTTTGTCCTGAATTTTCACATGACATTTGTAGATTCAACTGCATCAACGGAGTTCTAAAGGTATATACCGCTTAAGTATCAGTGGTAGTTCCAGATACTTTAAACAAATAATAAAGAACTTTCCACTTTCAAAACTACGAACACCTCCATGAATCAAATTCATCCTGGTGTACAAGTCAATGATCCAGATAATATAGATATATAAATTTTGAGTGTTTAAATGAATCATAAAACTGTTCAATCTAAAACCCCTAAGTATTCCCTTGACCTAAGCCCTTTACGGCCAGCTGTATGGAATAAGGTTTAAGTCTTTGATTAACGTCTATGTTAAGATATGGAATGGAATATTGGTTTGGTGGTGAACATATCCCCTTTGAAAAGTGACCAGCAACAGACTCGGAATGTCAAGAGAACTTCACTGAGCTTTTCTTGGCGATAACTTGATTTATTCAAACGAGCCGCGACAGCTTCAACCAGGAATTGATGAATTTTACAAAAAAAACACCATATGCCTCGCCATTAAGAAAACGCAACGCTAGATGAAGTGAGCGTTAGCGACGGTAGACTAAATCCACGAAGGTTTAGAGGAAAACAAATGAATGAGGCCAGTAAATCTGTAATGCATGTTGTTTCCGGGAATACTACCCTTTAAATGATTTCCACTATCAGCGAATTAGATGGTGAGCTTCTGAAAAAATAATTTCATCTTAATAGGCATCTCATAGTCAGTTGTGAAATTGCTAACGTAAAACAGATTAATTGTTTAATTGATGAAATCGTTAAAACTGTGTTTACTCAAGACCCTCAAAACTAAGCCAAATTAAATAGAGATAGTTTCATTTACATAAAATTATGACATCAAATCTTAAGATACTGTTTTGGGAACATTTTATCACCACAGCACGGAGAGCTTATCTCGTGCTCAAGGGGGGCCCATTTCGTAATGTCGTATTGGCATCAATGCTGTGTGGGCTGCGTCGTTTACTAAGGCTAAGAATACCCAGAGCAAGGCAGTGGAGCCGGTGTGCTGACCCGGAATGTGGGGAAAAAAGACCAAAAGGTTTCAACATGTCAATTTTTTTTGACGTAGAAAACATGTGCTTGTAATTTTTACAGTACTTCTGGCCTCGATCTTGAGTAATTAACCTTCAAATACGGTGCATTCCACGAAGTGCCTTTCCTAAGCCCACTTTCCATTCCTTGGTTATAGAAAAAATCATTGAAAGATGCATATTTTCGCAGCTATTTCTCCGGCAGTAAATAGGATGGCTAAGATCATTGGGGTCCGGATGCTATGTAACCCACTTGACATTGATGCCAATATGACGTTGCGTTACGGGCACGCTTCGCCTTCACTGTGGGTATAGGACATATGAGATCTTTGCTCTGGTATTTTACCGTATACATCAGGAATGAGAAAGAAACTTACCCTTCCTGGTAAAATAAAACATGCGGGAAAAATTAACAGAATGAAAGGCCGAAGAGAAAATACAACCCTAAGAGCCGGTCGCACAATGTCTGGTTACAATCTTAGTTAAGGTTAGAGCCATGGTTTTACATAAGAAAATACATGCGTGACCGTGACGCTAGCGGTAATTAGGGTTGTGACCGGACATCGTGCAAACGGTCCTAAGAGTTCATTTTGGAAGTGAAGGCGATCATAGAAAACAAAAATATGATGCAGAGACGGGGAAACAAACTGTCCCTTCAAATACCTATGCAATGCTTTAACGTCGTTGTAAGATTTACGTATTTATGTACCGACCATTTGAACGTCTGGATTTAACAAAATCATCGATAAAAAGAATTAATTTTGTGATAGATAGGTGTCTAAAGTTAATTTTCTGTTTATCGAAGCGTTTTTTATGCGGCCATTAGAGTTATAGCTATAAGCAGAGTTAAAGAACTGAATGGACTAAAAAAGTCACGTATCTGTAATCCGTTGTATGGAGTGGACATTTAAAAATTCATTTTACGGTTAGTGTGTTAAGTGAAGAATGAGTTAAAACTCATAAGAGGATTTTTTTAACTGATAGCAGGTCTTATTTAACCAAGCATGAAGAACTAAAACTGAATCAATAACAGTTCACTTTTAGTTTCTCATGCTAATTTTTTTGCGGAAGAGTAAAATAATGTGCCAAAAAACTAAGATATACGATAGAGAGAAAAAAATGCACAGCGATGATACTAAAATAAAATTAAAGTTCGTAAAAATGTACTAGTAAAGAAAAACAGAGCTCGATTTGCAGTTTAAAGTATGCATGCATTAAGAGCTTATTCCATACCACAGTGAATTATACTTACAGAAAATTCGTCTTTATTATGGCATATACGCACCTATGAGATATGTATTTTCATCGTGAGAACTGACATCCTGTTTCCCCTCCGAAATTCGAATGTTCCCTCACCATAGAAACTCCCGCCTGGAAGGTGAATTGTGTGCCTTTTCGGGGTGACGGAATTGTCACTTAACTTTAACTTTTGTGCTATCACCTAATTTGTTTCTTTAGAGCCCGTAAGAAGTTAGATTCGAAATTCTTTTACCTTCACGACGTTTCCCCAAGAGAATTACCAAAGTTTTTCCAAGCGCAAGCAACTCCAAAGGTGTGGAAACTCAAGACGGAAGCTTCGGAGATGCAGCTCGTGAAAGCTGGTTGAGATAAAAGCCGTCGTGTAAAAACTTCTTATCCCCATGGTATGAAATTAATGCCAGAGGTTAACCGACGACTGAGGATTTGTGAATGGATGCTGTTTTCAAAACTTTATCGCAAATCCATGCTGTAGTTCAGACTAGTTCTTCTCTGAACTCGGCAGCCACTAGGAGAAAGGATTACGACTGAAATAAACGAAAAAAAGGAGGTTAATAAAACTTCGAGGTTATGAGAATAGTGATCAACATAAGAGGCTGTGAAACGTGAATTCATCCAAATGAAACGGGCAGTAAATAAACCATGAGGAAAAGAGCAGGCTTAAGAAGTTCAATCACGACAGTATTGGCAAAAACCAATGAGAAATCCCATATTTACCTAGTTCACTTTGAAACATAATTTTTCACTGAAGCCCCTCTTTAGCCACTGGAATGCAAAATTAGGATAAGAATACATTTTAATTAATAATTCTTTCGGCATCAATAAGGTTGCGTACTGATTTGTTTTGCAATCAAAGGTTCGTTCGGAAAGGACATACTAATAATGACCATTAGGAATATTTCACACACTAAGTTAGATATAAAACAATTTAGAAGGCCACATTTTGACACTTCGCTGAAAAAGCACAAGTCCACGTTGGCTTATATTGTAATTTCGCTTTGCGGTAAATACAGTAGTGCATTACTAGAGATGCTTGTATTCTGGCGTGAATATCAACGAATAGAGCATCATTTGGCGAGCCAAGTGTTGAAAACACCAAATTACATTATCTATCAACAACTTCAATTGATGCATCTTTCCAAACAGTGCATCAGCTCTCAGAGTACTAGTAAATATATGTTTCCACCTTCATCTTTCTTTCTTCTATAAACCATTCGTCGGGTTTTGGGAGCGATAAATAACTTGCATAAACTTTGGAAAATTAACAGAATTAGCCTTCTCACAAACACTTTTCCTGAAGCCATTAACAAAAACTGAAATTATTTGTTTTTAACGCGTATCTGCCAATTCCGGAAGCTCCATTGTTGATCACGAAAACCCACACATAGAAGAGGTACTGCATAGTCACGTCACCAAAAATGGCAATGTAAGCGTGCACTTTTTAGAAAGCGATGCCGAAAATCTTGGATATAATCTTCTGCAGATATTTTAGCAGCCTGGCAGAGATTTTCAGGCCGCAAACTGTAATTAATACGGAAAAAGTGAGCAGAAAATCTAACCGCAGGGATACGTGTGGTCAAATAATTAACCCCCTTGATTATAGATAAAATTATATCTTCAGTCATAAATAAATGCTACAAACGGAAGAACCCAGAAATAAATTCAGAATTGAACACTTTTTAGTTCGTTGCATGTGATTAGGCGGTATAATATTTGCATGAATAATGGGACTCATGTCATCTCAACTGCGTCACGCAAACGAGGACATACAACTCAGTCAAAGGGAGAGCACTCTGAGCTAGAGAAATTCATGCTTAAAATATCAGCATGCAATGCTGATTAGGCGAATGTGGAACTATAAAAATTCTGAAACTGATTTGATAAGACTATCTGATATTAGCTAAAAAGGGAGTAGGGCAAGTTAGGGTAAAATACCACAATTTAAAGATCAGCCTTGATGAAGGTTTGCTCAGAACTGGTCTCACAAGACGCCTCAAACACTGATTGAAAGTAACGGATTGATGTGTTTGCTGAAAACAAAACTTTCACGCATAGATATAATATTTGAAGTCACCGAACGTACACAGCTAGGAGATCTAATAGGTAACACAAATGAGAAATATCTCTGGACCCGAAACACATTAGATTGGAGTCCTTGTCTCATTCTTTTCTAAATGCTTTAAATCTCATCCCCAGAGGCAACCTTGGCAATGAAAAATCCTCGTAAATCCTTCAGTGTGTGTGGATCTTTTTCCCCGTTTTATCTTACCCTTGGGCTCTGCCTCGAGATATATTTGGGACTCTAATAATACCTCTCCAAGCCTTCCGAGGGAAGCTCTGACCTAAATCTTAGTAGTTGAGCTCCATCTCTCCTTCTCCCGCTCTGTAAATCCGCGCACCCCTCGCCGCTTTCATCTCGCCGAGGGATTTACAACGAGTCAACATTCAACATGTGGAATGCCCTCGCGTGATAACTTTCCACCTCTCTCTTCGTGGGTACGGGTACGCCTTTCTTCGTGGAACCACCAAAAAAATGCATATAAACTTTTATTAACATATTTCTACTGCCATCGATGAAAAGTATTAAATTAGGAGATCTTCATATATTGCATGTTCATTTCAAATTTCATATTCATTTCATCAAACTAAAACTAAACCCAAAGACGATTGACAGTGCTAGCTATCATTACTACCATAGTACCATCGCTGATAAAAATTCCAACATCAAAACGTAACTCTATGAAAAACGTTTGCATCTAAGATTTATTTCTTAGTTCTATATTTCCTATTTAAAAACCCATAAAAACTATTTCACTTTCAAATTTATTTGCAATTTCCATCCCTTCAGGGATGGTGCATTCATTTATTTCAATACTTAAGTTAGTTTTGGAACAAATCTGCTGGAGAAGATGGTATCTTCCCGGCACTTCTGCAAGATGGATAGGAACTAATACTGCTACCAATTGTTAGAATTTTCCGCTCCTACCTGGCGTATGGATATGTACCAAAAACCTGGAGGATCACCAAAGTTGTCTTTATCCCAAAACCAGGAAAGACAGACTACACCAAGGCTGGCTCCTTTAGAGGAATCAGCCTCATGTCCTTCATGCTCAAAGCATTGGAGAAAATAGTGGACAGGTATATAAGAGAGGGACCGTTAAAGGACCATCCTCTACAACCGTTTCAACATGCCTACCAAAAGGGAAAGTCGGTCGAAACAGCGCTCCACAACCTAATTTCTAGGATTGAAGGAGTACTGGAACACGGGATGTACAGTTTGGGGACTTTCCTCGATATAGAGGGAGCCTTCAACAATACATCCTTCGACCAAATCTGCTGCGCAGCCAGGAGATATGGGGTCCACCCACATATTATGAAATGGATCAGACACATGTTAGAAGAAAGAATTGTAAAGGTTGTCCTGAGGGACAGCACGAAAGAGGTGGCCATGACTAGAGGATGTCCACAGGGAGGGGTGTTATCTCCTCTCTTGTGGAACCTGGTCATCGATGAGCTAATCACGAGGCTAAATAAAACCGGAGCCTACAGTCAGGGATATGCAGATGATGTGGCGATCCTCATCACCGGCAAATACCTTGACACCGTCTCCGGACTCATGTAAAAGGCCCTAGACAGGACGATGATCTGGTGCAATGACAAAGGGTTGACGGTGAACCCTGATAAGACTAAGCTCATATTGTACACCAATAAGAGAAATAGAGATGGATTTGATCCTTCTTCAATGCAAGGCAGGATCTTACAACCATCCCGGACGGTCAAGTACCTTGGAGTCCTTCTGGACACCAAACTCAACTGGGGAGAACATCTTGAGGTCAAAATCAAGAAAGCATGTGCCTCCCTATGGACATGCAGGAGGACCCTCGGCAAAATCTGGGGACTTCAGCCAAAAGCGATCAAATGGATTTACACTGCAGTGGTAAAGCCCGCCTTTCTACACTGCTCAATTGTCTGGTGGAAGAAGACTAGGCAGATTACTGCAAGGAATAAACTCAACCACCTGCAAAGAATGGCCTGCATGGGTATCACGGGAGCCATGAGGACGACCCCCACGCTGGCCCTCGAAACCCTACTGAGTCTCGCACCACTTTACGTGGAAGTCGAGACTCAAGCTAGGATGGCGGCCTATCGTCTCAAGAGACAGGGACAATGGAGTGACAAGGGAAACTTCTCCGGTCACAGACAACTATGAACGGAACTTAGGGAGTCGAACCCCATTTGTGAAATGGGCACAGACGACATGATAGTTGCGCTCAACAAAACACCGCCTCTCTTCAAAACTCACTTTCCAACGAGGGAGTGGTGGGTCAAGGAAGGAGGTAAAGACAATGGAGCAATTGTCTGGTTTACAGATGGCTCCAGGAAAGAAGGAAGAACAGGAGCAGTGGTTCACTGCCGCCAACCTGATAAAAGGCTCCAAATTCCTTTGGGGGAGCACGCCACAATCTTCCAGGCAGAGGTCTTCGCTTTGCTGACCTGTGCCCATGTTGCCAAGGAAATTTGCCGTAAAGGCAGATCAATTCATATATGCACCGACAGTCAAGCAGCTTTAAAAGCGCCCATATCTCCATGGTGCAGATAAGGACTGCTGCTGGAATGCCGGGAAGCACTCGACTCCCTCAGCAGACAGAGCAATGTAGAACTTTTCTGGATCCCTAGCCACACAGGCATAACCGGAAACGAGATAGCGTATGAACTAGCAAAGGAGGGCTCGAATAGCAACCCAATTGGACCAGAGCCTTTCATTCCAATCGCACCCTCTTCAGGGATTTTAAAGATCAAAGAGTGGAGCCTAGCTCAACACTCTAAGATCTGGCAGAATATACAGGGGCTTAGGCAAGCCAAGCTCCTGATAGAAAGACCCAGACAGGGAAGGCAAGAAACCTTCTATCACTGCACAGGAGACAACTTCGCACGATAGTGGGATTGCTCACCGGTCAATATCAGGTTATGAGGCACCTCCATCTCCTGAGAATCACAGACTCGGCGAAATGTAGATGGTGCGAGGAAGAGGACGAAACAACATTGCACGTACTCTGCAAGTGTCCTGCTTTGATGAGGGCTAGAGTTAGGCATCTGGGCTCACCATCTTTGGAACTAGTTGAAGTCAGGGGTATCCCCATAGAGGACATGTTATATTTTAGCAGGACGACTGGACTCTATGGGTGAATTCAAACATGGTGGTTGGCACAATGGACCATTAGGTCTAAGTGCCTTAGCTCCTCCTTGGAGGAACTCCACCTTACTTCTATTCTATTCTATTCTATTCTAAATACACAAAGATATGTAACTGCGGAAGTTGTTTCCCTTTTTACATCTACCACCGAGGATAATAAAACTGAGTATTATCTGTGCCCGGTAATACACGTCCTTGTCAGCTCTAATGAGAGACTTCAACGCGACGCTGTAACTGCTTTGGGGTAAACAGTATGGGAAAGCAGTGGAATCAATTTTAATGAACACCAGCTCTTTCAAATTATTACCATCTTCCGCAGCCGAATTTCAGCAGTTAACTAATTTTCAACCGTTGAGGTTCCAACTGTTTTTCGTCGAGACTCAGGTCAAGAAAAGGAAGATAGTCATTCCCAACGCGGCTCTCACTCCAATTTAATTAATGTAAAATTCCATGCGATGTTCATTATGCGAAAATTTTTCTTAGTCAGATAACTCAAGTTTTAAAAGTGGCAATGGGAGTATTTTCCGATTTGTCATCTTAATTTCCTACTTATCAATATAATACTTCACCATTTTGCTCAAGTCCTCTCCATTTATTAGCTCCCTCTAATCTCATCTAAGAAAATAATTAACTCCCTAATTAACGAACAATGATTCCCACCAAAGTGTAAATTGGCACATTAGTGCGATATTCCACAGAGGAAAAACCATTTTCCTTATCCGGGATCCAAATTGGCACGGTAATTATCCAAGCCTGATACCACTACTTCATAATTACTGCTCCATTATATCACGCTGCAGAAACTATGGCTTCATATATTCATATCCATTTTCTATTCATCTTTTTTCGTCAAATTATCTGGGTACTGTTGCCAATTTACTAACCCAAAATGCAATTGTTACGCCCAAAATAGAATTTTTTGACAATGCTAAAAATACCTACTTGGGACGAAAAATACTTTGTTCTCTACCTACAGGTGGAGTTGGTCATAGCAAATGTGTAGTACAAAATTTACGACCCACAATTATACTTGCCAAATATTCTTGCCAATATCTTCCATTACTCAAATATAGCTTATTCATACCCACAAGCGTATTGCAGCAGCCTTGTTGGATAAAAAAAGGGATTTGCCAAATTTTGGCCAAAAATCCGTTTCATATGTGCATGCTATGCCGTAGTATCCCCATTAATCTGAAACCTCCACAAAACCTCCCTGAAGTGCTGGCTACAAACTCTTCGAGAATATTAACCGTTGATCGTACATCAATTTCCATTACCAGCTGTTATTCCCACGAGTTGGCCCTTTAAACGTGATAATTCAACCAACGAAAGACATTCTGTAGTGCGAAATATTCTATTTAGACCGCAAATCAATGAAAATAACACAGAATTACTCTATATCAATCTGCTGATTATGACTGAAATACAAATTACTACAGGGAACCAATTAAGGGTGATTTGAGCGAGTACAAGCAACGCAAATTGAAAGCTATTTTGTTATTTCTTTCAGCCCTTTCAACGCATGTATATTTCAATCTTTCCTTCTAGAGACTCGTGAATAAATTTTGTCTGCAACTAATTAGTGTTAACTTTTTCTTTTCCCACTCTCATCGAAAAATGCAGAAGCGAGTACCTAGTCGTAGAATAATTTACAATTTTCTGTCTTTAACTAAAATCCTCAGTTTTCACCACCGTTAATCTGACAATGAAGTCAGGTTTGTGGGCGTACACCGCACCCTCATTTCTACTCAGAAATGAGCTTTGAAGTCACACACTATGATCAAAATCTCTTCAGTTGGGCGCAGGCCACGCTGAAATTAAACGGTTGCTCGGTCCTCAGCCAAACATCAACCAAAATTAGCGCAAAGCCAATTAAATTGGAATAATAACAACATTAAACAAATTAACAGAAAATATACGACGAATAAAAATAGTAAACAAATAAACAATAAATAACTTAAGTAGAATTTAACGTTGAAAAAATAGAACCTATTCAGATAAGGAGCGATAGATGAGAGCAGAAATAGAGGATTGGGGATTTTTACAGATACCGGATGAATGGAAAGAATCAAACTCAGGGAAACCTTTAATCGTATCATCTATTAAGATGGGTAGCATGAGGATAAAAGATCGTTTGGAGACCGAGAGACGAGGAGTGGTGCAATTAAACAGCTCGCTCAACCATATAGAACGTGAAGGAACCCGCAGAGAGAAAAGTGAAAAAATGTACCAATTATCTATAGTATCCATTGATCATTTTCATGAAAAACTTGCTATCGACAAGAAGCGGGGGTCAATAAGAAAAGAAATGCTTAGATATGATATTATTTTATCTAGTGGAACAGTAAGTTGTGGCACAATAATAGTTTAATCTTTCATGTGCATTAAAAAAACAGACATGCTCTCCATTATACGAGTCATCCACGTAGCTACGTAGTTGTCCATGTCGATAGTGTATTAACATATCTTCCGCATCCAATGTAATTACAATGTGCAGGAAAATTTTTGTAGCTATTTTCTGTGTTACATTGCGCGCAAGGTACACGCGTAAATACGATCATACATTATTTATTACTCTTCACACACACGTCACGCGATAATGTCTTTAAAGTTCCCAATCCACTTGATAAAGGGGGAAATATAACTGAAACCGTAGGACGCATTTTGCACGAATACGAAGAGCGGAATAAAGTGACAGCGATAAACGGAATCAGGTAATCAAAGCAATAGAGAGAGTATAAGCCCAAATACAACTTTCTTCCATTAACCAAGTTATCACAAGTTTGACAGCTATTGTCTAAATAGATCGAGCGGTTCACGTTCTTTATATCTATTGGTGAAGACTACTTTGGAACAGAGATTGAATTAATTTTTTAACTTGCTCCTACATAGCCCCCATTGAATTTTAAACTTCCGCTCACCGATCATATTGATTTTTTCAGTAGCCGAGGATTACTTGATAAAAACACTTTGATACAACCACACGAGCAAACAGTTTTGGATTATGAAAGCACAAATGTAAATACATATTTACATGATCTGTTGGAAAAAACATGCGTAAACCCTATTATTCAAATGCCAATGCTCAAGTGGTTTATTATATTTGAATGATGAACGAAAGCTGAGGTCATTTATGCTTTTCTGAATAGGTGGATTGGTTGGTAAGGGAAGTACGATATTAGCCTGCTCATGGTAACAAAAGGTGCCAAGGGAACCACCGTTTAACATCCCATTCTTCGGACGGAGCACTGCACTTGGTTTTCTGTCTATTAGTAACTTGAAACCGAGTAGGGATTGGGATTCCTTTAAAAAAATCTCTTACGCAGCTGGGAATTAAACCCGGACCCTCTGGTTGGGAAGCCAGTAGTCTTGCCACCACACGAGTCTGATCACCATATCAATGTTTATTGTCATCTTTTTGACCCTTTTTGGCACCAGAGTATCCCGAATATTATAGTTTAATTCGACATCTTCGTAGGAGGCTTCTACAGAAAAGTTTTTCTTTCAAATACGATGCCAATAAAAAAAAGTCTAACCTTTTGGAAATAAGGCAAGCAATAATCAGTGAGAATAAAATGGAGAAAATGTGACCAATGAAAAAGAAAAGGTTTTCTCACTTAGTATTCCGTTTACTCTGGTGATAAGGAACGGAAGCAAGATTTAACTCAAAAGTTGGAAGTTCTTTGGTATTTTCATTCTAATCATTTTAATTTTTAATTCAACTTGGCTCTCAAGAGAAGGCCGGGAAGATTAGATGGCGACAAGATAGAAAATGAAATGCTCTTTAATCTTTCCCACTTAGAGTATTAAGGGTAAGGGGTAGGTAAGGATGGGTAGGTAGCGGGTAAGTAGATGAAACCTGAAGAAAGAGTGGACGTGGATGAGGAGTGGGAATCGACTAAATTGTCCCCTATCCTTGAAACTGAAAAATAAATGAGATTTGAAATAAATTTAGCCCCTCGCCTTTTTCAGAGCTTATAAGGAAAAATACTATCTAAGTAACTTAGTGGAGAGTTTTGAGAGGAGCAATGACAATGACATAAAAGTAGGAAAGTGAAGAAATTTGTCTTTGACTACAATAGTGCATTGAGACAGAAACCATTAGTAAAAGGCATTATCCTAAAACTTTACCGTTGAAAAACGTAACCATTATAATATTTATTCAACCATTTATAATTTAATTCAAGTCACAAAATGACCTCATTATTTTCAATAAGTTTATTTTCATTTCTCTCAAAATTTTAATTGCTAAACGTGCTCTATTACATCACCATGTACAGACTATGACGTAAAAAGCCAATTGAATGTTGGCTGCATTATTTTAAGTTATCTTTTTTGGTTCATAGTGTAAAATAAATCTTACTGCGTTATTCTTAACGCTCTCAGCTGTGTGAAACCAATTAGGCGACAAATTTATGGACGATTTCAACTACCGTAATTAATGCTACAGATTAAAAGGAATGCCATGTGAGGTTTTTTTTTCAATCCTTTGACCGCTGACTGAACTAGATTCAAGCGCTCTGTGTTTCATCAGCCCAATATTCGGGCGCCCGAAATTTCAGCAGTATTCTCCTTATGAACCTTAATGATGATTTCACTGTTAATGAGTTGATTTTAGAGAATCGCGTGGCTGAAGTCATAATACGCCTTCCACGAATACCAAAATGACTGTTTGCAACGAGAAATAATGTCATTGCGTGGAACTTGTCATCTGCCTACGTGAGTTCACGAGCCAAATCAATTTTAAACCGAGTTAAAAATATTTATGTGAGTCACAAAACTTTTCACGACAGTTGAAATTGTATGCAGCGCCAAATGAAATTCCCAATGAGGCCGTTTCCCTGACGGACGGACCTGTGACACGAATAGGATTCATAACTAATTATTATCGCATTCAATCGATGGGTTAAAAATAAAGTACAAATCTTCTAGGGCGAAGATAATATGGCTAGAAATTATGGCGTTGGCTTCCGCGGTATTCGTTGACTATTACCGTCCTATTTCTCCCGAGTGCGTTCTCATCTGGAGACAGAAGTTTTTTTAACCGTACAGAAGGATATATTTAGGCCGAAAATATCCCTGTGAAACAGATACATGTTACGCAGAATATTTCCTAGAACAGGGTACAACACTGTCACCAGATGAAAATGCGGTGGATTACCACAGCCATGTAACACTAATTAGTTAACATACGGGCTTCAGTTTACAGCTTACAATTTCAGTTTACAGTTTAGCTTAACATCAGTTAACATACTAGTGAAAATATAAGAAATAAAAACCAAAGAATTATACATAAAACTGGTGATGTATTTAGTTTGGAAAGCTAGTATTATGCTCACTCGAATAACGAGTATTATTAACTCCACACAACGATATTTAGCATATTTCTCGTCGATAGTCAGGGCCGAGCTCTAACTTTAACCACCTCACAAAATTCTGATTAGTCAAGCGAGGAATCGAGTTTTCATAATTTTATAGGGCTTTGAAAGATATCCACACTGAAATAGCTGTATGAGAATCATGAGCCTTTATCGGGGAATGTGTCATATTTGAAACCAAGGGGATACAGATGGAAACTAAACTAACTGTAACGGTTAGGTCCAAAGCCGATGTCGAGATCATTTATTTATCGCGGAGTAAGAACTGTAACGTTTCGGGTTTCTCTGGTTTAAAGCGCCCGCGTCATCTCGTTTTAGAGTGGGGTCGCCACTCGCGACCGGCCGATATTAGTCCGATCGGCCGGCCGTAACAGGGGAGAAGGTCGTGTTGTTGGCGGTGCCGAGGTGTTTGGCCGAGAGTGCGTTTAAGCTGGCAGCGAGAAAGTCGGAGTGTTAGCAAGTAGAGTCAGAGGAGGTCTTTAAGCATCCACATTCTGTGTTCTTTCCCGTACCCCACCTCTTATTCCCTTACTCCTCAATCATATCCCATCCCCCGATTTCCAATGATGACAGTGTTACCGGCAGCTGAGATTCCGGTAATAGTCTGAGGAAATCAAAAAGCTTCAGCTTACGCCGTGTCCCCTTTCTCCTCCCCGTTAACCTCTCCCCTCCGAGTGCAGACGGAGGTTGTCCCGTCCCCTTGCCCTTTTCTGCACTGGTGCCCAATTATCACTCGCCTGGAGGAACCCGCGACCGAGCTAAGTCGGGGGCACCGTCACAGAACGACTTGGATGCTGTCCATTTAAAATCTTTTCAAGCACATAATATAATAGGAAAAGAATAGAGCGGTGTAACAGGAGACTACAATTCATCTACAACCGGTAGATGAAAGAGAACACCATGCAGTGATAGTACACAATTCAAGATTCTTTCGGAGCGGACACGTCACATTTCATATTTCGGTTGGTTTCGCTACATGTGGACAAGGATGGACAATGTGACCTTCGGATAAGCAAAATGGGCCTCGGAACGGTGTTCAAGTCTTTATTGTAAATCACAAGACAAGACTTGTGATTTACAATATTACAATATAATATCTTGTCTTGTGATTTACAACTTTATTGTAAATCACAAGACAAGACTTATCTCTTTAAGAGTGCACGGACACCTAAAGAGTGTTGGCACTTTAAGCACTATAATAATGGCTCATAAATACGTGAGAAGGGAGGGAGAATTTCCAGTTAAATAGCCGGTGACCTTATGAAATAAACACGCATGTGATAATGATGGCTTTGCTTCACGTTACATCGATTCCTGTTGAATTTTATCTATGGCAAAGAATCTGAACTGTCTCAGAAGATCCGTCACGTTCGCCGGGATAGAGTCAGTTCTCACAGGAGGCAAAATATACTTAAAGGGAGTCAATATTTTGTATGGTTGAGCAATTCTTCAGGGAGAAGAAAATTTCTTTTGCTGACATGATTCCTGTCTCAAATAGTAGAGCTTCATATGATCAACTGGTCGTTACCTACTATAAGTGTATTGCATGCTTAAGAAAACATCAACCAAATGTCTTAACAATTCATTGTGTCATGCATCGAAAATATCTGGTTTCCAGAAAACCTAATGATCGCTAACAATGAGTAGCTAAAATTATTTCTAAAACTCCAAATAACTTCATGACTTTGAAAAAGCAAAACCAATAGCCACTTTGCATTCAAAATAAAGTATACTTTATATTTTTCTACAATATTTTCATTTGCACGACACGTTTCACCGATTTACTCTCCCATTCCTAGCTAGCGCTCTCTCCCATTCCTAGGTAATATATATCTTATAGAATATCAAACCGGCTACCAAGCTCCCTTAAAGCAGCATTTTACACTCCCCTTTCTTAACTTTTAGTCAAAGGCAAAGACATACAAGATAGACTCCTCAACTCTGATATTTACACAATTAAATGCAATAGCTGCAATAAGACATACATTGGCCAAACTGGAAGAAATTTCCTCACGTCTTCATCATAAAACACTTTAGAAGTTACAGAAATATGGATTCCACCTCACCATTTGCTAAACACCTGCTTGAAAACAATCATGTGAACGATTTTACCCCAGAAATTTTACAAGGTCTTCCTAAAGGTCTAATAAATAATAGTTTTTAAAAAAACTAAAAAAAAACACACTTTTATAGCTAGCCGAACTTAAAAGTAGAAAATAATTTGAAAATATGGAGAGTTCGTTCTATAGCGATGTAAAGTTCACTGGCTTATTTATACTTAAAAAATTAGAATAATTTTAAAATAAGAATTAAATTATCAACAAAATAATAAATTTGATTTTAAAAAAAGCGTGGGGTACTTAGTATCAAATGTTACAAAGAGTTCATTGGTAGCAGTTTATATGAATTATTATTATGATGACGCTAGTTATTATTATCATTATTATTAGTATCAAATTATAGTAAAAAGCACCCCACGCTTTTTTGCAATCAAATCAATAATTTTGTTGAAAAACTTAATTATTATTTTTAAAGTATTATAATTTTTTAAATTATAATTAGCCAGTGAACTTTACATGGCTATAGAACGGACTCTCCATATTTAATAATTATTTTCTACTCTTTAGTTCGGCTAGATATAAAAGCGTGTTTTTTTAGTTTTTTTAAAGCAATTAGCTATCTTCTACTTTTAGTTTGGCTAGCTAAAAAAGCGTTTTTTTAGTTTATTTAAACTATTATTTATTTCCAGTGAAACTTGAGTCCTCTGCAAGACACAAGAGAAAATGCATTTGTGACAGAGAGTAGACAATGTGATGCGGGTTGCGTCATTTTAGGATAAATAAATACAAAATGAAAACTACTTCATTTGAGTAGATTAACTTCGTAATTAGTGAATTTAATGACTGATTCATGTATTTTCATCGAGATTAAGTATGTGTGCCAAATTTAAGCTCGATTGGACGTTGGAAAATGGGTTGAATTTCAATTGCAAGATTCCGTTACATACATACATACATACATACCAAGCTAATAAAAAGCGTGTTAATGAGTAGATATACTTGGTAATTAATAAATGTAATGACTGATTCATGTATTTTCATCGAGATTAAGTATGTGTGCCAAATTTAAGCTCGATTGGACGTTGGAAAATGGGTTGAATTTCAATTGCAAGATTCCGTTACATACATACATACATACATACCAAGCTAATAAAAAGCGTGTTAATGAGTAGATATACTTGGTAATTAATAAATGTAATGACTGATTCATGTATTTTCATCGAGATTAAGTATGTGTGCCAAATTTAAGCTCGATTGGACGTTGGAAAATGGGTTGAATTTCAATTGCAAGATTCCGTTACATACATACATACATACATACCAAGCTAATAAAAAGCGTGTTAATGAGTAGATTAACTTGGTAATTAGTAAATGTAATGACTGATTCATGTATTTTCATCGAGATTAAGTATGTGTGCCAAATTTAAGCTCGATTGGACGTTGGAAAATAGGTTGAATTTCAATTACAAGATTCCGTTACATACATACATACCAAGCTAATAAAAAGCGTGTTAATGAATAGATTAACTTAATAATTAGTAAATTTAATGACTGATTCATGTATTGCCATCGAGATTTAGTAAGTGTGCCAAATTTCAGCTCGATTGGACGTTGTGAAGTGGGTTGGGTTTCGATTAAAAGATTCCGTTACATACAATCAGACCAAGCTAATAAAAGCGTACTAATAATGGACGCTCTTGAGCAAATATGAATTCTCAGACAAGCCAATAACCTTTGCAATGAATTTTTATTTCCGCATCCCTCCCCACGCCTTTCCGATAAAATTACCGTGTTAATGAATAGATTTTGTGCCTCATCAGACCTTGATCTATGTACTTTTCTCAACCCTGCCCGAATATTTGTTTTTTCTATACCTCACCGTAACAATTGCAACAATTAACAAAAAAAATCATTCTGTTCCTGACAATACCGTAAATTGGTGACATTCATCGTACAAATAAATACTCTGTGTAGAAGTAAAATGCATTTTACTTTATCATGAATACAAACACTAAACACTTCTGCGTACGGGAAGCCTGCCACTGTCAAGTTTATTCAATAGTAACTTAATTTGTTAAAGTAACTCAAATTATTCATTAATTTGGGGCTTTATTTCTACAAATTGCAAATATTCCTAGTACCATGATATAATTTAGTTTCATTCAATTGAATAAGTGCAATGTAAATTTCATATTTATTTCTTAAAATAATTTGTTTTCACAGTTTATTTTAGTCATTCTTGTAATCGCACGTGACCTCCCTTTTGCCGCGTCTATACTGACCACTTAAGTATACATTTAAATGCACCTGCAGTAAAGTACACCGCGTTGATGCCCTCTAACCGATTAAAAAATAGCTCCACTTAAGTGGACCCGTAGACCCCTATTTAAGGGACTTTGATGATATCGATAGAGTTCAGTGGATGCTTGGACGAGGTGGTCGAGGCCTCGTCATCAATAGGTCGAGGAGTTTCGATAATTGTACAAATTATGCATATGTTTATATAACTAATATGAGGAGTTGATCAATGTTCACGTTGTTTAATGAACATGTTGATCGCTTATTTTACATTTTTTTATGCAGTTGTGCAAATCTAGAAATTATTTAAGTTCCTTCTCGGTAACGTTATTTTTGCGCGATACAAATTTCTTGCCATTAATACTAGGTAGACCTGAGTTAGATTTAATATATGTATATGGACGCTCTCCTGTATTTAAATGCTGCATTTAAGTTCACCCTACTTAAGTACTCCTATAGTAGTAGATACTGGAGATATAAGCAAAAAATTGGTGATAGGTGGAACTAATTCCCAAAAAGACGGGGATTGAATTTTTTTGTTCGTTCTTGGTGTCTTTTTGACATACTTAAAGTCTAGAAACTTATGTCATACATACTCTGAGAGCGATGGTAGATAACTTATACCTTACTTACTAGAAACGGACGGCTCTAATGCTTTCAGTGCGCATGGAAACATAAACCATTTCGAAATTTTGCCATCCACATTAACTTACGCGAGATGCAAAGTCTCATTTTCACTAAGTAACCGGTGGGATTATTCCATAAACGCACATGGGTTGCAATAAGGATTGAAGAGAGGAAGAGGGTTAGATGTTGATGGCTTTGCGGGTGGCTGTTGGTGGAAGGTAAGGGAGTAACTGAGGGGATGTAAGGGAGAAGGGAGTCTTGGCGTGGTTTTTACGAGGGGCGTGTTGCCGTTTCATTTGCCGCTAATTAGAGAAACTGGAGAAGAGGGAACGAGGATAAGGAGATAGGGGTGGATGGAGGATGGGAGGGAAAAGTGGGTTGAGAGAAGGATACGATGGAAGGGGACGTGGGGGGAGGGGAAGCCACAACAAAGAGGGTAATAGCGCAAAACACGGGAGATGGCTACCCTATACTTATACACACTACCCACTCACTCTCTCTCTCCCTCTCCAACCCCTTGAAACAAAAATATTTGTTATCTTTCGTTCTTGCAAAGGCCTCGACCCCACTTTCTCGACCTGCTACACAGGTTGGTGCGGCTAATTATCCGAAAGAGTGTACCACTCTACCCTGTCTCGCCTTCATCTTAACGGTCGTTTTGAAGGTGACACAAATTACACCTTATCGAAACGATCTTTAGCTCATTTGACTTTGAAATATAAAACCCGTCTCACAGTCGTCATTCTGCCATTGTTTATTAACTAATAAAACTAATTGATTCCTGTTCCTAATTGCCAAAAATGTTTTTAAACCGTACATATGCTCGTAAACTCGTAAACCGTACTGAGCTCTCTAAGATGAGTCTACGACGCAATTTTGAGACTGAAAAACATAAGATAAAACTGAACTACGATCATCATCTGCCATAGTGAACTTTTAAAATACGGCTGGAATTCTTACTGAAAACAATCAGTCAGGTACCTGTCAGTGTAATAGGCCTGGTTACAACTGCAAATAAAAAAAACACGAAGTCATACCAATAAAATAAAATGTATATTTATTAGGGAAACAATTAATTATGCTTATATCCAAAGTTGATAGAGGCACATTATAAAATTGCATATCATTTACATTGATGACGTAAACATTGATTGAAACATCATTGATTATGGTGTTTGACAAATTTGTGTCACTCCTGTCCGATCTCTGAACACCCTCATGAGTACATAGTTCACCAGCTGGATTAACTCGACCAAATCTACTTATACTGCCGCTCAATTATGCTCATATTGCTACAAACACTCATACACCTCATCTGTCGAAATGTAGAGCTATTATGGTGGCTGATTGATCTAATTCCATTAATTATTTTGCAGATTCGTCATATATCCCTTAAAGAAGGTGAAATGAAACAGTGTTATATAGCTCTCACATTTCATTACTTCAAATATTTCATTGCTGTTAATGAAAATAAAATTAACAGAATGCTAAGGAAAAACTTCCCTGATCATGCTTCGACTGGGCAAAAAATAATTAGTTCCTCATATTTTTTCAAGACAAATTTAAAACGACTGTAAATCTTGCTAAAGTTTTAGCAACTCTCAGTGTGATAAAACATATACACTTGTTTAAAAATGCTAAGGTCAAAGGAAGTAAATAAAACAAATAAACGCAATGCATACATATCGCAAGAACAAAAATCTGAAGACATTCCCGTGGAGGGGGATATCCTTTTCCGTATTTTTTCTATCGTGAAGGATAATTTGGTAGGAATATTTTTTTTAATTAAAAGAAAACGGGGAACATTTATTTGGCTAGTTAGCCTTTACACTTATTTTTTCTTATATATTATTCCTTCACTAAAAAGCAAAGAGCTGCAAATTTAGAGAGATAATTTTGAAGAAGCTCCATCTACGAGTAAAATATCATGAAGTTATTATATTTTGTAAGCATACAGCACCAAAAAAAAGCAAGATAGTTACTGGTAACTTAAAGGAAGGAAACGATAAGGGAAAACCAATTTCAATTATGAATTTTATGGCAAGGGAGCAAACATTCAAGCCATAATTAGCACTTTTCGATATGTTTACGAAAGCAATATACGAGCATGTACGAAAGCAATATATGAGTTGAATTTCAAGAGTAAATAATTAAAGAACCAATCAGATAATACATTATAGTTCAAACATGAAACTTAACACAATATGGGTATGAAAGCAACACGCAGCTCATTCCAGCTAAATAAGACAACATCAATGGTTGACATCAAACGTGTTCCTGATGAAATGAAGAATTTTCCTCCATCCTTCCGAAATATTTTATTTTTAATCTCTCCTGACTCAAACCCCTATCAACTCTTCAAAGGTTCAAGAGTAAATCATGCTGTGGAATTCGATTTCACGTAAAACTCAGCTATATTCAGTTTTGGTGAAAATGGAACACGTTCTCATCGAGTAATTTGTTCGAAAAACCTGGCTTCTTAAGTCTTCTCTCAAATTTGACCTGAAAATCATTCGAGATTTTTCAAACGTTTTCCCCGTCTCTAATTTTCGGTCAATTATTTCTTCCCCTCATCTGCAGCAATAACGACGAATACTCCTAAATAATGAATGCGGTGGTTTCAAATGTGATCGATTAACATTTACCATTATTTACCCACTATCCTCTTGTAATGCATGTGGTTGTAGAATTAAATGATGAGCAACTCTCCTTATGGCTGGATTTTGAGCAAAGATTCCGTGGGAAAACATGATATTGGGAAACACTATCAAGAAGACCAAAACAGTTACAGGAAAGGAGATTGAAGTAAAAAGCAACCTTCAGATTGTTAACTACTTCATGCCAATATGAGTTTCCCTTTCTCCTCCTACTCTATATAAACACACAACGTCATATCTATTTCCTAATGTAGCAGATCTAATGGGTATCGTACTCAGAGATAATAGACACATAATAATGCTTATTTCACAACGGTATACACCAGAGATTGCGTGCTTGCTTAAACTATTTATTTCCACCCTTAATTCTTCAGGTTAACCTATTGAAGAACACTTAGAGTTTGATGACCTAATGCAGGCTATTTCGGATAAATATGTAAGTATTCAAAATTAATGGATATATTAATGATATGGTGTAGAAGAGATTTTTAAAAGTGCGCTCTGAAGAAAATTTTAATTACTATTGTGTTGAGGGTTAGCAGTTAGTACTTATCATTGTGCTGGCAGTTATTTTCAGTGTGCTGGTAAGATATAAAAATGTCAGTTATCATTATTTGATGCTTTTTTACTAGTGATTTGCTAGTTACTAGTGATGATTTTTTTACTAGTGTCAATTTATGGTTACGGAGGAATGATTTTCATTCCAGTTTCACCTTTAATTGGCAGTATTCAGAGTGATACATGTGGAGTAACGTTAAGCGTATTATGTTTTACTATTAGTCTGTATATTCTCATTTGAATTCAGAAAAACCCATGTTCAGGCACCAATAATGGTCTCAAGGAGGTATTTTAGCATTTAAGTTGGGTAATTTTCAGTTTAATACAACTATCTGCATGCGGATTAAGGGTGGTACATTTCCAAATGAAGAAACTTTAAAAATGCTTAAGGAATAGTGGAGTATTATTGGAGATTTTCTCCTCAAAAGGGAGAAATGATGTGAGCACTTGTGCTGATGGGGTGGTTTTTTTAATCGATAGAATTAATTCACACCAAGGGAAATGGAGCACTATAATTCGCAGCCTTCATATACTTCGGAATTGGGTAAGAAGAATCGGAAATATGTACTACTTATTTGATACGATAAGTTTACGAAAAGTTAGCTATAGTATAGTTTAAATTATTATTTATGGACACAGGGTAATTTTATGATGACGTTTCAATATTGGATGAATGATGAGGAAATTCAAGAGTTGATGGCAAGAAGAATTTCATCCCAGCGAAAGCAAGTGTATATGAAATGATGGTACCAAGGGGGAAGTCTCATCGATTCAACGGAGCTCTCAAGACCATTAAGTTTTGGTCAAAGTTACTGATGTGAGCATTGATTTTGGAAAGACATTGAAGGAGATTAAGAAAGCATTTCATATTACCCTATAAATAAAACAACACACATTAGCAAGATGATTACTCGAATCAAATTCGAGTTTTAGTCAAGACCCTCAAAAAATCTCATACATAACTAATCTAATTTCATACAAATGGTATTCTAAGTATTTAATTCACCCTGATATGAATTTTGAATGGTAGATCGGAAGAACCATAACATAGTAACCCTAAACAACATTTCTGAGTCCTCCTTTCTTTCATTTCATCATTTTCTCTAAGGTAGTAAGCTGAAATACGGCACTGAAACGGGGCATGCAAAGAAATTGGATTTAATGTTCTATTATGAATGTTTCCCTGAGGTGCTGCCAACACCAATCCAGTAAACAAAAATAATCTTCAACGTGGACACATGCGTCTTTTATATGAAACACGTGCAAATCACAGATAAATCCTCTTCAATATTCCATGCACACATACAGATTGGTCATGCCATTCAATTAGCCCTATGCATATGCTCCAAATTAACTAGGGCTTTCGTAAAGCGACGCATTAAATGACACTTAAAAACAGTTGTTCCGCGTTCTAATTCCAGTGGCAGTTTTCGAGTAAGTGCTTCCGAAACGCTCTTTGTCCCCCAATTATTAAAAAGGTTTTGCACGGTCCAGTCGCATTCGTTCGATTTTCCAATGGGGGTCAAAAGGGTAAATTGCGATTGCATGTCTCTGACCAATATTTCACGCTTGTTCAAGCCAATTACGGAAGAACAGCCACCCATTCCGAGCGCTGATGTGCAATTTTGTATGTCTGGTGGATTTCCGGCTGTCATGGATGGGGCTAGCGAAGCTAGGATTAGTTATCGAGGATGAAACTGTTTCGTCAGCACAAAATTTTAATTAACCAGCACACATTTCTATAACTTTTCCTAATTTGGACACGCAAATCGTGGGGCAATGCTAACCACACACGGCAGGTGAGGAGTATACAATTAGCAGGCGGAGGCGATAGCTGAAGGAGTGGGAAGATGTGGGAGAAAGCCTCCCTCCAGTAAACGGTGGCGCCGGAGACTCCCAGAGAGTCCCAGTCCCAGATCAATTAAAGAGGTTTTGGCATATTACGATGAAACAAGTAGGTGGACAGTATGGTTCACATAAATTGGATTTCATAACCTCACAAAAAATACTTGTTGATTAATTATCTTTCAGGCACCACAGCACTGGTATATCATAAAGAAGACATCATGAACGTTATTTGACATTATTAAGATCAGTAGGTTCCAGGAACCCATATATTATTTCTTTTGTAGTTTTTAAAATTATAGGAATCAAAGAAAAAATGATTTTATAGAAAAATGATAACAATCAAATGGATAGGGAGAATCACCAATGAAAAAGTCTTACAAAGAGCTGGAGATAAAAAAAGTAAAAATGAAAACTCTGAAAGGAAGAAATGACAAACTTATTCGATACTTTTGAGGCACAATAGCCTCCTGAAAACAATTATGTAAGGAGAAATGAATGATGAGAATTAATGAGAGAGACCAAGAATGGAATACATCGGGTAAATTATGAAGGAAGTCAATGTGAAGATTTTTGTAGGATTGCAACTGTTGGAGCTGATTGAAGGATGGAGTGGAGAGCTGCAGTAAACCAATCATGGGATTGATGATTGCAAATGATGATGAGGTTCATGGAAAATCCCATTCTTTACTTTCCTGTTTTGGGGTTAACTTAAAAGTTTCGTGTTCATTACTCTTTAATTAACTGCATTAAATCTCTCTTAAACACCTCAATGCCTTCTCTCTCCCCTTATGTAGTCCAAAAATTGCTATTTTCTTTTCCGTTACGCTCCAAAAATTGCCATTCAACCTTTCTCTTCCGCGCTTGCCAAATGGTGTCTCCTCAACCATTCTTTTCAACGTGTCTTTTCCTTTCAATATACCCTCAATTTAACCTTCGCTGACTCCGTATATTGACAAGCAATTTTTTCCTCACATCCCATCCCTTAAAATCCATATTTAGTCAGGTTATGTAGATGCACATTATTCCAAGTCCAAAGGTAACGTCCTTGCCTCCCAATCGGTTATTTAGCTGGTAGAGTCCCATAACTGTGGTGTAAATATTCACTCAGGGCAAGTATGTATATGTGGTGCATTAAAATGGCAAAAATGCAAATTAATTGCTCAATAAATAGGAAAATTATTTATTTTATTTTTGTTTATGTATATCATTTATTTTAAATAATGACCAGCATGATCAATACTTTTTACTGTACTTCAATAGCTTTAGTTCCTTTGTGTCAAAAAGGAGTAACACATATATTTTCACCAATATCATTTCCATTATAATAAATATAATAATGTAGTTTAATATCCATAACATATGTATCTGTAACTTATAGTCTACTTTATCACATCATTATTCAATCCCAGAAGTGTCCCCAAGGCGGGGAATATTTTATTTTTGTTCATTGCCATTATTTATACTCCCTAAAATAATATAATGGAAGCACGATAGGCAATACATTTATTACTACTATAAATAATATGTGAAAAGAACGTGATAGAAAATTACACAGTATGAAAGTATCTGGACGTGAATAAAGAGGCTTCTATTGTATTTCAATACGGTCCTTCGGCAGCCCAACGCACAAGCCTATGAGACACAATTTAGTCATTGCTACAATCTGTGATTGCATGGCTCCACACACGCAATAATCATCTCCAATTCGACACATCAATACCTCAAGGCGAAGAATATTTTCGTTTATTTCGCTGGTGATCGATACTGGTAGATGAATTTTGTACATTGCTACACGAAAAGGGTCACATTTTAGATGGGGCACTACGCTCCGGTGGAACCTCTCTCCGAGCCTTTGACCTTTGGTCGCGTGTCACGTTCTGACGGGCAGGTACATCTGTTGGTGACGGCTAGCTTCACGAGGGTACAGTCCTGTCCAAAGCAAGGTTTTGTATCCATGGGAAGAGGAGTCCAGTGGAGGAAAGGCGGGCCTGGCTGGGTAGAATAATTGTAAGGGGAGGTTGGTCTTCGTAATTGTGCGGAAGAGGGCCGGGTAAAACCCTTACCTCCTAACAAAATTAAAAATAGCGCCTCCTATCTGAAGCCAGAAAGCAGCAACATACTAAAAAAAGAATGATTTAAAATGTGGAGCATACATTATTTGTTTACAATTATTAAAATGTACAGTTCATAATTAAAAAGATAAAAAGAAGGCCAAAGATTGGATACGTATTGATTAAGATGAAAGGACTCGGCACAGAAATTTCACAGAATGTTATCATTGATCCACAAGAATTAGAGTTAACAATTTACTGTCGAATTGCGGAATAAAACGTGGACAACCGTGTCTACAGCGATAAAAGTATAACGGTTGAATTTTCCAAGATAACTAAATAATTCCTTCTTTCCACACACTATAAGTGGCCATTACAAAAACAGCGTGGTATAAACATAAGATATGTCGTTAACTAGATTCAACGATCAGTCCTCTCCCAACTCCTTTTCCCTATTCCCTCCTCTTGCCATAGCTGGTGTCCTAAACCCCCAGTCACACCCCACTGCGGTGGCGTGCAGGACACTATGTAGATACATAACACATTATGAATTGCGTATGCATTGACTAATACTCAAATAGTACCTTAACGAGCACCAAAAATTATGCATCGTAGTTTAATTGCATAGAAAATCAATGAGCATTATATTTTCACTAAAATCCGCTAAAAATTGTTTTTGTAAAATGGTTTCCCTGGAGCAATTCCATTTCACGCCCTATTTTTTCACTTTTGAAGGCAGGAGACTGTACCTCTCTCTGTATAAACATCCCAGGCACTCGAGAATAATGTCCCAAAGAGTTGAAATTTTTTCTCTAGCGAGGGAACTTACTATTTTGCACTAAATGAAGTTTACAAAGGAAATAAACTCAAACGTCACGGCCATCTCATGCGAAAGCATTTTCTGCTTCCGAATTTTCTCGCGTTCAGCAATTCCGGCAAACTAATTAACCCTGCGAAAAAAGACGAAGCATTGACGTGAATTCCCACTGCCGAGGGATGATAAAATCTTGCTGGAGTCCGCATGCCGAAATTCCATTTCATACATGAGCGTAATTCAATTGTACTCGCACGTTTCTGGAAACAGAATTTGTGGAATTTTGGACAAATTGCTTCTAAACATTAATTCGAGATTTTCTGTGACCCATTACAAACAAATTTAGTTCGGAGACTGCAATTGTGGAAATATTGCTCAACTTGACACGAGACGTATCATAAAACGTTTTGCTTGCAATGATAAATATAGTTTTTACAGTAACTAGGAATTGTCTTACGGCATCAAGCATACAAAACATTTTACAATTTTTATCTATAAAATGGTTCAAATACTCAAGGAAATGTTATTATAAAAAATGAAGGTATACAACTTTTCTGGTACCAACGCAAGACGAAAATCACAGACGAGATTCTCTGCTCATAAACACATATAGCAATGCACTAATTACGGTAATTAGTGCGTTGCACATGTTTTTTGTGTTATCAGAGATTCATAAAAAATATGAAGAAATGATGAATGATAACGGGGTTTCTGTGTATGGATATTTAGTACTTCCAGCACGGTATCAAGTAAACTGGTATTAATGAAACATGTCAGAGGAATGTTTTTCATCCAAAAAGTACGAGAAAGATTGAATTTCGCTGCAGTTACATCTCATCTCCAGCACACCACATTTTGAATACGAAATATTAAGTTTTAATCCATCTATTGAATAGAATGCGAAATTTAGTCGTATTTATACGTATAAAACTCACGCAAATGGAATAAATGCGTGTATTTCAGCAACTGGGATGGAAACCTCCATGGAAGTGAAGGATAAACACCTGGCTCAATTTCCCAGGGCCGGTTTTATATTACCTTGCTATAAATTCAATTTGAGTGATATAAGAAGCGAATCTGCTCATGAATAGATGACGCTCTCGTCAATAAACTGACTGTTTTCAGTAACTGTATTATACAATTCGTACTATCAGTAAATTCGTTTAACTCCAATTCTCGTTTAACATCACCTTGGGGCAAAGGCCATGTTACCAGTAGGTTACACCAGGCATTATAAAAACAGGATATTGGAGTTCTAGTCTGGATCAAAGGTTAGAAATATAGCCACTTACCTTATTTAGAGGTCAGAGAAAATCGACAAATTTAGAGAGATAGACAGTAATTACCATCAACCAATTATAACTACAACAAAAACCGAGTGAAATATTAATGTTCCAGAAGATATTTTCATATTAATCACTTTCTGTGACTGCTTACCTTTTTATAATTTATTTCACGGCTGGAGGCCCAACACCGTTTGCCATACTACCCAGCATTTCGGAATTCTAGGCCAATTGTATGTACTTTAAAGTAGCGATAACTATTATTAATAGTATACTTTTTTATTATTACTACATATTTACATGATATGTATGTAAACTGTTCTGGTCTATCAATCACAATGAACTAGGTTTTTACGTATGAACCGCGGTGAGTAAAACACTATTGACCTAAAAATCTCGGATATTGTGACTCGCCATATTTCAGTTCTTGATGTAACCTGACCTGTTTTATTTGACAGGATGACTTTAATCTTTCATTATTGTTTTGGCTATTTATTGTACTCTGAAGAAGTTCTCATTACTAAGCTCCATGATGGAATTTGCTTGTTCTTACGGAATATCGTATTAGCTGCTGCATCTTTTTTCGTGTTCTATTGATTGATAATAATTACATTCATCTACCGACCCTTTTCTTTGACAGTGTCAATAGCTATGGGCTAGCTGTTATATATCTGTGGATAGATGGCTAAATATTACATGTCCTCTTTTTCAAAACTGAGTTATTCATACCGTTTGATTCGTAATGCTAATGCCGTTGGATTTTGAGAGTTAAAAAAATGTGATAACAACAGTTTTGTACATCTACTACGAAAAGGTAAGACCTAAACTTTGTGATTCTAATTTTTTAGAGCCTACTTAACTTTATAATTGCTCTCCAGCAAAATTTGCAAAACATGACAAGTCATATTTAGCCATCTTACCACAGATATATTTTGAGCTTTGTTCCGATCATTGTCCCATATTCACCCCAATAGCTCCTTATAACAAATTTAAAAATTCCCTTGCAGTCCTTCTTCCTGTGTTCATTTCCTACTCCCTCCCCATTGCATTGTTCCCCTCCCTTCTGTTCCAGACTAAGCTACCTACTCAAGAACAACAGATTCCGGTTTTCCCTCCTTCAACATTTTCATCCATTTCATATGGTTCATAACACCAAATATTTTGCTCTTAAGTGTCACGTTGGCAAATGTACATTAAACCATTATCTTACTGAATTGCCTAAACCTGGAGCCAGGCGTAATTCCACAGTTAACATTTTCCCTCCTCATCGCTTGCATCGGGGTAAATGTAAATGGCATTCAATATGAGACACTTTTTTTAAGTTACACTTCAAATTTAAGTTACATTAGAGCTAAGTTAAGTT
Source organism: Pyrrhosoma nymphula (assembly GCA_963573305.1). Taxonomy (NCBI): domain Eukaryota; kingdom Metazoa; phylum Arthropoda; class Insecta; order Odonata; family Coenagrionidae; genus Pyrrhosoma; species Pyrrhosoma nymphula. The sequence continues at coordinate 140,454,568 of OY754329.1, read as the reverse complement.
ATAGCTCATCAAATGTTGCCCGATACTTTAATTACTATAGGTTTATGAGGAAATGCAAATGAAATTTTAAAAACATACTAATGCATGCGCATAAAAAATATTGTGAAATGTGACATTGTACTAGAAGAGATAGAAGTAGCATCTTTTATGGCAAAAAAATGTTAAGCTATAAAATATAAGGAATTTAAGAAAAGTACAATTATTATTCTCATTAATTCAAAGAGAAACAGGAGCGAAGAAAAGGTTTCTTCATAACATTGAGAAGAAGATGACAACTGCAAAATTTTCCCTCTACTTAACACTTCACTTTCTTTAATTATGGAGTCTAAGTATAGGAAATAAGTGTGATGTTTAACCAAAACTTTACGGCTCTGTAAGAATGCAGAAACGATGAAAACCAAATATAAATCATCAATCAAAAGTATTTCTCTCGTTTCCTGAAGTTCAGGCTTAATAATCACCAGTTACTGACATTGTGTAGTGGGTGAATGCCGCTCTATGAAAAGATTTAACGCCTTACTTTATGCCACATAAGTATCAAAAGGCATTATTCCGTGACGTGCGTCTTAAGTCTATACAAATTTAAACAATGGAAACCAAGATATATCAAGGTTTTTCGAGTGCTCAGGCTATAAGATATGACATCGCAGAGAATGATAAGAATCTAAAATAGGTTAAAGCCTGTTTTTGCCGCGAATTAGACTGGCTGTGTTATAATTAACCTCATGTAAAAAATAAAACCGCAAATTTTATGAAAATAAGAACTGAATGCTTTGAAACTATTGATGGATTCATTGAATTGAATAACGTTAGATATATTAGATAGCTGTTGGGGGGGGGGGGCCTTCGTCAGGAGCCCGGGCACTTAGACCTTTCTTGGTTCATTGTGCCAATAACAGGGGATAAGAACACCTCGGTAAAGGTATGGAGGATTGGCCTCCCCCTGCCTCACCCCAGTACCAGGTATGGAGGATGTCCTCCCTCCAACCGGCCCTCCGGCCTCCCGGTATAGGTATGGAGGGAGTATCATCTCTCCATCCATGCCTGGTCGAGGTATGGAGGAGGGTCACCCATCCAACCACCGTCCGCGTCCGGGCCCAACGTTGCTTAACTTCGGTGTTCTGATGGGAACCGGTGTTTCAACGTGGCTAGGCCCTTGCCCGTGGAATAACTTTACATGAAACTATCGTTTTTTTCGGACCGCGTTTGCGTCAATGAATTCCACAATTAAAACAAATATTTTCTCAAACTGTTTTTAAATCTGAAACTCTTAGATATCACTAATTTTGGTTGATTATATTTATTTTTCCCTTCAATACAATCTGCACAAAGCACATGAGCTACCGTGAATGATTCAAGCATTATAAAATGAAAGCAGCAAGACCAATTTCCGTAATACTTTGTCACGGAATCCAATCCCCGTCGGTGTGATACAACGTTAACAAAAAAATAAGTGTCTTTGTTCACCTGACTTATCGAATTTGCTGTAATTTTTCCTGGTGTTTTGCTACATTAATAAATTTCTTCGTCATAGAGCAGTAGTTGACGATTGGTGCAATCTGTCTCATTTTAGTGTAATACTGTCGGTAGAAGGGAAAAAACTGGAGATATAAATACCACCGTTACACCAATATTATTCTCCTTTACAAAATCATTCGATAATAGACCAACATAAACAGCTGACAGAATTCCTATATATCCCGTCTCTCTCAATCTTCTGAACACTAATTCAAATTTGATTCCGCATTCTAAAATATGCTGCAATCAACTCTCTCTCTTTCCTCACAATTTTATCCTATTTCCCAGTGGTTATCCTAATGCGTAGGTACTGCTTATTAATCCGCAAAAAAAATAATTAGAATCCTCGCTCCTTGAATGAAATTTTTTGAAATGAAATGAAATTTTTTGGCAGTACAGGGTTTCTATAGGTTACCCGGAAGATATACAAGTAATTTGGTATATTTTTAAGTAGGTTGAAAATTCAGCTTATTAAAAATTATGCATGCTTTAAACTACCATATTAAATCAGAAAATTTCAAAACCATAACAAAGCTAGCCAGGCATATGTTAAATCTATTGATTGCAGAGAATTTTGGCATACATGTATCAAGGGGACGAAGCTCACTAACGGGAATAAATCAAATCTAGTTTAAATCCGGTAAAATCCAGGATCACAATCTGCTATAAAAGATCCATAATAGACTTAAGCTGGATACATAGGCTCCCAGACTCAGTCGCCAATGCAAATTAATTTTTCAATGGGCTACTGAAACTGAAATATTATACCATTTGATATCGACGCACTGGCAATAAAATCCAACGCGTGATACTATACATAACCCAAATCGCGCACTGCCAGAATAGACAGAAATTAAAAGGTACCCCACACCACAACAAGGGAAAGCATCAGCCATTGCCAACAGAAAATTATGATTCAAGATTGGTCGTTGATCACAAAAAAAATATTTTCCAACAAAAAGTTTCGTTCAAGTTTTACTTAATTAACTGTAAAATAAACGAATAATTCACCCTGGATAGCTTCCCAGCCACAAACTTTACCACAGATATCGTCTTTAAAGAATTTCCTAATTTTACTAAAAGATTTAAATCGACAATCAGCATGAAGTGAAAAATGTAAGCCCGTGTTTTCCTTGGTGAAAATATATATTTTACCGACAATCTTACCTTGTACCTAAATTCTGCATTGTTTGCGGCCGCTGTAGATTTTGATAGAAAAAGTTTTAAAATTCACATTTCCTTTCTTTTATTAATACTTTCATTCAAACATAAATAATAGAAATAGCCTCAATTTATCTCTCTTGTAATTCTAGTACTAACTGGAAAATATTTAGTTATTCTACACCTGAGTTATTTATATAGCATAATAATCAATGCCACAGCAATATAAGAGTTTAATCTTGAGTAATCTCGTTTAGTATCTATTTTCGCCGATAAAACATTATATTTATACGGATAGACGTATATAAATGGTCCAAAATATGTACATAAATAACTAAGTATTAAAGAAAAATGCCTATTCTCTATCGGTCAATGTAGTTAGCCGGGTGAAGGTATCAAGTAAAATTTAAACAAGATATGATCGGAGATGAATCATAGCTAGATAATGGGTGATGTAATTTGAGGGGGGATCTGAACAAAATGATATGAAGCAGGCTTTAACTTTTCTTTGCTGACATTCCTGTATCACTCAACGAGCTTGAATACGAGGACTTTTTATGAGGGCGATTCCAACAGTGAGATTCAAAGGGAAAGAACACACATAGCCTAAGTAAATAACAGTACTCCCAGCAGATGTCTCTGTTTACGTCTTAATCAAACTTTAGGCGCCCAAATGTCCGCCACGTGCTTACCAAGATGGCGACGAACGACGTAATGAATTCAACGCTTTTTATGGACGACGCCAACCACGAATAAAAAGGAATGGGAATCGGTGCCCGGATTCAAACGCGTTCTACATACTAGTCACTGGTAGGTGGGAAAAACAATTGGTACCACAACAACATAGCATTTACCTACCATGCTCACCTTTTGATTCATACCAACAATACCCTACCCGAAATAGATAATAAATAGTTCTGTCTTTAATGACAGCCTGACATTCAGAAGACTCGGGCTTCCATGCTTTTCGATTCTCGTAAATACAGTCCCAACATAATTTCCTTCCGTGACAACGTCCTCAAACCTCTAAAAGAGGCATGTTGGTTAGAAAACCTCACAATACCTAAAAGATCGGTGGGAAAGGCATGTCATGGAACAAACGCAAGAAGAAATTCACAATTCTGGTTTCCTAACATATAATTCACCCGAAGAGAGGAAATGCACACAAAAAGGGTAAGTAATGTGACAGTCGAAATTACAATCCCATCCAAACTTAGCTTACAAAAAATTTATAAATCTTTGAATGAAAAGAGGAGTACATTTTAGCGTAACGAAGCAAAAGTATTTGGATAAAAGTCATACATAAATATATAAATAACACAGCTGCTTCGGGAATTCGGAATTTTAGGAATTAACACACCGTTCTTTGAGAAAATTTGCAGCTGCTGTACGAAAATCACCGGTGATAAAATCAACAACGCTGGGGATCTTTTGTAGAGGCTTTGCTTATTCTCATTTGAGAGAATTTTGTCTTCGAATGTTAAACAGCTTGTTTACCTACACCAAATCCATTTGATTCAGAATAACACTGTTTACAGAATGAACGGAGGATAAAACAAAAGCAAGGTAAAAAGAGAGAGCTCATAACGCCATTTCATGCCTAGAATGATCAACGGATTTTGTGCCGCAAACAATGAGAGGAAGAATAAGTCTTTGAACAAGTATTCTACTAATAGCCGTTTTCTTGTATTGTTCCTGTGAGCCTTATGCACAGGGAGAAACTATGTGATTTTATTTTTCTATAGCATGCCGTGGAGAGCACTCGTTCGATATTTTTTAATCCTACCTGGTTTAAATGACTTTTTTCTTTGAAAAGTAGCTAGGTTATTGGATGATTTCTTTTTAAAATCTGAGTAGGACATTATTGCACTTTCACAAGTCTGAAAAAACTGATTCGACTTTGAAAGTTAATAGATGCTCAGATGTAGGTAAATGGTAGCAAAAAGTGTAGTGGCGGGGTAGCCAAAAATGATTTATCCACGGGCATTGAATTCAGGGTTAATATGGACGGTGCGGTGTGAGTTTCACACCGCACCGTCACCGTCAAATAGGGCAATATTTAGAGGCAAATGACAGTATGTCAAGATAGATAGTCAAGGGTAAAAAAGATAGACAAGGATAATTATGATATGGCAAGATAAATATTTTGAGAGGCTGCGTATTCACGTTCTTTTCCTTAGTAAAACAAAGAGTATTTTAATGGAGTATTACAATCAGAGATTTAAAAGTTCTTCCTAAAATGAAGGGGAAAAAATGTAGAAAACATTATTACTTAACACATAAATATAGAATTTGCTTTTAGAGTGGTAGACTCCTGACAAATAACTATCTTTTCCAACGCCATAGTCATGATATTTTCAGAAAGGAATGATATGGCCACTAAGACTGGCGTCTATCGTCAATGAGAATTAGCAGGTGTAAATGACGTGCAGTAGATAAATTAGGCTTCTGTTAGCTTTCTATGACTACGGTTTCCTCGGATTCACCGGCGGGTAGTGGAGAAGAGAGCACTGGATTTATTGAATTGAGGAGAAGAGGTTTTCGTCCATGGAAACGCTGAAATCCTTCATTTACCATTGCCGCCATTATATTGAACCACATATAAAGAGTTCAAGAGCGGAATTCTTTACTCTTTCGATCTGGATATACAAGAGTGGAGAAAAACTCTTTCACGTTGCTACTGCTACATTTTTCGTGGTGCACTCGTTTTCAGTAAGTGAACTCTCACTTAAACTACGAAATAAAAACTCAATGAAACGACTTTCTGCATTAACAGGGGATGTCAGATAGTTTTTTTAATTTTTATTTTCAATGTAATTACTTGCATTAGATTAAATATTTTAAAAATAAGCTCCTGTAAATAAAGCAATAATATGGCTGAAGTTACTACGCAAATAAAGGTTCTTTTAAATCGCGGAAGGCGAAGAGCGTAGATAGAGAATTTAATGATCAATAATTAATAATTCATATTTTACGACTGGTATTTTCCTCAATTTTCATATTTAATAAATCGGTCATATACGTACACCCATGATAAATACAACAGGTTAATGACACAATTATTAAAATTTTACGGATATAATTTGAATTTCAGTTCACGTGTTGACAAATTACTTTGAAACACACAAAATGCTGCTTAATTTTCAAATGTGCCGTTACATGGTAGTAACATTATTACCGGAAAAGAAGGTAAAAGCGGCCGAAAAGAATGAACAAAAAATCACCGAAAGCAAAGTGATGGGGACAAGGTAGTAATTCCATCCAATTCCAGAGTCTATGAACAAGAATGTCACTAACATATAACGAAAAGGAAGCGGGTACATGCCAATTCAAACTATTCAACATCTATTTACTGCCTCGGGGACCCAAAAACAGGAATAAATGCACTCCTTGTAGTAGGATCGTTGGCCATTTAGACGAACAAGAAAGAAAAATGATTCGAGAGTCTTGACAGAGATTTGACGTCTTAAGTGCAACCCCCTAGGGAAATACTTTCAAGACGATTAGGGAGACAAATGACTGAACCGGATCGCATTCGCGAGACCGGAGTTTTCAATTAGGGAAGAAATAATTATTTTAAGAAGGGGTATTGGAAGTAAGGAAAGAGCAGCCTTGGTTAGGAGAGGAGAGAGAGGTAGCAAGAGGAGTGCCTTAGAAGAGTAGGGGCCAATAAAATGTCTTTCCATTCGTCTTCCTCCTTCGGAACGGAGTACGACCCTACCATTGGGATTGAAATGTAGTAAAAAAGATGCAAAGAGGCATGCTACCGAGAAAGAGCGGGAGAGGACTCGAACGGTTAGATTGGAGGAAGAGAAAATTAGACTGAAAATGAAACCTCGGCCTAGTTGGGCCTGCAGAAGTTAAAAGAAGAAGCTGGGGTGCTCATGAAAGCGAAAACGTGATCGTTATTCTTAAAATAAATTTTCAGATACTAGTTTTAATCACTAGTTTTAATCAATGGGTTGCGTTCTTAGGACAGTAACTGAGAGCATTGCTCCTCTAGAGTGGTTTTGAGTTTTGGATAACGATAACGACAACGCGAAAGAAGGAACCGTGATGCCCCCCTTTGTTGAAATAAGGCTAATGAATGCTATGTCTTAAAATAAAATAGCTCCTGAGGCTCATAAAAACGACAAGACATACCAATAACGGCCACTTTTTCAATATTTAAAATTATCTTTAAGATGCTGGTAGCCTCCAGGATGGCACGGTAGTGACTGTCAGTTCTAATACATGCAAATCACGAAGCACATTCAAGAAGGCCTCACAATTCTGGATTCGTGAGAATGTCAAGATTTTGACGTCAGAGTCTAGGCGAATTGCAACAATTGGATTCCGCGGATGAGGTTTGACGAAGCTGTGACGTCAAAGTTCCGTTCTTCTCCAGGCTTCGCTATTCTGATTACTTCTTGCATACGACCTCTTCCCACATGTATGTAGTATGGCTGGATCACGGTGAGGGTAAGGAGTCCATTTCGGAGAATAGAGACACGTAGAGGGAGCAAGGGAGTATAGAAGTAAATACATAGAGAATATACTTTTTACGATCAGGTCAAATTTACTTCAACCCTATGGGATAAAAAATAGGCTGACTTGAAAAACATGAATCTTGAAATTTCGTGACTCTCTGTGGGCGCAGTTGATGTCCAAGAGTCGCAAGAAATAAAGTGAAATTCGTATAGTCTGGAACACAATTGTATTGTGGAATATAATAAGTTCACTTCATGTGGACAATGGAGTGTCATTGAATTACGCCGGAAAACATGTCTGACCATGAGTCTGTTGGTTGGTTATTTGGGGGAGGCGACCGACTATTGAGATCATTTGCTCCATGAAGGAAAGGTGGGTAATTTGGTGAGGGTAGGCTTTTTGGGGGATTGGAAGAAGGGAACAAGGTGACGTCCCATCCGACGGTCAGAGGACTACACTTGGATTTCTTTCCACAAGACATCCAAGCAGAGATTGGGATTCCTTGGAGCATCTCCACTTACAGGGGGATTCGAACCATGGCCCTCGAAAAGAGAATTCAATAATCTGGCCATCACACCAACTGTATCCTGATGAAGAGCCTGATAGTGGGTTAAAACTTGATAGCATGAGATAATCCTCAAACAGATTTAAAGTATAAACTTTATATTATGTTATCACAATTTTTAAAATGTGGACGGAAACAATGCTGCATATCATCGTTCCTTCAGAAGGAAAAATCATTCTCCATTGGTTACTAATATAAGAGGAAATTATATATTTACTCGTAAGTTCGATAGCTTGGTCCAAATCGTGATACAAAGGGAATAAATTGTAATTTCCTACAATCCTGTCAATACTTATGACTACTGCACCCCATCTTATAGGCTAATCAACCTTCTGAAGCGCTTTAAGCTTTGATAATAACTTAAAAATTTAAATACAATATTGTGATTAATCAACAAAGGAAGACATAGGAAAAAATACTGAAACAGGTTCGACTATTTCGCATGGCGAAATAATTGGACGAGAGAAACGAGAGTTTTGCGATGCTTGTATTGATTTTAAACCAGAGCTTTCTCATGAGTATGCTTCGATTGTCGACGGTATTTTTGTTGCAGAATTTTTCTTCTCCCTATATTTGGCAATTGAAAGTCTACCTCCGGGAGCCACATAGGTTTTTAACCACAATGGAATCCCTTTCATTCGATTACTTATTACTTACGATTCGATATTCGAGTGTTATGTTTCAGAATCGAATAATTAGATGGAGACTAGGAGGAGAGATGCTTAAGGACGTGTTCTTGGGTCCATGGTTTTTGTATTGGAGTTAACCGTCACACTTAAAGGGGAAAATACACGTGCGACGTAGGAAAAAGAAATGGCATCTCGAAATACAATAGCGCACGAGTGTCCATGGATGTTTGCACATCAAGCACAGAATCAATCACGATCAGAGGGTTGCTTGTACCCATAAAATTAATGAGATACACATAAGCAGCTCATTTATATCTACTCCTAACAAACTCTGCTTCCGAAAGTTATGGATAAAACATAAAACATGACCGACAACATGTATTTAAAAGTAGACTACTCTGGAGAGCTGGAATCGGGTTGGCATGATGGCTGGAGTACACGCGCTCCATCCCAAGAATCCGGGTTCAAATCCTAACCCTGATGTTGATTTTTAGCGTAATTTAATCCATACTAGGATTTCTCATGGAGAGGAGAGGTCCAGCCCTTTACATCGGCAAGGATGTACTTCATTGTACAACTGTGTTCCCTTAAGTGACTTCTGTTTAATGTGAGCCAATGCCAACGCACGATTATTTCCAACATTCCTCCTAATACTAAAAAATCTAACTATCAGTTGACTGCCTACTTATCATGTATGTCCCACCTCCTCCCCCTTTCTTAAGAAATCCTAATTAGCCACCAACCTTCCATAAAGGTGAAAAAGAAATCAGCTGTCGGTTACCTCATATAATTGCTTCTCCAACTTCTCTGAGCACCTGCCTCTTCAAGATGAACATCGAGATGGCTTGATTCCCCAGTAAACACAAAGAAAAATGTAATGGTAACGAAGGCAAGGGATTCGGAAAGGGGAATGGAGTAAGAAATTTAGCAATTCAAAACTCACGATGCAGTTGACGTGAACTAATACATTAGGAATCACTCCGTTACAGCCCATCATCAGAACATGCTTTTGCAAAACAGCGCGCTCGTTATTCTCCATCCATAAAACATTCGAAGTAATCACTCTCCCCGAAACCGTCCTTTATTGCCGCATTAAACCTGCGGTCGCGACGTGAGCCAGTTCGCACGAGAACAGGTGGGCATGCTAATAAGAGATGAGCGGAGCTCTTGGATGAGGTCTCGCTGCCATTTGCCATTCCCTCCACCCAGCTGTCATTAAAAAATTAGCTCCTCCACCACGCTCTTGTTATACCCCTTGTTAATTTCCGTTTTTCCGCTCTCCCATGCTTCCTCCCTAAACTTCCTTCCATCCCCCTCAAACTTTCCCCGTGCACCCCTCTGCCGTGCCAGAGCGTGGTGTGATGTCTAGCCATACACGTAGTCCTAATAGCTACACGATATTGTATTCGTTACGGCGAGTGGCAGGAGGTGTTCACTAGTCTCAGAAGAATGAATGAAAGGGAATTGAGGAATCGAGAAAGCAAAGAGAGATATGCTTTGATGCATTACGGAATACTTTGTTCGATAAGTTGCTATTGGAGCAAGAATTAAAAACGTCCTTAGACATATCAGTTCAACAATATATGCCCTATTTTGGCATTAGTGCTTGAATTAAAGATATAAAAGGTACGGTCTACATCTTCATGTTGTAATTAAAATCACACATCTCCAATAATGTCAATACTACAAAGCGTGATTACAAAGATATCCTGAACTATATATTCGAATTATAATATCAAAATGGTGCTTTTTCACAGCAGTTTTTCAGAAATTGGGTATATACTCTGCATAGCGATACCCTTAAGATTAGCTTCCTGTTGGAACGCGATATTATCTTACTTGAAGGTGTGATAAGGGTTAAGGATTATATTCTCATATACGGTTATAAAATTACTCATCAGATATTTCTCTCGTTATTTTAATGCGTGGTTAGATTTCCCAATACCAAACTAAATTTCCGAGTAGGGTTATCAAACTTTGAGCACTTTTATAGAAGTTTTTCACAAACCGGGTGACTTTCTTCTTCCTTGAGTTACTCTTATAAAAAATGCTTACATTTTATATAGTTTAAGGGATATGATTGATCTCTGAAAGCCACATCATGTGAAATAATTAAATATCACTTTCTCTCTTAGCTTTTCCAGGGGCATTTAAAATCCCAAATTCCATTACCGAGATGTTAAATTCAAGGCTTAGAAGATTTAATAATTAACATGGGAATACATATAAGAAAAACTGCACTGATTTTTAAAACCAGTTTTTCAATAAAATTTATTGACAGTTAATAGACATGTGCTGAATCGATATCCAAATCGCGAATACTGCCTCACATTATACTAGACTTAAAAAAGTTATCGGCAGTATTTTATAGGATTGAAATTATATAAACGGATATGAATAAAAATAGGGTTCTTAATTCCACTTCTGGTTCACCAAAATGTTCTAAAATGTCAAAGCCATAGCATACGTTTGATATCCTGGTCATATCTCGGTTTTTAGGTTTTCAAACCAGATAGAGCCTGCCACTACAGACAGAGTTAATCGTAACGAGTCTTTCATTAAGCAAACTGAGCAGGGAGCTAAACATGAAAACAAATGCATGAAGTTGAAATGGATTTTCATTTAGCATTTGAAGTACGCCACCATTTAAGGGAATAACAGTTGTATGGAAACGTGTCCATGCGATGTAGATAGGTTTGTCGGATTCTTGAAATGCCATATTGCTAAGTTCTGGGAATCCTTGATATTGCCGATAATGATAATTTATCCCAAAGAAATTTTTTATTGTCAAAGGGGGATATTGGAAATTGAAAATTGCACAGCTCTTCAACCAGGGATGCTCATTAACTCCTCTTTCCCCGGCAGAGGACCTTCATGAAAATTTCACTCCCAGCTATGAGGCATCGAAACTTAAATGCCATAGGCAATGGGGAATGGAGGGCACGCGACGACAACAAAAGCTGGTTTCGTACCGCAATGAGGGTACACTCCTCCCACGGTTCCACGCGTGACTCTTCTCATCATCCCCAAGCCCTGTCGACCCTTTCCGTCGTCATAAATGTTGACTTTCACTCACCCTCTCTTCGCAGTAATCGAAGAAGTGGTCGGAAAACATCGTTGCCTCTGAAAAACTTGAAATAAATAAATCTTCGTCACCTTTCTTGCCATAAAAAGCTAAGTACACCACTATTTGAGCGAAAAAAAAACAAATATTTGGTAATTACTTTTCCCAAGATAAACCATATGACAATTAACTAACTCTTTTGCAGTCTGCAGTTCACAGAAAACAGCTCCCTCTTGGAATAAAATATTCTGCTCCCGTATCTGTTACCTACATTACAACCCAATTGTTGTATGTTACTACATCCTCGGATATTGATATTTTCTAAAGGTTTAGTTTTCAGGTAACATGTTGTGACAAAACCTTAGTATTTGGTCACAATCAAACCAACTTTATTATCATCTGTCAACAAATTTCTTTGCAGAAAATATTCCAAAAATTTACATACGACAGGTATTGCAATCGCTAGTGAAATCATTTTTATTATATAGTCTCAAAAATATAAATTACTTAATTGCAAACAGCCTATACGTTCAACTTCCAATGGATTAATAAAGTTGGATCGATAAATTTTATTCAAGCATCTTTTGAACAAATGTTAATATCAAATATCCTATTTTTCCATGAAAGAAGCCTCAATTTGCCTGCATCAGCCAGCGCGCTATGCATATATTTCTATAAAATTATATGATAGTATTTCGCTGCCGGTAAAATAAGTGTGTATTGCATGAATTACGGTGTTATATCTGTACTCCAGAAGAAAGAGATGGTAGATTTTATGCTGTCTTCAAGAAATTTAACGAGTACTCAACACGGCATACCAGCATTAATAACAATTTATCAACGTAAAGGACTGCTCACACTATGATTTATGAGATCATTATCGCACCTCGTAACTCAGTGGATCACTTACCCGTAGATACGTATTTGTCGACATGCTTAGAGTAGAGAGTACCACCCACTACATTTTCGCGATGTATCTCAGGTAATAACCTCCCGTTTCTCTCCCATAATTAAGGAAATTGGTTGTAAAGATTTTAGGGCCGTGGAAACAGTTCCAAGAATGAGCGGCACGTTGGCACCTACGCACTCCGTTTGAAATGGTCCCTCGAGGATTGGTATGCCCTTGGGAAGGGCGGTCATGTCCAAATACAAGAAGGGAATGGAAGAGAATTCTCCGCTTTTTCATCCGTTGTAAGAAGGATACCATTTTGCACGAAAGAAATCAAAGTTTTTTTTACGACAAAAATAATTTTACAGAAGTCCTCTTGGCTACTTTTTTACTTTCTACTTGGACTATCATATAAAATATATTCATCCGTCCGCGCGAACCATACCCTTCAACTACAAGCTCGTAATATGGATCTTAGGATATGGATCCTGTAATATTGAACCGAAGAATGAAAAAAAATCAGCATCATCATATTCTATTCTACACCATGAAGTCCGGACTTTCCGGAAGCAAAATTTAAAGGTCATATTCTTGAAAATTTCAAAACCTTTAAAGATTTAGGAATAGTAGTAGTGGTTAAATATTACAATAATTATATACAATTGTAGCATAATTTCTGTTACTTTAATGGCAATTTTTTTGCCTACGTGATTGATAAAATATTGATTTTTTATACGCATGTCGACGCAAAGAGCAGACCTAGTAGAGTAGTTTTGGCTAGGTAAACAAATTAGAAGAATAAACGAGTTTTCCAAAATTTACGGAACGGATGACAAACTTTGCTAGATAAAACATTACCATTTCGTAATTTAGTATTTTTTTAATTCAAACTTTGCCACAGCAAGTATGGAAGTTGAAGGTTTTCATGTTATCCTCAGGGCTTAATTAAGCATAATTACCACTAGCAAAACTAAGCATAATTTACCCTACGTCACTTTCATTATTGCGCTCCTTGTCATGAGAGTGCCAGGGGCATTGTTTGTGTCAAAAGATAAAATATGGAACGAAAAGTCAGCCAAACTCTGCCAACTCCATCCTACTTGCTCTAGTAACACTGGGATTTTGGAGAAGGTGGAATTTTCACTTTGATAGTTTGAGGGTGAATATGTGAAGGATAGAGAATATATGTATTACAAGGACTATTTGAAGGGTTTTTCTCATTCACGGAAGCAGACACGCAAATTGCAACAAAAACATAATTCCACAAATTTAAATTACAGGTTTGTTATTTCTCTGCAGTACTAATAAATTATAATTCTATGTCTAAATGCTACCCTACGAGACACCGAAGGCCTCCGAAGGGGCGTGAGGCATGGGGTTTAAGGAAGACCACGCCACGAAAAAGAGAGGGAATGGAGTAAAGGAATTGGAAAAGGACGGGTATGAAGTGAAGTAAATTGTAGGTTATGGGAGTGCTTCAGCGTCCACTCCGTTTTTGTGTAAGTCACTAATGGTGCGTGAGGAAAATAAATTTTTAACCTATCAGTTCGGTGATGTTTCTCCCTTATTTTGTTGCTTCTATCACATCAACAGGTATCGCGTGGTGTTAAAATACTATCCTGCGTGTCACCTCGAAACTTGCGTGATCTAAAATTTTCAAGTAATCTTAGCCTTGCGTGCAGTCTCCGAGTGTCAAGCGGGTCTCAACCTAGTCCATGCGTCTGCGTTAAACTTTATGCAGAAGTTATGGTGTATATCATTATTTCATTTTTCTTCCGAAAATATATTTTAATTTTCAACTAAGTATGTGTCCAAAATGGGGCCAAATTGCTGTTAAAATTAGAAAACCTTTCTTAATTTTCACAATACTTAATAAAAAGTCATATTACCCGTAATTGAGTAGGTATGAATTATAAGCCAAAATTCCACCAAATATGGCGTCTCAAACGTAGTTGCTTGGTGTACACGAAATGGCTAAACGGTTCAAAAGTATTCCGCAGCAAATCCTATCTCATGAATTATCTTATGATTTGTAGTTCATTTGAACACACGTAAAATCACACTTCACGGGACCTCCAACCTCGCGATGCTTAAAAGCATTTCTAGATTACGAAAAGTGCTTAAACATCTAACGATATATCGAGCGTTTCAACTGCAAATGGCTTAAAACATTGATATTAATCTCTTCAAACAATATTTAAATTACCAGCTATAAAATACACAAATTAAAAATATTGGCAATAAATCAGTTTCTACACTTATTTTTATATCATTAATTCTCCGTGAATATCGTTTTTTGTACCTATTACCGACATTGATGTGACACTATGGTAACCTTGGCCCTTGTTGAGGCGCATAGTTACCTATGAATGACGGATGCGATCTTTGGATTTCAAAAGAAGCTGAAAAAACCGCACTGCTAGAGTGGACCATGTCCAAAATGTGGACTTCGGGGAATATCTCACAACGAGAGACAACCCGGCGTAGTCATTCACCTACTTATAACGAAAGGCGCATTTGAATACTTTAAATTCGCTCAAGGGCGCATCTCATTTTGAAACACAAAAGCAGAGTTGCTTTCAATTCGTTTCAGACCCTGAGCAAATGCATTTCAAACCCTGAGCAAATGCACTTTAGACCCTGAGCAAATGCACTTCAAAACAGATCAGGAGCAGAGTTGATGTGCACTAGAGAATAAAAGAACTTTGATAACCTCATCCGAGACTCGCATTTTTCTGATGATTTATAGTGAACGGGTAGGAACTATTTTATCGTTATAAACTAACCTTTTTAAGTGTGCAGTTTAAAATAATTCATTCACTATTTAAAAAATAAAGGGCCGTGACACTTGTTTACCAGAGAATGCTACCCACTGCTCGTTTCTCCAGCGAAAATCGTTCCATTCGTCGCCATTCGTATGTTCTGCAGTGCGTGGATGTGTTCCTGCCAGCGGTAACGTCAACACCTCGAATGGAATGCTCGCGTCACTTGCATATCCGTCCATGCCTATCTTCTGCAGTAGAGTGCTTAAAATAACAACTCCATATTTTGGAACGTTTTCAGGGAAAGAGGAAGTGTATGAATCTAAGAACGCCTCTCCTCCCAAATGACGCATGCTGAAGAGTAAGTCTCCCTCTTTTTCTCACCAATCGGGGATATTCCTCAGAGAGGGTGTCCTCAACGAAGAGAGAAGGGACGGGTGAGGTAGGGGCGGGCCATCAACGTAATGGATGCCCGTCGCCGCCGCCTGAGTAATCCTTGGCCGGCCGAAACGCCGGCGTGTGTCGGAGAGGGGCGTTGGGGATTACCAAAGGGTTTATTCCCGGAGTTATCCGTTCCAAGAGTAAAACATTCAGGGAAGATTCGGGAGATAAGTTAAAAGCACGATTATAACATCCTCGGAATGTGTATTCCGTGTTATTGAACAACATACTGCATGTGCAAATATTAACTAATTTTCATAGTCAAAGAATGAGCAAACTTAAACATTTTTTTTAAATATAAATATGCCTACGGTTTAAAGTTTTCTTGAATACGGTAAGATAATCTTGAATTTAAAAAAATGTATTATCTGACTTATTTACTTTGAAGAACATGTCTGTCACAAATGAAGCAGTAACTTTGTTTTCTTCCACAGATTTATTTTCCTTCTATTTGATCTGTGGAAGAAAACCAAGTTACTGTTTCATTAGTGAAATTCAACTTCTACATATTTGAGCCTGAAACCATGGAACATGTCTGTCATTTACAGTGAAAGTTTAAAAAGATTTTACACGCAATAATCATAAAAATAAGTTCACCAAGTAGAGAGTATGAAGTAATCCTTGTATTGTCGACACACAGTGAGCATAATCGAATGAAATTGGTAATAGTGAATACTAGGTTTGCTTTCTGATATTTAAAACGATAAATGTTGAGATGCGCTACTTTATATTAGAAATAAATTACTCATATACCAGCATTAGTAACTACAGCAAACCACTGTAAAGTAAATTTTCCTATTATTTAAATATGAAGCTGGAGGAAAACTCCTCAAACCGGAAGGTGGGCTATTTCACAAATCCTTGCCTGACTACGGGAGTCTCCCGAGAGTCCGGAAGAGACGGAAACTCAAGGTGAGGCGGAGAGAAGGATAGCCTCGGCTGCGGGTGTGTGATATAGGTAAGTGTGTGCGTCCAGGGGATGGAATCCAAGAGGAAGTTGGCGAAGAAGACTGGCTGACGAAATGGGCGCGCGTGAGTGCGATTATAGGACGGGTGGCAAGAATGGGGAGAACGTGCAAAGCTGAAACTTTTAGATTAAGGTCACGCGTTTAGGGTAATTACATCACACGCACTTCCCCCACCAAGAGACGAGAGTGAGGGCGGAAGGGGGGAGATTACCTCACGAAGTTAGCGGGAACAAAAGGAGAGGTTGGACTCCTCCCGGCGAAAGGGGTCGGGAGGGGTTGGGCAACACGAAGGATAGGAGAAGTGTCTCAAAATGTGAGATGAAGAGTGTGTGAGCTCACCGGATGGAGCACGGAAACGAATAAAGCAGCGAGTACTGAGTAATATGAGGAATGATTCCAGGCCATGATTGAGTGAAGCTATGACCGATTATATACGAGGATTAAATTTGGAATACTGATTCGTGTTCCTCGTCTAGTACACGTGCCAGGAGATGGAAGGTTAAAAGGACACTGAAACTCCACAATTAACTTTTATTTTTCAAGGCCATGTTTCGCCACAATGCAGCATCATCATTACCTCTTTTACATATTGGGAAGTAATAAAATTGTTCATAATCCATAACTACACTACAATCTCATTACATTTGGAAACACTTTGACTTATAAAAAGCGGGGGCAAATTGAATACCACTAGGAGACCATGATGATGGATGCCAGCAGTTTAATGAAATAAATAAAAAATTTCAATTATGTAATCAATCATCTAAATTTAAATCAGCTTTAGTCAAAAGACACTAAAGAGACACACACGTACCGGCGGTAATAAGAGAAATATTTGGGAGGGATGTAATCAAGGCGAACAACATCTAATGGTTAACAATCAGCTACTGGCTGTCCGCGACTCCTTTTCAATAATCTTTAGAACGATGTAGATGACTAATTAATAAGATAACTCCACATTACTGCTTTAGTTGATTAATAAGAGTGGTTAAATTTTGGCAAAATGATTACAGAGTTAAAATGTGTGCAACACTAAGCCAAATTACTGTTGTTTGAACTGATTTACAGGTTAAGATAAAACTAATAGAAGAAGGAATACCTACAATATCATAGAGTTTTAGAGTATTGGTATCTATAGAGGTGTAGGTCTTTGTATCCCAGCATGATTGCTACTTCACCTCGGCAAACGTACTACCCATCTTCATTCAGTCCGTAAAGCGCATTTTTTTCCTTCCCCTTCCCCGCTTAGCCAGTATCCTTCCCTCTATAATGTCCATTAGCATCCCTTTTCCACTCATTACTAGTTCCAACCACCTACTCTGCCTCCTCCTAATCTTCTCCAGTATTTTTATCTATACATCCCCCATCCCGAACATTTCATCGTTCCTCTTCCTCTCCGTCCGTTGCCCTTCCTCCTTTCTCCCCCACACCCACATCTCAAACGCCTGCAAATATTCTTTCTTCCTTAATAGTGAACGCTTTTCAGAGTCCACATTTCTGCAACCAAGAACGCCACACTCCACACTGTATCGTTCACCATTACTTTCCCTACACTCATGCACACGGACACCGTTATTCATTCTCTCCCACTAGAAAACGCTTCCTTTGCCTATCCTTCTAATATGTTTATGAAAATATACGGCCATTGTTTCAGCTAGTCTCGCTTTCCTTGACCTAGAAACCTCATTACTTGACAATAAACCATGCATTTTATCTTTAAAATAGGAATAAAAGTATCTAAACATTGAAGTTCACTTTCTTAAGCCCTTCACAATTTTCATTCTCACTACAAGAGAGGAGAGCGTTTTATCACATTGAAGTGACTGCAAACAATACCGCGTGCAGGCAACTGTGCTGTGGATGGGAGAGCGAGGGCGATGGAGAATAATGGGAAGGGACGGGGCAAACAAGGGAGAATGTCAGGGGGGCGGTGTGAGAAGATGAAGTGCATGAGAAAGAGGGGAGGGGAGTAAAGGAGTAGGCTCAAAGGGACAAAATGGTGGACTAGTGAATAATAAATGAATGACCAGAATAAATACACCGAAGAGAGACCCTTGAGGATACGGGCTAAGAAGGGAGGGTTATTCTGAGGGATCTGGAACCTTTCAGAGAATTCAAAGGGAAGATAGGCAAGATGGAGGGATGGGTAATTTTTCGTCTTCAACATTAGAGGCTCTTGACCACACGGTCTTCGAAAGTTATTAGAATACTTAGCCGGATATCCAGGTAATGAGCATTTTACTTCACACGGTTAAACTCGTTGTCACTATATCTTGTTATAGATGATAAATTTGCAAAGAAAATTGCTATTTATTCTAGGTAGATTTTTTGAACATGCCGGAGTTAAACGATATTTAAACTAACTACGCAGTTTTAGGGAACTCCTTGCTGCAGGGCACACCGAAGAGCATTATCAAGTCATCCCCAACTGTTAAGTTGGAGTGAAGGCTTCCGCAGTTGCTGGTAAACATACTGGAGCTGGACATGGAAATTGACCAACGCAGCTCTTCCGGAAAAACTAGCTCCAGCATCTTCCCCTTGTTCCTCAAAACATCGGTAGATTCCCGAGGCCCAAATATAAATCGCCTTTCCTCTAGGATGAACAACATACGTCAAACTTTCTCTGAAGATTGACTCTCGAAACCTTAAGACTTACAGAATGTGAAAGTGCGGGATTGAACTATTAATGCAGGGCTTCTTCAACTCATTTTGCTAGAGTTTAGACACCCTTTACGTATATTATATGTTTACTAGAGAGTAGGCGTGTAACATACGATACTTAATGTAAAACCTGTACTTCAAATGACTACTTTAATGATAGTAATTTAGCCATTACTAGAACATACGCCTAAAAAAATGGTGATATTAATTACAACTAATTTTCCATTATTCAACACCTGTGTCCCGATAGAAAAGTGTCCTTCATGATGGGCAATGGTACTGTACAACTGCATTAGCATAGGATTTTATATTAGCCATGTCTCTATGGAACATTGAAATTTAATTTGGAAATAATAAATTACAGAACCAAAACTAGTTATTGCTCTTTCCATAGAGACGTCATAAAAATAATGCTATCCGGAATAATCGGCAACGATGAGCTTTACAGCAGTGAAAACCAGTATATTCACACCAGCCACAAAGCGTGACTATTTCCTAAATTATTTACTCTGTTTGAAAACCCTTATCTGCTTTCTAAGTTGCTTTGCTGAGCCTCGATGTCTCCATTTTTACCCGGAAAGCTACAGGTCCGTGATTCGATTCCTTGTCCAGATAAATCTTTTTCTCGCATTTCTGACTGTACGTATGCTTTAGCACCACTATTTAACGGCACTTTTGGATTGCGTATCTTTCTCACATCGCAAATACCATTTGGAGGGCTCTACGTACTATCATCTCTTTCGAAGGACAATTTTGAGACTAAGTCAGACTAATAGATGGAAAAATATATCTACATCTACAAAATACCCCGAAAACCATCTCAAGGGTGTGTAATACTATCAAAGGCAATGTGGTTAAACATTATTTGAAAATCAACCCTTCGACTGAGGCTAGATTTCGAGTATTTCACCCGAAGTTATTCTGCTTATCGCTTTTCAATCTTAAATAATGGTATTATATGTTCAATAAGACATCCTAGTGAAGACAAACTTTATACCTTGTTGATTTAGCGACAACATATTACTTTTTGAGATAGCCGTTTTGGGTAAATATCGAGAAATACTTTAGCAAAGGGAAGGATTCTGCTATGAGGGTATTTTAATTTGAGGCTGAAGATGATGATTTTCAAACCATGTTAGCAGAGTTGAATGGCCAATTACCCCTTTTTTTCATAACTCAACGAAAGGATGACTTCTCTACCAAATATGAAAAGAATCAGGGCATGCTATCGGAGGCAAAGGCAATAAGCGAAACTATGCGATAGTTGAAAATGTTTGCTAGCAATAACAGGTATGGTGTTTCGAATACTGACGGCCGTAACTTCTCCAGAAAAAGATTTTTTTGCATTGCTTATTCCAAAATCTAATAATGATCGCAAGCTCTTCTAAATAATTTTAGTAATAGATCTGAAAAAACGGAATTATGCATCTTATTTTTTCACAAAGAAAAAATCGTTTGATATCTTTGAATTAGCTTTTTTAACATCTTATTCTAGTATGGTTATTTCATTAACTTCAATACATACACATTTAACAGAAAGTTGTAGTCTAAATATAAGTCTGGGATATGAGAAATATTTAGATTTTATTAGGCCCGTGGTCCTCCGAGTGCTGACCAAACTAGTCATGATTGAAAAGGTTGATCCACACCATGGTGATCCCAGCAGACAGGATTATGGACACCTGAATGGAAACCAATAACTTCTAACAAATAACGTTAATTATCAAATAAAATAAATAAAACTTCTACTAAGTCATTAATATTTATTACGAACAGCATAATTATTATTGTTCTCCATTTTGCGTGTTAATTCAGTTGAAAAGACTAGCAAAGTGAACAATTTCTTTTAAATCTTTTGTCTATTGGTCAACTTCGTGGAATCGGTTGGTAAGAAAAAAATTAAAACACTAGTCTGATTCCATGAATGTTGTTACATTTGATCTAAATGATTTCATTATTCAGATGATATCTTCAGACGAAAAAAAACAAGTAAAAGTGTACATGAACACAACATATGCTTAACGAAGCCATATAAAATTATTTTCGTAGAATCAAACCAGTATTTATAGTGCTTATTGCATTTTTGGTCTCGTATCGCTTATTGCATTTTTGGTCTAGTTTGGTAAAAATCACTTATTAACAGATTTAGCATTCTATAAAAAAAATTAATTGTTTTCGGCTTCACATAGAAGAAATGTCGACTATAGTACCCATAATTGACATGAAATACTTTTCATTTTTTTTTTTACAAATTTTCCCCCCATGGTCCGACCCGTTTCACCGACATACGACATTATCAGGTACAAAATTTAGAGTATGTTTTTTTATATTTATTGCTTTAGTTAGAGGAGAGAGTTTAGTACAAGGCTCGGGGAAAGATGAGGACGGCAAGATCATTAGAATCGTAGAAGGGCTGGGAAAGGAAATTGTTTTTCCATTTTATTTTGTTGGAAAGGAATGGGAAGGGTTAGGGGAATAATTGTGCATTAAATAGGTCTACGGATTGCCTGCAAAGCTCGATGTGCTCGAGAGTGTCCATTTTTAAGCCTTTAGGAAGGACGTGTAATCTGTAAAAAAATGTGAAATTTTGGGGGCAAAGTCACTTAGATGATTGTTCTCATGCATGTGTTTTGCAAAGAGTTACGTTTGCAAAATCCTTATTTTTGTAAATTCTGACGTATTCATTCAAGTGTGTGATGAATTTCCTCCCAATTTTACTCATGTATTCCTTATGAACCATGATTTATTTTGTACCTGATGATGCCGTAATTTGGAAAAAAACAGGCTGTGTAATTAAGAGAAAAACAGGAGAAACTACATAGTATTTTTTCATAATTATGAATACCAGTCGAAAAAATTATCAATCAACTCCATTTACTGTGGATTCTCTTCCGTTACAACACTTCTTGAAAATTAGAAATATTCGGGTGATAAGTCAGCCAATGCAGAAACTGCGGTAAGAAAAAGGAGGAGATTCGAGGATAGTAAGGGATGATGTGCACAAGCGATTAAGTCCCTGATCACACGTGTGGAATTAAACTTTATGTGGAGAGGGGCTGGGAATATAAGGGTGACAGTGGTGGTTGCAAATTGAGCTCGTAATGAAGAGTGAGCGAGGGATTATATGAGCGGTGAAGGGAAAGGGGTGGCTGAGAAGTTATCCGCCCTCGTCGATGCGTGAAGGGTTGGAATACGAATTGCGTGACGGATACTTGAGACATTTTAGAAAGAGGGAAAAAATGAATCATGTTTCTTAATGAGTGACTTGGTAATATTGAGAGAGATGGCAATCCTGCAAGGACTTCAATGGTGGAAAATGCATCATGCTAAACTTTTCAAAGCATGCGTCATGGAAACAAATCGTAATTAGATCGCACTTTCGTGAATGCGTGAAATAAAGTAAGAAACGTTGAAGGAGGTGGCGCGCGGAAAACAGAAAGAATAAGGGTAATTTATAAAAAGTATTTTTACAGAAGCTTAAAATGGCTCCATCGTAAAATGATTAAGATGTCATATTATTCTTAATAGGAGAATTTATTCTTACTTGCCCATTGAAATCAACGGGAAAAGGAAAAAAATTAAAACAGTTTCATAGGATTAAAAGAATCCCCAGGATATGACGTGCAAAATGAGTATACCATTCAGGATACCATAACCACTCATGGAAAGCGTGAAGTAAAAAATACCTCCACAAAAATATCACCTTCAATTGCATATTGATCGCATAAACTAGGTCATAAAGAACTCAGGTATAAGTTTCCATTTAAAGCAAGCTGCAACAGCATGCTGCTGTTGCCAAGGAAATCATTAAATATATTTTAGAAATTATGAAAAAAATTGGATATTTTGAAGTTTAAAGGAAAAGTAAGTGCAAGAATAAAAAACTGCATCTATTCAACCATCCTTGTGAACATTTCAACCCTATATCTAGAATGCATGTAATTTTAAAAATCAAGAAAAAATAAATCACTGCACCGATTTGACGTTTTTTGTGGGGCAAAAAGTTAACATTATGGGGTAAAAACAACCCCTTTAAATTTTTTTTCGGGATATTTACTCTTTTTCCGGTTCGTTTTAAGTCACATCCTGTATTTCGGCCATATTTCATCTTCCTAGAGACAGGCGTGACTGGCAGACAAAAAGAAGTAAGTCAATTCAGTCGGTTTAAGATAAAAGAGTTGGTCAAAGATTTAAAAAATAAATATTTATAAATTTTGGATACTTGTAGGTTAACGTATCCCTCATTTGATACATAAACAGTGAAATGTCACATCACCACGCACTAGTTGTTGACAGTTGAACTTGAAAGTATTCTGTGTTAAAAGGGATAGTCAGAGGTACATGAGGAAAAATACTAGTCTATCTTACGAAAATGTAATTTTCTCGAAAACTTATGGAAAAACAAATTTTCTTGATAATTAAATGGCTGTAAAATATATAAGTAAACCTTCTGATCAAATATTTTGAGTCATCATTGAATAATAAATGCTAAAAATAAATATGCTAAATAAATCTATCGACTCAAACATTCCTAATGGAAACTTCTTATTCGGTTAAACATTAAAAACTCCTTTGAAAAAACCTTTACTTACCTCCAAGCTTAGAGTTACCTTAAACCTTTAACTAATTGATTACTTCATCAACCATTGGAATATTGCAGCGACTATTTGAAACACAAGTTTCCATTGCGAAATTTTGTGGAAACGGGTGTTATATGTTCGTGCATGGAAATATGAATAAAATATACTAGCCAGCATTACGATCGGGGTGTTCTTATAATATTCCGAGTGATTAGAAGAACGGAAAAAGGAATATGAGCACTACAATATACCAGAACCTGCGTTGATTCTTCTATTTCTATCTAGTTGTTCTCATGTGCAGTTAAAGTGTGTGTATGTTGACGGGGGAGAGGTTACGTCGAATTAATGAGAGTAAAAATAAATTAAGTTATCACGGGATCACATTCTTTGAAACATTTTTCACTATGACACTATCACTATAAAGATTCTAAAAATGCGTTCATAAAAATTTATTCGCACATTAAAAAATACTATCAATCTCGTATCGCAGTGGATCCATTATTTTTTAACCAAATTGTGTAATACTACAGTGCCAATTCGCCCTGATTCGATGGATTTTTATACGAGATTGCCAAAATGCTTCTTTGTAGCTTCACTATATACGCCATAAAAAACGGAAGCCAATCCGAAGATAAGAATGTGCATTGTTTTTAGACAGCTCCCTGCAAAGAAAGCCAAATCTTTTTCAAGGCGAGAGTAATGAAAAAAGTAGCAATTACTTTAATGCATTTCTAACCATCAAGTATGCTTTTGTACCCATGCTTTAAAGAATACGCTAAGGATTATTCGTGAAATTGATTAATGCAGTCAAAAAAGAGCAGAAATTATTTCTGCTCAGTATTTGTTTTGTGAGGAAACACATTTAAATCCTTCAGCTCTCTATTTCAAGGTGAAAACATCTCACCAAAAACCATATACCATACACCAATGTGCAACAGAACGTTTCGATAATTGAAGCAATATTGAAACGTTCAAGTTAATTAAGTAAATGTTCACACAACAACACCTAAATTTTTCATCTTTCTTCATGCTGTGCCAACACGCGACTTTCAATCAAAACACGTTCAACAAAAAAAAATTTGCTGACACTTTCCAGGAATAGTCAAAACATCCCACGATTGATCACTAAATTTCTGTCAAACCTGCAGCAGCGATGTAAATTTAAAATGTTTTGATTGAAAGTCGCGTGTTGGCACAGCATGAAGAAAAATGAATAATAATACCTTAAGTAAGTATTTAAAGACGAATAAATTAAAATGGTTGTGACAATATCGTTTATCAAGGACTTATTCACATCAAAATAAAAATAAAATGCCCAATATAAATAAAGGAGTGAATCAAATTTTAAACTTAATTTTAAATCAAATTTTATGTCCATAACTGACATACCCAACCACCGTTGTATTAATTAATCATGAATTAGCCCTCAGGGATTCCAGAATCTAAATTATTTGAAGGCAGATCTTATATTTTGAAATAAAGTTCCGGAAGAATTATTAATGCAAAAGGAATAATTAGAAACTAATATTAGCCATTATTTCCGTGAAAACGCAAAATACATTTATTTCGTGGCGAACGAGTTCACCTGATAATTGATACAAATTATAATGATCGTTGGTATTTATAAAAAGAAGATATTCTAACAGAAGATCTACATTCAACAGGAAACACACGCTTGAAAGTAATGAAGCACTTCATTAAAACATATGTACAGAGCACGCTATGATATGATTGTGAAACTGGGACGATAACAACAGCAGAACAACATAGATATAGAGTAGTGGGAGTATGGTTTTAACGATGAATGATGAACATAACATCGACAGACAGAATCGCTCATGAAGAAGTTTGACGAAGACCGGGGGCGGAAAGATGTTAAATAACAAATCTGCAGTGAAGAAGAAAATACAAACATATTGGGCACAATATATGGAAAAACATTCTCGGTAAAGCAATAATGGAAGTAGAAATGATAGGAAGGAATAAATGAAGAAGATAAAATAAATGAAGCGAAAGTAAATTGCTGAGCTGCAGCTGACCAATCTTTGGCGAAACGACTTCTGATGATAATGAGTAATGGAGGGCAGGCTTGGTTCAATTTTAACGCCCAGTGACTCTTGAATGACGTTAAAGGTTAGAACATCATATTAGAACCACACTATATTTCCAGGTCCGACATAAACGATAAATTAAGAGAGATATTTTGCCGAACGGATAGGTATGGGAATTCGTTTTTCCCCCGAACAATAAGGGACTTTAATAAATGCTAGGCGTAATTTCATAAGAGCGTTTCCTTTTTATATTTAAACGGCTGTTGTCCTAACACCCCCCGCCACACGCCTATTGAGGCGGCTTGCGGGGTAGTATGTAGATGAAGATGAAAGGTAGTTCGGGATCATGATTTTCTTCCCATTTACAGTAAAAGCCAAATTATTCTCTGTGTAGCTGTCCACTGCTTTTAATGCTTTTTGAATGGTTATAAGAACCAAAGAGGACAATTAAACAGGCAAAAGCGAGGAGAAATAAAAAGGCATAAAAGAGAATTTTAAATATATTTATGAAAACTAAAACCATATCTCATATAACTCCACTAATAACTGCAAATGATCATTATATAGATGTCTACCTAATGTTGGAGGACACAAAAGTTTTTTGCATTAGACAACATTTTGAGCCCTTCGCAAGTTCCTAACTGAGCAAAGTACCTCAGTGTAAGGTGTGCCACAAATACTCTAATAAGCTCTAGCTTTAAATCTGAAATAAGTGTCAGCAAATTGCAATTACTGATTTTTCTGCTGAAAGGCTCCTGATTTTATATTGAAGTTAATCTACACTACATATTTGTTATATCTGCTCACCTCGTCTAATATCACGGTTATTTCACGCAGAATACAATGAAATCTCAAACGCGGCACTCACCTGCAAAGAAGAAAACTTAATTTATAAATCATTCATCATGGTGCAGAATAGTAGAGAAAAATTAATCAGCACACACAAAAAATTGCAGAATTTTAGAGAAAATAAGCTATCACGCAAAAAAGTTATGCAATAACAATTAAAAAAGTATGCAAGGCATAATAAAATTCATGGCATAAAATAGTTTCATAAACTTAAATAAATATGCGTTACAATGGGAGTAATTTCAGATTTATAAACGTGAAAATCTATTTTTCATTCCATAGCTCTGATTCTAATAATTCTTTAAGCAGGATTAATGCTAGTTTTTGTGTTTTTGTAAGCAGCCCTTTTCTCCATAACCCTGTTGGATAATTCAATATAAACTGAACAATAGTATTATAGCAATTTGTTTAACGTAATGGACATATGTTACACAAGTGGCCCTTTTTGGAGCAGTTATAGACAATACTGTTAGTATAGCAATGTTTTTATTCCGTTTTATGACATATACATGCATCAGTCCATAAATATTAGTTTCTTCAAAGACAGTGAAATTCATCTCAACTGAGAAAGATACAATTTCATCTAAGAGATAGCTAATCATATTCTCATTAACTGTGGATACTCTGCATTAATTATTTTCGTTATTCGTCATCGCAGCGTAGGAAACAGAAATATTGAGGAATAGGAAATTCTCAATCAATAAAAGAATCGCAGGAAAACAGAATAGCTTAATGTAAGACAACTTACGAAATTTCCTTAAAAAAATGTAAACTTGGTTTTGCCTTATTTAACGAAACCTGACACATATTTGACGACTGGTAATTAATTATTTGAACCGCTAGATAGAACCTCCCAACAAGGTAGTACCGCCCAATAAATAATTGGCATACCGGGCTAGTAGGTCTTTTTTAATAACTTAGGGATTAACATCACCTTATCACCTAATATGTGCTGCATATATTCTTCGCAAAATTACTTTAAAATACTACTCAAATGGGCGGAACATCAGATATCGATCATTTAACGGAAGTGGTCCAGACCCTGGAATTTTCAGATCGCTGAGGATTTCGCTGACACGACTGTATGCTATTAGATAAAATAACCCTGTTTTTATCATACGGTGATTAAAAGACGAAGCAATGGGGCAAACGTTTGCTGTTTAAATTTATAATAATCGTATTGAATATAAAAAGCGCTAATATCCAAGTTCTAAAACTCCAAAAAAAGCGCCTAAATAAATCACTCACTAATATGAGTGATATGTCCCAAATATTTCTTCAGGGAAAAGCGTTACGTGCTACAAAGCTATTACGACGAGTCTGATTATTGAAGTGCTCATAATATCAGCTTTTACTCCTACCTCAGGTTTGGGTAAATGATTTAGATTAGCGGTGACGTTTTCGAGAGAGCTCGTAATGACAAACAAGCCAATCAGAAAATACGCCCATCTGAATCTTTGAGTCTGATAACCTCTGTGACAATCATCATCATTCACCGCCAATAATGCCCAATTTGGGATTTCTTCGTACCAACATATGCTCTCTATTTCTCACGGTCTCTTGCCTTTTCCTCGTAACCCCCATTGCGCGCAAAATCTGGTTTCGCCCGGTCCCACAACCGGCGCCCGGTCTTCCTGTCGGTCTTCCCTAATCAGGTTTTCCCAATCTTACACCTTTCAGGATGGTACCCTCGTCCCTTCTGAGTGGATGACCCGCCCATCTCATTCTTCTACTTCTCAATTAACATCTGGCCCTTTATGCCCCTCTCTTATTTATCTGTTATGTCTTCTACTCGTTCATACTCTCTCTTCGAATATGGGGCCTAAGACCTCTCTTTAAATATTTCTTTAGAAGACGATACGTTTCTTCTCGTCACCTCCGTTATTTACGCATGTCTGTGCACCATGAATTTGAACTGGTTGGATTTTAACATGATAAATCTAATTCAAGCGTAGTAACATCTTGGAAGCCAAAATCTTTTTGCATGCATGCATGCATCTATTGGCTTGGTTATTTTCGTTTTTAATCGAAGGTTCTTCTGCATTTTTATTAGATATCATCACTCACAGATACTTAGATTCTTCAGTTTTTTTTTCAAAATGCCGTCCCTCTGCCCATAATCTGTTCACCTCTGGATGGTCTTGCCTAAGATGTATATATAATTTGTCCCATGCATTCTATTCCTTGAGTGACAATTTTGGTCAGCCCAGTACTGTGTAGGTATATTAAGTAGTGACACACCCCTGTTATTACTACATAATTATTTTCCCCCTTTTCGTATATGGGGGCTATAATCGTTCCCTTCCACTCTTTCAGTATTCTTTCATCCCTTCATAACCTTAGAATTAATCTGTTTCGCGGTCATTTCGTTTCCCCCTTTCTCAGTACTTCCGATGTTTTTCCATTCTCCCTCAGGGGAACATCGGATACTGGAGATAAAACGTGGTCCACAGAAACAATATATTAGCTATCCTTAAAATAATGGAATTCATTAAAGTTTATTGCCCAGTAAATTCGTCAGATATTTGGAACTCTCATAATATGTTGGGAAATAATATTTAGCCCAGCTTCCTCGTGCAGCGCGAAAGGTTACCAGTTAATTGAGTGATCTCTAGTTTACTTCATTTTTCTGCAAAAGTATTGGAAATATACGGCCCAATATATCACACCAGTATTATTTTAGGCACACAGTTCACCATTACGATAATTGAACTATAAAGAGCTTATTTGTGAACAGTAGCCAGTAATAAAAAGAAGGCTGAAGCAAACATATATCGGCTCGAATTTCAACAAACCAGCATAAAAGGGACGTGGATTCAGATTATTTACCCAACTGGATATACGATGCAGGGATTGGCAAAATAATTGAATGGAAAGAGAAGTTTCGATGGAGGTTGCAAATTCTGCGGCCGGCTAAGTCAAAATTTATGCTTGAGGGAAATATTTCCGTTAATGCAGCATTATTAAATATGAGTTGCCAATTGCATATGATTTATTGCTTGCATTTTCTTAAATAAACAGAAAGATATGAATCCCAAAAAAGCATCTTTGGGACCATGTAATATAATAATACCCACCTATAAAAGGAAATACCAGCAGCATAAATAATATCGGTAAAAAAATAGATAGATTGAAAAAATAGAAAGATTATCATCATCACATGTATCTGAAAAATGAGTTCTTAATGATAAGGGAGAATAAATAATAGTGTACCACATCAAAATGAACTCATACTTTCTGAAAGAAGTAGATTCAATTGCGTTTTATTGATTGTTTTTTCGTGATTTTTTTGCGTGAACACCAAAAAAGCATAATTTCGACAAATTCAATTAATAAGAGTTCATTAAGACGCAATCATTTTATTTTTTCCTCTAAATAAATTTCAACCCACTTTGTTGGCGTGGACAGGCATATGTTACACAGTGTCTGTGCACAGTGCATTATGCTAATTCATTGCATTAAGTTATTTCCATTGGCATTACTAGGTACTACCAATTTGTGTGCCATCCAAATCAGTCGAGTATATCCCTGCAAGACATGGGAAATAATGATGAGGAGAATTCAACCAATGCTCTTGTCTCACGGATAATATCTATGGATATTTCGGCGACAAAAATAATGTCAAAGGGAAATGTATTTTGACTAGTTCTTCTTTAATTACACGTTTCACTTTTTCTCCACGAGCAAGTGAAGAATTTACACTGGCTTCATGACATACATGATCTCTCTGACAGGATGCAGTCTTACATTTACAGCTTATTTCTACCCATTTCGGGGAGTGCTTACAAAAGATAAAGAAAGAGAAGAAAACTTACATTAAAGAATATGATTAAGTAATCCGCTCGTAGATAGAAACTTTTATGAGTGCATGGCATGGAATATAGAATGAATAATTCTATGAGTCTTTTCTAAACGATTTCGTCAACACTCATTACCCTTTTAGGTCTTACACTTCGGTCATTGAAAGTTGTTACTCACTAAAAAAAATTCGTAAGAATATATTCATAGTACATGATAATATGTAAGAAGTATGATTCATTATAATTAAACGCAGGCAATGATGATTTAAAATGAAGATGAAAAAAGTATGATTTATTCTTTATGAATCACCATTTAGGGCGACAGTTGCATTGCTTAACTACGTCAATAGAAAAATTGCCAAGTATGCGAAGCAAAAGGAATATCCTAGCGTGCCGGCTGCTTTAATATTTAAGCAAAAAAACATCAAAACTGATTATTATGCAAAAATTGCAATGCAAACTCCCACAATGCAGAAAAAGAAAGCAATAATAAATTCCCAAATGTTCGTCAAAGACTATCAACCATTTTTATTTTTTAAAATTAAGATTTCTTCAACCCTGAACATTGTGTGTGCTAATTGAACTAAGGGTGATAGGTCGTCGATACAAAATTGAATATTTACTCGTGGGTTCGATTCTGTGATACCAGTAAATCAAGCCTTTTAAATGTGTACCTGCTTTTCCTGCCCCCTTTTTCTACGCAGTTACCTATCATATTCCTACAATACGTGCACTCTGGCTAGTGCCTCTAGGCAGATTTTTCCTTAAAGGATAAAAATATGGTTGATGCAATTCGGAAGCACTTCCACAAGGAAGTAATCCCCTAGCGATCTTACTTTATTGGATCCCTTTCTCCCTCTCCCCCAAATTTTCGACTGTCCCTCCAAGCCCTTCCCCCTATTCCCAGTACCTTAGATTCCATAATTCAAATTTAAGGCATTTAGGATTGATGCCCTAAGGGGGCTTTCATCTTAAGATGCGAGAAAGTCTTCCTCGGCCTTTAGTCTCAATTTCTCAGAGGCGCTTCTCATCTTAATCCGCCCGTCGCAAGAGTAATCCATTTTCGCAGCGATCTCTATCCGAAGGTGCGACACAAAGAAAAAAGAAAATCGAGAGGCATTATCGTAATCACGATAAAAAAATTACAGAGAAAAAGTTCCCACCGCTCTCTTGTTAGTGCCTTCCAGATAGCACGTTTCTGCTGGCGAGAATCCTGCCAGGACTAACTTCATGGGAAAATAGAAGATAGATTTCTATCTTACCCGATGGTCACTTTTGTCAAAATCAAAATTTCAAGTCAGATGAGCTTCAGAATGATACGGAAGATATTATTTTACAATTGATAAATGTGGAAAAATAAGAGAGATACACTACCACAGTTTTAGATACAAAAATTCCCAATTCCCATGCATCTAGGGTGACTGCAACAAAAACAGAAAGAGACACATAAGGCACTCATAACATATATAACATATAATTCATTTTCGTACTTACACTCTTTCAATTTATTTTCCCTATTCCCTTTTCATGGATGTAGCCCTAATACCACCTGCCACACACCCCCGTGGAGGCTGACAGGGTAGTATGTGTGTGCGTGCACACTTAAACTCTTCTCCCTACCTCATCTTAACCGGAGGTGTTACGACCTTATATCCACTCGGCTACCTCCCCCCCCCCCCCCCCCCGTAAAGCAGGAAACCTCTGTCAAACCCTCGCAGGCCTTTCTGGCCGCATCCTACGACCCCTTAAGGAGAGAGGGAAAGGGGTTACGTGACCCTGGACCCCTCGTCCCTTTCTCCCCTTAACCCCTGACGTGAAAGAGGAGTGAGAGAGCTTCATGAACGTAAAGTGGAGGGTAGTAGGAGGAACCCGAAGAAATCACTGCTCCCCTTTTGTCCTCACGCTTCACCTGAGCCAGGCCTGCGTTAAGAGGTGAGTACGCTTAAGAGGTTGTGCAGGTACATTCAATCCATGGCCATTTTCCGGCCATCGCATATATACGCCCGGGCTACCACGCTCACGTTTCACACCAGTTGTGGTCATAATCATGGGAGCCAACCGGGAACTGAGGTCACAAGGGCCCTTGGGAATGGGTGCGTTGGTTGATAAGGGTGAGATAATTTTGGGAGTAGAAGGAGGGTGGAATGAAACCTGTCATTGGCGTTAAACTAACCTACTACGTAAGGAGTCACCCTTTTATCGTTTCCCACCCAAAGAATGGATTAGTGCACTTTAAGTCGTGCCCTTAACAAAAGACGGAATGGGGTCCACATTTTAATGTCCCATCCGACGGACGTAATACTACTCTTTCAGTTCTCATTACATGTCCCCAATATATGGATTTCGGTTCCAATGAAACATCACTACCTTGTCTAAATAAAACCAGTGCCCTCATGCTAGGAAGCCAGTGCATCAATCGTCACGTCAGCCTGAGGAGCAATGATGGATCTTTTCTTTCTGGATCAGCTTTTTACACATACCTCCCCACTACTTTCTGGAAAATTTTCTTTAAAGGACGTTGACCTTTCTAATACCACCACCCCTTGACTTCACTGTTTGTTCCAAGCATTGTATGTAAATTTTTGTTGTTATTATTTTCATTTTGATACTTTTTTTACCCTCCTTTTCCTTTTTGTTTCATTTCCTTTTTGTAATTTTTTAATGTAAACATTTCTTTACATCAAATTTAATATCTAAATATCTAACAACGACAACAAGATCATATGTGAACAAACTACTACACCTGACGATGCCATAAAATTGGTGAAACGCGTAGTGTTTAATAAAAATAAAAATTGTAGAAAAGTACATAACTTTATTGTAATGAACGTTCTTTTAAGTCACAGTTCTCGGATTTGTAGAGCAATTTGCGTGAACTATCACTGCAAGCAGCTCGCAGCAATGAATATTCCCACATTTTATGAAATTAACACATTCTTTTTCTTCACTATTCCTTTCCGTTTTATTAGGACAAGTTGCAATTAAGTGTTGCGTGGAGCCACATCCGTAACATCTGGGTTGAAATAATTTCCCGAAATCAAGACCTGGAGGTGAAGGTCTAGCCTTCTGTTCCTGATAAAAGTCTCGTTTCTCTTCAGCAGGATTTGCAGAATCAAGTTTTAGCTTGGCGGACTGCATTTTTTTATTATGTTGATCATTGATATAATGGTCCGTTGGTTTCCGCCCCATGCTTTCTCTAATAGCGTCAAACTATCCACTTTCTCAGCCAGCAAGTACGGATCCTTGAAGTTTGGCCATTCATCTATCAAGTGATCTCGTACCTCTAGGGGCACTTTTCATTTGATCAGTCACTATCAGTTACTTCAACCCTTCAAATGAATTCAGATGCATACCCTCAATCCACCCTTGAAAATAATTGGTCAGTTTATATACTACATCACTCCATCAGGTAATGATCTGCTTTTTACACATACCTCCCCGCTACTTTCTGGAAAATTTTCGTTAAAAGATGTTGGCCTCTCTAATACCACCACCCCTTGATTTCATTGTTTTTGACAAGGATTGTATGAATATTTTTGTTATTATTATTTTCATTTTGATACATTTTTTACCCTCCTTTTCCTTTTTGTTTCATTTCCTTGTTGTAATTTTTTAATGTAAACATTTCTTTAAAATCAAATTTAATGCTCTATATCTAACAACGACAAAAATATCATTTGTGAACAAACTACTACACCTGAAGATGCCATAACATTTGTGAAATGCGTGGTGTTTTTAAAAAATAAAAGTGTAGAAATGTACAAAACTTTATTGTAATGAATATTAAAAGTTTATAAAAAGTAGAGCCTGAAGCTGTGGATTTTATTAAAATAAAGTGATTAGTTGGAATAAAGATCATAATATTTTTCTTATTCATCAAAGCTGCAACAAAATGACGATAGTGCAAGTGCACGCTAGAAAGATCCACAATCACTCCCCAGATACCTAATTTTCTAGGCTTGTTACTATGAGGAAGGGAAAGGGTACAACTACCGACGACTGAGAGCACTTAATCCACTCTGGATAAGGCTGGGGAGGTTGATAACGGTTGAATCATTGGTAGACTAAGGAAAGGGTGATGAAAAACAGATCGTCGGCATTAGCATACTCCCAAAGAAAGACAACGTGGGTTCAACTTTTTGTCACCAAATTTGACGCACGGAGTGCTAAACCTGAAGTGTTCTCCCCATGGTACCGACCTAGAGAACAGAATTCCTTAGAAAAGGTTTATCAACTTACCACAACTGCTGCGATTACAATCTGGGCGCTCGAGCTTGGAAGCCAATCCCAACCCAACTCTAACCGATATCCACAAGCTTGCGTATCTTAAGTTAGGATAACAGCCACTTCCATTTATATACTATGAGTTGAAAACGGTGGGCTACCTCATGGCTATAAAGCAGGGGATGTGAGGTTACTTACCATCAGTTGTGGCAGTGGCAGAGGAAAAATGACAATAATGCAGCATTTTAATGTGTTTAGCCATCATTGAGGTCACGACTCATAAATAATGAGAGAGAAAAGTATATATTTAAATTAATTCATTCCTTTGATCCTATCTCCTTTAATTAATCTCACTGGTAGAATTTACCGAGACAGGTAAATGGGTAATTATATCCTCGTAGTCAGACAAAAACTCAGGTTCAATGCACAATTTCAATTGGTCTCTTAATGACTGAAGAAACTCACTTCCTCCTCTATCCATTCACTCATATTCAAATCACTTTCCCGATATCCGATCGAATAATCAATTTATATACTCAGGAAGAGAGGCAAAATGAAACGGAAGGATTCACGAGCAAGTGAGTTCCTCATACTTAAGGAATATACTTTGTTATTGTGTTACCATGTACAATAATTGAATTGCATCGACGAGAATGACCAACGTGTGAAAATCCAGAAAATATCAAACAATGAATCCAAAACCCTACGGATGCGGTAGATTTAACTGACGTACAGACTTTACCCATACTATTTATTTCAATGATTTAATTGAAAAGCCATAAATAAATTATTTAAGTGATTATTTTCGATTAAGACTCTCGGTTTTACACTGGTTTTAGTATTACCAGTTGATTGAGATTCACAATCATTCACTGGATAAATCACACAGTGTACATGTGACCGCATTGTGCATCACGATATTCCGACATTGCCACTTAATCCATACATTAAAACAATCAGAAGAACAAATAGACCACGTACATTTGTCAATGGGACTAACCAAAAATAAAATTTCTGAACAGCTCTTTATAATACTCTCATATACTTCTGAGAAATTAAAAAAAAATGTAAACACAACTGGCTCCAGTCTCCTTAACTGGGCATTAAAGGATCATCAATCCACACCCTTTGCTTTCTATTTTACTTGTGAGTTTAATCACCAGGCTCCTACTATAACCGGATTCTGCTACTATAGGCACCCCCATCGTGGCAAAATGTCTTATGCGACCAATCGAAGTCACACAAATCTAGCTGTTTAAGAAAGATATCCAGGGTGAGTTTCCCAGAGTACGTCACCAGCCTCTATCATGGACCTCAGGCTCCGGTCACCGCTCTCTGAATCGAGGTGAGGGCTCAGGGAGGCAGGTATCGTTCCACTCCACCTCACAGAGAGTGCGCACATCGCAGAGGGTTTTATCGCTGTGGCTCAGTGCGCCTCGCTTCGGCTCAGCACGTCTGAAACGGGCGAAAGGCCCCGCCACGTACACTCAAGTAATGGCCCCTCTACCCCCGCTGCTCTCACAGATTCCCTCCCCTTACCTCTGCTCCACGGCAATGAAATAGAAAATAGAAAACAATCTACTCTTCTTGGACGTGTTGCCCTCTTGAAACAAACGCAAAAAGAAAAATATTCACCGAGTAATACGCAGGGTGCATATGTAATTCCGGTTGAAGCATTCCAGCACCTTCGCAGAGGATGTGTATGATACTACATACCTGTATTACATCTAAAGGATTACATGAATGACAGTTCATGTGGCATTTGCAGAAAAAATATAATCACAACTACATGACAAGATTTCTTAAATAAATATAAAAATAACTGACACCAGGGAATTTATTCACAACATAAATACATTCATATCCTTCAAGCCATTCTCTTTCGGGGTGTCTAATAACTTAAAAATTTCTGTTAAGACTTTAGGCCTAGGATACTAATTTCTACTAAGTAATTTCCTCCACAATTCCCTCTTTTGCATAGCTATTTCGCTTCTGTAACATTCAAGCATTGCTTCAGACAGCCTCACTTATTCTTAAAACTTCTAATATTCCCCTTCTTTAGAGTCTGTTCCACCACAGTGACTTTCTCGGTTTACCCCTTCCTCTCACTCCATTTATTCCTCAATCACAACCTGTTTCTCTTTACGACTCTCATCCATTCCTTCAACGTAGACTAACCAACGAATCACATGCCTTTCATATATTTTTCGTACGTAAAAGGAAAGAAATCCATATTTCAATCACAAATAACGGTGAAAATTGAATCTGTCATTGCTAATACATCCATGCACCTCAGTTCACCTAATGCAAATTTTACTAATTAAAGTGATTTGAAAGACGTTTTTTGACAAAAATATATTTTTTAAGCCAACATGCACTGTAAAAAACATTGAAGCATGTGCTTGAGGAGATTGGTTTTTCGGTATGGAAGTTGACTGCACGTAGTTTATTTTCGAATGTAAACAATGCCGTAAATAGTAACGACGTACCATTGTAAATATCGTTGTTATTGGTAGTATTGTGATGGAATTTTTTATTATGATATAGATGTACCTATTAAATGACTGCAAAATAAAATTTGAACAAATAATTTTCGATTAAATAATAAAATAAAATAAATTCGACGTGACACATGATACTCAAACTCATTCAACAGTAAATTTTATTGTTTCAGGCTTGACTTCGTGGAAGTCATAGATATCCATTTTTAATAAAAAACTTTGTACTTTTCCACACTTTATTTAAAAACTGCGACCGGTTTCACCTTAATAAGGAATTTTCTGGCCAGGAGATGCCTTATTAAGGTGAATCCGGTCGCAGTTTCTAAATGAAGTGTGGAAAAGTACAAAGTTTTTTATTAAAAATGGATATAATTCAGCAGTGTTTAACACTTTGATTTTACGTTTTAAAGTTTAAAATAATTTCCATTTTTATAATATTCGATCGCGGGAGACCGGGTTGATGCCCTTACTTCCAGAGAAAATCAGTTTCAGGTTATTCAAGCCAGGTATCATTTACACGTATAGTTCAACGAGCTTGGCCTCACTGTAAAGAAAACGATCTCATCTTTTGAATGAGACACAACAACAGCCACTTATTCCAATGTGTTCCTAGATATTTACCAAAATATAGAAGCCGGTTTCTATGAAGTATGGCAATGCTATGGGCTTCAGCAAAAGAATTTATTAAATAAATGAGAAGGTTCAGACGCACAGATCCCATCATAAATGCAACAGGGTACATATCGTCTGTTTCCTTAATTATTAAAGAAAATATTGCTCACTGTTGTGCTCTTTATAAAATTCCTAAAACTCATTCCGTTATGAAAACATTTTTAGCGAACAGCATGAAAAAATACGTCAAAGCCTAAATAGGTTAGGTTAACTACTGGCGAGTTTAGTCATTCAAAGTTATTACACCATAAGATTGCAATATATTTACTTCATGTTTCAAGCAATTGTTTAAATTTTAAAACTACATGTGTTCTCTATTATGACTATTGAAAATCTCGCTCCTACTACCTTAAATCACATTTCCTAAACCCTATTTCCTCTCCCAAATAGGGATTGAAATCTTGGGATTCCAGAACATAGCTTCTCGGGATCTCAATCATATCTATCCCGAAATCCGGGGTTGACATTTTAGCGTTTTGATAATAGATGACACAATATATAACGTTGCAATGGAGATAAAATAAAGGATAGAATCAGTCTGAATTCATCGAGTATAAAATTTAATCTAATTTTGTAATAGCTTACGAAATGTAGAAAAGACAAAATTCAAAATATTTTCGATACCATATATTCCAGTATTATGTAACTTAGTCATGAATTATATATCTATACACAGTTGTCATTTAAAAAATTCCTGGATGGGGTTATATCGCAATGTGATGCGTATTCATGAGATGAGCGATGTTATAATTTTTTGAGAGCGTAATACCAGCTAAAAAACTTTATTTCCACCAACATTAGCTGAAAGAGCTATAGAATTCCATTGTAGGAGGTCAATTACAGTGCAATCTCTTATTACAATCATCTTGCAATTGAAGTTATCTACAAGCAGCCATAGCACGAGACCTAGAGGATTTTCATAAAAGTGAACAGATAGGAGAAAATGAAACATACCACCAAATCAAGCCTGAAACGGGCTCCTCTGTTAATAGGGGAGAAAATCTACACTTTGGTTATGAGCAGTTACTAGCTAGTCCTCCTACTAGAGTAAAATTAGTAAGGGATTTTTTATAACCAGAGATGCCAGTCAAAAATAAGTATCGAGAATGAGTGATGTAATATTAGACACACTTTAATTTTTATTTCAAAATTTGGTTAAATTTTCCTATAAAATAAACCTTAATCGGGAGGTCTTACTCTTTTTTTTCAAAATTGAAAAACTCGTTGTGCCACAATTGCCATTTATTTATCAAAATGTCCTTTGGCGATCCCAATTATCGTTTCTCCAATTTAGGTTTAAAACTTAGATGCAGGAGATTCTAAAAGAAGAAACTATTTTTTTTACTAATATGGACCGCAAAATTTTTAATACTTTGACGTGTATCACGTTGGTTTTACCTTAAGAAAACCTAAATTTTAACGATGTTAATTCATTCAAGTGCATACGTGATACTTATTTACGACTGCATTTGACGTTGCATATAAGACTAAATCGTTCATAAACAATGAATGTTTTTATATCCCCATCATAAATTACTAAACGTCAATCCCGGGACCCCAGAAGCGAAGAAATAACAATCCGGTAATCACGGACTTGAGTAATCCCTACGGGATGACCATATTTAAACCCGATCACTTCCAACTTCCGTACATACAAACCGATTACTTAGAAGGGACGAAGAAGAACGCAGGTGAGGCGGCGAGAAATATAGCATGGAGGTGCGTCCACACGTCGATTACCGACAACGCAAACCTTGGATAACGAGGGGGTGCACCAACGAGAACGGGATGGTGTACACGGGAACAAGCTCAATGAATTAACTAAGTTACTTCATGCCACTTTGACCACTCCATATATGATACATTCGTTCCATTTTGAGCATCTTATATCAATTCCAATAAGCCAGTGTCCAAGGATCCAACTACTTTGGCTCTTTTGCATTTATTCAATGTTTAATTTTCAGAACCCTTTTCACCCAAGTCTCACTAAAATGAGTGCTTTGACATAGTACATATATGAGTTCATAATTAAGTAACACAATTAGTACTTCTCTACAATCTTTTAATAGCTGACGTTTACAATGGTCTGTACAGGACGAAGCCATAAATTGGTGATGCGTCGTACTATTAAAATATTCTACAATAGTAATAAGTATTTTACTTCATTATGAATACAAACGTTCAGAACATAGTGAAGCGTGAAACAATAAGTTTTGTATTATATGTAGCCAAATTTTCGATGTAATAAACATGTTAATAAAAAGAATTATTACATTGATATAGCTGATTACAGACGGAGGTTGTCGCTGATTGCATTTTCATTTAAAATATGGAAGCACATTTATTCAGTTAGTTCGTAATTTATTCGATCAAATGGTTAGACAATATTTTGATGACAATTCAATCTGTTTGAGTTCAGCTAGATTTACACTATTCAAACTCTCTTGGCTAACTTTGATGCTGAAATGCATCACATAAAATCGTCAACTTTCTCGAAACGTTAATTCATGCGACTCATGGAAAACAGTATTTGAGCACAATGAGAAGTGAAATCCCGTAAAGTGTCGTAGACAGAGAACAATAGTATGCGTTGAATAATTATACAGGGTGATAGCAGTTATCTTTCTCCTTTTTATTATCAAAAATAACTAACGCTTGAAGTTAGCGCCTATATTTGATCATATTTATTTTCGCCAAAGAATAATGAAGAACATTTGATTAAATTTAACCTTTCTCCAATATGGCTTGCCACGCGAATCTCAAACTGATTTGGTTCACAAAAATTGCATCCTATATTTTCAAATTAACCCTTTCGTAAACGAAAACGGTCAAATTTAAATTCATATATGACGTGCCAACTGAGTTTGAATAGAATGGGAGAGTGAATCATTGACAGACACAACAGGTCGGCAACAGACAACGAAAAATTAAAAGAGTCAGCGAAAACAGAATGCGAAATGAAAAACTCGAAGTTTCAGAACTGTTCACACTTGTCGTTTGGAATCTCTCGAAGCGTCTTTCGACCATCTCTTACAAAGGTACCTATGTAAGTTTGAAGTATTTGCAATTTTTTCATATGAAATCAGAATCTATTCCTATTCCCCAGCTGTCAGTCTGTCATTTTAGCTTTATCTGTTGCCCAACTATTTCTTTCACATTCAGTGCGTTACTTTATTAATGATTTCATGTCGCAAACAGAGTGTTTGTATTATTTTGGTGATTTTTTATTACATGAAGGACTGGATGTTTCATTAACTGACCGATATGAAAGAAGCGTTCTTCATTGGCTTGGCCATTTCAAAAAATGGATGAAGGTCGATTGACGAACAAAGAAACCGATCCTAATCCTTCAATTTCGTTGGCGTCATATTTCGGTGCACGAAAAATTGATGGATGTTTTTCCTAGAAGCCTGTCTTGCGTAAGTTCGAGTCAAGATGACTAGAAACCTTGATTATAAGGACATAGTTTTCCTTGGTGAAACGACTAACGAACGGGTAAAACCAAATACATGCCTCTTTCACTAGAAATCGGAATCTATATTCGGCTCGATTGTTGCATTCGTAACCTACAGTGTTGACTTGCAGCAACCATCGAATGAGTGATTTTTAATCAATATAGACATTAGCCGGTCCCCTATTAGTTACAATGGATAGCATTCATTAATTTATGATCAATGATTTCGTCAATATTTTCGTCATGCACTCAGCTTTATTAACTTTATGGTACTCTCAAGTTATTTTTTTCCTATTCGTTTATGAATCTCTGCTCACTGATTTTGTCGTTACGCGCGTAATTTGCAAAGATTTTGCGACGCAAATACGTCCTTATTTCCACATAAAGTGAAATAAAAAATCACATAATAAAATATATGAAAATAAATTCTTACAAATTTATTAGTGCTCGTAGCGAATTTCACAAGTATGCGACGGTTTTTCTTTTTTGCATCAGGAAGCCTTTCTTTCCTCCTCACTACCTCACGACTAGACGATTTGTGCTAGCTGTAATACCAAGCAGAGGATCCTGTCTCCAACTCGGCCACAGTTCGCTGAAGAATCACAATACAGAGACAAAAGACCTCGGAATGTTAGGAAGTCCCAATTCCATTCACTAAAAATTATGTAGTGCACACTATTTCTCCTCTTTCTCTCTCGTCCCTTCACTCATCCATACTCTCTTCAACCTTAAACTCTTATTATCGCGTCTAATTATATATTTTCGAATCATTTATCTAAAACTCATAGAAAAGTGGATATATACCGACACACTGGTTCAAAACGTAGCCTAACGCATAGCATGTGTTAACATTCACGATGCAGTTTGTCTGAAGAAAAGGTACTATGGTGTACGCATTGCATGGAAATGTGATGAGCAATTTGATTCTCGAAGTGAGCCACTGGCGGACTGCTTTCATTTGAGTGATATCATTTGAAAGGCTTATGCAATTATTTGAAACTACCTGTATATCGTGTGAGTATAGCGTGGGGTACGCAGCATGGCACGCATGCTTCATGTAGAATTAATAAATAAATGGAGAGATTTCGGGTCGATGGTCAAATCAAGGTAGCGTAGGCATAAATTATGTTCTACAAATATTGAACTTGCAGTCTAGTACATCGACTATGAACTTAGCTTGGTAGACATTGCGCTCAAAGCACGTAGGAGACACACTTGTGAAATTTCATTACCTGGGCTCGCAGATGAATTGCGATGCGAGTCAGAAGCGCGGTGGAAGAGTTTGAACAAGGAAGCGGTTACTTCACCCTCATATCCCTCTTAGTCTTTCAATTCTACTAATTACACATAAAGCAAAATAAGAGAAATACCTCATGTTAACCAGTCATGCAAAGTTGTCATCGTCAGCAATTATCAGTTAGAGGAATGGTTTTCTGCTCCTATTTATTCCATTCTCTTTTCAGCTAACCGCTTAGTTCATTAATAATTCCTCATTTCAAAATTCTTCATATTTTTTGTGTTCTTATCTTGGTTATACTTGTCATTGGCTGCACCTTCCATCATATTACACAGATAAAAATTCTCCAATGGCTGTAAAAGATTTATATTTTTCGTCTATTATATTTTTTAAACAAAAGTTAAGCTGGTTATTTCATTTTGGTTTTGTTTTTGATGTTGATATTGTTGCTAAGAGAAAGAGTTTGTTTTGTGTTACCATTGTCGCAGTAAGAAAGTTAATCCTTTGAGGTACTAAATTTATGATTGAAAACCTTTTTATCTTTGTAGTATAATAATAATTATTAGCTGTATTTCTTACATTGTACTCTAGCCCTGAAGAAGCCTTAATAAAAAAGGCGAAACGTCGGCGAAAAAAGGAAGTTGAGTTTCTTAAAAAAGACATGACCAAACCTCCATAAATGAACCAATGTATTATTAAAGTGATCAATAACTATTCAAAGAAGTAGTAGTACTCCCTAATACTTGAATCCTTATCTGTTACCTAGTACTAACAGCACACCGTGCATGTTTTCTAATTTAGCCTTGAGTCTCTGTCCATTTGTGTAGTTGCAAAATACATATATATTAACGATCCCTCTCCATTGTGATAATATCTGTAGTGTAGTGCGTGGTTGTGAGGCTTCACCTCGTGACAAGCATTAGCGATTTATGCTAATGCATAATTAGTCATAGCTACACTAACTTTAGGGTATAAAGTATTGCATGTTGGTGAATACTCACCCCCTGCCACACACCCCTGAGGTGGCTTGCAGGGTATTTTGTAGATGTAGATGCCCTTTTAGCCTTTTACCAATTCCTTTGGACTTTGCCCCCCCCCCTTCTTTCCAACCCCTTTTGTCCCTTCCCTATTTATTCTAGGATTGTACTCTTCATTCACTTTCAACCTCGTGCTGCAAGTGTTTTTTTTACCTTCAGCTCGCTGAAGAGGACCACTTTGTGGTCGAAATGCGCGTATCTGAAGTCCACCCTCGTTCCCTGTTTGTTGTTCTGTTCTATTTGACCAAGCTCTTTTTGAGCTGTTCTCCAAGAAATTGGGGCCCTACTGCGTGTGTGAGTGAGTGTTTGGTGTGATTGCGTGTGTGGTTTTGTTAATAACTTGGCATCCTTAGTTGAGTCACTTCAGCTCTGCGAAGGATCCCAGGTTATAACCCAGGTTTCCTTAGCGGGGTCCCATTAACCTTGCAAAGGATTCCATTTGGGTTGTGTGTGTGTCTGTGGTGGTCCCTGGCGAGGAAACAACTTTCCCGTAAACTACCAAAGGAGGGTATTCTGGTGGAGAGGCTGTGGTTGGTCCCTGCTGCGGGGTCCCCATTCCCACAGCCCAACACAGTTGTAATCGATTTTTGTTTTGACGAGTGGTGCATATATTTTACGGCCATTGGAGAATTTTTTATCTGTGTAATCTACAGAGGCCGTAGAGCTCAACTATCTTGACCTTCCATTATAGTTTTCAAGAGGTTGTTGTATCTAAAAAGTGAGTCCAACAAGTTTTGCCTTTTTCGTATTGC
Organism: Pyrrhosoma nymphula; assembly: GCA_963573305.1. Taxonomy (NCBI): domain Eukaryota; kingdom Metazoa; phylum Arthropoda; class Insecta; order Odonata; family Coenagrionidae; genus Pyrrhosoma; species Pyrrhosoma nymphula. The sequence continues at coordinate 140,410,283 of OY754329.1, read as the reverse complement.
AGAATTTTCATCACGTATCTTTTCTTCTATGTTCTTGGTAGGACTTCTATATATGTGACTCTCTCCGTTCATCTGACGATCATTCTTCTTTAATTCTTCATTTTATTTCTCCCAATCTAATTATTCTGATATTTTCGTCTAAGCTTCACTGGCTTTGAATAACATGCTACGCACCTATCAAAGGATAAATTGTTTATTTATTATCAGTAATCATGATTAAAGACTACTAAGTACTTTTCTACAAATTGTTTTGCAAAAATATTATTAACTTCTACGAAGTGAAGCCTGCCACGGTCAAGTTTATGCTTATTTACTTCCGAACCTGTGTTGGAAGCCAATGGTATGAAGGAGTTATCTGGACTTAAAATTTTGTTTTGTTTGTCTATGGAAAATGTAATGGAGATAAATGTAATGATGATGTAATTAAGAGTTTTATATAGGGATCGGGTTACTTAGCAGCAATCCCGAAGTATACTATGTTTTTTTTTCTTTCTGGAAGTTTGGATAGATTCAATATTGTACTGGTGACAGAAGGTTCACGACCTGTAAACGCCAACGTAGAATCGACTTTGCAGTGGCCTTATATTCACAATATATTGCCATCTCTTGCTGTAGTCAGAAAAACTGCAACGTTCTTTTTTGTAATCCATTGCTTGTCCTGAAGATAAAATGTTTAATGCATTATGCAACTTATTTTTCAGGACTTGAACACTTTGTCACCTGTAGAATTGTAAATCGAAACAAAATGTTTGGTGACATCTGTCCATAACTTAATCCTTGTCGTCGTCCGTAATCATAGCTATAACTATGCTTAGAATTTGGTACATAACTATGCTCATTGCATTTTGCTACTGAAGAAACAACTTAATGATTAAGGAAAATATCATTTGATTCTGCGCAGATGAACACATTCAACTCTGCTCTTATCATGGTGCACAAACTCCCGGTTTTATAACGTCTGGATATCGTAAATTAAAATATGAAATAGCCTTTTTGTTAGCCAAATGCTAACTGACAGGTCAGGTTTTGTATATTACATCAGACTCTGTTAGTCGACATGAGTGTTATCGATTGGAGAACTTATCAACTTCGGTTTTCACAGCAAAAAATATTTAACCATAGGTAATTAAACTGGGCTTTAATGAGATTTTTGAAAGGTTATTTATTGATTTTGCCTCATTAATTGGCTTGAGCCAACTCTATGATCAGTTCCATTTATTAATATTGGCAAATATTCACACTTAAAAATTTTCTTTTTAAGTCTTCATCAATACCATTCAATTCGTGACCCGTATCGTTTAATTTTGTTTCCAATTATTTTGACGAAATGTCTCTAACAATACCCGACGTATCTGCTTCCACTTTTTGCAATTATTTCGCATTGGCTTTCTTTTTCTTTCTGCGCCTGATACATTTTCCAGGTGCTTCGCCCGTCTTTTTCATCTTCGTCGTTGGCAAATTGATAACGGCTGTCATTTTCTCGAGTGTTATTCTGGAGTTCCCGATCACACATCTCCCGTCAGCCGGATACAGCGAGTCACCCAATCAAGCAACGCGTTACCCAGAGAAAAAATAAGACTGCTGACTCAAACCGAACGACCTCGGCACCCATTGGGCACGAAGTATTCCTACCATAACGCCTGGCGATGCTGAGTAATCGAAGTTCATGGCACTGGTATGCATGAGGGAATGGTATTGGTTAAGGGACTAGATTAAAGTAATATGATTTTCACTATTTCTATCACGCCCAGATAGGTTTATGAATGGAATCTATAGGTTGTCTGTAGTGAAGTAGTGAATGAATTTTTTGTAATAAGGTCTACATTTAAGATATGCAAAGCGGAAAATTATGGCACATTGTCAACACTTAGCTACACTTAGAAACTGTCCTTGAATATATCAATATTCATTGTTAAAACATCCAGAATAAACTATGTTTAGTATGCCAGCGTACGTATTTAGTGTAATCATAAACATTTACTTAAACAATACTTCGTAATAATCCACACTATTTTAACTACCTCTATCATTTTACAAGTCACAAAAACGTCAGTTTCCAAAAGGCTACATAAAGGCATACGTGGAATTGTCATAAATACTGTGTGTAAGTTGTAGTAGCCGGTAGAGGCTGTTAAAGCAAAGTGCGGAATATTTCGAAGTCTTATCTTACTGAATGAACTACACGTGTGACACCAGCTTTGGTTTTTGCAGTACTTTTATCCACGGCAAATCGTAACCGATATTGTACATTCCCTCCCTCTTCCCTACGCCATGATAGATGCCTCCTCACACCTCCCTTGCACTTCACTCCAGTCGTTCGATCGTATTTCATGCACGTCTTTCCCCTCAGCTCCTCCCGATCCCACGTTTAATTCCGTCGCTCAAGGCGATATATATAGAGGGGGTGAGTGGATCTTCCCCTCCAGCATCCCTCCACACCCACGCTTCGACGCCGCCCAGTGGGACGTGAGAAGATAAAAGAATTTCCATAGCTTTAAAAAAAAAAGAAGCACAAGGCCCGGGAAAACCCCATTTTTTTGTTCCGATCGGTGGAGAGGTGAGCGAAGTTAGAATCGTTCTGGATCGCGTTACCTGCCAAGCTTCCATTTTACGGTTCTCACTTTGCCCACCTTTCCTCATTCCTCCAACGACTAACCCACCCACTTCGTCGCTCTCTGGCGTACGGTTGAGGCACCTCCGCGATATCCGAGGCGGGTGGAGTTATCGACTTGGGGACCCAGAACCCTCACTTCCTTTCACGCCTCCTCATTTGCGTTCTTCCTCGCCCTTTTTTGCCGTATGAATCGGTTTGTTTGCTATGAAGTAGAACTTTGAATGTAAGAATACACATTTCAAGGAGAGAATTTGGCCAGTTAACATAAAACGCAAGAGAATGCTCATAACGTAAGCCTGTTTTAAAAACATGAAATATAGCATACAGGTTTGTTCAGGAGGAATCGGCGTAACTATTGGAGGTGGTAAGGGATGTGTATCAATTAATACCATCTTGAAAATAAGCTACTATAAGCCTGTGCAACAGCCTTGAAAGAAAGGTATATATATGTTTCTCCAATGAAACATGCTTCATACCAGTGAATCGGTATGGGTAACCGCTTGTCGGTGTTTACATTGTCATTGCAAAATATGCTGGATAAATGGTTTGCATATGCCTCGTACCACGCGCACCCATTCCACCATTCCCTATCGGGGTAGGCACAGTCAGACGTTCCTACCCCCATAGGGAATATAACAGGCTCAAGATAGATACTTACTAAGCTTAGTATCTTAGTAAGTATCTATCTCGATCCGAATAAACGGACTGCAATAAATAATTAACATGTAAAGTTCCTTACAGTCAACAAAAATATTACAAATGACTGTCAAAATGAAATATAAATTAGTAGAAGAGGAGTACAAATAAAAGCATTATTGCCAAAGAAGATATCAAAATGATTATTTTTGTAGATGTATTTCGGAGAAATATGATCCTCACGCCAAACTTGGCAACGTTCATTTCTTATTTGACTGCGGAGATCATCCCACCAAGAGTCTTTACCAATTATATTTTCGCAGAATCTCTTGAGTTGGAAAGCCTATAAATTCAAATTTGTTGATGTTTTGTGTCAAAGAGAAGCTCAAGATTATCAAAATCTCATATTCATGATGAGTGAGCCCGAAAACTAATGTGACTTCAAAAGAAACAGTTCTTTGGAAATTCCAGCCTTATAAAACATGTGAATTCCCGCAAGCAGGAAGAAATTTATTTGAAACTTGCATTCAATTGCCGCTAAAGCAAAAATAAACAAATGGTTTGGAAGTAGTTTCCTACCTATGTGCATTATAGTAGGTCAAGTAGGTAAATAGGCAAGTGGACGGGTGGTTGGATCTTTTTATTGGACCTATTATCGTTATAGATCTTGGATAAAGGCAAAGACGTATATGTACGAATGGTTTTTTGGGTTTGAAGAAATTTATCCATGAAGTATCGCATGGAAAATTGGAGCTGAAGCCGAGACATAATGAAATATATTTTTAATTGATAAAAAGTGCTCACACGGCGCACTGTATAAGATAAATAAAAAATATACGACGATATATTTAACAATTTGGGGAAAGTTGGTTATTTTCTTAACCCTTTAAGGACCATAAGGATTGTAGGAAAGAATTTGTTATTTCAATGACGTATTTATGCTGAAAATGACACGTTGATCTCAGAATTTTATTGTCCCGAAGTGATAACTCTAATAGTTTCTGTGATACGATTTGGAACAAATATGTCCCTATGGACGGTAACGGAAGCATATGTTAAAGGGGTTCTATTCCTGGGCGAAAAAACATGTTTTAAACATATGACTTTTCCCTGTGGCATCATAGCTGAAGATTTGTGGTATTTTTTATCTATTTACAAATTATTATATGTTTCTCTGAATAGATTAATTAAAAAACTGTTGAATATTTTAGAGGTAAGAGCAAAAATTTCCATTTTTTTGGTAATTTTCCGGGGGTCGCTCCTAAGACTATCCGGGACGAGGATTTAAAATGCATTACAGTAAAGCCTTGTTTCTCATATACGCAAGCAACTAACAAGTATTGATGTTGCATTTGCATCAAGCCTACAACCAGGTAAAATATTCAAGCCAGAATTTTTCTTTGTGCACGTTATCCGAGGAAGATTGTCGAGCGAATAGTCACTGATACAGTCTTTCCCTGGTCTACCTTCACTCCTAACCCTAGACCTCACCATTCTTCTTTTTTATTGCACTGTAGTCGGTTCGCGGCACATCGTGGGTGAGGTGGCTCGTTAGTATAGACCTATTTTAAATAATAGAAGTTTACGCATTTTGAAATTGATATAACTTTTATTTAAAAAAAATGGCCGATGATCTCTACATGAATCGACGCAGGATTCTTCTCTGAAGCCATAAAAATCCATGGATTGCTTCGTAAATTTTACGTTCAGAATGCAAGATACAGAACAAAACAAACTCCTTTTGAACATCGACGTGCATATTTTATGAATATAACTATAAATATATCTTCCAAGCACTGGTAAAAAGTGAAGAAAGTGACTACAGAACAATATCAAGCATTCAAAACACTAATGAGGACAACATTTATTTTTGTTAGGCTATAGTCTCCCCGAAGTATGACATTTCTGAAAACAATTGTGTTTCGTTGTATAACACAAGTGAACCTGACATACTTCACACATATTATCAATGCAATTTTCAATTTTATCCTAAGCACATTCAGCACACGTCTTCCGTTTTGCCATTTTTATCAACTTGTGTTCAAGCTGAGAGACTGGATTGGTGCTCTTGCTGCTTCGAACAGATGCTCCTGGAAGACTTCTCTTCCTATTTTTATAATTTACAATGAGGTACCTTTCTATGAGTTGCCTATATTGAAGACGCGTTATGTCCTTATGCTCAAGATTCACGTGGAAGATTATCTTCATTATCGCTGTTATCAACAAGTAGAATCTACTCAATTGTATTGACAGATACTGCAAACAAGCGTTCTATTATCGACATCCATTTTCAATGGGCTACAACTCCAACGAGGTAATTGACGAGCGTATTATCACTGGCGGAAACGTTCTGAATCACATACTAGAGTTGTTAGAGAGGAAGTTTGATTCACCTAGCAGGTCTCAGCATCCAACTGCTACAAAACGAAGAGACACTGAATACCAGGGCAGTAAATCTGTTACGCCGTTTGGTGGTATGCTTTTTGCTCCGTACTAGAAATGTTTTGAGCACATCCCTGAGAAAATTGGTAGCCTTCACCGAGGAGAAAAAATCAATAGTTTGGCTCCTAGAGGACCCCCAACTTCTCTACCTCGAGGACCTCTGCCATCATGCCAAAGTTGTGGTGACGCATTGTGCAGTGGAGGGCGGAGGTGATCGCTCCATCCAAGGGTGCTTCCAAATAAGGGGAGGCGCTGTTGTCTCGAAGAATGATTAACATAAGAAGCTTTTGTTCTGCCGACAGAGAAAATAAAATTAGCGCACTGAAGATACATTTTTCACACACAATGCTCATAATTCCAGTTGTACACCAGAAAGGTCAAGCTCTTCCAGTATTCCTCCAGATATCACAATAAATTAACTTTGTCAGCTCTTTCAGCGCCAGTAAATAATATATATGTGACAGAAAATGTATCTAGGGTATTGAGAAGAAAATATAATTCAGTAAGATAATAATAGGGACAGAATTTATTTTAATGGCAAAATTTTCTAGCCAATGGATGTTAATGCATGGCAAATACATGTAACATTCCGTTTACCGTAACTTCAGTGCGTGATTCACTAATTAAATCTAACTGCATAGCCAATTCTTGTGAACTCTTCGTCAAGTGAAATTGCAGAACGTGATTTCCTAATTACTAGGTATCTTTTAGGTCAAACAATCATTTTTTAGCATTTAGTATCTAAGAAAAATTAGCATCAAAGTTCCCAAAAAAAATGAAAAACTATAAGAAAAATCCTGTTAATTATATGATATGCCCGTTATTGTCCTTCAGCCAGAGTAACTTTAACGTGAAATGTATTGAAAAAGAATTGCAGAAAGTTAGAATAATTCTTCCTGCGTGAGTATTCTTTTGTTTTCAACAATTTTTGCCAAAAGTACGGACTTTCACGGGAGAAAAATCGGGAGAAATAGTTTTATCGTCTTTTTTCAGTAAGTGACTCGGATAGGTACGCAAATGATTTTTTTCTGTTATTTTCCTATCCTTCCTCGTCATCACGGGCATCCCCAATGTTAAGTCCCGCTCAACATAATTTCCCACCATGGATCGCCAGTCGTTCCTATAGGTAAACATACAAATAAATTAGGAATAACACATTTGGATGACTCAATCCTCAAGGGTAACACCAAGACCCGGGGATGCTCCAGCCAGAGGGCTCCGGTTGGCCCCCCACTTCAACGCCACAAGGTGCAAACGCGGAACGGGAGTCAAATCTTGCCATGCGTTTTCACTGACAGCTGCCATTCAATCAGGGCCACTCTTTTAATCATGTGTATCATGATGTATTCTCTTCAACCCTAAGCAGCAATATGTGCGGATACTTCGGAATAACCCTTAAGCGATGCATGGGGACGTTGAATCCGGTTGATTCAATTAATTTCGATGGGTGGGTGACCTCTCAACCGTCAAGGTCATAATGCGAGTCATTTGCCGATAAGACATTCGAATTCCTTCCACAGATTGGACAGGTATCTCAAATGAATGGGAAATCACTATCTCCATCTTGTGCCGCCGCACAGTGGGCCCAAATCGAAAATCGCCGGACAAAAGTCCAAAATTGCTTTTTTTGAGATATCGACTTGAAACTTGGCGTATATACACACAAATGATTCTTGATTATGAAATAGTAAAATATTTTTCATAGGTCTTTCCCGTTACTTAGATACAGAGGCTCAAACACGACCAAATTTCCAAAAAAGCCCCCGCTCTCATTTTTCTTCGAAAATCTTAAAAGTTGAGCAGATATAGGAGTAATGATAGGATTTTTATGAAATAAAAAACATTACTATTTGTAAACAGGGTACTTCACTTATACTATGCATAACTTTCAGACATATTTGCCCATATTTGAGTGCTTTTACGTCACAAAATGGCGGACCCTTTTTTTAGGCAACATTTGACATAAAATAGACAATATACTCCTTATTCGGAAAATGGTCTCTGGGATACTTCATCAGAGTATAAATTAAACATATTTCTACATTATTCCTCTAGATTATTATTAGTGGGTACAGTCACCTCGTGTTAAAACTCTTTTCGGAAAAAAACAGGCGCATCAAAGGCCGTAGCCAGGAAAACATTGAGGGGATTACTGACTGGGATCTCAAGATCTCCTCTAGAAAAATTGTTAGAGTTAACTCTAAAGTAGATCTTTACAAATTAGTATTATAAGATTCAAACGAATTTATATTAAATTGAAAAATAAATATGTAATTTAAATTTTTTCCAATAATTTTTGAATGAATAAATGCAGAATTTTTCTATTTCAAGTTCAATTAGTTTTCACAATTTTAGTTGTGAAACTTAAAATAATAAAGAAACTAAGTTCCCTACGTTATTTTTCCATTTACTTTTTTTATTTTCACATCGTTCTCTCTAGATGTAAATTTATCAAGACACATTTAAACAAAAGCATGCCCAATATTCAACACGTGACTGGTTTTAGCCAGTCCAAACGCTGGACAGATTTGGCAGGTTTAGCCTCATCATTTTCTTTATCCTCACAATTTTATTGTACAGAATGCGTCGTCTGCACTTGAAGACCTTTTAGGTTTAGCCAGATCGCCCGAGTTTTTCACGAATCTGTTGAGGTGTCCGTTGGTAGTCAATTAACTGTATCGATACTGAAGAATGATCTGATGCTTTCCCGGCGTATACTGTTAGTGAAGTCTGTTCGAGTTCTCCTCAGAGTCAAACTCTGCATTTCTGCCACATATTGACACAGAACTGACTTCAATAACAGTATCGATACTGTCTAATGTGAATTTCATTAATGTGGTGCGCAACTAGATTAGAAAGAAACAAAAAAAATTATATTTAATTTATTTATAATGAACTCGGAATATACTTTCGAGTTCAATAAAAATTCCCACACCTTCCTTATATCTCTCCTTCTTTCCCTCATTTCACCTAAAAAAACTTTAAAATTGTAATTCTTTAAAACAAGCTTCCAAACCTACACAACCCTAAAACATGGTTTTGAGGAGTAGACCTGTTCGGCTCACCTTACTGCTTGCCTAGGTGCTGTTTTGGGCATGTAGACTTCGTTTTCTCAGTTATAATTATAATAAATTAGGGAAAGAATTGGAGTGTATCGAAATTCTCTCCCTGTCTTTATTGTCTTTTAACAACAATTACATTGTATCCGGAGAGTAGAGTAATAAGGGTGTATACTAGTGTTTACCCCTCTATTTGCATATATTTCAAATTATGTCTTTTCCTTAGAATATGAAATGATGTTTTGATTTTAGCTCATACAACAGTCAAACATATTTTTTTATATTTCTCCGTGCCGTCTTCTTCATTCTTACTCCGCCATCTCCGTCTTCTTCCTCGTTCACAGCTGGTCTTCTTCCTCCAGCTTCATTTGTCCTTTCCCAGGAACTCCTTTCTTCTTTTCCGCCATCTTGTCGTCTAAACTATTCCCCTCACTGCTAGGCTTCTTCTTCCAGCTTTCTCGTTCCGTTTCCGGTCTCTCCAGGCCGTCTACTTCTCTTCCATCAACGGTAGCTGGGCTTCATCCCCCAACTTTCGTGAATCTCATACTTCTCCATGCCGTCTTTCCGCCTCCAGGCCATCTTCTTCACTCTCCTTCTCCTTCTGCGGCTGGAATTCTTCCTGGAACCTTCTACTTCGTCCATGTGGTTCCATACATAGATTCTACTGGTTTCTGTTTTTACACATGCTGTTATTTTGTGTTCAATTGAGTCCAAAATTCCGCATTCTTCGCAATTTTCTTCAGGGTTTTTCTTAATTTTGTGTAGGTATTCCAGACAGTCTCCATGTCCGCTTAGAATCTGGGGCAGCTTGCTATTTGCCTTAAATTTTACTTTTCTTCTTTCTTCTATCCTACGGAAGATTATGAAAGTATGCCGGCCTTTGGAAGATTCACTCCACTCAGTATTTCAAGCTTCACATGTTAGTCAATTCAGTTAGTTAAACACATATATTAGTAAATTCCTTCTTGGCTCTTGGGATTGTTGTGAAGTTTAGTGCATTTCCTAAGTACTCGATTACTCCATGGGCCTATAGATTTTCAATGGCGATTCTTTCAGCAACTACGAACTTCATGGGTTTTTCATTTGCAATTATTGCGTCTGTCTGTGCTTACGGTTGAGTAGCATCTTGTTATGGGCCTTCAGAAGTTTCTTTGAACCTCTCCCAGTTTTATTTTGCTCCTGGAGTGCGCGATTTTTTCCCAGGTATGTGGTTGTAGGAAAACCTACGTTTTTTAATAATAGAGTCACTTTGTTCGGGTATTTGCTATTCTGGGGGGCTACCCAGGCATTCCGCCGTTCATTGAACCACGAAAAGTTCCGCCATTCGTTCATTGAACGCTTCCGACGTTGTCAGAACGGCTTAGCGATCATATCTTGAGATCCGTTGGCTCAGTTTCAACAGGCATCACTATGTGTTGCACCTTTGTTTTTTTGGAGAATTTGTGGTAATAGAAGTCGTTGAACACTTTGAAAGTGGACTCGCAGTAGTACGATGAACAATGAAGTTCTGATAAGGCGAGTGGTTGACGCGTGGAACGGAGAATGTCATCGTGGAACTGTAACGTTGAACACCCTATGCTCTTAGAAATTATTACTAATAGTAATTTACCGATCAAAGTAGGTTTTGGACAGTCCCTTAATAGTATTTGAGCTTTAACATCTTTTTATTTTCCTTCATACACAGTAAATAATCTCAATTCTTTACTCTTCCCTTCTTCAAATTTACATACATTTTACCCTCAACCTAAAAAATACGGGGGTGGGGGATTTTAACCCCCCAGACCTCCTCCCCCCAACCCGCTCTCTACGGCCTTGGGCATTTTTCTTGGAAAAAGTCGCACTGCTCTCGTATAAAATATGAAATACTGATTTGTTAAAATTAAGGATTTCGACATTAAAACAATTTTTTTAAATACGAACTAAATTCCTTTGGAAGCTCAGAACTCTCTTTCCATTCCACTAGTAGCTCCTATATTAATTACGATGTAACTCTAGCTTAATTAATTACGGTTATAGCTGCTACTAACATCCTCTAAATACAATGACTATATTTACTATTTCCTGAGCTATTTTTTGTACTGACTCTTCAAAATATGGGCTTTCAAAACCTTAAAACATCCACTGGCCTATTCATCCTTTGTAATCATTATTTATGGAAAAACAAAGAAATTTAAAGTGTGATTCAAACGTAACTTTGTGCGGGGAGTATGCAAGACTCTAGCAACACAAATAGATTGAAGACAGTTTTATTGCATTTGTGTAACTAATGTTAATTTTTTTCATTCAAACCGTTAAACTACCATGTAAATACTATTTGGAGTAAATTATTGAATGTTACCCTTAACAGTTTGGGACATTGGGCGGATAATGATGTGGGTTGCCAAGACTACCTGGAAATTGGAGTGTATTGGTCTCGTTTGCTATACGCTAAAACAACGATCCATGAAAACCAACCCTAATCAATGACACACTTGGTCGTCAAATATCCGAAAACGTTTTATAAAGCTCACTCAGAAGTAGGAGATAGTTTGATTGGCAAGAGCTGAGAAAAAAAATCCTGAGATTGAGCGTGGTATCACAACTCATAATATCATAATATTTGGCCTCACAAAAAAAAACAAAAAATTTCATATTTCTAACAACACAAAAATATTTGTGACTCAATGAACTAATTATAAAGATATTTTTCAAGAAAATAGAAGCCGTTTTCCATTGTAATATGGTACAGCTGTGTGCTTCAAAGAGAATTAATTTTTTCAATGAGAAGGTCCTCACCAGTAGATCGCGTTATGAATGAAGCGCTGGATATTTACTACTATTTTTCATTATTTTTCAGAAAAAAATCATTTCTCTACGTGTAGCGTTTTCTAAAAATCGTAAAAAATAGCCATCGTCGACAAAGATATTTTCATCATACGGCGTGAAATAAGCTCGTAAATTTAAAAGATTCAAAAATGAATATTCAGCTGACTAATGTGTAATTCATTCGCATGAAACAAAGTTTTTGTGACATTAATTTTACTATATTTAATTTATGCTTACTATAAAAGGCTACATTTAAAAATTAAATTTTAATATGGTCTTTATTATTATTAAGGGAAACCCTCACTCAGACTACCTTAGAATGAAAACCAAGGGTAGAAACGATCCATCAAAACCCGCCATCGCTGTTAGAAGATGTGAATTAATTGATAAATTAATCTACCAACTAATCAATAATGGCAGTGCGAGCGACCAGAATTTGGTCCGCTCGACAAAAGTGGTAGAGGATCCGGCTATGGGGCTTAGAAAATGGTCTGCACTCCTTGGGGACTATGGAGGCAGGGACTGATGGGAAGAAAAAAGCTATTAGCCGCTCATCATTTTCGGTGAGTTGCGGTTGGTCTCGGCGGCGGACGAGGGTGTCAAAATCCGTGCGGAAAATGACGACCGGGTTGAGTGTCAAGTTTTAATCGCGGGGCCGTCGCTCACCGGCGCGTGCAAAGAGGAGCAATCGTGTACGCGGGGCCGGGCGGAATGAATGATGGGGAATGGTGTCGGACAACCACGGGCGGGCAGAGATGACGGGGCCGGAGTTTAACCATATCCTCTGTGCTGACCTCAGTTAAAATGTTTTCAACGCTCGTCGCGCGATAAAAAAATCTGCTGTCCGGAGATAAATATGTAGGTACACATTGTGTCCAATCCCTTTTATTTTGTTCTGTTTCAAAGGGAAATTATCTAGGTATGGAAAAGCATTGAAGAAAGTGCTTTACAAAATATTAAAGTAATTATTTGAAAACAAATTAACGCTCTTCTGCAGAACGTATCAAAGCAGTTTCTGAATAAACACAAAACTCATTTTAGAATTACTTTAAAAAAATATTTAAATCAGCGTTTGTTTCCATGGCATGCACGACTAAAGAGTTTTTAATTATTGTAACAGAAAAATTACATTAACAAGAAAATTAATTTTCATCTCATGTTTTCGACAGTAAAAATAAATGAAATATCCAGCATGCGTAATTTTAATTTAATAAATGCTTTACATACTTAATTTTAGATTTAGAACTTCGGAGTGTAACTATCAAGGGACGTGCATATCACTGGTATTATTATGAAGCTAAGTAAAATAAAATATTGTGAAAACAATAATCCTTCAATAATCGATTCAGCAAAAGTAGAATGTCATGTTGTCGTACATATGAAGTAAGAACTATCAAAGATAAATTAATAATCAAACAATGGCATAATTATTCTTCAGGTTTCCGTAAATTTTTATATCTTATCTTTTGCCAAGTACGTTTTCCACCATTTAGGGTCGGCTTTTCTCGTCAGTTCCCTAATTCTTGCCCGATATTTCGCACCCTCCCTCACCACTCTACTATCCTTCTCGTCAACAAACAATCTTCCCATCTAATTATGGGTCTACCTCTAATTCTTTCACCCAGTAGCCTCATGCTCATTACGCTCTTACCCACATCGCTAAGACTCTGAACGCCGTTCCTCGCGCCCAAACCAACGAATTCTACTTTCTTTCATTTTCTACCCTATTGGTGTAATTTTCGAGCTTCCACTGAAATTCTAATTTATAATTATATAATAATATGTCTCGTAGCACCACACATTCACCCGAGCATTTTCCTTTTACTTGCATCCTTGTTTCTGGCATATTTTTCTCAAGTGGCCCAACATTCGGTTCTATATAATAAGACCGGTCTTATGACACAGCCTTATCTCTTGAGTTTTATGGGCATCCTTTTATCGATAATTACTCCTGTAACTTGTCGCCACTTGATCAAACCCTCTGATTCACATCCATGTCAGTTTCCCCATTCTTTGGACCATTGAGCCCAAGTGTTTAAACTCTTGAGACTTGAGTAAGAATGCTGCGGCCGTTTATTTTTAATGTAACGTTGCTATAGCAGAAATGCAATCAGCCGTAAAGCTAAAAAGACCAGATAAGAATGTATGAAAGAATTATGTAAATAGGTGTAAAGAAATATCTGGCAATTTGAAGCTGCCTGCAAAACTGTAAGAAGTTACTTTAAAGAGCATCGAATCAAAGGTGTCATTTGGAGTGAAGGAAATAAAATCCTTATTGAAAGTGAGGACAAAGCTAAGAAATAGAAGAAGTACCCGGAAAAACCTTACAGTGGAAAAGCAGGATACTGGAGGATAAAGACACTGTGGATGAAAATGAAAAAGGATACTCCATATTAAGATCAGAATTTTGCTGCAGTAAAGGATTTGAAAAAGAGAAAGAAGCGAGGAATTCATGAAATTCCTTCGGAGTTCCGTAAATATATTCAGAGAGGACCCTGAATAAGCTATACAGATTAATATGCGACATTTATTCTAATGGGTAAATTCCAACGGACTTTAACAAGAATGTACCCATTTATCCTTAAAAAGAAAAGAGCCGAGAGATGCGAAGACTTTAGAACAATGAGGAACTCACCAACTTTTGCTACAGCATTCAGTCTATCTGAATCTCATGCATGGATAAAAACCTTACGTAAAAATACTTTCCGTTTTTCTGAACCAAAGAAATTTTTTCTACTATAGTTGAATGACAATTCAGTAGCGTAGGAAAAGGAAGGTAGAGCGCGCCATGTTTTAAGTAAGGTCTGACGTCCCAACTGCCCTACTTCGTCGCGGCCTACTGTGATTCACGATTCACGATACTGTGTTCGCTCCAATTCAGTGGTTGTTGCAATTCTGCGCCTGCTGCTTTCATTAACATTTCAGGAACCTTTATCATTAATTTTACAAATTATCTTGTAATCAAGTATTAAGTTAGCTACAGGAAGAGTTGGAAGTAAGCTGCAGCTAATGTGAAAATGTTATCACGCAGAAAGAGAGGGCAAACGAGACCAAAGGTTGAGGATAGATAGATAGATAGGGGATAGAATACGCAAAAGAGATATATGACAGCGGCATAAGACCTGTGCACCTGGAGATTGAGGATGACAGAACTATAGATAAGGATAACCTCGGACCAGAGATGCTCGTAAGCAAAAAAGAGAAGGGATTACGATAGATGAAGGCAAGAGGTTGCAAAATTGCGGGAGGAGATACCATCCCTTCGGAGCTACTGAAGAACATAGGAAATTAAGGGTGAAGACCTTTTTTTGAACTTTTTCGTAGGATCTACGAGGAAGATATGGCCAGAAGACTTCGTTCAAAAAGTCCTGATACCTATCCCGAAGAAGAAGAAAGCGTCAGAATTCGAGGAGTTTGGAACATTTAGCAAACATTCAGAAACGTGGCAAATGTTTTACTTAAAATAATTAAGATAAGGATGTAAAATAGAGAAAATTCCTACTGAATACAGAGAACTATTACTGACAGATTAAATGGACGAAGAGAATCACTAACGAAGACGTCCTACGAAGAGCTAGAGAGAAAAGAAGCATTATGAAAACTCTGCGAAGGGGAGACAAACTTATTGGATACATTTTGCGACAAAACAGCCTAATAGAAACAATATTGGAAGGATAATAAAATGGAAAAATTATAGAGAAAGACAAAGAATGGCATGCATCTAGCAAATTATGAAGGACGTCAAAGTAAATAATTACGTTGGAATGAAGTTGATGGCAAAGAGGAGAATTGAATGGAGAGCTGCTGCAAACCAATCTTCGAATTGATGGGTACAGATGTTAATGTTGCTATCACTCCTCTATCTTCTCCACTCAACTTGCAATTAAAGTATTCGATCTTATTCATGCTTATATCCAGCCCATATTTATCGACTCTATGGTGCCATAATGCGGGTTTGACTGGCGCCTATTCAGCTCTGACAGTATCGTGTACGACATCTTCGGCAAACAACATGGTCCACGGAGCTTTAACTTTATCTATATCTTCTGTAATAGCGTCAAGCACCAAGTTAAAGGTGAGGAGTCAGAATTCTGCTTCTGAAAATTGCGAAGATAATCACGAGACTAGATGGAGAATTCAACTCAGGATTCTCGATTCCCGATCGATCCAACACGTGGCCTCGACCAAAATGTCACGTCATAACGCTCCGAGATCACGAAAAGGGACGAATTTTACTTATTTTCCTTTAAACTAACGACCACTGAATGCTTTACGTCACTTGGCGTGATTGCCGTTCAGCTTCATCCACAAAAACTCCGGATACAGTGATCTCTTTCGGAGCGAAATACTCTATTCAGCTACTTTACCTTCACACTACCGAATTTCCATTCAATCGATATTTTAAACAAACAGATATTTCAATGAGGTAATTTTTCTCAAGGTTTGACTAAAAAACATTGTCAGTTAATAAGAGCAAGTGGGTCATGCGTATTAAGGGTCTCTAGATTTCTGTGATATTCTGAAAGCTGTTAACTATTCTGAGACTTTTCCATAAAAATTCTTCGAGAGTATTCACTTTGGTACTTGAAGAGTGTCTCCTGTTGTGTCACTTCCAGATTTTACAAAATAATTAACTGCAGCTAACACGCCTTTAGATGCATAAAAAATAAGATCTGTAGTGTAACCCTTTTAGCTTAAGATGAATGTACACAATGCCTTTGTGATCAATGTCTACATGATTATTCAAAATAAACAAATAAAATCCACTACTTTATATAACGCAAACGCGGTTTCATACGATATTTTAATATTGAAAGTACATTTCAAACTAGGTCATGTAGTAAATATTTTTGAACGACACTTTGATAAATGGTCGGTAGGGTGGGGCTTATTTTTCGTAACTCGAGAGACATTTTAATTTGGACAAAGTAAATGATCAATTTGTGGATAAAACATGCGTTTCAGTCCTACAGCTGTACCACTTTCCATATCCATGTGCTAACGGTCAATGATCAGCCGGTTCTGTGAGGTTTTCTGGGTAAAACAACCGTCCTTATAATGATTGAGTCATTTACATTGAGTCATCAGAAGTGAAAATTTCAACCGTTTTGACGATTTTATTGAGATACTGGCATACGTAAGGAATGATCAAATTATGTTAATATGAGATCTGACGAATATAAAAAAAGTTTTAGGCATTCAAAATTAGCGAACACCTCATTAAGGTTCAAGTTTGGCTTTAACCTCGTGAATGACAGCGCCAAGCGCACGCCTAAGACTGCATCCTTGGTATTCTGTCCAACAGTCCCGAACGTCTGGCTCCATTAAATCCCACAAAAATAACATGGGAGAATAGCGCTTCCGTAGTTCAGAGTAATCATCAGCACGATATCGAGGGACACAGATTTAAGTCCCAGTCAAGGTGAATGATTTTTCCTCTGTGGAATTTTTGCACTTATGCGCCCTTACGGTTGACTCCGTAAAGGTAATACCGTGGCTATTTCCTCCATCAACAAAAGTTGCTAATTGAAGATAATTTAGTCCAAAAATGGCTGATTTGGAGCGCAAACCCATTTTTTGTTTGCCTCTAGAAAAGAGCACATATTTGCGACAGTTCCACAACATTTTACGATTAATCTTCTGCATGACAAAGGATGTACAATCACCCAAATCTGAAAAATTATTCCTTCGTACGGTTTTCCTGAAACGAAAACTACTTTTGAATTCAAACTTGCCTTATGAGTCCAATGTCAACAATAAAGGGAAAGAAATTGAAAAAGAAAATTCAAGGGAAAGTTTTTCATTCTGTGTGAATGATGTTTTAGCATCTATTCATTGCCGTATTCAGTACTTGATGAATGATGAATTGAGTAAGCATTAAATTCTCAAATTTTCACGTGCACCTTAATTAAAAAATGTCTACCGCGATGAAACGAGAAGGGATAAAACTTGTTAAATGGTCACATTAAATGATCAATAAAAGAATGTATTAGGGAGCAACAACTTGATTTTTTCCAAATTAGTCGTAGCCATCATTGGGAGATTTTGGCATGGAATTATCCACACACTTTCACTACGCTCACATTAGGTTTGACGAAATTACGAATTTATTGACAACGCCTGAAAATCAGCTCTATTCACGCGTGAAATATGTTTACTGAAAAAGTGTCAGGCCCTAATGATCTGAGCGGGCACAGGAAGAAGAAGGCAAGGATACAAACGAGGTGAAGGAAGTTTCATGCTGCGACACTTAAACACAACCACAGTATCCCCCCTTCTCTCCCGTATCCCTCCCTCCAACCTAACGACTATTTTTTCCGAAAAAAAGTTTTAAAAAGTTTCCGAACGCCCTGCCCTCATAATCGAAAAAATTCGCAACACATGAAAAAGGCCGCGGCGGAGTTCAAGGAGGAGTGTTTTATTATTTTTTTTCCTCCCTCCGGTAGCAGGAGCTTATAAACTGTGAAGTTACTCGAGTCTCGGAGGGTCGGATGAAGTAAGGGGGAGGAAAATAGATGAAAAAATTAAAAAGGTGGACTGGAAGTTGTGCGTTATTAAAAGATAATCCAGGAGTCTTTAATCCAAAGGGAAAGAGGTGGAGAGAGAAAAATATAGAAAGAAGGAGACGGTCGGTGCACTCACTCGCCTCTCCGCCACCTCTTAGAGTCAAGGAGGAGGCGAGTGAAACGTCAGGTTCACATTCCCGTTCGCAATTCTTATTCTCATAGTAAACGTCTACACCGCTAACCCTATTCGAACCCTTAATCTACGTAATCTGGATAGATGTATGGTAGTAACTGCAACATCTAAATATTCGACTCAGAAGAAGAATTTTCTCAGTGAAAGTAAAATATTGCCGATTTTTCACATTTTCCTCAGACACACCGCACTATATCTCCCTATATCTGTCTCTACTGTCCACTGAAGCCAAAGTATCTATTAACGTACTTGAACCCCAAGTCCCTGTGCAAGACTTACTACCAACTTGTACTCAAGTCATTGGTAATGGTAATGATAACATTGTTCCAAAGAGTCCTTGTAAAAAGCCTCTTTAAAGGCGGTGAAAAAATGATCCTCTCCGAAATTCTCAATAAAATGTTTTAACTGAATGATGATAAACTTTAGTCGCTACTTGGAGAAACAATTTTGGCACAATTTATACACCTTGAAATCCTCATAAGTGAATTTTTGGTGATCAAAGCAGTATTAGGTCCTGCTTGCTATCTTCTTCGAGGAATACGATGGAATGGATTTGACGGTATATGCCTGGAAAACGTCAATAACTTTGCGGTTGTGTATTACAAGAGATTTTAAATGAGGTAAGATGCGTAATTTATTGGGCTTATTTTGCTGACGTTAAACAAATTTTGAGAGAATTTATAAGACGAGTAAAAAGGTATGAAGTCGATTACTGCCATAGATCTCCTGAATAATGCTGAAAACAAGCGAGGCCCGCTTCCGTAGCTTCCCACTGTCTTTTTCACCCAAGCCAAACTTGATGGTCTTAATTCTTTGCAATAAGTTCACAAGATATGAGATTCTAATGGTATGCTATTGGAGATGTTGTTTATGCGCTTTATCATCCCATGGATCAAGTTCAATTCAGCTTCACAACGATGAAATTTGTCCATTGTGTAAAAAAACTAGCGCAATTAATTCAAAAGGAAAAATAAGATCAAAAATCATATCGATTCAGACCACAATTCAATCTTATGTGCCTTTTGTAATGTTTGTACCAATTGACACTTTTTGTTACACCATGATTTTTCCCGTACACCAATCAGCAATTGAAAAGATGAGTGTATCAAAGAATTATTCTTCAACAAAAGAAGAAAAGGAAGAAAAGAAAGAAGAAGGAAAATAAAATGAAATATTTCTTAAAGCTATACCTTAAAGAATTTTACCGTCCTAACCTGCATTCTTTTCAATAGAGGGAATCGCTAAGCAACTGAAGTAAACGTAATTAGATGACTCGATGAGGTTGGCAAGGAAAGTCGAGTATTAGTATAAATTAATGTGCTCGGATCACGTCAATGGTGTGACGAACGTCTGATACAACCCGTATTATTAAAATATGAATTGTAAAAGTGCCGAATGACCAAGCGACATCAAAGCAGAGATCAGTATGAAAAATGGTAAGACTAAAGCTAGGAATAGGCCTTGAGTGCACTTTTCCAGAAAATTCGTAAATAAATCCCTCAAATCCTCATAGAATTTAAGCGGGAAAAGCTTGCACCGACGGCCACGGCGGAGGAAGGTGGTTCCAAATACGAAAGAAATCCGTTTTGCGCTCAACGAGGGTTTTAGGGAAGGCATCAGATAAGAGGGTTGCTGTGAGGGAAGGAGGTGAAAAGGGATAAGAAATAAGATTCCCACTCGACCAGGAGAAGGAGCCTCGTAACCGCGACATTACGAAATTTTATTCACGAGCCGTCGCTCACTCTTTTCCGTCCTCCTTGAACCCTTGTCTCAGGCGAGCGAGCTGGGATACGCTACGTGAGCTGAGGAAGATATCAGGCTAGACAGAGGTAGGGTTTGCGGTACCGTCGCCGGGCGGGAATCCCTTCCCTCACGCTCCTGGACATTTAAATGATTCTCCTTCCTCGAATCCCCAGATCAATTGGCCGGTAAATAGAGAAAATTGATCCTAGAACCAAATAGCAATAATAATGACCAAATTCTAAGATAACCTAAAATAGACAATATTATACAGTTTATTGTAGCTGAAGTGATTCTGTGTCTAAGTGAAGAGAGAGAAAATGGTATCGCTAGTGATTAAAAGGAAATATTTAGCCAGTCACCATTATATGGGTATGCCTAGGCAAGGGAGGAATCAAAAACCGTTGCTTCCCACCCTTCACCTCAGCTCCCGTGCCCGGGAGATGCCACGGACTTCCGTGATGGGGAGGACCAGCGACTTTGAATCCATTGCGATCAATCTCTTTCCCGCCTCACATCCTTCCTCCCGAGTAGAACCCTCAAAACCGGACTCGCCTCTCGGCCCGCGACGCCCGGTAAATTCGATTTGCACGACACCAGACCCATCTGTCAACCTCTACAGCCACGCCTCCAAACCCCGTTGACAAATACAACACCCCTCTATATCTCACTCACGTCCTCCTTCACTCTGCCGGAAAAAGAAATACTCCATCCACCCGAAAATCCCTTTGATAGAAGATACGCCATTCACGTTTGCCACGAATCCCGCAGTCCGCTATAACCATTATGATCGCAGGCTACTAATACCAATTATCAATAACAAAGGAGTTTTTAGGCTTGAACTGCTTTTGTTAATCAGCCCATTTGATCAGTGTGGCGGTGTAATTGGAGTAAAGGACATGGGGATTCCCGCAATAAGCCTGGTGATTGAAGATTATATATATCAAGTATCAATTTCACGGTTAGCGTTAACTGCAATGGTGTCATAAAACTTTAAAATAGTGTTTTTCAAAGGATTTTCTAATAGAAAAAAAAAGTATAATTTACCGCACCATAATGAATACACACCCTATACATAGTAAAGTATTTAGAAATGAAGCATTATCTTGTGCTAGTGAATGACGTTATCCGAAATAATCAAAATATGAACTACTTTTACTAAGCAACATCATAAAAAACTTCAAAATAAAAATGTATCCTTACCACATAATTTTCACGGTATAATCTGCATATTTGTAGCCTTCAAGTATAAATGTGTATGAGAAACTTTTGCACTTTTTACTGAAATTTTGGCTTAAATATCATTATCATTGCGTTTTCCGTCAAAATAATACTTCTTGTCCTGTCTGTCAACATATTTTTCAATGTTATAAAGAAAGTATTGGATACAAAAAAGTAAAACACCAAGAAGAAATACATGGTGAAGAAGTACAAATACATTAAAATAATAGAAAATACAATTCACTTTATTCACAACTGGAAACCTGTAATTTTTCCGGAGAACTTCCAACAAAATACAATAGACTTCATGGCGCATCGTACACATCGTAATTTTTTCTGAGTTCTTCCCAGAATTTATTTTACGGCTAGAGCATGAATTTTCAGATAATTTTTCCAACTCTAAGATACTGGACACCTGTTTTTTTTCTGAGGTCTTAGCATCGTTGACATTAGTGGCGCAAGGTGTCTAATCTATTTCACGGAAGGTTGAGGGATTCACTTCCAATGTAATCCTCACCACGAGTAAATTAAGACAGGTCAAAGGGAAATTTTACCAGGACAGGATATAAATATGTAGGAATACGTATAAGCTACTGGAAATCAACATCCAAAGGCCAAAGGAAGAAGAAATGTAGAGAAAAACACCACCAGTACCAAAGAGAGAATCGAACGATTTGGGTCAAATGAAAAAATCGTCCTTTTAGGTATAATAACATTTTAAAAATTGCATAAAGGTAATCGTAATTATATCTCAGTAAAATTTAGATAACAACAGAAAGTGAAAAATTTCAAGGACATTCAACGAAAATAAAATACTTAATTGTTAGGTAGTTTAAATTCGAAAAATTGGTCCAATGACCCCTCCCATCCTTCTAGCATTAATCCTTATTTTTGAAGCTAAACTCGACGACGATTAGGGCTGTATCGTGTCTTACTATAGATTACTTTAGCATTCAGGATGATTCTGCGTAAATACATCAAAGCAACTAAAATACTTGTTCTTATGAGCTTCCATTTTCGTATATCTTCAACATTGCTGAAGTTATTTTTTGTCATGCATAGTCACGTTTATTGAAATTAATGGTGGATATCAGTTCACATCTCCATAATCTATACTTAATATCCT
This sequence comes from Pyrrhosoma nymphula, assembly GCA_963573305.1. NCBI lineage: Eukaryota > Metazoa > Arthropoda > Insecta > Odonata > Coenagrionidae > Pyrrhosoma > Pyrrhosoma nymphula. The sequence continues at coordinate 140,387,941 of OY754329.1, read as the reverse complement.
TAGTAATACAAACATATTTGGACACCAAAACGAAATAAAAACATAGCGCCTGGTGATATTGCTACAGGCATGGCCTCATGTTCTGCGGAATGCATACGTTTACGGGGATCAGGGTGCAGGACTCTCAAAATATTTTACACTCTTTTACGTCTCAGGGATGTATAAAAAGAGGGTGCGTATGTTGTTTAGATTGGGAGGTGGACTGTAGCTGAGGTTATTTGCACCACGAAAATAAGGGGATATGGTTGGTAAGGGGACAATTATTCAGGGAACAGAGGAAGAGTAGAGATAAATCCGAATAAGTTATCACTGATAACTTATCAGCCCTCACGGGAGGCACCGCGGTGTCTAGAGTTTTAAGGTTCCAAAAGTAGAGAAATAGACCAACTTAGTACGCTTGAATTTTTCCACAAGTAACCGATATATATCACAGTATACGATATTTCCTAACAAAATGTCAACATTATATATTTTTTTAATGACGAGCTGGGCTGAAATTGAAACACTTAGCCTATTTCACATCCTAAATGCACCAACCGTCGCTTTATGTGAGAATATTATATCAACTCAAGATTTTTCTTCGCTGGTAAAAAATTTAAATATTTTCTAAGGCGTTTATTTTTTAAGGCGTTGTTTAAGTTTGATGTTCCAAAAGCAGAGGTTTAAAAAGTTCACCCAATGCAATCGTAATTTTATTTTGAACTCCACCAAAGGCAAACCAGGAGCATCAACAGTGCGAAGCAGCACCTCCCAGGTCACCCTTTCCGAAAGCGGAAGTCTTAAACGAGACAGTGAAACAGACAGGAGAGTCCATACTGTCAACTATACTTAATCAGCACTTGATGTGATACCTGAGATCCATTACTGTCCGAATGGAGGAAAACGTATGTCGGCAGCGCTTATTCTATATATATATCGTAGAGCGCTATTAAAAAGAGAATAGCGGCCCTTAGACGAGTTTATAGACAAATACTTTAAATCTTCATCGTTGATAAAAGACCAATCCCAAGTACAAATGAAAGTCTCTCTCTCGTATAAATGCTTACCTTAATAGGTGCTGATGACATTATATTAAGTACAAATTATTTTTTATTTCAAACTTAATTAATGCTTTCCTCATTCTTTCAGAGAGAACTAAAGGTTCTAAAAACGGAATACTCATGCACATTTCTCATTATTTTCTTGGAAATCAAGACTTATTAAACTAGCTCGAATGATTCTGATGACTGAATTTTTTATAGACTAAATTAGCAATAGTAAGAATTGTTTTTCGGTTATTTACAAGTCGTTGGGACAAAAAATCCCTTGTCTAAGAGCGCTTAGTCTTCTCGGGAGAAACGAAAAATAAATACCCAATTTATAAATTTTGTTCGACAGCTTTATATTCAAAGTTATCCTCATGTTGCCATTGAATATGCTATCTTCATGGCGATGCGATACGGAGATGAAATATGTACGAATAAATTACCACGAGAGAAACTCGGTCTGGACCGGGAATCAAACCACGGGCCGTAGGCATGCCGGACCAATTTGCAGACCACCACTTTACCCAGTCTCCTTAATGTTCATGGCAATTTAGGTATAGATATTAGGTACAATTTCAACGGTTAAAAAATATTTTTAAAGCACGGCTATTATTTCAGCGTTAAAATTGAAAAGTTTGCTGAATAATAAGACACTTATATTGCTACCTTATTCCTTATTGAAAAGTTCAGTTATATTTAATGGCCTTAAGTTTTATGCTCCAGTGCTAATTACATAAAGAGTGAATTATTACGAACGATAAACAAAAAGAGCTATAATTAACAGATAAAAGGCTATCACTCAGATCACCCCTAAGTTAATGGCCGGAATGGATTAATGTTTTATTACGGCCCATTATCACGATAATGCCTTATTTCATACTCGAGATCCTAATCTGTTATCTTGTTTAAAAAAATAATTGCAAGGTTAGTGATTCATGTCAATAATTGTTTTGGACTCACAGAGCTTGAAGGGTGATATTTTTTTCGCATTTATATTTTTTGCCTCCCTATTGGATGAGTGAGCTTAAACCCTCACCACTTATGATACAACGATGATATTCTTTATATATGCTTCCGTAAATCCAACTTCAGTGTTCACAATATAAAATATATTTTGAGCCGGCGCACAGTGGTCGATTTTTCGCTTTTAGGAGGACAAAACCTCTATTTTTTCATGTTGATATTTGTAAAAATGTTGTTACAATCTTATAGAGGGATGTTTAATGTATATTAAACCGCAATTATTTGTGGTATTATTACTATTTCGACGATCTGGCAACAATGTGAACAGAGGAACTCAGTTCACCGAGTAATGCGCCGTGTCAAATGCGCTGGAGTAGTATAGATTATCGGAGTGTTCTCTGGAGTTTCAGAGCAAAGGAAAATCCTTACTGCAGTGTATTTTGACTTTCCAGGTATTTACCTTAATACTTCATACGTTATTGCTTTCTGGAGCTCATTCAGCTATGACCAATAATGCTATTATTATTTTCCATTTATAAAATCTATTTTGAGTACTTACGTCCATTTAATGTGACCAAAAAAAAGTTTTACAGAGGTTTACTTTTCTTTCAAATTCTTTCGAACCGAGGACGTTTTGTCTTCACATCTACGTTAAATCCAGCAGCACAAACCTACACATTTTTTCTTTAGCTCGTCGGACGATTCTGGTGGTTCGTATGCCTTTAAACTTGTATATAGACAACCTTGGCCACTATAATTATGGTTGATTGTTTTTTTTTCTGATTGAAGATTTCGTCTACATTTCGATTAATAAACAACCACTCCACCGTTTCCTTTTTTTATTAAAGCTTCATTAGGGCTAAAAATTTAAAATGTAAGTCATACATAAAAAACGTGCTTGCATATGCATAAATATTATTAACAGCTACTCAGTACATACCTTCAGGTGAATTTAAAAGAAGAGATTAAAATGTTTATTCCAGTATGGTTGCAATATGTAACAACAATGTTCTTCTTATAAATAAAAAATTTACATTAACAAATATTTAAACGATTAAATAATGTTTTTATATAAAAAAATATTAAATTGATATTCTTAAGCAAAAAAATAAAGTAAATTAAAACGAATAAATAAAAATGGTTCATTTAATACGGACGCACTATACTCCAGGTATATCTTGAAGCCTAATCAGCCTAATTGAAGTTTATTCCGCCTTTTTTTCAAGATAAATTTGGAGATTGCTTTTTTCTTATTTGTTTTTCAATGCAATAACGTTTCATTTTCATTGATACTTTTCAATTACATACATTTTTTAGCAATAAAATTTCTAGTAGGAGCATCTTCGGTTATTTCGAGACGAAGCTTTTTTGACGTTTTGAAAGGAGGCGGTCCCTTGCAGCCATGCTCTCAAAAGAGTAGAGCGACATTGTTGCGCTACATTGTGGCTAATCATGGATTGTCAGATGATTTGTCCGAGGAGATTCAAAATATCATTGTCGAACGTATTAAGCAGTTTAATTGTAATTTGGACGTGAGGTGGAAATAATGTAATAAGACAACTGCCAGATTCATTCAAAAACATTCAAGCTGGCTGGAAGAACCATTTAGTCTACCAACATTACAACCCACTGCAAGTTCATCTGGAAATTATGGTGGGCGTCCGAAAAAAGAATTTTCCACTAGTGGTTCTAAAAGTAAAAGACGCAAAGTTAAAGTTCTGGCCTCTGATAATAGTCCAGAGGAATTAGCCTACGCAGCAGGATTACGATATAGGGAAGCTGGAAAGCGCGTTGTCGCTTCAGTGATAAAACGGGCAACTTTGAGCTAACCTCGATCGCTGAAAAGAATGAAAGACAGCAGCCACAGTTCCCCTTCTTTGAAACGATACTCACCGAAAGAAGCTCTTTCTTTAATAACGGAGCTAAAGCTAACAAAAGCCCAATACACTCTGTTGCGAAAAGGAGCTAAGGAGCGGAATGCTGATATATATCCCCCTTATTATTTAGTTTTGAATGAAAAAGAAGCATGTTATCCTCGTGAAGGTACAATAAAGGTGACAGTCGTATTAGCAGAGGTTAAGTTGCAGCCATTACTAGATCATACGGCATCACGTCTAACTCACGTCCAGAAGGAAGCTATAGAACGAAGTTTCATGACCTCTGATGAGCTTAATTACGAGATCACTTACTAATGGGGCTGTGATGGCAGTGGAGGGCACAGCCAATATAAGCAAAAGTTCGCAAAGGACAATGTGGAGATCTCCGCTGACGCTAGTATATTCACAATTTCTGTGGTATCAATACAAATGACAGCTCAGCATCCAAACTCGAGGGAAAAAATTGTTGTTTGGCAAAACCCTAGAACCTAATCTACCAGGTTTTCCAGGCCAATAAGGTTTCAATTCATTAAAGAGACTCCTGACACAATAAAAACAGAATTTGAAAACTGTGAAAAAGAAATAGCAAGTTTGCAACCTACAAACATACGATTGGAAAATATAGACTTGACAATTCAAAACACCCTCCTAAAAACTATGGTAGATGGAAAAATATGCAATTCAATCTGAAACTTAAGTTCCACTCAGCTGTGCTATATTGGTAAGGCCTCCCCTAGAGAGATGAATTGTTTAAATACTGTTTATACGAAACCATGTAATGAGACATATTTCTCATTTGGATTGTCAACACTGCATGCTCATATCCCATTTTTTTAATGCATATTACACATAGCAAATAAATTACCTATCAAGAAATGACAGGCTCGAGGATCTCAGGAAAAAGATAGCGTCCAGAAAAGAAAGCAAGAAATCCAGGACAAATTTAAAACAGAATTGGGTCTGCTAATCGACACACCAAAGCAAGGAGGGGGTAATGTAAACGATGGGAACACTGCTCGTCGTTTCTTCGCAGATCCGCAAAAAGCAGCAGAAATTACCGGTGTTGACAAAACATTAATACATCGCTTCTCCATGATTTTAACTGCTCTTTCTTGTGGCTACGGCATCGTGAAGGAAAATTTTAAGGCTTATACCAAGGACACAGCTGAGTTATACGTGCAGCTATATGATCGGTATTTCATCCCAATCAGCATTCATAAGATTTTAATTCATGGAGCTGAAGTGATTGATTCATTTTTGTTGTCAATTGGACAGCTATCCGAAGATGCCCAAGAGACATTGCATAAAGAGTATAGGAATATCCAAAAGAGAAATACAAGAAAACTTTCTATGCAGGCTACAAACGAGGATCTTTTCAGATCACTTTTAATTTCATCAGATCCAGTGATCAGCAGCTTAAGAAAGCTACCGGTCAAGAAGATAAGTACACTTCCTTCAGACGTCATACCTCTGATTAAAGAACCCTCAGTCCCATATATACAAGTCGAAGAAAACTGATTTACTGACAGACTGATTTTTAGTATTGTATGGCGCTAGTCATCAAATACTTATTTCTGTATACATCGCAAAATATTATTTCTTTAATCATCAAATGAAAGTTTTTAAGTAAAGGCATAATTAATAACATAAATGTTTATTTGTATCACATAACTCTTATACGACTTTTTATAATCGTAAAGTGTGTTTTGTTCCCGTTCACCATCATATTCGTACGACCTTTAAATTGATGTATATTGTAAATAAATTACTTATTGGACCTTTTCATTTGTAAATTTTGAAAAAAAATATGATTTATTTTACTCAAATGTCGATGCCAAATCAATCCGTTTAAATATCTTATGCTTATTCCCAAAAGGAAGGTTTTGTCTCCCTAAAACTGCCAAATTGACCACTGTGCGGCGCACAGTGGAATGGAATCAAAAAAGCTGGCCAAAATTCCAAGGATGCTTCTTTTCACTATGGACGTTGGAAATTTACTAAGTCACTTCCGATAGATTGTTGCAAGTGATGCCGCTTTTTATTTTCCTCACTTTTCAGTTATTAACAATTAGCAGTGGCTCAAAGTTCAAAACGTTTCGTGAAACGCGTCAGTATTCCATTTTCACTGAAAACCTCCGAATTGAAACTTTTGTACAACCCCTTGGAATTAATGTATGGAATAAAAATCTCTTTTATTCTATTTTAAAATTTATTGTATTTAAATAAATGTGATTTGTCTGTCGTTTCCGCAATATTTGAATTTTCTATGAAACAAAATGGTGGACTATCTTCTTAATCTACATTTTTAACTTAAGCAGCAAAATAGTTTTATTATACACCGACATACTGCGAGTTATTCATGCAAAACATTTTTCAAAGCTTTCAGACTGGGAAGCCGAAGAGAGTTTTTGAGTCCCTGAAAACGAAATGGCGCGGCAGAGTTGACACTACCCGCCTCAGGGACACGACGAGTGACCTGATACGCTACTGATATGTAGTGATAGCAGCGTCTATTTGTAACTATATCTATTAAAAAGGACATGTTTTACCTAGGCGTTACGGCGAAACCCATGTCTATTTACACAAATAAGTAGCCATAAGCATGTACTACTTGCTATTTGGACATTAAAATGAAACTTAAGTTCTCACTCAGGAGATTGTTTTTGTCTCAAGGTCTGACCTCCCATCCCTCTTCCGATAATTACCACAGCGGATGTAATGCCTCTTTAGCTACGTCGGCTCCACGATTAAGTGTCCCATTCCTGGAAAGGGTCAGTATAACCTTAGCACAAGGGCTAGAGGTGTGAGGATAGTTTTTGTTTCATCAGGGTTAGTTTATCGGATAGGAGAGGGTAGGGGTGAAGCAATAATAATGCACTACATAGCCCCGCGTGACCGTGAGTAATACATTACAAGTACCCGCTTTTTCGTCAGGCTAGGTTACCAAACATTTCAACGTGAAACCGGATCGACGAAAAGCGGATCACTAATTCCCATACGCATTCAACCGAACCGAACAATGTACTCTATTTCGTGCTATTGTTGACTTTCTTGTTGAAAATGAACAATCAGCTCATAGATTATCCCTTGAAACAAGATGGGGACACAAAAAACCGAAAGGCTAAAACATGGCAAATAAGCGGATCAAGGTGATGAAATAACAGATAAGTGGTGTTATATTACACTCGACGTATGACTGATATGACTAAATGCGTAGCGACGAAAAACGGGGATTTCCTGTATTATAGTCTCTACTTATGGAAAGCGAGTTCGTATATAGTTCTATACTTATAGTACTCTCAAGGAGTTCTGCCTAATGTAGTCAAGTTTGTAAACTAATTTTCCATACCAGGGGGGCTGTACGTGAACCGTTCTAGAGAATTATGATCGCCTAACTAAGGAGAACTGCGGCATAATCACGAAGAGTTCGAGATGTTTGTGTATTTGAACAACCCGTAAAAATCTCACTCAGCCTTCTCCAATGTGGTTTTTCTCACCGGAATATTGTTGATGTAGTTGGTTATCCTGATTAGAGACACAATAAATAACATTTTGGACGCTTATGTTATCCATTTGGGTGGTTTTAACGCATCAAAATCTCGAACCATTCGTTATTGTACCACGTGTCTTCTTAGTTACGTGATCGAAATTATCTTGGACGGTTCAAACACATTCCCACCGGGACACGCATTCCTGACGTTTGGGGAATCAAAGATATAAGAACTTCAACATTATGTATCAAACGGGAATTTGGAAAGCAGAAATATAGCCCTTACCCAGCAAATCATCTTCTATTCGATGAAAACTCTTCACCGGTTTCCTGCCGGGTGATGTTCTTCATATCAGCCGACGCTCCGAAAAGAGACTTGCCTTTCCCAGTCAGGGCTGATGATTCCAGTCCATCTAGGATGTCAAAAAGTTTTACTATCCCCCTCAAGTTATCATTGACTGGATATTTAGCCTGTCTTTTACCCGCCAATTCCAGAATAGGGTTTCTCATTCTACTTAGGTTGTCGCCTTGGTCTTCAATATTGTTTTGGGTTCCGCACGGATTTCAATGACTTCCTCAGCAATGCTGCCACATTGCACATTTGGACGGAAACAGAAAGACGAAGGAACCAATGAATGGCGACCTAACTTGTGGGGTAGAGTATAAATTTATAATATCCTAGACGGACCGACATCAACAGCCCTGACGACGAAAGGAAGGTCTCATTTCGAAATGACGGAGAACATCACCTGGTGGGGAGTCCAAAAAGGGGTTACATACATAATTCATCAAAAAACCATAAAATCATTTATAATATTTTGATCAATCATCGGAACACTGCCCAGCAGGTAGCCCTATCACTGTGTAAAACCATAGAAAATTTTACTACAAAAATAGAAACTTCTGTATTCCTCGTAAATATTTCGGTTGAATACTGAATTTCGGCGGATGAAAATTGCGTTGTGTTCACAAATCTATGACCTGAAATGAGTTTGAAGGTTATCAGCATTTATATTCCCTCTTAGCGTTTCATAATCCTCAAAACAACCTTCGACCGAATGAGTCTACAAAATTTTGAACCACTACATTCGTGCTGGGCCTTCATTCACATAAAATACACACTCTCCCACCAGGAAATTCAAATCGCTTTTTCCCACAGCCCCATACCTCTTTTCCTCAAATCTCGCCCACATCCCAACACCCCATATCCATCCCACGATTCCCCCGACCCTCGTCTCAATCCTCACTTCTCTAAACACGTCATACCCATGCCAACCCACCGTTCCCGGTGCCCCCGTCAACTGACTTCCCGCTCCCCACCGCGCTCCGCACAGCGGGGAGCGAGACAAGCGGCTGCCAGGCGATTCCGACGAGAATCTTGGCTAATTAGGCGGAAAAGGGTAGGACGCGAAGGTTTAACGGGAGAGAGCGGGTGGGTCCTTCCCCCTCTCCCTTTTTGGGAATCGTTGCGTGTCACGGTTGTAGAGAAAAATAATTTTTGTTTTATTTTCTTTTTATTTTGAAGGTTTCGGAGACGGAGAGGGCTACGGACAACGGTTGCGAAGCTTATGGGGTGGAGAGAAGGGAGGGGAGATGAATCGAGGTAGGGTATGTCAAAAGGGCAGGACGGAGTCACATGTACAACTAATTCGACAAAACCCAGCGCCAGCTGAGGCGTGGCCAATGATTCTCCGGAGTCGCCAAAAAAAAAGAATGAGGCCACCCGAGCAAGTTGGACGGGAAAAATATTTTTAAAAACTTTCTTTTTTCAGGAGTGCGAAAGAGTCATCCTGTCAATACAACGTGGTTAGTGTGATCCTATGCCATATCACTTCATTAATTTGTATCATCGCCTTCATCAGCGGCATATTTAACACATCATTATGCTAAATGAAGAGATCTTTATAAGATCACTGCGTCAGTCAACTAGCCTTTCATCTTGAAATACATTTTCCTTTTTAAGCATCTAAGACACAAACTCATTGCCACAAACTCATTTCAATAATCTAATTTCTTAAAAAATAATCTAAAACCTGAAAAAATCCCAACTGAATCTCCTTTCGGCGATGTAACTTTTTGGAACAAAGTCACCACTAGAGTTAAATAAGACAATAATTCTCCACACTTTTTCATTAATGCTGACCTGACCGGTTTCTACTTTTCACACCATTATCAATGGTCAAGTCATTCTTGAATGATTAACAAGATTAATTAAACAAGTGCCGAGTGTTACGAAGTAGTTTTGGCCCTCGTGGGAAAACCCATCTTTAAGTCTTCATCATCTTCAAAGATTATACCTGATCATTTATGTTCAGGTATATTCTTTGAAGAAGATCAATTTATATAAATTCAGGGGTGTTTTACACACTTATTTTATTTAAACTCTTGGAATAATTTTAACATCTTTATTAAATAGCTTTATATTTTTGCAGGGAATCAAAATAATAATAATCTCATAACTTTCCTACATTAGAGGGTAAGAAATTAGGTGCGAAATCTACTAGTAAGATAAAAGTAATTATAAATTATGTATTGGTATTGGAATTCATTTTGTTCAGAAGAAAAAACGTAAACCTTCAAAAATATTTTTTAAATTTATTGGTAATCAAGCATAAGGAGGTGTAAGTGAAAGGGATGGAAACTACTACATAAATCGATAAAACTGATGTCTCATAAAGACACTAAATTTGCTTTGCGTCTGTTCAAAATCAGATAAGGCGAGATCATTTCCTAAAGGTGTAACAGATAATTATATATCTAGAGAAATCTAATATTAATGACAATAACTAAAATATAATATCCCTTGCATCACCAATATGCAACAAGCGTCTTCCCCAGGTTAATTATCAAGAGTGGAATATACACATGTTACACTGTATAGCAAACGAATTATGGAGCTAAGGAGGATGTTGAAAAAATCAAGCATAGGCTGTTGTAAAGAAAGTTGTTTAATTTCCTAGGTAGGAAATTGAAATTGGAATTAAAAATAGAATAAGGTAGGAAATTGAAACTAGAATTGCGCAAAAATATTTAGCAAAGCTGTGGATGGACTCCAAAAAGGAGGAAAAATAGGATTTTCAGGCGAAAGAGGCTAAAATTGGATAGATACCAAATAAATAAATAATAATAATAATAATAATAATAAAACGTCTTTATTGGGCGAGATTGGGACTAGAAAGTCCCATCTTCCATCTAACCCCTATATCTATCTAATCTATAAAGGGATGCATGGAAAAAATAAGAACATGAATTAGTGAATTCAAGCCCTTCGACTATTATCTAAGCTTTTTAATGTGAACTAAGTGTGATTTTGGTCATTTATATTAAATACTAAAGCATTGCTTAACCATAAAAAAATCATAGCTAACTCCATATTACGTTTAACTGCAATTTTCTCACTAATGCTTGGACTGCCTCATTGCACTAATGATATGAAATTATTGCTTGACGTTCAGCTGGGCCATTATTACTAGGCAGTTGTGATGAGTTCTGACGTAACGTGCATTTAACGAGAGATGAACTGGAAGTAAAACCAATGTGAATGCTGAGTTTAGTAGTATATATTACCTAGCGTATTAAATTCGCAGAAAATACCCAATTTTTTATTACTTGCTCGCAATGCCATCTGGATATAATTTGATGATATTCATGTATGAGAGGATAAAGGTTTCATAAAAAACTATGATGTCGGAGTTACAAATGTTGGTAGAAGATTGGAATGATTCATTAAAAAATGCATAAACAGATTAAATGTCCCAATATGATATGCTCACGTTATGATCCTGCCACTGGTAGGCGAAAGTGTAAATATGGGTCTGGTATATTTAAACTGTGGATTTTCTCCTAATTTGCGCTAGATACCACTTTATATACTAACAGCATCAGAATATTGATTAAAAATTTAGAATTGAAAAAAGCGAAGAAAATGTTTTCGGATAGTTACATAAAATATTTATTTTGAACGTATCAAATGACATCAGTGACTCATTAGCTAATTTTTAGAGTGATTGTATTTCTATATGCAATGCATTCCGGATAAAGAGCATATGGATTTTTTCTGGAATGGAAGTTATGGAGGTTTTTGCATTTAAAATAAACCTCAGTTTTTTGCATGGCGAATTGTAAGCCACTTTCGTAGGATCTTATGGCAGCATACTGGGTAACGAATGGAATATGAATGTAAAAATACGGGTCAGTGGATACAACTCACAATAGACCGTTATAGTTCGCGGCCGGCAACAAAAATCCTTGCACCTTTGGCCTCATTTTCTGGTACAAAATTCTATTATTGAGTCTTTTACGAAAAACTCTGATAACTATAAGAAATAATGGCTTGTTGACCCATTTCAGAGCAGGTGCTAAAAAATCTGATCTCAATACTAAATGAATAAAACTAGAAATACGAGAATGTTTTATAATAGGCAAATCAGGCGCTCTCAAAACACCCTTTCTGCTTTGGACGTCAGCCCATGAAAAGTTTGCGTCCCAGGAGACCGATTCATTAGTCCCCTATAGATCTTTCGAAAGCGGAGAAAGTATTCTTTTCAAAGTCCAAACTTTATTCTGTTAAGCGTACACATTGCCTTGGCATAAAGCAATCTCTAGCGGTAGCGCCGGCGAAAGGTTTCCTCTCTCGTCAAGAGTTAGGCGATTTTATTTTTGTAATGTTAATGACAAAAGAAAAAAAATTAAATACAAGCTCGAGTATTATTTTTGTTCCTCTTCTCGGGAGTAAGTTCTTTACATGATTTAATACGCTTTGAAATATGCGTTCCGCACGGTAGATGTGACGTCTAGAGAGCTCGCAGGCCCGGAATGTCTACCCCGAGCTTTGCTTCGATAGGGTGGTAACGTGTGGGGGGAGGAAGGAGATTTTGGAATGGGGGTGTAAGGTGAGAGGAGGAGAGGGGGAGGTTTACAGGTCCTTCCACCGCCCCCGGGGGGAAGGGGGGTGGGCGCGAAGCGCTACTAATTACAGACTTTGCCTTCGCCCGAGGGTACCGCTCCGCCATTGTCAAGGATTTGAGGAACTGAGGGGATTATAAACGGGTGGGGTTTGGGGACGCTAGGGGAAAGGTTTTAGGGCTCCGGCACAGGGTGTGGAAGAGAGGGAAATGGAGGGAAAAATGGGATCTGGTTTGGGTTCGTGTGTGCTTTAGGGTAGAAGGGGGAAAGGGAGACAGGGGTATGGAGAGTTGTTACCAGTGGCGTCAGTGCGTGCGCTGCGGGGAGAAATTTAGTTAGGCCGACAAATGACAGCAGATGAGCGGTCAGACGGACGTGTGAAGAGGATTAGGGGGGAGGGGAGGTGGATGGAATGAGAAAGGGGAAGGGAATTTCCCCCCCCCCCACCCTTTCTTCTCCCCCTTCCTCTATCCACCCCATTCTAGCCCCTTCCCAATCCCCACATCCAACGTGCACGCACAGACGCTAAGATATCACATCTGTCACGCCAGATTTCAAGCAAGAGGGAAAATGTGTACACGATTGCGAATTCATGAGTTTCATCAACTTCAGTTACGTACTGTTGCAATTTCTCTTTTTTGTTTCACTTCTCGTGGACGCCACGCTGTATCAACACTATAAGCACACCCAAAGAGCTCATTTTTTTAGTTACCCGATCATCTATAGGATAATGAAATGAGGTTGGTACTCCTAAGCACAAGCGTTTGCCACGAAGAATCATGTTAAATTTATGAGAAGGTCACTATGTTTTAACCAGTCGGTACTTATAAGATTTGTATTTTACAAAATGTACAATAACTTCCCATTTCCTGAGAAACTTTTGAATCTATATTATGTGCAAAGGTAAAACGATGACTCCTAAAATTTCAAAAATTTAGGTTTACCGTTATTTTTTAAGTCACCTGCTTTATTTTTGCCCAAATAAAACTCATGCATGCATGCATGAATTATGTGCATTTTTTACTATAAGGCAGTAAACGTATGTGCAACAGACTTCACAATTAATCAGTAAACCTGCATATGTTCAACTATTCACCTACAAGATACCCTGCAAACCACCTCAACGGTGTATGGCAGGGGGCACGTTTTGCTGAAAGTAAGTAGGAGGCGTATCTTTTTTTACAGGCAATATCCTGTAGAGTACTAAGTTGTTCCTTTGGCTCTCAGCCACATTCTATGACTGACACAAACTTAGATTTAATTATGCTATTTTATTTGAAAGGTAAAGCGCAAACACGGGGAAAGGAGAACTAATAGTTGGAACTGCTTCTTTATAACTAACATAATATGTACGTACATTAAAAATCTGTTACCCTGGGATCGATGGTCGAGAATGGTATTTATGCCCAAATAACCTGTCACGCAAGAAATGTTTTGAAGCTTTCGTACCATTTTACGATAAATGGCTAATTCATTTCCTGAACTATGGGCATGGTTTACCTGGAGGCCGAAATCTGAAGATTATCTCATTTTTATTGGTACAAAAGGCTACGAATGTATGTGGGGATTTATTTGAATTGAAGTCTGATTTGGCCTTTAAATGGTGATTTGATTAAAAAGCGTTTCTACGTCACATTGAGTCATAATTTTATGACTCGGGACAATATATCGAACGCGGCACATCAACATGCGTAATTGGAAACTCACTCCGCAGCTTCGACGGCAAAGAAAATTTAATTCCAAGAGGAAATTAGGGAGTCACTAGGTAGAAAATAGATGCCAAAATCTCTTATCTTTTTATTAACTGACAGCTAAATAGCACTAAATTGAAGCGGCTGACTTTGGTGACGAAAGAGTTTCATGAAAATTGTTATAAAAAGGAGTCCGCCAAGAACATATTATATGTTTTCCCGATATTGATGTGATGGTAATTTGTGCCTTTTTAACATTTATTACCAATCAGATATTGAAATTTTATCACATCAATGAACTCAGGAAACAGGCCCTAAATTTATTATTCTTAAATACAAAAACGCAAAAAATAAATGGGAAAGATAGCGAATAACATCTCTACTAAATAACAGAAAACATGGGGAGAAGCGGGAAAGATACAGCAAAGGAAGGAAAAAAGCATAAAATAAAAAGCACAAGCCAACACAGGCATTATTCCATTCCATTCCACACATGAATAATCATTTTGTTTTCAACAGGAGTTCAAGTGAAGAATAAAATTAGCTGAAGCAATTTTGAACAAAATGTATGCTAAAATTTATAAGAAATTATTTAAATTAAAATGTACACAAAGTAACATAAAAATCAATGGCATTATTGTTAAACTATCTGCATATTATATATTAAGATGCAACATAAAATTATAAAAGCGTCGCTAAGTTAAGTTGTTAGGCTAATTGAAAAAAAGGAAATTGCAATTCAGACAGCAAAGCAACAGGCACTAATGAGAATTGCCGTGGACAGAAGGTAACAGCATATACCAATCTTATCTTGTGCCGTTTCATCTCGGAGACTGCCATTTAATCCCAAAGGGGAAAGGAAAAGTGCCAGTGAACGAAGTAACGGAGGAGCGAAGGTTGTTGTCCTGCAAGAAGGAAGCAATGAATTTTCCAAATGAGTTTCAGCGGCCATTTCCCCGAAGGCAAACCTCGTCCCAGGGCATATCTACTCGAGGTGAGTTGAAGAGGGGGAGAGAGACAGAGAGAGTATTTTAAGGTAACGAGGGGCAACGGATGAGAATTAAGAAGCATATATTGCTATAATTAATGTCAGAATGAATGGCATGATGGAAAATAAAAGTAAGCTAGGTATTGATTATTACCATTTAATTTATTCTGGTGATTCTAAGGCATTGTTAACGAACAAAAGTTCACTGAAATGTTTCCAAGATATTAAGATTAATGCCACAGTAATCAAAGAGAAAATTTAAAATCAAATTTCAGGGGAATATTTGCCGACACATTCCGAACTATTTCTCTCATGTGGTAAACTTTTCCTTTGGAAAAAAGTGACGTTCATCGTTTCGGACTTTTGCAAAAAGATGATCTGGAGCAACTTAAAATCACACTTTTGGTAACATCAAAACTTATGGACAAAAATGCTAATTTTGGCAGCCATGATTTTCAGGGCCGAAACAACCACATTAATAGGAAACATTTTTACAAACTGATCTCCACTGTGATCACTTACGCTTCACTTTCTTTAGGCTAAATAATGCTAGAAAAACCATCTAATTCAACTAGAAGACTATTAAAAAGTTGGATTTCTCTAATAATTAATAAGTATTTCCAATTAAAAATATTGCGTTAAATCAATTTAATAAATTAACCTCAAATTAATCTCAACCGCTGGAGTGAATATAATTCTAAAACAATAAAAAACTCCTGGTGAAATGATAACCATTTTCTCAGAGAAGAGAGTTTAACAGTTGAGAGGACAGAACGTTCAGAAGTAAGCGGCACTAGTTTAAGAAATAAATATTTAAAAAAGGCATCCTGATTTTTAATTTAAACGGTTTACTTCACATGGAAATTATTCGTAGGCTCGCATGGATACGAGTGAAATCGGAAGAAAAGAGAAGAGGACATGATTTTCCACAGTCCGATTATTAACCGCCAAACGATGAAGTAAGGAAGCATCAATTCTGTGCATTTTCTGCTTTTTTTTCTCGCTTAATTAAGGTACGGACTGCCGAGAACGGTTAGCACGGCTTACGGACGTAATTCAGTACGCCGAGGGTTGCACAAACAAGTTGATAACCTATATCAACATTCTCACAGAAATGAGCACGTCATTTGTAGGACAGAGGGAAATGAAATATGGGAAATATTATATTTATCACGCTAAAAAATTATGGAATACTCGGTTTATATTCACTGAAGTAAGACAAATAATGAAAAACACGTCTTTTTATAGGATATTTACTGGATGCAGTGGCTATAAAGCAGAAAGATTTATCGCGCAGGATTGAAAGCTTAACTACGCATTCAGTTTAAAAATTGGAGTTCTATTGGTTATCGTTGAATATATATATGATGTATGTATATTATGTGCCTTGGAAATACCTTTAAAACGGTTTCCAGAAACAAAGATAAATCAAATGTAACTAGAGGTTGAATTTTCAACTTTTGGCATCGTAAATAACTGTGGCATATCAACGCTAATAGATAATGGTACCGAGTGAATTAGTTTTAATGAAAAAATATAAATCACTGTAGTTACGTACCTACTGCAAACTGTTCATTAAAGTATCGCAATAAACTATATTATAGCATATTAATCTTCTTCATAACTTGTCAGGGTTTCTCAGGAATAAGTGATTTTTTATAGAATTAATTCCAGAGGATTCCTTATTTTAGGAGAGTAAACCATTCATTATAATATAAACAGGTAGACCATGCCAACTTTTGATCGGTGGGAAATATTTAATAGAGAATTAACATAATCGTAATTCGGAGCAGGGGTGCATTATATCAACACTTCGGATCCTCACTGAAATCTCTATCTGTTTTCCCAAAACGATAGGCGATCACTCAATTGACGACATTCGGTGCTTGAGTGGTGGCAGTCATTGCTCCTTTAAAAATAAATTTATCCAGAAAAAATTATCTCTGTGTCTAGAAAACCCTCCGTCCGAAATTGCGACTTAAAATCGGACTATAATATAAAAATAAATTCCCGAGTTAAAGAATTAACGCAGCTTTTTTTTTTCCTTGGTGTCGGAGTAACGGGTAGGGTGGCCAAAGTAAAGTGATATATTGATGAAGGAATGGAGGCATAAGGGCCTTTTCGTACGCCAACAAAGGCTTTCCCAAATAAAGTCCTTCCTCTCACTTTCTTTCTTCATTTTCCCTCGTCCTTTCTCTCTCTATACAGCCCTCCCATTTATCCCTCCTCCGCTCTCCACGAACAGAAGAGATACACCGAGCATTAGTTCCACATTCCTTCCATAGAGGGCGAGGACCTTTTACGGGACTTCCACGGAGCACATCTGCCGCCCTTTCGGAAACAATGGACGGGGAAAGGGATAATCGGCGATAGGGGAATCGGATGGAAGTAGAACAGACGACGGATGAGTGGGAGAGGGTCGAGTAGGTGAGATTGAAGTGGCGCTGAAAAGTAGAAGAAGCAGATCCGAAGGTAGCAAGGTGCGTCATTTCCCCGCGGCCTATAGTTACGTCGCCTTCTCCCCCCGTACTGTAGGACTCAAAGTGAAGATATTTCTTTTAAAGAATCGCGCAAGAAAAAAGAAAATGTAGTAAACAACTAAGAAAAGCCTAAACAATTAATATAGAATCACGAAATCGTGTCGTTTTTCGTACCTTCCGGCTCAAATTGAAGTAAACAAAAACTGAGAATAGTTTTTTCTAATGGCAAAGTATCCTCGCTCATAATTCAACTTTCTTTCTTTCTGCTACCTTGCTTATCATGGTTTAGGTTACACAATTTATGTCAAACCATGTACGCTAAATAATGTAAGTCAAGTAATACTATATAAGCTACATGTTGTGGGGTGGATTATGTGTACTTGATTATGGTAGTTGAAAATGAGTTTTCCATCTTTATGCTTGAAATCATGTGGTGGAATCTTGCATGCACGAATTAATTGTTTTATTGTGAACATCACCTGTAAACGCAAGGGTAAGAATAATTTTAAAATTTTGTACCACATAACTTTCAGGATGATTCGGATTTAGCTCCGCATTGCATCACTAGACTTGACCAAGATATCAAAATGAGAGAAAGAAACTGCCGAAATGATTCGTTGAAAAATTCCTCCTTCGCATCAATAATGACTGCAAAAAAAATTAAGAGGAAACTCAGTTAGTATGCAATTCGATATCATCCATTCTCATTTCTAATTTCCTTTCCACACAAAATTTCCATCAATGTATGGATGCTGCCCAAACAGTCCATGCCATACGTCTCCTCGGAGGACGGTAGATTAGTATGTAAATGTATATTATTATCTTTATTCAAAATATATTCATGCATTCTACAGAAAACATGATTTCTTCCTGTAATAAACCTCTGCTTCATTATTTTTTCCCACAGTGGAAACGATATTTACCTAAAATATTGCACAGACACTAGTCCATAGATATACACGACAGAATACTGTTTATCTCGCAGAATATAAAACAATGGACAGATGAAGAAAATATAGGTAATTATGAGTAGTGAGGATCAACATATGATAAAGAAAGTACCCATTGATGCTGCCGTCCAAGTTTTCATCACATAAACTGAAGGTATAATATAACACAAAGTAGTACGGCTATGACTAAGAATGAAAGAAAGGAAGATGGCTAAAAATAATTTTCATACTTCAGAAAACTCCCAGACCTTTTTTGTCTGCAACAAATAAGTGGATACTTTTTGAACGTTATGACTTTTTATGTTATTACTTTCATAATTATTTACTTCGGGCCATCCCATCAGAACACCGAAGTTAAGCAACGTCGGGCCCGGACGGTGGTTGGATGGGTGACCCTCCTCCATACCTCGACCAGGCATGGGTGGAGAGATGATACTCCCTCCATACCTATACCGGGAGGCCGGAGGGAGACCCAGACCGGGCCGGTTGGAGGGAGGACATCCTCCATACCTGGTACTGGGGTGAGGCAGGGGGAGGCCAATCCTCCACACCTCTACCGAGGTGCTCTTATCCCCTGTCTGCAAGTGGCAGACAGGCATGGGGTTGGCACAATGGACCAAGACAGGTCTAAGTGCCCGGGCTCCTGACGAAGGCCCCCCCAACAACAATCTAATCTAATCTAATTCGGGCCATCCAATTATTATAAACAGGTTCCGGAATAGTTCTTTGAATTTCACTGGAAGCTTTCAAATCCAGGAATTCAAATGCAACCACGATAACAGTGGAGGAAAGGGATCCATGGGGAATTCCCCTTGACCGCCCCGGGATCGTTACTCCAGCTCACTGGATACTTCCACGGAAGACATCTCCATAGAAACGAAACGGAGAGGGTGGAGTTGGGACGGGAGGGTTGAGAGGGGAAGGAGAGATTTAGAGTGTGGGAGGGGAGGAATGGGGATTGGGAATTAGTCCCGCAAGGCATTTCTCTCCTCCCAATTAGGCGAGAAACGGACATTTTATTCATACACGATCGGCAAACTGGAGGAGATAAAACATTACTATTTCACCTCGACCCTTCACTTATCCTACTTTCACACTTCTTTCTTCACCTCACGGTTCACTCAATCCTTGAAGCTCATTTTATTTAACCGTTTCGTAGCGCTTAAAAGCAAGTATTATCAATGGCTTTCTACAAAATAAATGGAGGGCCAAAAAGGGTCCGGCCTATTATTTTCCAACAGTGGGGAGCCTTTCCCAAGGTCTCCTTTCGAAAACTGTCAATTTCTCTTAAAGCTTAATTGGTTTTAAATTTTCCGGTTCTTATTCTTAAAAAACATAATCCTTCATTTGAGTAAAAGAAAAATTCGGCGAAGAGTTTAATATGGAGAGCAACGTTGTACGTTGCTAAAACGTGGACACTGAGAATAGAGAACAAGACCTACAGGCGTTTGAGATTTGGATGTGAACAAGAAAGTGGGGTGGACAGGTAGGAAGACGAATGAGGAAATGCTTTATATGACGAGTGAGGAGAGGAAATAACAGAAGGAGATGAGGAGGAGGCAAAGTAGGAGGCTGGAACAGATAATGAGGGGCTAAGGGGTTCTAAAGGTCGTAATAGAGGGAAGGATGTTGGGTAAGCGGGGAAGGGGAACGAAGATAATTGTGTATACTGATGGGGGGAAGAGGTATAGGACAAACGCTCATATTAAGAAATAAATCGTGTAAGAGGAAAATAATCGTGGGGCTTGCACCTGCAATAATCTAGAGGATTTTTACTCCCTTTCATTGTAACCTATAATTACTGGTATATTAACATAACGTAATATAATTCAATGCAATAGGGTACATATTAATGTAATGCATGCAATGCATCACAGTTCAGAAAAATGCAGTACAATACAATGCAATACCATTCAATGGAATGCAATGCAATACTACATAATAACTAGGAATCCTCCCATACATACCTCCCTCCCTCCTTATCATGTGACTTCCTTTAGACCCTCCCACCACTTTTGCGACCTTTTCATTTCTATAGTCTTCATTTCATATTTTTTATTTTACTTTCTGATTCATATTTTTGTACTTCACAGATTCTCCTCTAGAGCTAGACTGAAAAAAGGTGATAGTCCATCCTCTTGTCGTTCTCCAGTGCTCACATAAAAACTTTTTGTGCATTTTTGACTGATTTCAACTTTTAATTTGGATCCTTCTGTACATATCATTGCCATCCTTACCAGTTTCTCTGGGATTCAATTTATTCTTAAAAACTCTCACAATTGAATTTCTTTTATTTGGGTTTCTCCCGCGTTGATTCATTTATGGACAACCGTTTCACTTGCATTCCAGCTAGCGTCGTCAGGCCCTGAACATGATGACCTGACGACGCTAGCTGGAATACAAGTGAAACGGTTGTCCATAAAATGAATCAAAGCGGGAGAAACCCGAATAAAAGAAATTCATCAAATCACCGCGGAAGCCTCCGTACCAAATTCACTCCCACAATTATTCTCGACTTATACCATCATAAGGTTTCTTAAAATCTACAAATAATAGGTGAGCCTTCTTGCTATATACCCAATATTTTGACAAAACTTGATTGTCATTTGACCAAATCGTGGACATTACCCAGTAATACTTTTAGATGAGGTAATAGAAGACAGAAGTATTATTTTAGTATCCACCTATTTCCATGGTCTTTTCATGCTATAGTAAGGTGAAAAAAATAAATTGGAAGAAAAAAATAAAGCACTAACTGACCGAAGAGGCAGGGGCATCTACAAAGGGACTGCTTTCACCTCGTTCGCTAAGCCGAATTGTTATTTTCTTTCATCTTCTTGAAAAGGTAGGGAGGAGGAATTACTAACTTTTTCCTTTCGATCAAATTGGGAACAGTTTTCAATTAAATGATATCGGTCAGAATATTTATCAATGACTTCCACCAGAAAAACATACCTCACTTGATTTTTGAAAATGAAACATCTTAGTTTTGCCAGCTAAATCTTTTTCCCGCACTCTCTCTTCCATAACAATGCGCTTTATTGGATGCTGTTGGTTGTCCTTAACTGATGATTAACTTCAGACTAGTCAAAAAAAATAGTTGATTCTATATTGTTCATACACTGATCACAACGGTATTATCATACTATACAAAATATGTTACATCTTCGTATAACCTCAATTGGAAAATATCAAACTACCCATATGCAAGCTGAACTTAACCCGCGATGGCACGCGTGGGCGGGGATTCCCCGCCCGACGAAAGAAAAAATTCCTACTCAGCACACTGCGGCCTCCTTTGTTCGACATTTCATCTAATCTACTATTTTTGAGCTCTATTCAAGTTACAGTCCATAAATACGAATAAGAATATTTGTATTACATTTTATTGCGTATCGGTCGAATCCCCGCCGGCGCGTGCCATCGCGTTACAATATCTGCTTGCGGAGTTTTAGAGACTTGACTCGATCAATCTCGCAGTTTACATTGCTATTTCGCTACATTTGTTTGCCCGTTACATTGTCTAAGGAGAGGATGACTTAGGTATAGGTGAGTATACCTCCTTTGGTTTCGACCCTAGGGTATATATTTATCTCTGATTCAGTCTGAAAAGAACTCGTGAGGGAAGCATACGCTAGTTCCATTTGGTGATCGCTACCTTGTGTTCAACGCCCTGTACCAGTGCACCTTGCGAAATTAATTATTACTGTAAGTAAATGTAAATTTACATTCGTGCAGCTGGTGAATGTCACAACTGTAGAATCATTTCTATTGAAATGTGTTCATAAATATGCCGAAAATAGCTCTCTTTTTTCAATAAGGAATCAAAATGCCGAGCATACACTTCCCGACCATGAGTGAGCCTGAAAGACATACCATACTGAAAATGCTTGACAGTGAGAGTGAAGGGGAATATGCAGGATTGAGTGAGAGCGGTGATGAGGAATGCAATAACACCATTTACCGTTCGGACGACTCATTTTCTGAGGAAAGTGAGGATGAGCAATCGCCCGCAACAATAGCTTTTTCCTTCGCGGAAAAAAACGGTGTGACAGAGTGGTCTGCTGCGAAGTCAAAAAAAGATCCAGAAATGAGAAATGCAATTTGCTGAAACGTCTACCTGGACCTCTGGGTAACGCACGAAATGTATCCCTATTTTGGGTTCATGGCAACATTTTTTCCCAATTGATATTTTATCAGATATTGTTTCGCTCACAAACACAAAAGTTCGAAGTGTTCAGGTTAGTTTTCTGCGTCAAAGGGATGCAAGGGAAACAAACCTAATTGAACCGAAGGCCCTTTTGGGATTACTGTATTTAGCTGGGGTGCAAAAGTCGAACCATAAAAATATTTTTAATCTGTGGAGAGCAGATGGAACAGGAATTGAATATTTTAGACTTGCAATGGGTGTAAATAGGTTCAAATATTTGCTAAGAATGTTGAGATTTGATAACATTTACGAAAGAAACGAATTAAAGAAAAAAGACTAATTTTCCTCGATTAGGGACATTTTCGAAACTTTTGTCAGTAATTGCAGGAATAATTACAGTATGAGTGAAGAAGTTACAGTAGATCAAAAACTTCCACAATTCTGGGGTAGATACAGTTTCCGTGTGTTTCTAAGTATAGGATCAAAATATTTGCCTGTTGTGATGCAAAAACATTTTACACCGGTAATATGGAAGTGTACGTTGGAAAACAAAATCAGGCACAGATAAAATTGATTACAAGCTAGACTCAGTGGTAAAAAGACTGGTTCAGTACATTTATAACACTGGAAGAAATTTCACCCTTGATAACTGGTTCATGTCCTACCCGTTAGCACTTCATCTTCTAAAACATTGTGTAACAACAGTAGGAACGATAAGAAAAAATAAGGGTGAGATTCCACCCATGTTTATCGCAAAGCGAAAGATAGAGTAGTTGGAAATAGTATTTTTGGTTTTCAAAAAGAAAGGACGCTAGTGTCATACAAACCTAAAGCTAACAAAGTTTTATTGCTCTTATCAACAATGCATCGAGATGACATTGTGGATCCTCAAACGAATAAACCCGAAATTGTTATGTATTACAACTCCAAAAAAGGTGGTGTAGATGTTTCAGATCGTTTACAGTCCACTTACAATGTCTCTTGCACATCATGCCGATGGCCGCTAACCCTTTTTTTACCTTGTTGAACATTGGCCCGATCAATAGCATTGTTAATAATAATTTGAATAATTTTGTTAAACTTTTGACCAGAGATAACATGCGGAAAAGGGAGAAACAGCAAAATATCCAATTATCTCCGCGACTCCGGGTGCGGGAAATATTGGGTATACCTGTGAGAGGAGATAACGTGAGCTGCCATGCTGATGGCCGATGTGCTTACTGTCCATCTCAAAAAAATAGAAAAACAAAGACAGCATGCAATACCTGTAAAAAGCCCATTTGCCGGGAGCACTGTGTATTGAACTGCATATCATGTTCCCAAAATGCCGACGGAATTGATGACTGATTGTGAGTCGTATATCGTGATGTTTTTCTTGTAATCAGAAAATTTTCTCTTATGTTCTCTATGTTTATGCCTTAAAAATGAATATGATTCGTTTGTTAAACATTTTTTCAACCGAACTTGTTAAATAAATGTTCTTTTTAGTACTTATTAGTGTATATTTAGCCGTATACAACCCGTCGGTCTTTTCCCAGCCCCGCGTGCTACCGTGTTACAATAAAAGCCCGTGCTACCGCGGGTTAAACGAATGCATTAAAACATACAAATATTTATTTTTGTATCATCTTAAAGGTTCAGAAGAGGTTAAAGACTTAGGATTACGATTTATATTTGGAGGTCAGGATATACTACATTCAAAATAAAAAATCATTCAAAAACAGATATTTGGCGGAGGCAAGATCAGAGGATAGAGGATAGGAAGCAATGAGGTGAAGCTTGAATGCCGGGAGAAAAGGGATAATGATAAGCATGACTATATTAGAGACTAATGTCTGTACGATCCTGCGAATAATAGGGTATTCTGGGAGTCGAACATAATGCCATCGTCTGATAATTAACTGCATAATGTGATAGGTACAGTTAGTAATGACCATGCCTTTGGAGTATTTAAATATTCTTATGAAGGGTATAATTAAAATATTAATCATCTCAGTGACTCAATATGATGAGTGCAAAACATGATTAGACCAACGACCAACCAACCTATGACAAGAAAATATTTACTTGTCTTAATGTCAATATTTATTATCTTGTGCACGTATCAATCCATATGCCTAAACAATCGGTATGTCTAATATCATCTCATTTCACCAGAATCCATTCCGTCTTTCTCTCAGTCTTTTGATGCTGGAAAAGGATGATTTTTACGTGAAACAGCATGGCAAAGACTCAGCCAAGTAAAACATATATCTTGGGAGAAAAAGGGTATAACTGAAGGACCTAAGAACTCCCTACTGGGGGAGACTGAACTGCAGGTATGTCGCGAGTGTGGCCAAGCACAACGAGATACGGGAATTTTTTTCCGTTGTACATCCTTCCCGTAAATGAACGAGAGAATGGAGCGCGTCAAATTCGATGAAACCCTTCCTTCCGTCAGGATGAATTCATGGTGCTCGAGAGTGGAGAGACATTCTCAGCGAGGAAAACTTCAATGAAAATCTCACAGGCGCACGCGTGGGAGAGTGATTTACGCTTGAGGTAAATAAAGGATCGGGTTATAGCAAGGGCCGGGATTGTAGGAGAAAAGTAGATTAACAGACTTCCTTTTGAAAGTATTTAGCTACATAAACGATAAAGGTGAAGGCATTCTTTGCAACTAATGAATTGCAACTAATGAATCTCACAGGCGCACGCGTGGGAGAGTGATTTACGCTTGAGGTAAATAAAGGATCGGGTTATAGCAAGGGCCGGGATTGTAGGAGAAAAGTAGGTTAACAGACTTCCTTTTGAAAGTATTTAGCTACATAAACGATAAAGGTGAAGGCATTCTTTGCAACTAATGAATTGCAACTAATGAATCTCACAGGCGCACGCGTGGGAGAGTGATTTACGCTTGAGGTAAATAAAGGATCGGGTTATAGCAAGGGCCGGGATTGTAGGAGAAAAGTAGGTTAACAGACTTCCTTTTGAAAGTATTTAGCTACATAAACGATAAAGGTGAAGGCATTCTTTGCAACTAATGAATTCCAAATATCTTAAATGGGATAAAGTGCATGCAAAACATGGCGGCGGTATGGCATAAGACACTTTTAAGTGGAACAGTCCATTTCACACGATATAGCTCCGCGTAAGGGAGTATGTTACTTTTTTTGGGATCGTAAACAAGGCTGTAAAACGCGCTGCTGACACATTACCCGCCCTCACAATGCAGTTGTGTTGACAGCGTTGCCTCGCGTGCGTTGTCCACTCCCCTCAGCGTCTTAGCCGACCCTTATACACAAGCCTTCCCATCCTTGCCGTCATGTGAAATAATTATTTTCGTAGATAAATTCACTACAATGAATGACTTTGGTAAAATGGCTGCCGTGGTTGAATTATGCAATGTTATTGTGTGGAGGATATTTCCGGTTTCCGGAGTTTCTGCCGTGTCGTTCCATTTTCTCTGGACGATATTTCGCCTTGCTATCCTACAGGCTTATCAGGTCAACCGACGAGAATGTTAAAATTAACAGAGAAACAAATTCTCGTCGGTTGACCTGAAGAATCCTGGAGGATATCAAGGTGAAATATCGTCCAGAAAAATGGAACGACGCGGCGGAAACCACGGAAACCGGAAATATCCTCCATCCAAGCCCCGTGGAATCTTACGTCAGAATGTTATTGTCTTTATTCTGCATGTTTTGGCCGTTTTTCACTCCATATGAAGAATAAAAACCCTTCCAATTATTTCCCTTTGATTGACAGTGAAAATCTGCTAAAGGAAATAATATTAACAACTAGAAGCTCAAGCTTCGAAACAAGGCATCAATATTCAAAACAATTGGTATTGTAATTGGCAATAGAAGCCATAATTAAGGCGATTTTGTGGATACCGGGATTAACCACGGTATTTCCTTTAAGGGGTCACCCGCAAGTGCACAAAAGTGCGAGATTCCACAGAGAAAACGTTACTAAAAAGGGGATGGGACAGGAAAAGGACGACATGCTTATAAAGCTCTCGTAAATCCACAGGGGAGGAGGACGCCTCGGTAGCTTAACTGGCTAAAGCACTCGACATGATAGAAGTAATCGAGGGATCCAGATATGAATCTCGGGCAAGGCGAAACATTTTTCCAGTGTGGAATGTCGTAATTATTAAAGCCTTTGAATAAAAGGAAATAAGAGATAATCTCTCGTATGTAGCTGCGACTGAGAAGAATCTAGTGGATTAGAAGAGGTTGAGATATTCCCAATCGTATGCTCTAAGTAAATAGATATATTTTACATAACTGTAGGTAGGCTGGAAAATCACTCCCTTATTTCAATTAATTCGGTATCAGCGCGAGAGAAACAGCCTCATCCGATTGCTGTTACCTCCCCCAAGCCCCATTCCGAAATATTGCACTCCCCTTGTGCTCTCTCCTCTGAAGCTGAGAAATTTTGCTTTTCAATCCGCCCCACTGTTTTATCACTCAACCTATCTTTTCACGTAAAGATTGGTTGATCATATTCCGAATCTATCCTTATCATCCTGCCTTCGTTCAACTATCGCCGAGAATGTAATATTGCCTCTCCACCGTGCCTTCGACAAGATTATCCCATGCAAATTCAAATAATGGTCGTGGAATAAAATCCATATTGCACATTTTCATACTTAAGGCATGATCACCATAAAGCATCGAGTTCATCAGTTAAATTGGCGGATACGAATGATATTGGATGGGTAAATAGGTACAAAAGATTAAAAAAACAATAATAAAAAATTAATAAACAAAAATTTCATTCAGTGAGAGGTGGCAGGGCATGCCTTTCCAAACCCCGGCCACCAAATCAAAATTGACAAACCAAGAGTCCTGGCCGTGAAAAAAGCGTGTTATTCTCGCCTCATTCGTCATTAACATGGAAAAAAGAAAGAGAAAATCAACGGAGACGACGGACACCGACTTCAAAAGGCTAGGAAATTACAAATTGAAATAAAATGCCCGCCAAAACATCTACGCACCAAATTTAGTTTCCTCACCACTGATTGGCCGAGCAATCGGGAGGTCATCTTGAGAACGACATTTATACAGACCGACTTCCAGCAAACGGGCTTAGGGTTCTGATCTGAAAATGCATCCTATGATTGATGCGAAATGTCATCACAAAAATTTAAACCAACGAGGCGTAATCCTCAAGTCATCCAGCTAGAATTAGGTATATTCAGCTTACAAAGCTAAAATACAACATTGAACCACATAATACAGATCTACCGAATTTCATTGGTATCTATCAAAAGAGCTAATTGTCGGCGCCTACACTACTTTAACTACTTAGACGTACATGTCAACGGTAACAGAGAAGTTAACGTCGTGTAAACAAAACGAATTGAATATCAACAAAGCAGTATTTAACACTTGTTATAAACGTGTCAACCTAGGTTTTAACAGAAAACTGCCATTTCCCATTGAAATTTGGAACAATATAGCGCGATTTATGTTCTCTAATAAATTTGACTGTGAACTATCCCATCAAGGAAAAGAATGAAATAACAAAATAACAGAAATGGAGCTATTAAAGCAAAGTTTAGATCAACGTTAACTCAAATGGACCAGGAGATCCTACAATAAGTAAAAGTTCGCTTCCTACACAAGGTGAAGATTCTGGAAGATTGTTTAAAAATGATTAGTGAGCTCCCATATTCGCAGTTCTTTAACGTTTTGTCAGAGCTGAATCAAGAGTCGTCCCACAGTGGTCCGGGTTGTTGTATAACTGTAATGAAAATTGTTCCCTATTGGTTTATTTAACATGCTCCAATTTTTTAACGAAAATAAATTATTTGGTGAGATATCAGGGGAGAGAAGACTTAAAAAAATACCCGTGTGAATATAAAAACGCTTAAACCTATAAGATATGCTTGATAATGCAGCCTATTCGCGTTTTAGCAAAATAAATAAACAAATTGAATAAAATGGGCGAAGGGAAGGGCGAACTATTTCGAACATTGAATGGATCGCATCTTCAGTGAACTAGGTAAGTAAAATTCTGAAACTGAATGCAAGATTCATTGTTAAAATTATACACATTAAAATGTAATTTGAATGAATATTTGTGTATTTAACTAACAGCACATCAATCAGCTTATTATTTACGTGAATTTTCAGAATTACGCATCAGATTCTCTTGAGCCGCACTCCCACTACTCGTCGGCTGAGTGCGGAGATTATTTTAAGAATTCACGGAACTCATTACGCAAATGTATAACGTTACGGTATTTGATTAGTGTGGCACATAATGCCATGATGGGGAAATGGACAAAGATCAAAACCAGCCTTTATTAGTGTGGAACCTTGAAACTTTCCGGGCGTGATACTCGCGGCATTTTCGTACATCTTTGTTTGGCGACTCCTGGGTCGCTTCGGGATCTGAAAGCTCACCCATTGACAGTAAAGCCGACTTAATTATATTCACATCACGCGGCAGATGTTCATGTTCAGGAGGTGGGATGTAGCACCAGTTATTGTGTTTCACATAAAATTTGGCCGTTTCCAAAGCAATAACCTTTGATTTTCTGGATCAAGGAGAAGGACGCAACATACAGATTTAAAAATAATTGATAATTTCATAATAATATCTTCTTCTACTGACAATATAGGGTTAATGTTATTTCATGTGTAAACCTGCTTGTTACTTCATAAAAATTATATAAATATAAAAATACATAATTAAAAAATGATCCCCACCAGTTAGTTCTGCTGATACCGTCTTTTTTATTTCTGCTGATACAACTATTTTTGGGCAAATGCGAACTGGAGACCAATGCTAAAACTTCTTGATTACCTTAAAACGGCAAAAAAGAGAACCAAGCTGCATTATCGTCCTAATCGCTGTGGTGGCGAGGCCCAGATAAATCAATATACAGATACATTGGAAACAGATTATCATTTACAACATATTTCCATAGTTACTCTTCGGTGCCGATGCTCACGTAGGTATGGGGCAGAAAGTTATTGTCAATAGCGTTTAGGCAAGTATAGGGATATGACTTCTACAATACTGTATTTATCATGCAGTTCTCTCAACCTGCCACAAATATCTCCATGTCACTCGGTGTCATTTATTTCGCAATCCAACAGTTACACGAAATTTGTTAGAAATTTTGATTGCTCGTCACAAGCGCTATCAACGAACACCACAATCACTGAAATCAATGAAACCCACTTTTTCCGAGAGCGCAATGGCAATATTAATATTGCCCATGGCCATTATTCCTATTCAAATTACAAAATATAGTTTAAAAATATTAAAATGATGCATTTTTTCGAGAAGATTTTCAAAAACGCGCTTTGATGAAATATGGAGCTACTTTGAAGCAATATACTGAGCTTAATACTTTATTCTATGTTAAACCAATAATTTTGTATGATGCCCCAGAAATTACACTACGTAAACCGCATGTTCAAAGCTAGTTTCAAGAAAGTCAAAAAAATGATTTTTGTCCGCCATTTTCAGGATCCGGACCACTGTGCGTCGTATTATCCTTTTTCAGGGGAATATTGGGATACCGGAGCGCCTATTGAAACAGAGGATAGGCTTCTCAAATGTGAAGCCCATTTCCCCCTCTCATCTCATCCGTTCACCTTTCCTTTGCCTTCTTCCCGCCTGCGTCGTAGCAACCGTTAATTATGATTTATTAAAAAGGGTAAGTGGAAAATTGCAGAGTAACTATTTTACCTCTTTCCTTTTTAGGTCACAATTAGAACATGAAGTTATTTAATTTTAATTACCATTTTGATTTGAGTTAACCGCGGAAATTCAATTTTCTAAGGAGACAAATGACCTGAACAAGTAGGGCCTCGCTGCTTACGACGGAAATACCAGCCAATGATTTTGATATTATCTTTTGAAGGTCGTCTTCTTCAGCAAAATATTTTTCACATGGTCATGGAGGAGGTAATTTGTCCATTTATTTTTGAAGTCAAAATCAAGTCCTGGGAAACAGAGTGGTTCAACTATAATATGATCCCTTTATTTTAAAATGATTATCCCCATTTTGATTCAAGTAAAGCGTTGAAGTTCTATTTCTGTAGGATGTAAGTTACCTGAACAAATTTGGCCTCATTGGTTGCCACAGAAATACTAGAAAGCGAATACTTTGAGAATTTTCTTTCAAGGCCGGCTTCTTCAGCATAACATTATTCAAATGTTCATGGAAGGAGGTAATTTATTCATTTAATTCCACAGCCAAAAGTCTTGGGAAACGGGGCGGTCCCGACGACATATATTTAGGCAAACATGTAAATGTTAACCCGCGAGACCGATGCTCAGCCCTTGACCCCTAAAGTTCCTCGACTTACCGTCATGAATCCGAGAACCTCGCACGCACAAGCGCCACTGCCTCAACGCTTCCTATTTTCCTCATTCCCTCATCAACACGAGTCAAAGAAACATGAAGGAAGCCGGTGCTTACGACGCCACGCCCACAGCCGCCGACCCAAGGCTTTAATTTTCGCCCCGGCCGCAATATTCCCGCCTTCCTCAATCCGCTCTCCAGGAAGGGCGGCTCATCTGGCGTGGGGAGGGCGTAGGGTAACAGGGTAAGGGAATTACCCTCTGCATTTAGGTGCTCCCAACTACTTCTCTCCAAACATTTCCCTTCGGTGGCTTGCTGAAGAGTTGCTTGCGTTCCATGGTGAAATCGCAGAACAGAAAGTGAAAATCCACAGACGAGTATGAAAAAAAGTCCGAGCAATTCGATCGTCGTCATTTCTATGACGGATGAATAAACGTTGCATTCATTTTCAGCATCGAAATCAATGTAGCCCAAGGAAAATCCAGACAACCCTTCAGAACAAATATAATTACAGAAGCACGTGTAGACAGCTTTCTGGTAATAGCTGTGAAAGAGGATGAAGGAAACAATTGAAAGTTCTACCATTGAAATGGAAAAGTTTTGGGATATTGGGTATAAATTATGTTTTTATTTTAGGAAAGATAAAAAAAATGCGAATTTCACAAAAGTAGGTTTATTCACGACCCGGGTTTCAACACATTATGTCATCTTCAGGTGTGTTATGTGTTGAATGTGTTGTATACACATTATGTGTTGAAACCCGGGTCGTGAATAAACCAACTTTTGTGAAATTCGCATAATTTTTTATCTTTCCTAACATGGAAAAATTTCACATAATTCTCCCTGAAACCGCAAATTTTCTTATGTTTTTATTGTTTTCGCTGCAAAAATTAATTATCATTGCACGAGATGTAAACTTACTGATCGATATTAAACCAACAAAGAATGATGCCTCGAATACTTGCGACTTGGTATATTAACCTTATAGTAAATAATCACGACCGTAACAAATTGTATTGCTATAAAGGTAGTGTCTATTAGTTTGTTTTCAAATTGAATAACGGGGACACTAAAATTTTCTGTAACGTATTAAGCACAAATATGTAAATGCTTTTGGATTTGTTTTAAAAGCAAAATATCTATACTACGCCCAGAGAAGGTAGATTCTCCTAGCGTTGTGAAGGCGGTGCCACTCACTTTTTTACATCTATCTAAACCATCAAAAGGAATGAGAAAATTTAGAGGTAACTCAGGACATAAGCGAGTA
Organism: Pyrrhosoma nymphula; assembly: GCA_963573305.1. Lineage (NCBI taxonomy): Eukaryota > Metazoa > Arthropoda > Insecta > Odonata > Coenagrionidae > Pyrrhosoma > Pyrrhosoma nymphula. The sequence continues at coordinate 140,355,841 of OY754329.1, read as the reverse complement.
GAGATAATTTCATAAGATAAAACTGGAAGCCGACGACATAATAATGCAAATAAGTCCTTTGTAATGCCAAATCGATATAATTATTCAACGCTTATTAATTAAATATTTAAACATGAAATATGATAAATGGTAGTTTTCTGGGGCCATTAACCTTAAATATTGCATTTATATTCCTACGGGTTGCTATTTGTGAGAAATACTTGCAGTGCCTCATTTAAAAATTCAACTCCTGAATTCACAATTTCCCTTAACCCTACACAGATGACAGTAAGCCATTAATGCTATAAACATATCTGGCGGAATTATAATACAGCAGCATAATGGAATTATATTTTTTTTACACTATTCGAAGTATGAAAGCACATAAGGAGCGAGGTTCATTTCGGGAAATACTAGAATACACAAACCAGCTAGCTAATTGGCTACCATCCTTATCAATGCAGCATCGTCTCCGTGTTATTCAAAAAGCGGAGCTCATTTATCGAGAAAAATAATTTAAGGTTTGCATCAGCTACTGAGTTAAAATTCTCACTTGTGAAGAGCTAAGGGCTTAATTGAAATAAAATACGGAAATACTAACTTTAACCAGCATTCAAAGGATAGGAAAAAGTAAGAAACGTTTAAAAAGGTGTTGGGGAAACGGCAGTATTATCCGCTCCCTTGAGTTATAAATGCCGGTAAAGCATCACTCAACGCAAACTTTAACATTTAAAAGCATTATTGTTTCCACCAAGAACTGGTTTCTTCCACCCGTTTTCATCACTGAATCGATGATATCATGATATATGCTTGAAACGTGCTACATATATGAAAACTTTTTAAACGAGATGGAATAGTAAAGCTTGAGGAAGACATGTGATAGTAAAAATGCACCAGTTCATATTAATTTTACGAGTGTATTTTTTTACTTTAAGCGTAATTACAAAGACGCTTTGAACTTCGATCATGGGTAATGAATTCGAAGGTAGAAAAAGTATCTGGAGATGAGAAAAGGGATATTGCTCCCATGGAAAACGCCCTTTGTTCTGCGAATACACGACGTTATATCACAAGGCCTGGTTTTTGAAGAATGGTAGACCAAAATAATAAATAAAAACAAAACATGGCAGTGGAAAATTATAAATTAAGAAGGACCTCAGCTTAAAAAGTGATGGTCAAAGATAACACCATTATAAATCCCATGCATTATTCACAAAAAAGTCATTGATTCAATTTCATTGGTATTATTAGGATCAAAATTATGTTTTACCATAGGTGATAGTGGATTAGATAAGAGAGGGAAGGCTTTTTCTTTATTTCATGCAATTTTATTTGAATTAATTCACTTTTCTTTAACTTATTTCGTTTTTGTCAATTAACAATTTGTTATCATCAACGAACACTGCCTGCACATATGGCCTTTCAAAGAGTGGGCACATTACTTAGGGACATTAAGTACAGATATAAATAAGAGGTAAACAAATACTTGAGGCAAATGCATTAAGATAGAAAGCACAGTATGAACCCCGAAGTCAGAAAAACTCAGGACTGAGGAGAATAAAGGAGAGATAAAGAATACATCACTGATTTATTTTTTTAAGCGGTGGAGACCCCTGGAACTATCAATAAAATGTTACTGAAATCCTTTATTTAAGAAAGCATTACGGAAATAACTGGAGATGATGACTATGGACAGGTGGAAAATAAGGCGGAGACAATGTGGTTCGACGAACCATCGTACGTTACCTCTCCTCTCTTGTGGGGCACAGTTCCCTTTGCCAAGAGCGTTGAAGTGAGGAAAACACTATTGATAACTTCACAGGGCATTAAACCTTAAAATGTACAGCTATCTAAGATACTTAACTAGCACCAAAACTAGCTAAGATATTTAACCTATCACAACTAAAACGCTCAAATGAGCTCGCTCTTCTTTTATTCGGGTCAAAGCGTATTGCTGTTTGTTGAGGTTTCTCACAAAATGTCGGCTCCGGAGGCAACGGGGTAAAATCCTCGCCTGCTAAACTGAGGGACGCGAATTCGTGTCCCGCCTGAGTGGATTTTTCACCACTCGGGGCATGGGTGTTTGTGTTCGTCCAATGATACACGTTAATACAACCAATGTAAAAGGCCGTTCGTGCTGTTTTCGGGGATGTGGAAATAAAAAAAAATTGTGTGATCATGCGACATAAGAGCCGCTCTAAATGTCCACTTTCAGTTTGATTCTTCTATCAAAATTGGTTCACTTTTGGCGATATCCCTCACTTCAGTGAGAGCAAATCTACATCTAAATCTACGATGTACCGAGCAAGCCACCACTAGGGTGTGTGGCACGGGGTGATTCCACACCAGGCATGCAGCACTCGTCCCAGAACAAATCCAAATAATCAAATATAAAAATCCAAAAGATTATTACAAAGCCATTCACAAGAGCCATGTCAAAACAATACTGAATTCCACGCTTTCGTATGCATTGCCTAAAATAATGCTTTTACTTACTTTAAATGCCTTAGTAAATAGAAAACCGAATTAAGGAATCAAATACGCAGATTTTTTCACGAATTTATCTTTAATGGACACTTCTTTTCAGGCATAAGAGCCGATTTCAGCATCATTTCGATTGAATTAACGCATTTCGACTTCAATTCTTGCAATAATTTGCTGATAATCGCAATAAATTTAAGGCAGTTGCCTGAATTTTATTATCACATATTGTCATTTTAATTAGATAGCAAAGTACTATTTCCCCCAAGCTTCACCCGTTCTCGCACTATAAACCATGTGATTCCGAGGTTCAAATTGTAAAAGAAATTTGGGACAAGTAGGATTTTAGGGTTCATATGAAACAGAAGTCCCGATTTTCTATTAAAACATAGTGTACAAATTGAGTCAAATCACTGACATTTTATCATGGTTACACCTTTTAACTGCCGATTTCTAGAGTGCTCTCTTGCGCTTTCTTCCGAAATTAGGATTTGTGATTGCCGCAAATGCCTTGATCCCCTCAAGAGGAAATGTGGAACGGTTTTGCAATGTAGGCTGATTGAAATATATTAGAGACGGATAATTGTAGAATGCACTTGAAACCCGGGGTTATTAATGCAGGAGTTCCCCAGTGAAGAAACTCTCGCAAGTTTTTTGACTGATTATTCATCTTCATTATTTCAACCGATTCCGGCTAAGTTCCTCAACAGGTACTGCAAAGCTCTTCATATTATGGGGCGATCCATAGCCATTCCCGACATAAAGCACAACATATGCTCTATCGTATATAACCTTGCTCATAAAATCTTTGTCTCTATTTACTTATTTTGAATAAAAAGGCTAAAATGTGTTTTTTTCACATTATTTTAATTTTCACGGCCATGATTTCGACGGTTAACCTCATCATCAGGATGACGTTAGCCGTCGAAACAATGGTCGTTTTTAAAACCATACTTTAATGTGGAAAAAAGTATAACCGTTTATTTAAAATAAACACTCGGTTTGCTCCATAAAGTCACGCAAAAAACTACCAACTCTATTTACTTAAGTATGTTCTTCAAAATCTCATTTTTCTCCATTTTTTCCTTTTATAATCAATTCTCTATACCTTGCAATCATCCTGAAAAACTCGAAATTTCTGAATACATCATCAAACCACTTACTAATCCGTGAAATTGCTCCTGTAAACTGCCTGTCTTTCCCCTTATTTAACAACTTCTATCACTTTCTTTTATTTTGTAAAGCTTATTTACTTCTAACCTCAAAATCTTAATTTTTAAAACCTACAATCTACGCTCAAATTCCTTCTTTAAGATTAAGTTGCATAATGGGGCAGGCGTAAACATCAGAAGTAATACCGATACATAAAAATAATTTGATGCATGTTACAAAAATAAATACGTACAAAACTGACCAAAGCTAAGTAGCCCTCAGCCACTGCCAACGATTTTCCGACAAAATGGAAAAATCCCCTGTTGACAAGAACTACGGCAAGGACATAGACCAAAATTCTTCCACAGTGCATCTAATGCTTTAGTTTTTACTATATTATTGTAAACATGCCGGGACGCGGGCTATGCCAATTTTGGATACGTTCAATGTGCGCAGCAAACTGATCTGCTACAATTATTTCATCCAAAGTTACCCGTTTAAACTTTCAAATCCGTAAATATCCCCCATTCTCTCTTCGTTAGACCGAGTCTCCATTAAAATGTCTAAAATCACATTAGCACAGACAAAAAAAAACCCACTGAGCGGAGCTGTTTTCTTTTTTGCCCTATTCCAGGCGTACAACGTAATGCATATACACTGGGACACGACCATTAATTCGAATCCCCTTTTATCTGATAATCTCCAGAGCCCATAAATTTGCTGTCGCGGATATCCACTCCGGCGGTGTTTTCTCTGCTGAGTTTCTTTTGTTAAAAAATTATTTCACGAAAAAGATGAAGCGGATGTAGAAGGGCTCGCGTAACCGGATATAAATGATGGTACAAAACATTTATCAGCTTGAGAAAAACAGCAGAAATCGACGCGACCTCTCAACTAATAAATCACAACGCACTCGCCCAAAATGATCGCTCGCTTGGTGAACAGTTGCTCTCTCTGTTGAATGAAGAGAAACTCGTCAAGGCAATGTTTTAAGCAACTTTGTTTCCCACTGGTATAATATAATTCGGATATGCGTACCTTCCTTACGCTGTATGGTGGGGGTAATGCCGCAAACCCTGCGGTTTTTTTATCCATTTGACATATTGAATTGTCCTTATTAGATTAATTCGGAATCGCCCAATGTTTTGGTTGAAAAAAGCGTCTTCTTGTAATACATTTTAATTATAATTATTGATTATAAAACCGAACTTCTAGCTACTTCATCTCTGCAGGTCAACAAACAAAAAACTTCACAGATAAATACGAAAATACGGAGGAAGTGATAATACGTGCTGGAGTAACAGAAATTAGAAAAGGAGGAATTACCACAGATGTTACCTACTCTGAAAAATTAATGGAAACTGAAAAAAATAATAATTAAAAGATTAAGACAAAATTCAGAATACACTTCATGTATTTTGATACACTATCTGGGGGATAAATCTCTCTGCGTAGCAAATTCTTAATCTTATAATGAGGGCCCAAAGAACAAATGAGACAAGGCAGTTAATGGACCAGGATTACAAGGAACAGCAATCAGCCTTCAAACCTACGATATGATGAGGGTAAAGTAAACACTGCAATTTTACAAGAATATTTATTCACTCGCAATAATTTTTTAAAAGCAATGATTAGGTGGCATCACATTTTTATAACATGATGACGTTAAAAACGTATCAGCATCCATTGTCATGAATGCATAAATATTCGTATTGGATAGTTAACCCTTACCATGAAGGAGTTTTGCCAAGTTTTGCCAGAAATAGTCACCTTAACAAGAACTCCAAAAGGCCACCTTCGAGATAGAATCATTCCACTTATTACCTCACTAACAGTATTTAATAATATTAGGTGTGCTCACTTGGTTGCGGTATATCTTGACAAAAATACTTGGTTCAATAACTTTAATCAAAGTCGCATAGTCTCGAGAAGATCAAATAAGTAGTATATATCATTAAAACGATTGTTTCAGAACAAGTCTGGAGATTTTGACAAAATTGTTTCAAGTCAACCAGGGGAAAAGGAGAGATCTAAATTTTTCAAGTTGCTGGTACTTTGATACAGTCGTTCTTATCAGGTTATTTATTCAACCGTGGAGTAATGGAAGCAGGTTTGTGAGACAGGCAATTAGGAAGCAGTGAGTTTCCCAGCTCGGGTGTCGAGGGTGCTAGACTCGTTGGCAACTGATACGCCGCTGAGGGCAAGGAATTACTCGCCGCGTTAACTACGATGGATTTATGGGACACTCTCTGAGCCCGTTGACGTTGAACAATATCAGGACATTAGTGGGGCCTCGGCTTGAATGGAATAGCAAGTGAGATACGCCGGAAGAGTTGTTGATTCTAGACATTATCTGCGTTAAATCATTCCCTATCTTCCTTTCTGCGTTGGATTTACTCAGATTTAACTTATGCCGCGTACGCACATCAGATTACATGCATACCCATCACGCCATTCCCTTATGAGGTAGAGAAAATCAAAGAGCTTGGTAAGCTGGATCTGTTTACACAATTTACTCCATGCCGTTACTATCCTTAGATGCTTCCATTATAGTAATGCATTGCTTCATAAACGCTCTCTTATCCTTAAGACTCCGAATATTCCACCACTTCACTCTGTTTATCACTACATTCAACCGAGTCTCTTTCTTACTTCTTACCCCATACTTCTCTTCCGCCATTAATGCCTCACCCTGAAATATTTTTAACTACTCTACTCTCATTCTTCTCTCAACACTGCCAAATCAATTATAGAAAAATATCTCCTTTTGTATTTATTCAATACTGGAGCATTTTATTCTTTATAAACTCAATACTTTCCGGCGTTACTCGGTGGAACCACCGCATAATGAGCAGTAAAAATAACTTTGTAACCTCTACAGAAATGTTTTTATTGGTATAACCGGTTTTGGTCATACCTGAAGGTTTTTATTGGTCATACCTGAAGATGCGGTAACTGGCGAAACCGGTTGTACCTATAAAAACATTTTTGTGGTGCTTACAAAGTTATTGTTACTGTTCGTTTTATTCTAATTCCTTCGTAACCGTGAATCTATTCCTCCAACTTTGACGTGAAACACTTTTCAGGAATCCCGTTTTCAGTGCATTCAGCCTACATAAATACCTACCTATCCTGGTATTTCTAAGTATCACATCCATACATTAATTTCACAATTCATACACAATTTTGCGTACTTTGGGGAGGAGAACACTTTTTATACTACGATTTTGGCGTCATTAGACGGACACTTTATCCTTCCTTCACATACTACCCACGACATTCCTTCCAATATTAACCCTTTCAGTGCTATGCACGCATATATGCGTTTGGACGGAGCAGTGCCATCAGCGCTACGCAAGCATATATGAGTTTTAAAAGCAGGAGTTTAAATACCAACAACGTTACGATGAGCGCTCTCTGGGATGAAGCTTAGCTCTGAAAAAGTTAACACGCCTTTCCCCAACTATCCAGCTATTCTTTAACTGATTTTCCATTTTTAGAAAACATGCGGCTAAGGTTCGCAAATTGTGTCCAATTTTTCATTGCTTGAACAACTATCGCATACCTCAAATCCATTGGAACAATAGAAGATTTCTTACAAAAAATATACAACTTATAAAAATCAATCATTTTTAACCTACACCAACATTTAAAAATGTTATCGGATATCCGATCTACGCTGGCACCATTCCCATTTTTCAATATTCTCATAGCCTTAACGACATCATTCTCACCTTAACATCCTCTCATACGAATTCGTAGGGCTAATCCTCATCATTTGCACCACTATCGCATATTTCTAAAAATACTCCCTCAATCAGTCCCTTACAATTTCTCATCGTCCTCCTTTACGCTTACTCGCATTCTTTCTTCACCATCTTTCACAACTTTTTTGCACTCATTCTCTCTCTATCTGTATACATGGTACCTATGTCTTCTTTCGAACTTCCTCAGATTTGGCGACAGTCAATTTTTTCATGCCCTCATTCTCTTCCTCTTCACTCTCCGCAATTTTTACTTTTTCATTCAAATAAGCATCGCCTTTAACTTTCCCTTGAATCCCTTTTCTGCATACACTTTCATCACATTCTACAACACCTCCTTTCAAGATCTTCCATCTATGGCTCACGCTTCCATTGCTAATATATTCTTCTGGTTCCCTCTTCTTCGAGGATAGCATGCCCTCAAGAATGCATTAATATAATATCACTAGCACCGCTCAATACTCACTTTTCCCTTGCTCACTCTTCAGTCTGTAACATTAGGCAGTGAAACCAATACATCCTTTCTCCAACTACACCTTCACAAATTATTCACTATGATTATTCACTCGACGGTCACCAAATGCCCCCCAACCACTCCCTCAGATACATCCCGTTCATTCTCTCCCCAGAGTCACATTTATGGTACCATGTTTCATTTTTAAACCAAACTCATCTTTCACACTTTCACTCTATCCATCCCTGATGTACAACATGCAACAACAAATCTTCGACAGAACACATTCATTCGAATACACTTGCGCAAAAAACATTCATGCATTCGGGAATCAGAAAATATATCCCGGGTCAAAAAAGGGGGCAGTGAACCAAAATGTTACAATGCAGTGATGAGAAAATCATTAATACGACAGAGAGTATGCCACGCCAAGATGAAAAACTCCGTAGAGATCTGTCCACTGATGATCACGGAATGATGATCAGCGTTGCAGAATGCATTCAAGGGTTTTAAAAGAAAAACATAAGTAGATCAGTTACAGCATAGCCCAAAAGCCTTTTGGTCATTCGTAAGGGAACATCAAGGCAATAGATTGACAGGTAACCCACAACGAGACAAAAAGGGCAAATTATTCAGAAGCAGTTCGGAAAATGCCAATTAATTAAACTCCTACTTTCAAAGTGTGTTCACTTTACATCCGTCACAGATTACATTCGTCACGGTAAATGATCATTTCCAGCAAAAGATGCCACCTATCGATTTGCACTCACGGAATAGAAAACTTATTAAAATCTTCAAGTCCACATAAATCCCCAGCTCCTGAAGAAATTCCTGGCAGCGTGAATAGAGAATTAGCTTGCAATTTAGCACCCCACTTACAGAAAATATTTAGTGAATCTATCAACGAACACAGTACCTAAGAACTGTAAAATTGCAAATGTCACTTCCATATTCAAAAGCGGTGATAAGGAACAGCCATCGAACTACTGACCGATATCTCTCACATCTATCTCTAGCAAAGTCCTTGAACGTATAATTGTAAGTTCAGTTATGAGACACCTCGATATGCAGAACTTGTTTATTAAAACGCAACACGGATTCAGAAAGGGAACCCCTAGCGAAACTCAGCATTTGCCTACGATGTTTCAGTCTCGGGTGAACATAGCGTTCCAGTTGACGTAGTTTTTCTCGACATCAAAAAGACTTTTGATAAAGTTTCCTTTTGAAAGTTACTTAGGAAATTAAAATCCTACTGGTAAGACTATGACGTAATTTCTTGGGTAGGATAATTCTTAGGTAATCAGATACAAAGGGTTGTATTAGACGGCGCTATCTCTAATGAAGTAAATTTCACATCAGGGGTCCCGCAGGGGAGTGTCATAGGCCCATTTCTGTTCATTTTGTACATTAACGATACCGGTAAAAGAGATAAATGTAAGCTTTGATTATTTGAAAACGATGCAGTAGTATATAGGGTAGCCCGTAGCCTTAATGATAAGCAAGCGCTAAAGAAGGACCTCGAGGCAATGCAACAGTGGTGCGATGCGTGGCAGCTAGAATTAAAATTGAAGAAATGCGTTGCTATGAATTTTTGGAAACGGAAAAAGTCTCCTCATTACAGATATTGTATAAGAAACACCGAATTAGAGACTGTAGAATCCGTTAAATACCTCGGAGTTAAATTGACTAACAATGTCTCGTGAGGTAAACATATTTGGTAAGTTACCGGCCAAGCTAATCGTAAATTGGGAGTTGTTAAAAGAGTACTTAGCAATTGCGACGATAAAGTTAGGGAAATCAGCTACTTCTCCCTTTTTATACCCAATTTGGAATACGCTGCCAGTATTTGAGATTCTTATTAGGTAGGCCTAAAAACCGAGATATAACGCGTGCAGCGAAGATCGGCAAGATACGTTAAAGGCCGTTATGATAATATCGTTAGCGTTACCGACCTTTTGCAGCAACTGGGATGGGAATTGCTTTCAGACTGTCAATTAAAACTTAAACATAATCTATTATGTAAATTCAAAACAAATATACTCTCTTACCACGTTCATAATATTTTACAAAATCCGACATACTACCGCAGATCAGATCATGAGAATAAAATTACGGAACTAGACTGCAGAACACACAGATTAAAAATGTATTTTTTCCCGCGAAGGATAAGAGACCACAAAAACTAACAATGAGACTTTTAACAAGGTTTGTCAATAGTTAGTGTAGTGATTTAGTTGATTTACTCTCTAATACTAGTATGCTTATCTGCTACCAAGGACTAACAGCACGCAGTGCATGCTTTCAGCATAATTCTTGTATCTCTGACCATTTATGAAAGTGCAAAATACTAACAATCCATCCAACATTGGTAGAATTCCTATAGTGTAGTGCATGCATGTGAGGCTTCGCCTCCTGACAAGTATTAGCGATATATGCTAATGCATCAATAGTCGTAGTTACGCTAACTTTAATAGGGTATTGTGTAATGCATTTTGGTGACGACTCACCCCCTGCCACACACCCTATAGATGGCTTGCAGGGAATTTTGTAGATGTAAGATTATTCAACCCTATCAGTTTCATTTCAATCTTCACATCTATTCCATTGCCATAGCTTCCTTTCATATTCCTAGAACCAATTGTCTATCATTTATCACGAGGATAAAGAAATACTGCTAGGTGTGAACCTTGCTCAGGGACTGTCTTGGGTGAAAAACGTACGGGAAATCTGCGGACGGGCTAGTCGCAAATTGGAATTTATTAAAAAAATATTAAGAAAATGTGAAGAGAAGGTTGAAGTGCGATGTTATTATTTTCTCGTGAGACCTCACTTGGAGTACACCGCTATCGTATGGGGCCCTTACGAAGTAGGACTAGTCTCAGAAATAGATCATTATACTCGAGCTAGAATTTAGACAGAGACTACCTTCAAAACCAGCATATCGTTGCCCGCGACTCAATACTACAAGGTGTATTAGGTGTATTGACACATCTGTATGAAAGAAAACGAGTTTTCAATAAACATGAAGTGAACATGATGTATCAGTACGAGTGAAAAACGAAATTTTGAGATACTGCCACGTGAACGGTGCCATATTGAAAAAGCAATTGTTTTAGGGGTGTTGACCTATAGACCTCTTTTGTCAGTCAAAATCCATTAAAATGCTCTCTAGCACCTAACGTACGATTTATTCCAAGGTCTGGGCCATTCGCATTTTTTAAATAATCATTTAATTTTTCAGATCAATTAAGTAACCAATTGTTTCACACAAATCCCATTTTCTGGCCAATATGGATCCTTTAATATCTAATAATACAGGTTTTCTTAATTGCATTGCAAAAATTATATCGACTCATTGAGAGTTATTGCCATAATCAGTCTGTTGGTGGCATTCTCACCGTCAAATCGAGACAAATATACCAGTGCAACTTCCAGAAGAAGTTCCATAAATTCGTTTATTGCACTAACATAGTAACTATTAACAAAAACAGTAGTTACTAATAAAGCTGAGCACACAAACATTTAATAAATTCATTCTGACATATTTCACAGCTTGGTAATCTCGTCATTTTAACCAAACCACTTCACTTGGTCTGCCGCCGAAAGACAAACAAGTAGACTGGCACGTGCCTGCTAGAAGGTTACGAGCCATGACGTCCACAGAAACAAAACAAAACATGCAAATAATAAAAATAGAGGGCATTTAAAAAAATCTTTTTTCTTCAGAATAGTCTATTCGTTTAAAAAGGTTAGTTCTTAACTAGTGACTTAAGTAAGTGTCTCTTTATATGTATTTCCATGATAAAATGTTGGTGTTAATAACCAAAAGGAAAGAAATTCATGAGACAATCAGTGACTCGTAATCATATAAAGGGGAGGAATTATCCATACATATCAACAGGAAATCAAGAAGGAAGACATTAGGAGCGCCAAAACGTAAGAACTATATATTTTATATTTGATAGGAAAATAATAATCAACAGGTTTACTTTCTCCGAAACTGATGCGCTTAAATGTAGATTGATGAGAAGTAATTCTCATCTCTGAATCAGCGACATTTTTCCAAAAATATTTGTCGCTAGCTTTATTGAAACCATAACTTTAAATCCCGGAGCCAATGTTTCGGTAATCTTTGTAAAAAAAATTCTTACGGCGCGGCGGTAAAAATTTATTATCTCACATAAATTTTGTAAGCGAGTTTTAATATCACTAATTTCTGTTCAGATAACTCTGGGAAAATATTACTCTGGTAGATAATCACCGTATTAATAAATAATTGTAATTTCACCGCACTGCAATGGGGTATATGATTATTAGCATATCTGGACTCACCGAAGGGCCGTGCAGTTGTCGAACATTCCGTCCGAGATCCGCAGGACACAGGAGGAGTAAGCATCATGACCGAAGAGAACTGGCCGCCCAGACACACAAGGACCTCCTTCAAGGGGAAAGAAAAAGATACATGGATAACAATTGCAAACATTTTGACAAATAAATGCTAAAGCACAATTCCATTTAAATCCATCATAATTAAACCTTCCCACATTGTATTTCTCGTTATATTTATCGTACGCTAAAGCCATCACATGTACTAATTTCACTATTATTAAGGTACTCTCCTAGATTTCAATCTCTTTTCAAGCAATGCTAACGCAATCTAGTCAATCAAAAGACCGCGTATAGGGGCAAAGTATAACTTTATGGAAATATTAATAAAGTTAAAATTCGAGATTATTTCGGAGATTAAAAATAGTGCTTTATTAATTCGAAATTTAAGTCACTTTCTTTAATTAGAGAAAAATAATCTTGTTGCACGACAGGAATGGCAGGACCATCAGAAGGAAAATAATCACTGCTTTACAACACCACTTCGTTTTTAGCGAGATTATATTAACATGCCTGCGGCGATATTAGTTCTTTCATTCTTTTCTAAAAACATCTAAGTAAACTAAAATGGAATTTCATGGGGGAATTTCACCCTTGGCTCTAATTAACACAAGGCTGAATTACAATTTTTAAATTTTCCTCTTCGCAAAAAACCAATTCACTTTTCGGCGTTCTTTGTCTCGGGGACGAAGATTTTTGCTGGCGGATGTAGAGAAGCAGGAGCTTTCACCACTCGCACGCAAGACCCAAAAGGCGCCGTATGTACACGCATGGTATTCAAATTGCTTGTGATTCATGCCGGTAGAACGCAAAACGCATTAATCGAGCAATTAAAGTTCCTTTGCCGTTTGCCGTAATCCCTTTCAGCCAAGGGGAACCGTCTGCGTAATCAGGTCGGGTAACGTTAGAAGGTGACTCTCACTGCCAGGTTGACGTCTGCCACCGCCTTCCTGTCCCTGGAGGAGAGATAATTCGCTTCAGCACTCCAGCCATAGCTTTACGACGTCTATGTTGTACAACATCGCACGCACTAACTTGCAAGTAGACTGAACGGGTGTTGACGAGAGAGAAAGACAACACGCTTCATAAATTGAAGATGCCCCTTAGAAAACAAGCGTATACGTTTTAACATCTACATCTACATATTACCCTGCGAGCCACCTCTAGGGTGTTTGGCAGGCGGCAGGGTTAACGTACAAGTTGTAAGTATAAGATCAACGTTATTAATGAAAGAATTAATAACATTGGCTCAGAACAGATGTGGTGCAACCTAAAAATAACGAACAAAGAACTCTAAGCAATTTTCCATCGATAAACTTTTAATGAGCCCGATTTCGATGCATTACATCATTGTCAGTGACAACCCTCAAAATAGATATACACGCTGATGTAACATGAACTGTTGGCTTGCCAATTATGTAACACGTTGACGCCAATGGCATCAAAAATTATTAGTGGAAAGTATTTTCAATAAGTCATCTTTCGTTAAACATTTGCGCCCTGCCAGACCTCTAAGCCTCCTTAGCGTAATCACACTGAACATTTCGTGGTGATGACGAAGAGGATCCATGCCTGCTCATCGCGACGGCTGAGTATCTTGCCATGTGCTCTGGCTTAGGCTAGATGCGACTTGGGTTTTCGAATGGACTTCGGCTGTTTTCAGAAAAGAGCCTGATGCATAAGGTCAAGGAAAAAGGCCGGTCGTAGTTGAAGCACCTTTCACCTCTGAAAAACATCCATTGCGGCTACGACTATGATATTCCCAAACAATCTGAGCATAAACTGCCGTGTTTAGTGTTTTATGCTTTGTGGATCGCATATTGAGGACGGGAAAACCATTTTCAATAGTTGTAGTATTTCAGTTACTTTCTTTTTTAAATTTATTTGACGGTTAGGCCATTTCGCACTTCCACTCTCTTCCACTTACAGACAAGAGCATTCGTACAAATATTATGAGCACCCCTCCAAACTTGAGCCGAGTTCAGCGGCTTTCGCATTCGGTCGTTAATATGGTATTTTAAATTACCACATCTCGATTATTTACTAACTCTCCTTGTAGGGTCGAGATGAGAAATAGTAAAATTTTAATGCAAAATGAAAACTCTTAAGGCTATATTCGCATAGATATCCCGAAAAGATGTTAAAATTCTAAAGTAATAGAAACAAATGTTTCTGAGAACACTAAGTTACCTTTCGATGAATAAACAATCGAGGAGGCATTATAATTACTATCATATGTATTATTACAATCTGAACCGTTGCATGACTTATATTAGCACAGGGATAGGGAATAACAAAAATATAGAAACATAAAACAGAAGCGTTGTGACCAAGCTATTTATTAATTTTGAGAAGATGGTATACCGGCTTCAATAAAAAAATTGATAAACCTTGACGCTTATTTAAAATACTGAACGACTCTTAATTACGACTCTTAATTAATTTATGTTCGATGAATAAAAGTACGGAATATGATTAGATAAAAACATTTGCTTAACGCCACCAATAATGTAGAAATGTACAATAAATGAAAAAAGCAAGGATATGAAAATCTCTAAATGAACTTTCAATTCCATTTGTGGAACCGCCAGGTTCAATTACATCAGATAAATGTTAATATTTAAACTTGGATTCCCCCATTAAAATTAAAAATCTGATTTAGTGTAATAACATTTTCTCCCAAATTGTGAATTTATTTGCAATTCGCGTATATAAAAAAGGTAACCTTCGATCGAATCGAATATACTTTGGTGCAATAAGTATTTAAATACTCAAACTATTAAATAACAAGAAAGTAAGGATATATTCAATAATTAAAAAGCAAATAATTAGTGGTAGGAAATTAATATGGCACTGGTATATGAAAGGCGTTGTCATTAAAAGCGATGGTCCAGAGAAGAGGGCCACAGGCCTTCTGGCCCGCATCCATACGGCCCGAACATCCAAATGGGGTTCACCACCATCCAGGATGGGCGGGCCAACCCTACGCTTCGGAAAGCAGTGACGGTGCGAGAGAATGCCTTAATGGATTCACGGCACGGACGCACTCACACCAACTCACGCCAGGGAAATCAATTCAATGGCCATTCCTCCCGGAAACCGCCCGTGTCCGAAGACAAATTAAAAGCGCACGGCGACGAGACGTGAGCAGCAGACGCGAGTGGCTGGTGGCACACGCGAGTTAATTGAGGCAAATGCGTTCGGGAAGAGAGCTCTATCTTGCCTAAAAAGGTACAAGTGCCGTTTCAAATATTAGCTGAACCACGTAGCGACAGTGGCCCGCGAAATGGAAGGTACTCGTTAATTCAGAGAAACTGCACGATGCCGGAAAGAGACCCATCCGAGTGTAGAAAAAGCTTTATCCTCGCATTTATGCTGATGTATTCATTTGGAATGAATGTTATTGATAGACTCGAAAACTCTTTGCTTTGAAAGCTTAAAAAAACTCGTAAACCAGCCAGTAGGCGATCTGGGTTCCATCTCCACGGTAGTTCATTCAGTGTACAATGTCTCTTTTTTCAGAGGAGTGGACTCTGGAGGCGGAGGTTGGGCTGTAAGAGATGGGACAAGAGATAACTGTTTTGAGGAAGGAAGAGTGAGGGCGAAGAGGATCAGTAACGGCTTAGTTTAAAGGATAATACAAGAGGAAGGGCGACACCCGCAGAGAGGGTTCGCGTGAAGGCAGGGGTGGATTTCCCAGGTTTCCTGACGGGTGTCGAGCAAGGGAGTATGGTAGAGGTAAACAATGCTGCTCACCAGGAATTTTTGTTTTTGTTTGCAACATCCTGTAAAAATTCCAACTGACTGATACGGTCTAGCCCCTCTCCTCCTATCCACTGAACAGCAATTTGACAACTGACTATTTTATTCCAATTATTAATACGAGTAAAAAAAATGTGACTTTATAAAAACCTTTTATAGTCGGAGGCAGATTTGTAATAGCGAAATATATTTTAAAATCCAGTATACTCTGGGTTACGTAACTACTAAATATACGACTCCGGAAATAGTGAGAATTTTAGTTGAACAGAGCAATGCTGCGTGATTACAAATAAAGCTATAATGAAATGTTGCAGGAAATTTGAACTCGACAAGCCTAGATAACCTTCATTTAGGGAAATGACTAGAAAACTAATTTAACTTGTGAGTGATAGTCTAGGAACAAAACACTATTGTAAAATATCTTGATAGAACTACCTTAAAATTTAAAGAGAACATAGTTTAACAGATTAATAATTCCTTGAAAACATTACACATCCCTTCCCAAGTCCAATGCACGCCTCACGCATAGCTAGGACATTATCGTACATACCTATCGACCTGTTCATATATAATGCGTCACTTAAGGGACAAATCTATCCACAGTTTAGTTAAAATATTAAAACGTGCCTTTAAGAAATTTACTCTCATAGAAGAAAAAGCAAACCATTTTTCTCTCTGTTGCTGTGGTTATATTCAAAGATCTGTGTTTTCATTTTGACAACGCTTATTGCTAATATTTGCATCGATACAAATCATACCATCAGGAAACAAAAAACACTCGTTTGCCTTGCTTTTAATAGCAGTAGCCATCATGTCTCCCTAAAATTTGATAAATTGTCCTAAATTATCCACATAAAAGTCCTTTTTCACACATTTTTTATGACCCAACCTCAGTTATGAGGTGTTTACGACGCTAAGGAAATATAAAATGAGCTAAATAGCCCCCGAAATGAAACGAAGGGCTAACTTACGCAATATTTACGGAGTAATGATAAGGATTAACTACCTTATCATCTGATAAATCTAAGGTGTTAAGATGAGTCGCGACAGCAGTGATAATATGAAGTTACCAACAGGAAGTATATAGCAGAACGTAAAAAGAATGGCGCATCCAGACAATGGCTGTAAAAAACGGCCCAAGATAAGCTGCTATTGAAGAGAGATTGTACGTGAAAACAGAAACAGCTCACGTCACGTTCAAGACGCATGCCCGATTTGGACTTAATGATGATCAAACAGAAAGGTAGAGGAATGCATAGAGCGATCAATAATATATTTGATTAATGAACGTGTTTACTCTTCGGAATCTGGCAAGTCAAGAATCATGGCTGAGGATGTAATTGTATTATTAGTGTCACTACAGCAAGCTCTAATTTAAAAAGGATATATTGAAACCATTGCCAAAATCAGCCGGAAATTCCCAATAAGACGGTGTAGCGGCTAAAATGAGTGCACCGCTTTACCGCAAATACATTGCTACTTACAAAATCGGCTCTTTATTCCCTCTTTAGTGGAATATTTTCAAAATCTTTCAATATTATATTTGCAGTGATTGAACAGTACATTGGGTTGCTTAAAATTTATTTTTCGGCAGTTTTTCTCCAAGGTACAAACCCTGGGAATAAAATCATAGAAAATGCATTTTTTCGCATAGATTAACACTTGGAATCACTTAAACGTATGCAATACTCTGTATGATGGCCTTCTTCGACGTTGAGAAGTCAATTTCTAGCAAAAAAAATCAAAGTATTATATTAACAGCTGTTTTTACGAGGCAACTTGTGTAGTAGAGCAGTGATATTGCCTGACTGGTATATTAATAATGCAGCGGCGAGCATAAAGCCCTACCGATTAAACGTAGTTTACCATCGAGTACCGCATATTTTTAAACACTATGCTAAATAGGGAATTCGCAATGCAAAAATGTCCACAAAATTATAATTTCTACGCTTATATTTCATTTTTACAGAAGAGCCGATGTTAGTTTTCATTTCATACATTCCCATAACAAAGGCTTAAAATTTTCATCTAAATTTTCATCATTTGATTCAGAACGAAATATTAAAATTGAATGAATTGAAAATAGTAGTTGGCTTGTTTACAAAAAGCTAAACCATTAACTGAAATCATATATTCATGTCATGTAGTGTCTAATAACAGCATGTTAACTATAACAGTTTTTTATAACTGAACAACTTTTCTCCATTAATAAAATGCACACAGTTAATGAAAACTCTTCCACATATCATGCCGTAAAGCTGTCACCATTCCAAAAAAAATAACAATTCTGTGTACATAAATATCACGATTTTAGAATCATAATCACTCTGCAATTTTTTTAACCAAACTCTTAACGTGAAAAATCATCCGTATTTGTGAACTCCATATTTTTAGCAGTTTGGTAATTCAACGCAGGCCTCGGATAATCACAACTTGACTAACACCAAAGCTTGGCAAGCAATAAAATAAAAATTTACCTTGCAGTTTTTACAGTCTTTATATTTTCCAACTTCTCAAAAGGCCTTACTTTGTTGTTGCCTTCATCTGTTTACATTTTCTAAATTGCTAAAAAGAAGAGGAATTTTTTCTCTATTTTCCCTGCTCGGCAAGTATTATAGTTTCCAGTATATTAATTCTTAGATGCTCCACATCATTCCCGAAAATCTCATTACCTTATTCATCCACGTTTGTTTTGAATATCTCCATGCGGTTTCCTGTTTCATTTGACGATATAGTTGGTTGTATTTTTTTCTCATCATATTTTCTGTAAATAAGATCACAAATTCTTCTATCTTCTTCTAAACTCATATCCTTTCATTAGATAAAAGCTGATGCATTTTCTCAAAGGCAAAACTCTGGGAGTATGCATCGCTGCGTATGATTAGGCTGTTATTTTGAGACGTCTTTCAAGGATTTAGTTCATGACCCCAAAAGTCATTTTCATTTTTGTCTTCTTACCGTAGTATTTCCCAACTGCTTTCTTGGGCTTTAAATGTCCCCAAGACCAGCATTAAACTGAACCATCTAACGTATAGCCTTCATCGTAAGAAATACACAATATCCATACTAGTGACAGAATTAGAATCCACGACCTTTTGTTGGCAATAATAACGCTTTGCCTTCCTAGTTACTGCAGCCTGTGTTTTCAAGTATTTTCACGAAACCTACTTCACTCTCACCTCTCCCTTTATCCACTTGTACCTCACATTAGGACTAAACGTCTAAAGTCGTAGTGTGCAAAAAATAGAAGCTGAATAATAAATCATGCTAATAGAAAGTGTATTTGAGCATTAGGTTATTAGATAAATATTAGAGCTACATCTACAAAATATCCGGCAAGCCACCGCAAGGGTGTGTGGCAGGGTTTTTTCTTTCATAGTCATGGACGACTAACCCCATAATTAATAAACCCAGCATTTTAAAAGATACTTTTGAGGATCTATCTTGATGAGAAATTAGCATACAATATTTATAAACAATACGTCCGATAAATCCTTAAAATAGATTCTTGCAAAAGAATTTTCAACTTCAATATTTCAACAGAGAGTTGAGATAATCTGAAGTTCTTGACAATTGATATCAGACCTTCCTACGCTCTCAGTCAGCCTGAATTAATTTTGAAATATACAAGAAATGATAAGCCGTAGAGAACAATTGCATAGGTTGTGGTTTTACACATTTAGATCCATAGGTCCAATTTATGATGGTGAAGTATCATCTTATCTTCGCATTTAAAATATTAGTTAACCATTACAAATCCCATTCTACTCAAATCTACATCTACAAAATACCCTGCAAGCCACCTCAAGGGTGTGTGGCAGGGGGTGAGTAATCACCGACATGCATTACACTATACCCTAGAGTTAGTGTAACTACGACTATTTATGCATTAGCATAAATCGCTAATGCCTGTCACGAGGCGAAGCCTCACAAGCATGCACTACTACACTACAGATGTCATCAAAATGGAGAGAGACCGTCAATATACAGTGAATAGACCGGTTTGGAACGTACATAATAGATTGAGTCTAAATTTTAAACGACGGTCTGAGCCGCCTGAACCATAACTTCAGTCATAGAATTCTGTGTATACAAACGAGAATTCATCGCAGACAATGTCACCTTGTTTAAATGAGTGACTTGAAAATAGTGGAGACCACCCTACGATCCATGTTCGTCTTACAATTAGGCCTTGCACAATCCAGGTATGATTATTTAACTTCCTCTTTTTTCTATTCTATAGGGATTAAATGTATTATTGCTGCTCTAGTTCTCATTTGAAACTTCATCTAAATATAAATAATACACCTTCACTGAATTTAATTGAGCAACAACAAGATAGTGTCACTAGTATCAATGAAGCGTATAAGTGTATGCTAGCAGAACACTAGCTAGAATAAGAGACTATAAAGGCTGTGTCAGGACTTAGAAATAGATTAGTTGACTGGTAGTGTAGCTTACTAACTTATGTATTTCTTAAAGCATGCTTACGGAGTTTTATGGTGTTTCTTACAGCATGTTTTGCATGTTCTAGCTTCATAGGCAGATTGCCCTCTTAAGTAGCATGTAGAATATTATGTGTCATCGTACATGTGTGGCGTGCATGTGGGGATTCTCTTGCATGCTGCATTTTGGTGACTTGTCACCCCCTGCCAAACACCCTAGAGGTGGCTCGCAGGATAATATGTAGATGTAGATGTAGATGAACACATTCATTAAGCATGAACTTAAAATCAGAGGCCATAAATTCGAACGACGTAAATGAAATAAATTTCCAGGTCCTGATATGAAATTAGAGATAGTACTACCATATTTAGTTTGCAATTCATTTTTTTTTCAAAATAAGTCGAGTTCCTAAACTTAAGGATGCATGTTGAGGTGAGGTCAACCAATTTTTACGATAAAAAAGGCTATGATGTGAAATGTGAACAAATGTGATAAAAAATCATTTCCATGCATATTGATGGGATTTAAAATATCTTATTTAAATATCCTGCAATGTCAATACATACGCGCCAATTAAAATTATGGATTTCATATTTTATTTGAAAAAAGGCAGTATATGATGCTTAAAATTCGGTTGAATAACTGTAAGTTCAAGCCATTCTCTAATTTTTCACCATAGGACGGGTCGTTTAAGTATAAGAAGTAACCCGTATAAAAAGAAATACTCTTTCCATGATCATGGAAATATGTTTTTCAAAGGTAAGGTCAACGCAAGATTTGAGAGAGTCTTTTTAAAAACTGTAAAGAAACACATTCCTCAAGGTGAACGATGTTTTCAAAAGTACAAAGTATTTTATTTCAATTATGTATCTTAATTTCCCAAAAATCAACTAAATGAAGCCTAAAACAGCAAAAGCACTGTTAGTAACCTTCAATATAATGGGTAAAAAGCAGAATAAGAGTTTAACAAAGTCCCAAGCGTTGAAATTTAGAAGAAAAAAAATATAAAATATTGAAAAATATACCATCAATAAATATACCGGATTTTTTATGCGCATTCAATCGTCAACTACCACTGTGTCATTATTTACGAGGTAACAAAAAAACATAAATGATTTGAAAGTTTTTGTAGAACTGGTATAAAAGAGGAAAGACATGCATAGTAGATGGATGTGATGTATTCCAAGCTGGAATTGGAGAGGGGGGAGTGAATGGAGGGGGGAGGAGAGGTAGGGGAAGTAGGAATTTAGAAGAGGAAGAGGGTAGGGTGAAGAGTGATCCTAAGGAAATGGAATCGCCAGCGGGGACCCTTGCGACAACAATAGGAGTCCATCTCAACTCTTCCCACCCATTCACCAAGTCCCCCTTCCCTCGGTTTAACAACCTGTGGGTGTCAAACCATGAATTCAACCAAACACCTTTTATTCCGAGCGTCATCCTTCTTCTTCAACGGTTCTATCTGCACAATAATGGCTCTTAAATACACCCAATAGCACGCAAAGGCATCACTTCCGTTTCCCAATTATGTGTGATGGAAATAGGTAGTAAACTACACTATATGTCATGGAAATAATTATTATGGTGTCAAAGAGAACTCAAAATTCAGAAGAAAAAACATTTTTATGAGATCAATTATAAAACCGATGGGAAAAAAACACCCCTCCCTTCCAACCTCAAAAGTTTTCCTTCACCCCCTCCCCTTACTTGTGCAGGTATACCAACTGATATTTGTAATGGAACCTGAAGATGCAGCACAGCAGCAAAAACAGGATCGTGTAATAAAATATTTTATATGGATTAGCAGAGTTTTTTCCCTCTATTTTCAATATGGAAAGATTCCACCTAGTAAAGCCTGAGACAGTCTCCGAGATCAATTAGTATGCTGATAAAACTCTTTGAGTCTTCATTCCGGAATGTTTTATTAAATTTCCAAGTTAAATATGGAATTAAATAGGAAATAAAATATTGAAATTTAATATGGAAATAAATAGGGTAACTAGTTTGAGGACTTCTTATCTCACTGCAGAAAAAAACACAACTCGACGGTTTTTGTTCTATAGATGGAAAAGCATCATCAGGTGTGACATAATTACTTCGGGGATTGGAGTGCGACGGATTAATGTCTTTTCCTAAATGCATTAACTATACGGTGTAACAAATAACCGGTAGTTGGCCTCACGTAAAACGAAGCAAAATATATTTTGAAACTCATGTGGTTTAAAGCACACGAAATAAAACCTCAATCGGCACAGGGAACGCATTATTTAAAGGAATTCATCACCGAAGGTTAGGACTCTCGATGAAAATTGGGGAAAATGAGGATTTGCATCACATTAATATTTCCATTATTTTCAGCTTCAATGATGAATTTCCTCTTTGACTCAACCTATGCTTGAAATTTGCTCACCAGTTAGACAAACATAAAATAAACAAAATAAAAGAGAAATAGTATGCTTGGAGTTGAAAGAGCTTCAAGTATTTTATAAGAAACCCTCACTGCTAGTAATGGAAAAATCATTTCTAGCATTACGGAGAAGATCCAAAAACTATCCGGATATAATTTGTTCTAAAAGTAAGACAAAGATAATTTTCTCACGCTGTCAGTTTTTTTAAATTGAATTTCACTGACGTTTAATGTCCCATTGGTAATCTTTTCTCATGAGAGCTGCTGTTTTTTTCGAGTTTTAATTATTGTTTCCGTAATCACGATTAACTCTCTTGTTTCCCGAAACTCTGCGAGGATGATATTTTCGCCGTGAAGCAAAATAAACGTTCCGTTTCGTAGTCCAATCCCTGCGGTGAGAGGGCTTTCCCCGTATTGGGAGGGCAGGGGGCGCTGAGGGTCTAGGGGAGCGTCATCTCCCACCTGCAAAAGCCTTCGCTCTCCCCCCGCTCTCTCCCCACTCCACCTGTTTGCTCGCCGTGACCGCACAGACCCTGTCAACATCGCTATCGCCAAATTCACTGCTTCCTCCATATAAGGGTGGGTCGAAAAAAATAAATATTTTTTTCGGAAAGCTTCAGTGCGTAAAAGTTGCCTATTGCAATAAGAAGAAAAATGGCATATAAAAATTAAAATCGGTTAACATTCGCGCATCGAACTTAAAGTTTAACAAAAATTGCGAAAATCACGAAATTTTTTTACTTTTTTTCTATTATAAAAAGTATTAAAATAAACACGCTTAAGTTTTATATGCATGTTCTATGGTTTAAATAACCTAAATAAATTAAATTATGACCACTAATCTAATGTTTTCCATTCGCGCAACGCCTTAGAATAAAACATAAATTTACCATTTTTTCGCAATTTTCACTGTGTAACTCTTCGCACGTTTTGCTCGATCAAAACGACTCAGAACTGAAGGTGGTTGTTCGTCGAGTTCCACCCACCTTCTACCCAACCAACCATTTAATTGTTGAGTGTGGTATATACATTATATTTTCAACTATTTAAAAAGATTGTCCACAGAGTAGAAATCTTTGGCTTACTGTGTTTTTTACTTTTTCTTTTTTATATCTACTACACATTTCAAGTCTGATTTTTGGAGAAATGAGGCATAACTGATCTAGACTTCTGTGTTTCTCGGATATAGCTATCTCTACCTTCATATCCACAACCTTTATTCGAGGCCTCTGTCACAAACTTGACGCACCTCTCCACAGCCTGGGTGTGACAGGGAAACTTTTGTACTTCTCTGATGGGCGTAGTGCCAGAATTGACGAGTGATTTAATATCATCTTCACTTAGATCCCACAGCATTGGGGGAGGATTGACCGCACAAGAATTCCAATTAATAATTGCAATGTAATCGGAAGCTTGAAATTTTATCTTTGGTGGTACGAAATTTCTAACAGTCTTCTTCTTTGGGACGGATTGGCTTGCTTTTAACATCCTGCAGTAACCGAGCTCCCAAATTCGTTCTTTTTCATCGATAAGCATTGCCAACAGAACATTCTCTGGGTGCGCAAAGAACGCACTTCGTTGTATTACTGGATTGACAACTTGAAGTAATTCGTCAGAGAAATACCGTGATGTTTGGATTGCTTGAAATACGTCTTGGTTCGTTAGTAAAATATTTGCTCTTTTTTATGGCAAACCACACATGCATGTATGATTTAAGATGAATCCAACTATTTTTTTTAGGTTTCCGGATGGATCTGATGAATCTATATACAACCTAAGGGCTCGCTCGGTTGGCGGCAGTTAGCCATCTGGAATGGGACCAAGGACCAGGGTCCCGATTTGCCAAGTCTTCTGGACAATGTCCCAAGTTGATTGCATTTGATGTCCAACAGATACTGTTGGTCTTTGCTCAACAAATTCCTGTGTATATCAGGAATTGAGCAAGCTATGGGTTCATAATCGACCACAGGGAGTTTTTCACATAAAGTGAGCTGCTGCCCGATTGACCCACTAAAAGACTTAGGGAATATTTGTAAAAAAAACCCTCGCTCGATTTCAAATCACGCAACAAACAAAGCCTAAATCCCTTGTATCCTTTAATTTAGGCAAAGTAGGGCAGAGACTAGATCATTTACTGGGTTATTCAATAAAAAGGCAACCGTATATATTAGTAGGAATAACAGCATTTTTCCAATTCAGAATTTCTTACCATCCGAAAGAAATAGAAACCGCGGCTCTGGTGCATGAAAAACGAGTGCCGTTAATGACATAAAATACTCTAAAGAAAGGACCTGTAAGTTGTGTCCCAGGTATTCCATTTCCATTGTGGTCGCTTACTGCCGTAGTATAAAAAACTAAGTTGTTGATCTTCACCATCTCATTGTGTGCACGGACGTTGATGTAGAGATAGGAACAGAAAGTTGATTATCGAATGAAATTGCGGATACCGAGATCTTCCCAAAATTTTCAGGAATATCGAGAACGGGAGTATTTATTGCAGTGAAAGACAAGATCGTCAGCAGAGCCGAGATATTTCCAGATAATGATATTGAGAGTGTGTGGCGTTCCATTAAATTCTCGACAAAAACAATTTTTATATGCTCATATGATAGACCACCCGGTGCAGGCATAAATTCAGTGTTAGAGATGAACAGAGAGGTGAAGCGTTTCATACATCAAAATAACGAAGAAAATATAATTATCGGTGGTTATTTCAACGTTTCCTCAATAAAAATACAAGACATATAGTTACAAAAATGGCGGAAAAGATAAGGACTAATGCGACACTCAACTATACACATTTACATCTAATTCCTTACATCAATTAGTCACAAAACCGACCAGATGAAACTACGTTCAAGATTTTTTGGCGACAAAAATACCTGAAAGGGTCCTTAATGTACTAACAGTGAAAGGTATCAGTGATCACAGAGCAGTAAACGCTAAATTCTATATTAATGCTGACAAAAAGGCACTCACAAAGAGAAGAGTATATTTATTTCACAAGGCGGATTTCGAAGGTTTAAAACGGAAACTATTGACCTCATATAAAAAAATGATTTTAGTGATAACTGTTGTACTGAGTATTGTGACGGTTCCCGACTCTTACCCGCAAGCTGTGGCCAATTAGAAGCCGGAACAAACGTCCACATATGAAATTTAGTTTTAAAATAATAAGGTCTCGCGAAAAAAAAAACGGGGTTGGTGGGCTGGATGATTGGGTATTAACACATGAGGGGGAAAAAGGAAGGTCATGGGGGGGGTTCGGAATTATTTGGCTCCCGGGCAGCACTCACCCGAAACTAGGATGCACTGGTCCCGGCCTTCTTCTTTCATCGACTGGTGTGTGGCCTTCGTGACTGCGTAGACCTGAAGAGGAACTGCAAAGGAGTGCACTTTCCGGCACTTCAATAGGTTTGCTTCCTCGTAGATCGGGAAATACTTGTACGGATTGACCGATATCTATATCGGACCCATGTACCGTGCCTGATCCTGGCCCCGAAGCACGAAGAACGTCTCCTCTTCGGCCCACTGGTCACCACTCTGGCGAACACTCCTCATTGAGGAAAAAAACGAAGAGAGCTTCCGCGACACCTGCGCGGTCCTTATATCCTTTTCGGCGCTGGGGGTCACATGATGAAAAAAGGGGGGGGGGGGTATGGCGTAAGGCACGCCATATCCCGATACATGGTCAAATGAATCCCTCCAAACCACTCATAGCCGATGCACTTAACTGCGCGGCGAAGTGCTACACTCCAGAGCCAAGGAGTGGGGTGGGGGGCGGTGACTGGGTAAATAGGGTGTGGTTGGGGCGTAAATCTGTGACGGACTCGAGCCGTCACATAGCCCCTCCCTAAACTGTGGAGGCGATCTTTGGTTAAGAGGGCTCCACAGTTTACCAAAATCAAATAAAATAAAGCCCGCCTTGAGAAAACGGGTGCACCAAAATGGAAATATGCGTGACCCGCGTAAACCCAAAATAAAACAAAACGAAACAAATTAAAAAAAAACACCAATACCGCGAAACCTATTCCAATATTGGTTCGTAGTAAAGTTTTAAATTGCCAAAATTAAATATCCCGAGCTCCTTGTTGCTGGCATCCTCCAAATAGCAAGCATTAGGGCCTGATAATTTTGAAATCACAAAGGGTCCGGTGTCCAAATGGAACAACTTGCGACACAAATTAAGGCGCGCATCGGACACGCGAGGCGTTCCCACAAGCACGCGGTCACCAACCCGAAACGTAATTATTTTTCCTTTCCGATTACCTTTGTGTTTACGGGGTTTCGCGGAGAATACTTGTCGATACTTCATCAGCGTAACACCCTCCTGTTCGTGCATTAAATCTTTTATTGGATTCCCCTCTAGGTAATATGCCGCCATAATTGGCACGCACATTAACTCTCTCACTCCCGAGGCGCGGGAATCGTGCGACTCGGAAGCGTAAAGTTTCCCTGGGCGCCCTGTACCCACTCGTCCCCTGGGATACCCGCCGGAGATTTGACCTCGCCGTGACAAGCCTGCCCTTCGTTCAACCAAGGCGGACGAGAAGCATCCACTGGTTGCTGCGAATAATTATAGGGTTTTCCCGATCGTCTTTGGGTAGCTTCCACTTCCCTCTCGCGTATGACTCCCCTCTCAATACTCGCGCATCCCACTCGTGGCGGACCTTGTTTTGGAACCGCACCCCTGTCTTGTGCCTTCGCCGGCCTGTCGACTTGCGGCGGAAATCTGCCCCATTTTCCCTCTATGGAGTTGACATTACCGCGAGAGAAAAAACCCCTACCGTCTTTCTCCCGTCCTCGGCTCTGTTCGTTTATCTGATCATATATCTTCAACAACTCGTACAACCTATCCAACGTCAACTCCCCAGCTGAGAAAAGATGGGTTTGCGTGGAAATAGGTAATTGTCGTACGATCATTCGCACTAGATGCCCCTTCCTTGGGCCTTCAATGGGCGGATCACAATTCTCCGCAGCTGCTACCTTTTTTAAAGCATAGTCAAGCATGCTACCGGCGCTTTCCTCGGAATAAGTTCCCGTGCATACTTTCTCCCTATACACATCTCTAGTCCCCGCGTCCCAAAACATACTCAGGAACTTTCCCTTCAAAGTTTCAAAATCAAGAGATTCAAAATATTTCCCGCAAGCTTCTGCCCAAATGTTGGCTTTGCCTTTTAACATTTGCCTGAAAGAAACCACTTTATAACTCTCCGGGATAGCATTTATTCTAAAATATCTCTCGACCTCCCTTAAAAATGCGAGGGGATTGAAAGTCCCGTTCCCGGAAAAGGTAGGCGGGCTGATTGGAGCGGGCGAAATATACCCGGCTTCCCACGAGTTCCTCCGATCCACTTGACCGGCAAGTCCCTCTAATCTACCCATTTCACCACCTAGTCTTTCCACCGCGACACGCGTCTCCTGCTTCTCCTGCGCTAGCGAACGCTGGATTTCCGAAATCCGACCTTCCACCCCCTCGAATTGCTCTCGTGTAGACACCTCGAGCGTGGTTATGCGCTCCTCACATGGTCCCACACGACCGTTTAAGGCTTCTAACCTAAGCATTAAAGCCGCCGTCCATTCTTTATCCCTTCTCTCCTTCTCCTCCTCCCTACGTCGTCTTTCCTCCTCTTTCTTATCCTTCTCCCTACGTCGTCTTTCCTCCTCTTTCTTCTCCATCTCCTCCTCTTTACGTCGTCTTTCCTCCTCTTTTTTCTCCCACTCCTTCATCCACGCCAACATTACATTCATCGGGTCTGACTGGGGAATATTTGACTCGCGCCGCCTAACCTCTGGCCGGGAGGGTTCTATATCCTCAATTCCCTCACTCGACGAGTCGTCAAGCGTGATGGCCCCCGTTGACTCCCGATACTCCATGTACGGGTCTGACTTCCCCTCTCCCTTAGGCATGGCTGTACGTGGTTACCCGAATGCCTTCGGAAAAAAAACAAAAGGTAATCTCCCAACTAGGCTTCAAGCAGTGACTCGCGCGCGCAATGCGACCGCCCCACATGTACCGCCGGCTTTTGCCAACAGACACCAAAAAACACAAAGTTCAACCATTAAGCACAGCACTAGACCCTCTACGTACAGAGCTAAATAGGCGAAAAAAAGCACTGTCTACCGGGCGACACAAAAAAATCACCTTCCCGGCAAATAGTAAAAACGAAAGCAATGAACGAATACGAATCAAAATTAAACTCGAACCAATAATGGAATAAGTTAACTCGTACCAACCCAAGATTACCCCTTCGCGATCCTGTCCGCAGCGCCAAAATGTGACGGTTCCCGACTCTTACCCGCAAGCTGTGGCCAATTAGAAGCCGGAACAAACGTCCACATATGAAATTTAGTTTTAAAATAATAAGGTTTCGCGAAAAAAAACGGGGTTGGTGGGCTGGATGATTGGGTATTAACACATGAGGGGGAAAAAGGGAAGGTCATGGGGGGGGTTCGGAATTATTTGGCTCCCGGGCAGCACTCACCCGAAACTAGGATGCACTGGTCCCGGCCTTCTTCTTTCATCGACTGGTGTGTGGCCTTCGTGACTGCGTAGACCTGAAGAGGAACTGCAAAGGAGTGCACTTTCCGGCACTTCAATAGGTTTGCTTCCTCGTAGATCGGGAAATACTTGTACGGATTGACCGATATCTATATCGGACCCATGTACCGTGCCTGATCCTGGCCCCGAAGCACGAAGAACGTCTCCTCTTCGGCCCACTGGTCACCACTCTGGCGAACACTCCTCATTGAGGAAAAAAAACGAAGAGAGCTTCCGCGACACCTGCGCGGTCCTTATATCCTTTTCGGCGCTGGGGGTCACATGATGAAAAAAGGGGGGGGGTATGGCGTAAGGCACGCCATATCCCGATACATGGTCAAATGAATCCCTCCAAACCACTCATAGCCGATGCACTTAACTGCGCGGCGAAGTGCTACACTCCAGAGCCAAGGAGTGGGGTGGGGGGCGGTGACTGGGTAAATAGGGTGTGGTTGGAGCGTAAATCTGTGACGGACTCGAGCCGTCACAGTATATATGGAATACTTTTCGTAGCATCACACGACTAGCCATACATAGCGCAATACCAAGTTAACTTAAAAAGATAAATACTGAACCTAGGTGGAATAATGCAGACGTCCGGAAATCTTTAAAGCAACATCGTCTCTGGCACGCATAAATAAAGAACGCACATCAGGATCTCCCGGAAGAGGAGTAAAAGAGGTAATGCAAAAATACAAGAAAGCGAAAACTGCAGCTAACAATAAGACGACCTTTCAAAAAGCATTAACGGATTTCAAAAGTAAAATAGTGGGTGAATGCTTAGAGAATAACCCGAAGGCATTTTGGTCATATGTGAGGGAGGTTCAAGGCAGCATTTCAACGGTAAGGTCACTAAAGGACAATGTAGGAGAAAGAGCGACCAACAAATTAAAAAAGAAAATATCCTCAACTCCTTCAATTCTAGAGTGGTGCGATGCGTGGTAGCTAGAATCAACATTTAAAAGTGTGTAGTAATGAATTTCTGGAGAAGGAGCATCTCTCCTAATTGTACATATTGCGTACAGCAGAACCAATTAGAGACAGTAGAAAATGCTAAATGCTCGGGGTTAAACTGACAGATGATTATTCGTGGGGTAAAGATATTCGGGAAATAACTGGTGAAGAAAACTGTAAATAGGGAATTGTTAAAAAGTACCTACGTGGCTAATTCGTTGATAGAGTTGGATAAATTAACTACGTGCCCCTTATTAGACCCCATTTGGAATACGCTGCCAATATTTGTATCCTTATGAGGTAGACTGAAAAACAGGGCATCGAAGATCGGAAAGATATGTAAAAGACCGCTGTGATGTTTTAGTAAGTGTTACAAGGCTTTTGCAACAAATGGGATACGAATCACTTTCAGACCGTCGCGACCTAAACGATTACATTACATATACGATTAGGTCTAAATTTTAACTTGTAGCTTAACTCTTAACCCCGCAATAGTTCAAAGTCTTGCATGCTTCCTGTATGACTATTGTATCACTGTTCATTCATGTGGTTGAAAAATACAATAATACAAACAGTTTCTGTAGCATTGTTAGTATACCTATGGTGTAGTGCATGTTGGTGAAATTTCAGCCCCTAACAAGTATTTTGAGGTTTTTTCTAGTGCACTAACAGGTGAAGTTTCATCAACTTTAATAGGGTATACTGCATTACATGCTGGTGATCACTCACCCCTGGCTACCCACCCTTAACCCATTCAGCGCGGCAGGACTGGAATTCCAGTAATGAGGCACCCTTGCCAATGGCGGCATAACTGGAATTCCAGTCCAGCGCTCCTTTCCATATATAACGGTACCACTGCGTCTCAGTCACTCGGGGAAGCTTCCGTTGCCTTGCAGTCATCAGTAAGTGTCTTCTCTTCGGTTGGGAAAGGTCAGTTTTCTTCGCCCGGGTGTTTTTGCGGCTTCCGAACCTTTTTTCTCGAGGTGAGTAAATCGTGCCGTTTTTCACTCTTTTCGGTATATGTTTATTTTTTGGCAGTATTTTTTACACCTGTGTTTATAAATTTGTAACCACTGAATTTATCATCAACTCGTACACATTGTTGTTGCATGGACAGATAGTTTTTGAACCAACTCAATATTACTCCTCGTATACCTGCATGTTCCAGTTTTTGTAATAATATTTTATGATCCAGTGTGTCAAAGGCCTTCTTGATGTCAATAAATAAGCCTTCAACACGATTATTTGAGTAAATCTCTGCAAAAACATACGACATGCAGTTCCAAAGTGCATCCTCTGCTCCTTTATCAGAGCGAAAGCCGAACTGGTTTTTACTAAAAATATTATGCTTATCAAGAAACTTTAAAAGGCGGACTTTCACCAGTTTTTCCATAAATTTAAAAAAATAGGTAATAGAGAAATCGGCCTGTAGTTTTCTTTATTCAAATGATTGCCTTTTTTTAAAACTGGTATTACAACAGCCTTTTTTAACACAGAAGGGAACTCGCCTTTGGTGAAACTAACATTAATCAAATACGTAAGCACAGGAGCATGTTAATTACAGATTTTAATAAGCGGATAGTAATTCCATCAATTCCTGGCGATTTATGATGTGGAAGAGAATTGATCAATATTATTAATTCTTTTGGGACTAAAGATTAAAAGTAAAAGAATTCTGGTTCATGTGAGATAACAAAAGATTCAAGAAAGAACCAGGAATACGACTATCATGATAGATTAGTGCTGAATTGAAAACGTGAATAAAATAATTATTAAATTGATTGGTCAAATTGGCAGGATCATTTCTTATTTTATCATTTATATTCAATTGCAAAGCTAAGCTATTTCCTTTCTCCCCGACCAGCTCTTTAAACACTTTCCATTGCTCAGTAGGGTTCCCTTGGAATTTGTAGAACTCTTTAAGATAGTAATTACTTGCGGCTTATTTAACTTTTTCTCTTAATGGATTTCTACATTTTATAAATGCATTTCTAAGTGATAAATTAAAAGGGTAGCATTTGGATTTTTTTAGTAAATAATTCTTCCTCTTAATAAATGGTAACAACCCATCTGTCATCCAAGGTTTAAGATGCACCAACTTTTTTGTACGATGATTGTGAATCTAGCTTTTTCCAGGCAAATATTGAGCAGATCTATCATTACCTATATTAAATGCATTTGAGGTGTCTGTTTCTTCAAACACAGGTGTCTTTTTCTTCATGCACAGGTGTCTGTTTCTTCATACATACACAATATATGTTTCCCACATAATCATTGAACGCATTTAGATTAACCTTTGACACAAAAGAGTATTTTTGTTCCTTTTTGAAGCAATATGCATTTTGTTCATTCAGTCCTATACTAAGGGTTGTCATTGAATGGTCAGATATACCTAGGTGTAGTACGTCCGCAGAAAGATCAAATTTAAATGAATTAAAAAGACGTTCAAATATATGATCGATACATGTAGCAGAAAAATTTATTATTCGCGTAGGTTGTCTGATAAAGCAGGATAGTCCGTAAGAGCTCAATAAATTACTGTAGTGATCAGATTCATTTTCAAACTCTAAAATATTAATATTCATACCACCAACTACTATTAAGTTATTTTTTAAACGACTCAAATAGACTCTAAGTCAAAAAAAATTTACAGGTAAAATATTTATATGTCTATAGACGCCAAGCAAGTGAAGCTCAAGAAAATTAGTTTTCAAATTTAACAATACACATCAGTAGAAGGTATATTAACAGTCTCAGAGCAAGAACATACATCTTCTTTTTCATAAACAATTACCCCTTTACCTCGAGTATGACCACACTTTGCATAACATTTATAATCAGAAATACTATAAAATTTGACTCCATTACTATGAATCCATTCTGTTACAAAGATAATAGTAGGCTAAAAAGATAAGGAGTTCAAATTTTCCAAAAATAAATCAAAATTACTTCGTAAGCTGTGAAAATTTTGTTGGACTATGGTTATTTCATTTACAAATTTTAGCAAAGTACCGTGGGTAGTGTTTTTTACAGCCATTGAGAAATAAATAAATGCAATCAAAAATCTATAATCAAGAACGTAAATAAAATCACAGCTTACTTATATCATCCACACATGTCAATACAATAACTTGCTCCTTTTCAGCCTTTCGCATTAGGATTTTTCCGTTTCGTATCCATACGTAAACATACTTTTTGGTTTTTTTCGCCTCTCTCGCAGCCTTCGTCTGCCTGGGATGAGGGCTTTATTGATGTAAACAGAGCGTCAGACGACGGGACATCCAGCACCAAGCCATTCACCGATAAGTCCCTTTTCACGCTAAGTTTATCCAACAAACTTTCCTTTGTTCGTTGACTAATAAATCTTACTTGTATTCCTCCGTCAGCTCCATTTAACCTGGGCCTAGACCGATAGCAGTAGTCAATGTTTTTCTCATCAATACTAACGCCTAATGGGACACCAATTTTACCAACTATATCCGTTAAGCATTCATTTTTACGATGAGGAATCCCGTGGATTTTAAGAGAATTAGCAAGAAGGCGCTACTCCAAGTCATCGGAGTGACTCGAGACTTCTTTCAATTGATTTTTAGTAACGCGTTTTCACTTTTTAAATCACTTATTTATCCTGTGCTTCTATAATTTTTACACTTTCATCCAATCTTTCATACAGTTTGTTGATTGGATCACCTAAATTTCTTTCTGTTGTTTTCTGATCATCTTTTAATTCACTGAACAGACGATAAATATCATTGATAGATTTATCTTCCGATAAAGGTTTATTTATGGTCACTTCACTATTTAAACTTTGCCTTCGCAAGGTTTTCCACTTAGAACACCTCCATCTCTGCTTACTAGCCACAATTCCAGCGATATATTTATGGCTCAAGGAATTTTTCAGACAGCTTCCGTGAAAATTTTCACGACACTCGTTACATCTGATGAGTGCCGTGTTCCGGGTCACTTTGCGGCACACGAAGCAGAGACTCATTGTGTAATAACTATTCCAGTAACTTGATGAACACTTAGAAATACTCAGCAATAACTTTTTCGACTTAAACACACTTTTTATCCACTTACAGAATACGAACACTTGACCATTTGGCCCATTCGGCTTTCATTAAGTACATTCGCAGCAGTTTGTATCCTTGTAGCCAGAAAGCAACTGCACAGCTCGAGCGCTACCGACCGACTCATGTGATTCCCAATCACCAGAAAGCATCCTAATTTTCGGAACTGTCCCCATTCTTTTCATCGATCCTTTTCACATTGTCCACTTCTTTTACTACTATACCTACTTGCCATTACGGAACACTCGATATCAATTGATTATTTTTTACTTCTTTTCCAATGAATTTCTGACAATTAGAAGCTCAATGCTTATTGCCCTTATTCATCTTTATTCTTAGTAACAAGACTTTCTCAGTTCACTAGCTAACTGACAAATAACTATTAACTCATAGTCATAACTATGTATTTATTGATGTCCTTACATGTCTGGTCTAATAAACTGAAAACTGCCATTTATAATCATTTTCACCTTTCTTAATTAATTGAAGAGCTAGTAACAATTTAATTGTGTTTAATTAATACGTTTAGGCCTGATTTTAACTTGGTCTGGAAGAATGTGCAGCATACTGCGTTTCAGGAAAGTCGTTGGCTTTTGAGATCGCCCTTCCAGAGCCCAAATGGGGGACGGAGCTCATAAATCTTCCATGCGAATTGATTAACATTCTCATTAACCTCTTTCGCGTCACCTTCCTCATGCATAAGTGATCTCTGATATGATTTTATTTTCATTCCGTAGCCTAAATTGGTTTTGGTCTAATTATTCTGAAGTTAATTGATATCGATTTTTTCCGTCATTCATTCCTTAGAGTAATCTACCGGTTAGAGGTAGATTATGATGAAAGTCAGAGAATATCCATCAGACTATTACACGTGCCATGCCCTATCTACCTCTAGTATTTCTTTCTTCATCTCAGCATAAGACATACTTTTCTTCATCCCGTCCATAAAACCTATTCTCTTTCTCCCACTTCTACTCTTGTCCAACATCCTTCCCCCGATCACGGCCTTCAGCAAACCATCGCCCCTCATTACCGCTTCCAGCCACCTACCCTGCCTTCTCCTAATCTCATCCACAAGTTTCCTCTCCTCGCCCACCATGTCATGCACATCCTCATCTGTCTTCCTTTCCGTCCAACCGCGCCTTCTCCATCCTCCTCCAAACCCATATCTCGAACGCCTTCAGTCTATTTTCGTCTTGCTTTCTCAAGGTCCACGTTTATGCCCCATACAACGCCACACTCCATATCAAGCTCTTCACCAGCCTCTTTTTTATACCCTTACTAAAGGTTCCCGTCATCAGCTCCCTTCTAGGCCCCGGAAATATAACGACGGTTTTCCCTATCGAAAAGATTCTAAAAATGATATCCACGCGTATAATTAATTGAATGACAAATAATTACCATAATATGTTACCATATGTACCACTAAATGTTACAATTAATGCCTTTGTCCCTTGGGATAGCGATGACAAATACTAGAAAAATCATTGACCAAAATGCAGCAGTATCTATCAACACTTTGCTGCAGAACTAAATGCAGAGTCTACACATGAGGCACATTTCAAGTTTAATGCATGGATATTCATCAATCTTGATCTTGGTTCAAAGTATTAAATCCAAGTGAAACACGCTAAAATTTGAGAACCGTTTATCTGAGTATTTTTTACCATACATTGCCTCACGGGTTATTTAAAGATCATTTTATGAAAAATTAAAAATATGTGCTTATGTTTTTTTAGCATGCCTTATAATGAATGCATAAAAAAGTTTCATTTAATACAATCGTAGTGGAAGTAGTATTTTCGTTCAACGTGCTTCGACGGCTAATATTATTTCGCTCATACTTTCAGCCAACTGCAGACGGGGACACCAGCATTTGTGTGGATAGGAAGATCGCCCCTCAGTGACTGATCGGGAACCGGTGTTTCCATCGTGGCATGTCATTGCCCAGGGATTCGGATGTTCGATTCATAAAAATGACGACATTTTGGCATGAAGTCTAAAAAAATATTGCAACAGCAATAAAAGAAATGAGACTTTGTCAAAACAGTAACATCGAACAGTAACACCAAACAAGTGCCGAAGTTTGACGGGAGGAATTTCTCCGAAATATGTTCTCGGGAGACAGAATTTTCTCAAGTAAATGCTGCTTACAATTACACATTTTTCGCATTCTTTCTATGAGTTTTATATGTTTACGAAGCCGAGTTGAGTCATACCGTATTCTCTCTCTCTCTCTTCTCTCTGGTACCAACTCAATCTTTCAGGGCTCAGGTCCATTTAGGTCTGGTTTTATAATCTCTGGTTAAACATGATTTCGCGCTTTAACAGATTGAAATACTTTCTCTAATCGATAACGCTTACATCAACCAACCGACAGTCTAACGTACTTTACGAACCCAGAACTCCCCATTAAAAATCACTTTCACTTAAAGGCTACTTCATCGAATGATCAGTGGTAGTCCATGTTTTATTTAACCCTTTCCCCTCGTATGACGTGGAAGCCCCGTAATCGTTGTCTTCCCGATCAACTAAAATGTCGGGTGAGACCCGACACCCAAATCATTGTTATTGTTTATCGAACTTTATTTTAATATCATTTTACGTTATTTTTAAATATTAATATCAAATAATAGTAACACATGCTTGGTGAGGAATCACTCCCTGCGACACACCCTTGAGGTTGGTTTCCGGGTATCACATAGAAGTGCATGCAAGAGAAATTCAGCAAAAAATGTTTGGAAAAAAAGTTTGATTTTCAAACCAAAGGGGAAAAATTATGAGAATATTTGAGGTTTTTATTCCTGATAAAGTAAAATAATTTGTAATTTTCTACAATATTTTAACAGTACGCCGCGTTTCACTGATTTACGGCATAGTCAGGTACAGAATGGTGTATGTTATGTTATAAAATTCTATACCATCTCGATGCCGTAAATTGGCATAACGCGTCGTATTAATAAAATAGTGAAGAAATGAGCAAAGTTATTTAATTTATCCTCGATACAATCATTAAAAAGTTCTACGAAGTGAACCCTGCCACTGTCAAGCTTATATTTTAGGATGTTGAAGAATTAACCGCGAAGCAGTCACGATCGCGGCCAAATGACGGAGGCTATTTTATCCCCTCGCAACTTGTTGACGTCCCCCGAGTGTAACTCTCAGTCGATTCGTGACGACCTGAGACACGACAACAGAGAGAAGGAGGCTGAAAGGGCTTCCTGTTGCTGTCTCTGTGTGTGAGTGAGGGATAGAAGGATGAGGACAAGACGAAGCGGACAGGGAGGAGAAGAGATGTGGGAGAGCTTGAGGGAAGAGGAAGTTTCTGCCCAGGCTCCCCCATTCAGGCATGGGAGCAGAGCAAATAAAAATTGGATTCGACCCGAATGGGAGGAGAAGCACAAGAGGACAAACACATCAGGAGAATCGAGGGTCGGAGATAAAGAGAGAGGAGTGTATCAGGGGGGTGTGCTACTCAATCTGAATTCCCGGGAAATCATCAGAAAAAGAACGAATGAAGTACAATCAGATTTTAAATTCCAATTTTCCACCGTGGATTGAGGATGAAAATAAATTCCTTTAAATAATAAATATGAGGGAAACTGCTTGCTTGGGTGAAAGATATAAAATGTTACTTTTTCACGATTGGTTAGGGACAACAGCTAAGATACATGCCGCCAATAATTTCAATAGCAATGATGAATGGCGTTGTTTTTATGCTCTAATTTATTTGTTACATAACTTTGAATGTCTGTATCAGGTGCTCATTAATTTTATGCTTCGTATGTGCGTAATTTTGCAATAAGTCTTCGTATGTTAGCATGACTGTAATTATTAGCATTGAAATTTTTTAATGGTTTTGTTTGCGAT
This sequence comes from Pyrrhosoma nymphula, assembly GCA_963573305.1. Lineage (NCBI taxonomy): Eukaryota > Metazoa > Arthropoda > Insecta > Odonata > Coenagrionidae > Pyrrhosoma > Pyrrhosoma nymphula. The sequence goes on along the minus strand of OY754329.1, from coordinate 140,317,578 downwards.
CGAACTATTGGTCCTTGGGATGCATGCGTACAGTGGCAAGAATAACATGATATTCAGACACCGTATTGCATGTGACATTTAAGCACATACGTTACTTACGAGTATATGTAGTAAAATAGTGAACAACATTATAATAGTGCATGTGCATGGCATAAGTTAGTGCATGACTGGTGAGGTATTGCCCCCTACATCACACCTTTGAAGTTATTTGTTACGTATCACGTAGATGTAGGTAATTGCATAAGTAGGTACTGAGTATGTATTGAAAGTAACCACAAAAGATGCCAATTACATACTGCATCCATTCTACCATCTTGACGAGCTGACTGCAATTTTAATTCAATATCAGGAGCACAATTTGTCAATAACTATTGAATTGAAACGCTACTAATCATTAAAAGAAGAACACGAGGCTTAGGTAACGGTCTGCCACGATAGAAACACCAGTTTTCGATCAATGGCCAAATTGAAGCATCATTGGGCTCGGCTCGAATTTCGAGAGGTGATCCTTGTTCGAGTGCTGTGGCCCCTGTCTATAAGTGGCAGGAAGTATGTACGAAATGACCATAGCCGTCAAAGCACGTCAAATGAAAATATTACTTTAAAAAAGGCGTGAGGCACCTTCGTTTGTGTTCCTAATTTCTTTCTCGATGTAATGCACATTTTTGTCAGCTTTTTTACGATGGTGACTTGACTTCTTACTTTGGAAAATCATATTTTTACTTTTTTCGGCAATTTCTACTCTTATAAGATGTAATTTTAATACTTATGAAAGGCTCATTCGGAAGGTAGAGTTCCGTTTACCGACCCAATACTTTTCTCTATAATAACTGAAAGTTTAAAAAAAAAACCTCTCATTCAACGACCCACCCGGCTTATAATGAATAAAAGTTAAGAGTAAAGATAAAAGGAATGTCGCAATGATGATTGGCGCTCTACTTTCAGGATGTACGATTTTTAAGTATAGCTATGGCATTTCATTCAACAAATAGCAGCTAACACGGCAGTCACTTGCCTACGACACAAGAACGCGCCTTGAGGAAACCGCAGAAATCATTTGAAAAATCGGGAACCCCTATAAGGGGATGATAGTTTCAGGTTATCTATAGGTTCTGCGATATCAGTGTCGAAAGCCGAAGAACACGGATTGCATAGTGGAAAAAAGCATGAAGGACTGCCACGGAGAGGGGGAAAGGTATGAACTCACATGGGGTTGAAGAGGATTGTGTGTTAGGATCATCCCCTGGAGAGAGTCTGCCATTCTGCGAGGGCAGGGGCCTCTCTCTCCTGGGCACACCAAACACTATGGCGCGGACACGGGAGCATATCGTCCTCCAGAGTGGGGCCGTGGAAGGCTGCCGCTGCTCGAGGAAGTAAACAAACAAACAAGTGAGCTCAAACTACTAAGGTACCTGTGGTCCCGCGTGGGAAGGACGTAGGAGATTGGACGGCGCGGTGGAAGAGCGGAAGGAAACCACGAGAGGGTCGGTCGCCCCTCAGAAATCAAAAGCTTCCTTCTCCCCCGCGACCTGTACCGCACGCAGCAGGATGACCCCGGAGGGAAGGACGGCACAACTCGAACGACTGAGTGCGTGGTTTGACTACGGCTTGGCCACGAACATGTTTTCCCATTATGCTTTTGGGAGGTATTTCCTCCTGAAATGAAAAAATCCGCGAGGATTGCTTTTTTTACTTAAAAGTGTGCAGTATAGTCAGGCAGTAGGCAATTTCGATACTTAGGGCTTGCAAAGTTTACGTTGACTTAAACATTCAATCTGATTTCGAGTTCGTAATTTTAAAGCCATTTACTCCTACTACCTTTTCTTCTTCCACTGTGCCATTCCATTCGAGAACCGGCTACGAAAAAAGTCTTAGTGTCTGACTCATTCTATTGAATTCCATGCCTACCACTTCATCCTAAATTTTATCTCAAAATTTATTTTGTACTTATTTAGCGAACGGAATGATAATTTAACGGAGAAATTTATAACCCCTGCCCCCGGCATCCATAAACCTTATTCCAGTTAATAAATAAATTATAATGAATGACATAATAAACCTTCCAGCTTGCTAACTACTGGCATATTAGAGTGATATTCTGCAAGCCGCAAGCTGCCACTCCATTGTCCAAGTCCGTTCATATTACACCACTTAGCTCATATCAAGGTCAGTTAGTATCAATAAATGCCGCAAAAATGAGACTTGCATCATGTTGCACAGAAATGGATATCCGTGCGACTCAAGTAAGGCTAAAATTATCTTGTAAAAAAATCCTTACACCTTGCTCCTTGTCCTCTAATCCTTGTCCTTCGTAGAATGTAAAAATTCAGTTTCCTGGCCCTCTGATGATGTAAAAATTTCAAAATAAACATTAAATAATCAGACAAAGATTAATTTAAGTTTTTATCCAACTCCAATGCATATATCTCAGTGTTAATCTCCCCACTAAAATGAAATGCTATAGAGTCTATTTGCACCTCCTTTGTTATTTTACCAACCGGAACAAAATTCAAGACCCACTGACGTGTAAATAAGTAGAATAATGTTTAGAAAATACTGAACTTAATTTTCTGCATCAGATAAAAACTTATGTACCTAAATCCATTAGCTGAGAGACAAAATATTTCAACTGGCGATCTCAAGGTTTGGCAGGACTTACCTCCACCGCCTACGAGGAAGAAGAACCATTTATTTTCAGGAAGGGTTGCATAAAATAAACCCGATCGGCTTTTATTTCGTCCAACCCTTGTTCCGTCTCCGAGAATCCATTCACGCTTCCATCTCCTAGCCGCCGTCGGCCATTTATTTTCGAAACACGAGCGAAGCCAATCCGAAGGCGAAAGACAGAATGTGATGGTGAGAGATAGGGAGAGGAAGAATGGGGTGTGTGGGTCTTCCAGGTGTTCCTTCCTCCTCGGAAAGTCTTCCTCACTTCAGATCGTTTCTTCTCCTCTTTCCGCCCACGCTGATCGCTGTCATCCTATCTCAACCTTCCTACCCTCTAGCCTTCTCTACGGGATCCCTTAGTGTCCTTCCCTATAGGTACCCTCCTTAGTTTATCTAAGGCCGTGTTTCAATTCAAATTATGTTCTAACCATATTTAAGTGTACTCTAATTCAGGAAGAGACATAACAGCCTCTTCCTATGGACTAACTTCACACCCACGGTAGGCCTGGTGTGGGCTATTAATAGTATGTGGACAGGCTTACTACCCGGCCGTATCAGTTGTACTAATTGATCATGGCATCTGATATGGGAATTGTTATGAATATCGTAAATGATCGTGTGAGTAAATTTGAATGCAAATGTTAATATTTCCCTCATTTTTAAGTTTTAAACTGCTACGATGATCCCACCTTGCCTAATAAACGTCACTTGGGCTGATAAATTTTCTATTATTCACGTTCTTACAAGAATTACTTCGCAACGGTTTCCGTCAATAAAATTTCTATTCCTCCCGTTTTCACCAGACATTCCTTGGCGACGGCTGCCGTCAATTATTATGTATTTGGCATATTATTCGACCGCATTTTCATACAAGCACTCTAGCTGTCCGTTCAATTTCACAAGTATGGCCTAGTCTCATACTGGTCGTAGTAGGTAGTATACCTGAATCGGAACAATTCCCTCCCTTCTCTAGGTTTCCCTTACCACACGTTTTAGGTCCCTTCCCTCCTTCTTTTGGGTCGTCTTACTCCTTGGTTAAGGTCCTGTCCTGCCTGTCCTTATATCCCCTTCCTCCTTCGTCTAAGACTCCTTCATCCTTCCTTAGTCCTGTGCGTGGTTCACACAACCATCGCACGTACCCACGTAACCAATCAACATGCACTCACATTAGTCACTTCCTCCTTTACACCCCTTGCCTCCTTTGGGTCTCTCTCTCCTTCCACCAGGTTCTATCCCCTTCGATTTACGTTCCTTCCCCTTGCTCCTTCAGACGCCCCCTTTTTTACTCCATATCCCCTCCTTCCTCAAGGCCCTCTCTTTCCTTGTTTTAGCTCCCCTTCCTATCTCATTTTGGTCGCCCCTCCCCACCTTTCTTAAGCTTCCCTCCCTCCATCCTTTATTTCTCCTCTCTCTCTCTCCCTCTCCTTCCCCTCCCAGCTGTGATCCACTCCATCTCTTCTTTTTTTCGACCCTTTTCGTCCACCCGAGTCTCCTTCCATTTCCTCCATCCCTTCCCTCACTTTTATCATCCCTCTCTTCCATCCCATTTATTGCCGTTTACTCTCTCTCCTCCCTTCTTTCTTCTCTCAGCTACGTCTCTCCCCATGTACTCCGCCCAAGCCAACTCTGGCGTTCATCGTCCGCACTCCATTAAGCACGAAATGCTCCACTTAATTCTCACACGGCAATTCCTTTTTCCTGTGTCTTTCTCGGAGGCGTCCACGTGTATGTTTATGGATGGAAATCCAATTCCGCCTTGTGCACGTCAACCCAAAAGACTATTTTTTTTCCTTTTTTTCTTTTCCTTAATCCTTACACAATACGCCCGGTCCGCTACCCTCTTTCCGGGCTCGTTTGCCCTTTGGATATCATTTTGCTTGGCACAATCCGGGTGAGAGATTTTTTTCATCTTTCACTGCCAATGTATTTCAGCTGTCTCCATATTTGTCGATTCATTCCATTGAATTTGAATACCACTTCATTGGTTCTTATTAGGTAATTGACATTATTGAAGCTTATATTTTCGTATTGCAGGGAGTATTAAGGTTTTGAAGCTCTTTTCTTCAATAATAATCAGCGCCAAGAAACTCACTACAAATGATCCTTACGTTGCCCTTCCGAACAATACAAGGCATTCTAATGCTGTGAATTTGAGCATTAGGTTTTGGTTTTCAAAAGACATGAGCCAATTGATTTTCTCCACGGCTGGTCATAGTAGTCTTCTGATGTAAAATAGTCCTTTAAATTATTCATCATGTTTAATACTATTACCGTACGATTTAAATGTCTCCCAATCGATTATAAAGTTATTCCCTTTGTTTTCGGAGTGATGTTGAATTTTGCAGTATATTTAAGATGTGCTCCTCTGCACGCGTCAAAGGATATTACTACAACATTGCACCACCTAAGCCAAGTTTATTCAAACACTCTGCTCAGAAAGCTTTAGGTAAATTGTGAGGCAAGTTAGCAAAGTTAAAGGTATGGTAGGGCAAATCGAATAAAATCTGGAGAAGTGCCACCCGATACTCGTACATCTTTTCACGAAGTAGAACACGAAAAGTATAAACATATTTAAAAAGCTGAGACAAATCCAATTTTAAAAGTTTGAATTATTGAATAGGGAGTTTCTGGGACTCATATATTTACTTGTACCTTGGAGATGAGTAGGTATAATAGTCGTAATTTCATTTCTGGTAGTGAGGATGTAATTCTGAAGCTAGACTGTACACCGTCTCGTAAGACAACCATAACAACATGGGAGCGGGGTTTTCGAGCAGATTAATGCAACTTTTCGTTTATCCCTCAATCTCTCGGTAACAAAAAAGTGATAGATGCACAAAAAAGACGTATGTGAGTCGTCTTGATGATCAAACTGCAAAGGTGAATGTAAATATGCTCGTATATCGACCTTACCATCCATTAAACGGTTTCATTAACTTTGTACTACGCATCACGCTCCGCTTATTTGAAGCTGATGCAGATAACAGCTACCTACGTGGAGACATAAGACTTGTAACCACCTTCTCCCTCACTGATAAGCAGATACCTCACGCCCTCCGTGACAAAAAATTAACACAGACACAAGTACAGTCACAAATAAGTGTGGCTGCTGTGGGACTAAACGAGAAACTCAACGAAGAAAATCAGACAACGTAGGAGTATTAATATCTACATCTACGAAGAACCGTGCAAGCCACCACTGTGGTGTATGGCACGGGGTGATTCCACACCAGGCATGCATCACTCGTCCCACTTCAAATCAGGACCTCGCAATTTCCCCGGGCCGCTAGTCGCAGACCAAAACGCAGCCAGGAGAATAGGGCGCGTTCAAACCAGAAACTGGGAGAGTGCTACGTAAACGTACATCCAAACATGAAGTACGTTGGTAAAGAAACAACAAACTAATGGTAATTATTACTAATACTATTAATTTATGAATGCTACGAGATACTAATTCAAGCAGAAAACAAAACAATGCTGGGCATTTCAAGCGGGTTGAAGTGTTAGCAATGATGTTATGCTATTAAACACAAATGAAAAGTCTACTCTACCTAGCGATGGTGGGAGTTTTATACAATTGATCGATCACAACTATTATAATCCCTTATTGTACGCGGAAAAAATGGCATTCCAAATCTATCGGCTCTGCGGTGTATTTCCAGTATCCTATTTGTGTGATCGATTCTAACGTAAGACATTGGCTCTTGAAAAAAAATTTGAATGTCCGGCAAAAAATTGCCTGCTTCGAACTTGTGCCAACAATTTACCCCATGTTTCTCCCTTCGATCAGTTATATGGCCTTACTTTCACTACACGACTTCATAAACCTATATACGCTTGGTCTTGCGCTTTGCACACCTTCTTGACCCAACTTTCTCTTTCATGGCTTTCACTACTTTTAAAATCCCTGCCAACTTCCTTTAATTGGGACATTTTCATTCGTAAAAGCTGTGTTGAGGGCCCAGCGGTCGACATGGGCATTCTGATTTGCCGACCTTACTTTATTCTAGACGCCTCCTACGTTCTTGAGATACCATTTCACGTGCCTCTCATTTGCACGCGTTTCCTTGTAAAAGCCACGTACGGACCTGCCGTCCGTTCCTCACAATACAATTTATGGATTCTCCTCTCTGTGCACCTACGTCAGTGCAATTCACCACATGAGACGTCAGAGGAATTATTGAAAACGGTAATATTCAAATTTTTGTGCGTGGAATAAATATTGAATACAACACAATGGCGTCTCGCAGGATAAAGCGATGATTTCAAAACAGTTAAGTTCAAATATTGACCTAACCTTTCAACAATGACCTCTATTTCCTTTAAATGCCGAGTTTAGTGCCTCTAATCTGCGCGACGTAACTTTTAACAACTAAGAAAAGGCCAAGACTTTTCACCCGAAATATCATCTGAGGGACAGTATTGAAAAGGTAAGCTCTAAATTCCATTACTCCCTGACATCATTCTTGATTAAAAACGCGTGAGAGAAACAAAAAAAGACGCAAAAAACCACTCGAATTGCTCAGTGCACGGTGTGGATGTAGACTTGCTCATATCTCGACGCGACGACACTGTCCCTTAGATGGCTTCCATGCCCCTAGCACGTCCTGTAACGCTCCTTACATTTACTCGTTGCGGCTTGTAATAGAGACCCAGGATATAGGCTCACACATTCCCATATCTAGATCTTTCTCTTAAACAGCTCATATATCTTAAAGACGCGCTTCACATGCACACGTTGTGGCTAGTAATAGACCCGTGTAGACAATTGAATCTTACAAACCCACATTTTGACCTCACATTCCCATACACAGCATTTATGCTCGATCCCATGTTTTCAGGTTCAACTACCTGCGTCAGTGTAAAGATGACAAACTCCTTTATCTAACGGGTGCACCTCCGCGTTGATTGTTGTGGCGAAGACAACAATTTCGCTGGCACTACTACCAGCACCTTCAGGTCGAAGATGCCAGCTCACTTTTTTGGCCCTCATTATATAAGCCCTCTTTTCCATCAATTCTAGGTGCTGATATCCCATTGGTTCGTTTCAGGGTTCTTCTCTATGCATAGTCCAGGTGGTATCCTTCGTCTCTATGGATACTGTTCGTCCGAGTTATCTCTTTAGATTCTCTAATTAGCCTTGGGTAATATCTGCCCTCTCTAGCTATTACCTTGGCTTCTTCCAACTTCACTTCATGTCCCGGGGTCGAAGCGTGCTCCGATATGGCAGAGAGCTGAAATTGTCTATTTTTATGCCGCTCTTCCGTGTTATTTCAATTGTACCTTCAATGATCAGCAGGTCTCACCGATTTATGATTTTCTACAGGAACAGGCACCTGGTAAACTCCTTCGTATGGTGGTGGATTCTGTATTTTGCCATGGGTAATATGTCACCGATTTTGGTGGCACAGTTGAACCTGATGGTGATTCCTTGTTTTTTTAATGTTCTGGCGATCCTTTCAGTGGTTTCCGCGATGTATGGAATGGCGACCCAGGCTTTTGTGCCTCCATTTTCGCCAGTGTCCCTGGTTTTTGGTTTGGCTCTTCCAGCCAAACCAAACAGATGACTTTTTGTCACACGTATCAAGGACTTATCTCTCAAAATGCTCAATGTAGAAGTTCGCTATTACAAGTGATAACGGTGAGCCCATGGCCGCGCCTTCCTTTTGTCCATAGTAATTCCCCTTCCAGAGAAAAAATGAGTTTCGAAGGCAGTACTCTAATAATGCTGGGAAATATTCAGGTATTTCAACTGAAATGAGTTCGCTGATGATTTCCACTGTATCTTGGATCAGGAACTTAGTGAACAGGGAGATAACATCCAAACTCACTAATTGTAAGATGTCATCTTTGTTGCCGGTGGTGCTCTTTAAGAAGATATCAATGAAATGGGCGGAGTTCTTAACAATGGACTGCGTCTTTCCCACACATTGTTGGAGTGATTGAGAAAGGCAATTGGATAAACGGTAGGTAAAAGCACCGATCTGACTCACTATTGGTCGAAGTGGAACCGGAATCTTCGGCCGACCGTATAATCTCGGTGGTTTGGTGGCGGAAGGGAGAAGACCCCTTGATTGAATTGAGAGAAGAATTGATGATCTCTTGATGAAATCCATTCTATTTTGCCGTTCTAGAGAAGGCGATTCATCGGATGGACTGGACAAAATTAATGGAAGTGTTGAAGAAATTAAGGGTCGATTGGAGGGACAGGCGTCTGATTCGGAATTTGTATATGAGCCAGACGGTGCAGGTTGGGGTAGCCAATGGAGAATCGGGATGAGCCACGATAGAACGGGGAGTGCGGCTGGGGTGCCCACTATCGCCGTTGCTTTTTTTAACGTGTATTCATAAGAAATGGTAAGGGAGGCATGGGGGGAGGAAGAGGTAAGAATAAAAATAGGAGGGGAGCTGATAAAATCGGTGAGATTTGCAGATGATGAAGCATTGGTTAGTCAGTCTGCCAAGGGGTTACAGTCGATGGTGAATTCGTTAGAGGTACAGTGCGAAAAGTATGGAATGAAGATCAACCACAAGAAAACGAAAGTGATGAGATTTTGTAGAAGTAATAAGGCAAGGCTGAATATAAGGGTGGGAGGGCAGAAGATAGAGCAGGCCGAACAGTTTACGAACCTGGGTAGTATTTGGAGGAGAATGGCTTTAGTGATAAGGACATCAGATGCAGAATTGCGCTCGCTAAAGTAGCATTTTCGAAAAGAAGGGAATTGATGAGGGGGGGGGGAGTCTGAGAAGAGACGTGAAGAATAGGCTGGTGAAAACTTTAATATGGAGCGTGGCGGTATATGGGTCGGAACCTTGGTCATTGCGAAGGGAGGATGTGCGTAGACTTGAGGCGTTTGAGATGTGGGTTAGGAGAAGGATGCAGATGGTGAGCTGGATGGCGAGGAAGACGAACGACGAGGTGTTGGATATGGTTGGAGAGGAGAGGAAGTTTGTGGCAGAGATTCGGAGATGGCATAAGAGATGGATGGAAGTGATTTTGAGAGGAGAGGGCATGTTGAAGAGAGTTACAGAGGGGAGAACACTGGGGAAGTGTGGAAGAGGAAGGAAGAGAATAGGAATTCTCGACGAAATAAGAGGAGGTAGAAGATATGAAGAATTGAAGAGGGATCTAATGGCTGGCCATCCTTAGGAGGGAAAGCGAGACAATGTCTTTGAGTTTGGGATGCAGAATGGGGACTGTCCAAGAACCTACCAATCAGCTGGTAGATTACTTGAATGAATGAATTTTGGTAGTAGAGTCAGTTTTTTAACTCTTGGAATGCCGAGTCTTCCAGGAGTTGGTAGATTTCTTTTTGTGGTCCTCTCAAGTCATCAGGACCGTAGCGCTTCCTTTGTCTGCGTGCAATATGAGAATGTTCTCATTGCCCCGGAGTTTTGTCAAAGCCATTCATCACTCCGATGATAAATGAGTCCTCCCGGCTCGCTGCCACCGGTGTTATGCATCCTTTTCTGTTGTATAGATTGAGCCCGTAAAGAACAGAGGTCCTCTCGATTCAAACACTCTATTTTGCGAGATCAGATAATACAGAGTGGATTTGCGCCGTGTCTGCCTTTATATAGTCCTCGCTTCTCCTCCCACTGCTCGCGTCCCCCACCTCCGGCTGCAAGCCGGCACCCGGACTCCCCCCTCCGTCACCGCCAGCATCTCGGTCGCCGCCACGTCCATTTGATTGAGGTACGGCTCAAGATGTTTGATTTTTGGTATTGAGGATATCGCTTGAGGAAATCAAGAAAAGAATGTGGCTAAAGCGAGCAATAGAATAGGAATGAAAAAGAGGAGGGGGGAGGAGGATAGGCTTTTTGGATATTATGAAGAGAGGTGAGAGGATTACCGAACACAAATTCAAATGCTCGTTTATCCCTCATACTATCTGCGTGCAAGTAATAAGAGAGGACCTTCATCACTAGGTAATAATTTCGTTGTTGTACAACATCGTCAGGCTGACAACAACAGTCCAAACTTAGGCCGTGAAATATAAAAATCATGTGGATAGATTAAGCTATCTATTGTTATTTTATAATAAGAGGGAGAAAAATAAGAATAGAAATGTTCATAAGTGGACTATTATGATTTTCTATTTTTTGTATCCTTTCACACATTACTTGTTACACTAATAATACTAATTATTTATTAATGCTACGAGATATTAACTAATTTTGGACACAAAATTATGCTGAACATTCCAAGAGGGGTGTGGGTTTAGTAATTACGATTAGTTAATGAATACGTGCACATCTAATCCTACCTAGCGAGGGTGGGAATCCGATGGAAAATATTTGTCTCAACTATTATTATTTTTTATTTATTTTTCAATAACCACCGAAAACAGCACTCAATGGCCTTTACATCGGGGTATTAACGATGGACGAGCACATACAACCATGCCCTGAGAAGTGAAAAATCCTCCCCAGGCGGGATTCGAACTCGCGGGACGGCGAGGACGTTACCCCGCCGCCACCGAGGCCGGCAAATGACCTCATACTTTCCGCGTAAAATAAAATGTTTAACCTATCCGTTGTGCAATCTATTTCCCTTATCTTTACTTTAATTTCCCTTTGAGAGTTCCTATTCCCTTTAAGATGATCTATCATGTGCCACTCATTTGCACGTCGTTGCATTCAGATACAACACACGGATCTAGACTTGCAATACATCCCTCACTCCTCTGATGAATGTATCCTCCTTCGGTTCCGCTGACTGTGTTACGCCCCCTCTGCCGTGTGAGTGTTTGTCTTCCTGGCTGTTCCTCCGAGAGCACACACACACACACGGCCCCCTCCAAGCCTCTTCTCCCCCTAGTGGCCCAGGCCTCTCGCACAAGAGGAGAAAGAGGGTTGTTTTCCTTTCCTTGATCGATTGCGGGGGAATCGAGCGCGCGGCACACACTGAACGCATGCATCCGTGTGCCGTGGGATGAGACGTAAACGCTCCACCTTCGCGCCGCACCTCGCTCTTCAACTGTTTATTCCCCGACCACCCCGCCATCTAGTGGTAGTCCATCTCTACCCACATCTCAAGTGTCGGTCCCATATTTCCCACTCGTTCGTCCGCCTCCGACCTCGACCCTCTACCCGTCTGCTCCTGTAAGCCATCTTCTTTCCTGTTCATTTTGTATTCATCTACATCTACGCTTTGATCCACGAAGTACCTTGCAAGTCACTTTCAGTGTATGGTCTGGGATGAATCTGAATCAGGCGTGCAATACACATCTCAGTTCAAGGTCAAACCGCGAACGTTTTCCTGGCTGCTAGATGTGGGCCAAAAAGCAGTCAGGAGACGGACCGTAACCTCTCCCGCAGGTGATGTACCAAATAACTCCAATCTAGTGACTACTTTCCGCCCTGAAGACGCTTAAGTTCATAGCGGGGTCCGCAGTTATAGTTGATTTCTTCTTTTGTATTTATCTTCTGTCTTTTTGCTAAGTGTCTCTTCATTTCTTGTATCTTAAATGCGGAAATAAACACCTTTTGAATTGTATTATTTAAAATTGACTATACACGGTCAAACCAGAACCTAAGATAGCGCAGCGTTGGTTAACTTGCTAACATGCTGTGTCGGGCAAAATTCAACTCCTGATGAACAGTCAACTCTATTAAGGATTTACACCCGTGCGATTTTCTGGTATGAACTGAGACGGGTGCTTCATGTCTGTAATCACCCCGTGACACATCATAGTGGTGGCTTGCAAGGTACTCCGCAAGTGTAGAATGCTACTACTTATTCATACAGACTACGAAACCAATGAATGCAGAAATCAAAATCATACGGCACACCTCAATCGGGGAGAGGTTTTAGTAATAATGATAAGTTAATATAAACACTAGTTCAAAGTCTAGTCTACCCAGCGGTTTCAATAAATATATTTATGAGTAACGTATGTACTAGGATATTTTACGTGGAATTTGGCTTCCAACTATAGATTTTTGATATTGCAGTCACAAATGACCGGGACCATAAGTTAATTTCAGTCATGCTTTCATGCAAATTATGCTATATGATTACAAAATTATATGCACACATTTCGTTGATGAATCTTGTTTAGCGCTAACTTGCAGGAATTAATAAAACATTCAGGGGCGTGATATAAGGGATTATGTGACAGGAGCGCTCATGTTATCAGCTTTTTATAAAATCTTAATGGAATTATAAAATACAATTAAAGCCCATAAAATTAATAAATGTCACTTTAAATCACCTTTACCGACGAAGTTTTTCAGGATTGTGGCTTAGATAAAGTGCGAAGTGATACGTTCATGGATAGCGTGACGGAAAGAGTCATGATCGCGCCGATGCGATATTTTTTTAATTTCCGGGGAGCATCTTACAAGGCCCTTCCTAGCTTTTACTCGCTGTCAAGTCAATGAAATTTGGACCCTCTCTTCTAACCGCAGGCGAGAATACCGGAATAATAAAATTACCTGTTAAGCTAATCGTAAATTGGGATTTGTTAAAAGAGTACTTGGCAAGTGCGACGATAAAGTTAGGGAAATCAGCTACTTCTCCCTCGTTAGACCCCACTTGGAATATACTGCCAGTATTCGGGATCCTTATGAAATAGGCTTGGAAATTGAGTTAGAACGCGTGCAGCAAAGATCGGCAAGATACGTTAAAGGCCATTATGATAATATCGTTAGTGTTTCTGACCTTTTGCAGCAACTGGGATGGGAAACGCTTTCAGACCGTCGATTAAAATTTAGACTCAATCTATTATTTAAGTTCCAAACCGGTCTATTCTCTGACGAAGTTGATAATATTTAACGAAATCCGACATAATACGGTAGATCAAATCATGAGAATAAAATTAGGGAACTAGACTGCAGAACGGACAGATTTAAAATGTCATTTTTCCGACGAACTATAAGGGACCATAACAGCGGCAAATGAGAATTTTATCTAGGTTTGTCGATAGGTAGTGTAGCTCTTAGTAGTAGTACTACTCCCTCATACTTGTTTCCTTATTTGTTACCCAGTACTTGCAGCACGCAGTGCATGTTTTCTACATAAGTCTTGAGTCTTTGTCCATTTGTGTAGTTGCAAAAAAAAAATCTCCTCTCCATTGTGATAATATCTGTAGTGTAGTGCATGCTTGTGAGGCTTTGTCTCGTGACAAGCATTAGCGATTTATGTAAATGCATAATTAGTCGTAGTTACACTAACTTTAGGGTATAGTGTAATGCATGTTGGTGAATACTCACCCCCTGGCACAAACTCCTGAGGTGGCTTGCAGGGTATTTTGTAGATGTAGATGTAGTAGCACAGGAGACATGGCTGTGCTTACCTACTAAGCCACTGTCACAAGGGATTAACCCAACATTATTGCTTTAGAAAGACTAACTCCTACAATTTTCCAACCCCCGCGACAATTCACATATGATGTGGTACGTAGTCACACGCACGTTTTTTATGACGGATTTCATCTCCTTGGATTGTAACATCACCATCTTTGTACCCTTGAGCGTGACTTTGTACCACATCATTTGTGCATTTTCGCATTGATTGGAAAATAATGACCATGCAAAAATTCAAATAAAGGTATTATCTTAAGTAAAAATAAGATATGAAAAACATTGCCACACAAACAATCAAAAGAGATAACGGGTGACAGGAGAAACAAGAATAAAAGTCCTTCCGATACCAAATAGAGCAGCAAAGCTCTATAGACCTAATATAAAGACTATGATTGTTGAAGGGGGTCTCTGACAACAAGGAGCTGATCACACTCAGTTTCGGCAGAATCGACCACTCACTTAATGTAGAGCAGAAGCACAATAAATTACAAACGGAAAATCTCCTTCTCTTTCGAATAATACATGAAAACATAAGATAAAACGATTAGCTGCCTATTGTAACTATTGCAGATCACAAGGTGAAAAAACAGTACATTAAATATTTCAGAAATTTGAAAAGTCAATAATGGATTGCTAACACTTTTGTTCGCATTCCACCATTGAATATTTTGATATAGATTTAAACAGATCAATCCTTAAAATTTTCCTTTAAATTATGAAAACTCTTTCACATTCCTCATATGGTACTCATAAGGGGGTTATTGCGCTTAACATTATCTTCAAGCTTATGCATAACCTAACAGTAGGATTCCATTTAATTTACCTTACCAGCCGAAAAACCTATGGTTTTTTTTCTTTCTGATCTAAAATCTTTGGTTTCAATACATGGGAATTCTTAAGGTCAAATACCAATAACTTATACATTTATAACTTAATAATAACATGCAAAGAAATATAACTCCATTTTGTTCCGTTTTGGAATATGACTTTACAGGGAGACTAAATGGCATTCGATAGGCACAGTTCATTCATAATACCAGTGTGTAACAAGGGATCTTTCATTCTATATCCCATGAAAATTACCTAATATGACTATTTTACCTACTAAAGCTCTTAAATATATTGTCAATAATTTTTATTTTCTGTCCACTGGAAACAATTTCCCCAACTTTTTCTTAAATTAATGAAATATGAATTAAACATTGCATTCAATAATTAGCCATTACACCGCACTGTAACAACCTCATCGTTTTACTTGCATTTTAAACGCAGTTAAGCGTAAAACTGCATTTTAAGGAGTTCGATATTTTAAATTAAAATGAAATTTTTTTAAGTCCTCCACTCAGAAAGACAATCATGATAGCCAATTGATATCTCAGCAAATATTTGCAAAATATTTTAGCCCAAAGCGTTAGCCCACACCGTAAGAGTGATCATATCTAGATGAAATGTTATAAATCTGTCACAGTCATAAAGAAACAACATCTAATACATATCGTGAAACGTGCAGCATACGGCAGAATGGTACTGAGAGAATTCTAGAAATTTCACCATTTTCGCTGAAATGTTTTGACATTTAATTTCCCAAAAACGAAAATCTATTTCCCCAGGCACTCAACAGTTGACATTTTGCCTCACGTGTTGTTGTTATTAGATGTTGGTTTCTTTGCACTCAGCATGTTAGCTTGGACCGTTTATTTACTTTTTTATCGATTTGTGTCATTTTTGTAAATTTGTTGTTCGGGGATCCGGTAACGATAGTGAAGAAGTGGAAAAGAAAAGCGGCGTCATATCTCCAGGCTTTGTATTCTCTTCTTAAGTTATTTACGTTGGTGGAAATGCCCGCAACGAGCTCCATATTCATGTCAAAACGCCAGACAGAGATGCAGGGACGTGCATTTTCGGTAGTCAGAGCCAGTAATTGACCATTCATGGTCTCATGCTTTAAAAGGGGCTCTGCACCTATGGTATGGCACCCCGTAAAAAGAAAAGTATGAAAGTTCCCAACTTCAAATTATTTTAATACAGAGTTTTAGTGCAAAGAAAACTTCCTATAAACATTTTTAAGTGTTCTCCAAACTACCATGCTCCGCAAAAAATCCTAAAAATGGCAATTTGAGCGCTTTCAATTCCAACTTTGGCAAACAAATTCATTATGAAGTATGGATAACTTCTGGTTATTAGATATATTAAACTTTAGCCCTTAGTGGAAAACTTAAAATTGTCCACCGTTTGCCTCATTGTTCTGGCATCAACCAGCTTTAAATGCGAGAACGGGTAAAACACTGAGAAACAGTATTCTCCTTAGTATTTTTTTCTATTTAATATAAATGCCATTTTCGCGATATATGTTCGCAAGGCGAGAATTCTTCCAAGATATTTACTGGTAAAAAATTAGGCACCTTCCCATTACGTAGTTTTAGTTATTTTTACATTACTGCAATAACTGTAGTCAAAATTTCTTGATGCGATTGAAATGGCGCCGCAGTTAGTTCCTATGGTTGGAAAAAGTGTCCATTAAAAATATTTTTGTCGACTAATTTGCATATCTCGTATCACATATTTGTTTTTGAATAGCTACGGCATAAAAGCAGCAATATTAAACAAAAGTGAGAATTTAGTATTTGTCTTGACTTTGAAATCTACTCAAAACGAAGCGGAAGAACAAAATTCAGAGGCTTTTTTATCAGAGGCAACTATTAGAGTCGAATAAGAACACACGTTTTATTTCAAACGCATGCTCCTCTCCACTCCTGAACGGAAGGAGAGCGGTTGCCCTCGCTCCTCTCTAACCAATGCGAGAAGTTTTCACACCCTTAAACATTTCCCACTTCTCACAATTCCATTTCTCTCGCTATTTCAGTCCCACTCGGCGTAACTTCACCCGACGACGCTTTTCTGTGTTTGTTTGTCTGCGACGCCCTTCCTTCGGACGCGTTCTCCCAAATTGTGTTTGGTCCCATTCCGTCCGCATCAAGTTGTCGGCGTTAGTCGTCCCAGTGTTCCAGGAATTCTTATTTTTCCAATTTCCTGCAGTGGGGACTGTTTTCTCGCACGGGTGTATGCATTCGCAATTCATAGGAATGAATTCACTGATGTGCAGAAAAAATGAGGTTGTATTCTAAATAAACTACTGGTGAACCTGAAAGACACCCGCAACATTATGCTTCTTGCAGCATAATGCGTTTTATAGGGGAGCTGTGAGTCTTCAAACATGTGTCGTTGAGTCAACATTATGATCCCGAATGCAACTCGCAATATGGAATGTGAAAATGTCGTGAAACAGCGATGCCTTCAATATTTTGCGCTGTCAAAGATAAGGATAAACAAAGCATTAAAAACGAATAGCTGTATTATACCAATAAGTTACAATAATTGTCATTGAAGTGTTAGCAGTCAGTAAATGGCGAATGCATACTGCCCGGAAATTAAACCTTTGAAATTTCATTCTATTTAAAACTGAGGTAAGTTAAAGTGATAACGAATATTAAACGAATATTAAAAAATGCTATATCACTGAAGTCTGCGAGTAGCACTTGGTCGAACATTAATAAGGTACACACAAAATATGAGATCTTTCTTTACATGCTACTAACATGTGAAAACATAGGAAACGTTGGCCGATACATAAAAAAATGATAAACACCAGTCTGGTGCATTCGCTGTTTTTTTAATGAAAAAAACAAAGCACTGTCCTCAGGGGAAAACCTTTGTTCATTTTAAAGCATGTGTGCTGAATAAGATAGGATAGAATGATAGTTGTGGGATTAGAAAATAATAAATGTAAATTCCGAAAGGTAAACATGATTCATGCATAGATCAAATAAACCTTTCAAATTAAGTTTATCAATCAGAAGATATATTTATAAATATATACATAGACTAATTTATATCGATTATTCGTACTTCTAGCGAGCTGAGACCTACTCGAAAAGTTGAGGGGAAGGGTGAAGAGACAGTGGAGAGGGCAAGTAAAGTATGCACTTGGAAACTAGGCGCACACTTCTGTTTGGCAAATCTGTGCTCATAAACGGAAAGCCTTGACGTTTCACGCTACACAACTCCCTACCAGGCGGAGAATGGGGTGCACTTGAGCCATTCCAGGCACGACAGGAAACTGGGGAGAAGTACGTGATGCACGAAAACCCTGGAGGGTTGGAAGGTGGAGCGGAACTTAACGCTGGCGCCACTTGATGACGCTTCACACACGCGCTTGGGGGAGTTCGGGGCAATGGAAACACTCGGAATATCTGACGAGATGTGAGGGTCGAGGGAGAGGGATCTGAAGCAAAACCCTCCACGGAAGCCTCACTGTACACTTTCCACCGCTTTTAACACTGTTTGACAACTTTATGTTTAAGCTATGTGAAACTATTTTTCAACATAGCTTAAACCATCAGCTATGCATTATTCCAGCAATGAAAAAGATCCTCCAGGACTTGCACGCAAAATCAGGTATAGCGCAATGTAAACACTGTTTCACAGCTGTTTTCACAGCCCTTTCCAGCAAAATACAGCTTATACGACCAATATTTTAGTGGCCCATCACGTGGGACTGATAGAGACTATCTGTGGCTGCAAGTGGAAACCCAATTGGTCAATGTGCTCCAGGGACTTCCTACTGCAATTAGGGCTGGCACTTTCATGTTGCATTATTATATTTGTCATCTTCTCCGTTCAAATGTTTGAGATAACTCAATGTTGTAGACATAATATTCGGTGCACTAAAACCAATATTGAATGCAATTTTTTCATGTCGTAATCCTAAATTAAGTGTATATGAGCTAATTGGGATACTCTTCGCTTTGTGAAGTGACTGTTGTGCGAGGCTTTCATGAACGATGCATTCATTTCACGTCACTGTTTCCACTACTGCAGTGCATCACCAACCTCGCTGTACTGACATCCACCATCAGGTATACGAAAACTTTTCTGTGGGCGTCCGTGAATATCAACTGATGAAATTTCTTCTGAGTGGATGAATTCCATTGAACACTATAGTCCTAGACGTAATTCAATGTCATACGCCCTTTTTAAAGATTGTAAGGTACTCAGCTGTTATCGATGGAATGGCAACAAAATTAAAGGGAAACGTGCGTGGAGATAAAAAATCTTCTCCCACACCCCCAAATTTACAGTATATAATGCCCCAAATTCAGCATTTATTATATCGTGACTCAACGTGATAATATAGAAAGGATTACTTTTGAAGCACTTTTTGTACTAAGGAAAGTCAAGTGAATAGAGAGTGTAACATAACTGATTAAAGGACTACGCTGGGAGGCGCTTGAGAATCGAAGCCTACATTGTAGCCTCCGTAGTGCACAGCCGAGGAGGTTGTACGTTAGAAGGAAATGGGCATAGTAGCAAAGGTATTAGAAGGAGAATCCCGCTAACGAAATAAGAGTCCAGCAATAGGAGGAAGCTGATGACAGGGACATTGGGTAAGGGTACCAAGGAGAGGATGGTGAAGAGTTTGATGTGGAGTGTAACGTTTATGGGGCAAAAACGTGGACTCTGGCAAAAAGAAGACGAGCATAGGCTACAGGGTTTCAAGATGTGGGAGTGGGGACGGATGCAGAAAGGTGCAGGAGGTGGACAGAAAAGAAGACAAACGTGGAAGCGCTTGGTATGGTTGGTGAGGAAAAGAAGCTTCTTGATGAGCTTGAAAGGAGGCAGAGTAAGTGATCGGAAGAGTTTGTGAGGGGCAAAGGGTTGCTTGAGGCCGTATTAGGAAGGATATTAAGGTATCGGGGAAGGGGAAGCAAGAGAATAGGTTTTATAGACGGGACGAAGCGAAGAAGGGTAGGACGAGCGCAGATATGAAGAAAGAAATGCTAGAGGTATCTAGGACCCTGCAGGTGTAAAAATCCGGAAAATATCCCTATCAATAAAGCCTACCACTTCTTTCATCGGTACTTTCATCGGTACTTTACGGAACTTTCATCGGTAGATTACTTTAATGAATGAATTCAGGGGTATGGTCCAATAAGGAGTCCCCATTCTTGTCAAGAGATTCGGGAATTGCAGACTCTATTTCCCGGTTTTATAAATTTTGGTTAAATATTTTTGGGGACTAACACCGAAGCCCATAATTTCTCCCATCGATAACACTCAGTTCAACTAACTAATCACCTGATGTAATGTAAAACCTTAACTCTTGGTTGGCATAAAGTTCACGTACCTAGGAATAATGTAACCCTGTAGTTAAAGTTAACCAGACGTTATTAAACCTGGCCTATTTGGCGTATTTTTACCATGGCTTCAATATCCATTCTTTTAAGCACGTCTACCGGTGAATTGCAGTTTAAACGAGGATACATCATGTAGTTTCAGACTAAACTTTGTATACACGCATTTTCACCATCAAAAAAATTTTTTATCGTATTTATTCACATCAGTAATATTTTTATCTAAATTTCGATGGAAACCGACATTTTAATTGAAAATGACGGTTGTTCGTCTAAACCTGAATCGCTAAAATAAAGCTTAAGTGCGGATAACCACGATTAGTATTTTATTTAACTGTGAAAATTTCTCTTCCTTGAACTACGATCTTGACGTGGTGGAAGGGCTTGTGCAATGACCCCTAGAGCTGGACTGGCAGGAGCAAGTACTATTGCTTCTGGTAGGGCCACCCATGCCAGATAGGTTGAAGGGTAGGATACCAAATGGATTATGTAATGGTAAGGCAGAGATTTAGGAACAGTGTAAAAGCTCACGTAGCTATCCAGGGGCGGATGCGGACTCAGATCATAACTTGGTGATGATGAAGTGTGAAATTAGATACAAAAGGCTTTGTGAAGGTAGGAAGATAAAGAGATGGAACCTTGAAGCATTGAAAGGGTAGGAAAGGAGGGAATACCAATAGCTGGTAGAAAAGAACATAGGTGAAGTAAAGCGGGTGGGAACAAAAGAGAGAAGATGGGAGATTACAAAACTGGCATCGTAGGAGCGGCAGAGAAAACAATAAGAACGGTGTAAAAGAAGAGGGTTAGGAATCAGTGGGTTATGGAAAAAATGATGAAGAAAGTGGAGGAGAGAAGAATATGGAAAAACTTCAACATCGACGTAGGCAAGAGGAAGTATAAGGAATTGAATAATAAATTCCGGCGAGTGACCAATCGGGAAAAAGAAAACTGGTGGAAGGGATAAAGCGAGGAAATGGAAAAGATGCAGGAGGAGGGGGAAGTGGGCGCTTTGTACGACAAGGTGAATATGTTATCGGGTGGTAAGAGAGGTCAAACGATACCAAAGGTTAAGGACAAAACAGGGAAGGTATTAATCGAACAGGAAGATATCCAGGAAAGATGGAGAGAATACGTAGAGGAGCTATATGACAGCGAGAATACACCCTTTAGCCTAGATCTAGAGGATAAAGGAACAATAGATAAGGATTACCTCAGACCAGAGTTACTTGAAAGCGAAATAGAGAGGGCTTTAAGAGAGATGAAGGGTAGAAAAGCCGTGGGAACCGATAACCTACCCTCGGAGCTACTTAATAATCTAGGTAGTAAGGGGAGAAAATCGTTTTTCGAATTTATTCGCAGGATCTACGAGGACGGAGTATGGCCAGAGGATTTCGTGTAAAGAGTATTAATGCCTATCCCGAAAAAGAAGAAAGCGTCAAAATGCGAGGAGTATAGAACAATCAGTTTAATTTCACACGCGGCAAAAGTCTTGCTCAGAATACTAAAAAGAAGGCTGGAGAGCAGAGAAAACTGCTATTTTCGCGATGACCAATTTGGGTTCAGGAAGGGGAGGGCAACCAGAGACGCGATTGCGGTAATTAGGATTGCGGTAATAGATAAAAAGAAACATTAGAGCATAATTAGGATGTTTTCGCTTGCTTTTTAGATTTCGAAAAGGCATTTGACAGAGTAAACTGGGAGAAACTAATGCAGATACTGAATAAAATAGGATAGATTGGCGTAAAAGGAGACTCATCCAAAACTTATATATGGAGCAGAGGGCTCAGGTAAGGGTAGCTGACGGTGAATCAGGGTGGGCAGTTATAGGTTGCGGGGTACGGCAAGGGTGTCCGTTGTCGCCTTTGCTTTTTAACATCTATGCTGAGGAAATAGTAAGAGAGGCATGGGATGAGCTAGATGTGGGAATGAAAGTAGGAGGCCAGCGGATAAAGTCGGGTAGATTCACAGATGACCAGGCGTTGGACAGTCGGTCATCGAAATGTTTGCAAACTTTAGAAGATGCATTGGAAATGCAGTGCGAGAAATATGGCAATAAAGGGATGAAGGGAATAATAACAGGATGAAGATTATTAATAAGAAAACAAAAGTAATGAGATTCTCTAGGACAAAGAAAGCGAAGCTGATGATAAGAGTAGGAAGTCACAAACTGGAGCAAGTGGAACAATTTAATTACTTGTGTAGTACGCTAGAAGAATCAGGACAAAATAGCAAAGACATTAGGAGAAGAATAGCGCTAGCGAAGGAAGCGTTCAATAATAAAAGGGAGCTGATGACGGGGAACTTAAGTAAGGATGTACAAAAGAGGCTGATGAAGAGCTTGATATGGAGTGAGGCGTTGTATGGGGCAGAAACGTGGACCTTGAGAAAGGAAGACGAAAATAGACTGAAGGCGTTCGAGATATGGGTTTGGAGGAGGATGGAGAAGGCGCGGTTGGACGGAAAGGAAGACAAATGAGGAAGTGCTTGACATGATGGGCGAGGAGAGGAAACTTGTGGATGAGATTAGGAGAAGGTAGGGTAGGTGGCTGGAAGCGGTAATGAGGGGCGATGGTTTGCTGAAGGCCGTGATAGAGGGTAGGATGTTGAGTAAGCGAGGAAGGAGAAGAAAGAGAATAGGTTTTATGGACGGGATGAAGAAAGGTAGGACTTATGCTGAGATGAAGAAAGAAATACTAGAGGTAGATAGGGCATGGCACGTGTAATAGTCTGTTAGATATTCTCTGACTTTCGTCATAACCTACATCTAACCGGTAGATTACTGTAATGAATGAATGTGAAAATTTAAACAAGGAGACTAATATATACCAGGAATATGGTTGTTTTTAAGCACTATTACTTGGACTAATGCTTCTGCGAAAATACAAGTGGAGTAAAATTTGCTCTCAATAACCGGCGCCCGTGAAGCGATTATTTGGAATAGGATCCGTCCTGAAGAGTTGAAATAGGTTTCGTTGTAGGCGTATGAGACACTTGCTCCGCACGTATGCACGCCTACGCAGTTCACGTGAAGTGAATTGCAGCTCAGATTAAGTTGCAACAGCGCCGTGCTTCACATACGGAATATCACTGAAGGAAAATGTCTGATGTGACGCCGACTTGAGAATGGTCTACCGTTAAGTAATTAAAATGTCATTCATTTATATTCTGGCGACTTAAAGAAAAATAAGCTATCTATCTAATAACATCAAAAACATTCTGAAACACTTTCCGTAGTAGTTTTCTTTTATCAAACTTAAAGGCACAAGGGCTTTTAAATAATATATGAGGCAGCAGAGGAAAAAAAGTAGGTATATTTTTAGCCAAAAGCAAATGAAATATTTGATAAATTTAAAATTAGTGACGCAAAAACTTCTTTTATCCAACAGAACTTCTCAGTAATTAAATTTGAAATAAATGAATATCCTCTTTAATTGAATAATGTCACTTCCGGAGCGCACAGCCGTACCATATTCCATGGGTGAATGCCTCAATATTTTCGAAAATAACTCGAAAATTAGTGGCTAACATTTTGGTTTCATTAGAAATATGTGATATTTTACTTTAAAATGAAACCAAATTCATATAAATTTACGGGAAGTGATATCTCCCTCAAACTACCTTTAAAGCATGGATTGTTTTAATAAGTGTTCGCTTCCTCGATGCCAACCGCTACATTCTCTATTTGACCCTCCCCACCGCCATCGTCAACCCTCACGCCTTCTCTTCGACGCCGAGCGTCACGATGGCAAC
The DNA here is from genome assembly GCA_963573305.1 of Pyrrhosoma nymphula. Lineage (NCBI taxonomy): Eukaryota > Metazoa > Arthropoda > Insecta > Odonata > Coenagrionidae > Pyrrhosoma > Pyrrhosoma nymphula. The sequence continues at coordinate 140,293,660 of OY754329.1, read as the reverse complement.
CAATCTACCGCGGTTTCCAATCTGCTACTCGAATGAGGACGGTTTGTGCCGGCTGGGCGCACGGAACATCAATTGGGGTGGATTGGATAGAGGCGTGCTACACCCTCGGTCCCCGGAACTGGAAGCAGGAGACGAGTTTGCGCTCTTTTTCGTCCGATAGTCTATGGGTGGCCGGAAGGAGGATGTGGGCTCGTCCAAGGTGTGAGTTGAGGTGTGAAGTGGTTAGTTCGGGAGATTTGGGTGTCCCCTGCAGCCAGAAGCCCAGATTTTCAGGAAAGCGACTTCGCACTGTCGATGTTAGGTGTCGAGCTTATCACAGGGTTTCCAATTTAACCATTTAAACACCTTGTAAAAATGTAAGCCATTCATTGGATACTCTTTAGCATAAATGCGGATGGAGTTGCAAAAGACTTGGGGGAAATAAAAATACATACACCTGCACCCAAAATTAAGTTATAGTTTGAAATGCTAGGTTTTTGCTAAATTTCTCTCAACTCGATATTCATCCTCAAAACAGGATGCGTGGAGCTTGTTGCTTGGCCTTTTATAATGTTAGAATGTCCTGGCTTAACCTTTATCTGCTGGTTCGGAGTTGTTCACGCTATCTTTATTTCTGTAAGGTGTTAAATTAATTTTATCTCATAGGCGGTAACAAACAAGTAAAAAATCTATTTAGGATGAGCCTATTTATTTAAATATATTTATTTCTCCAACATAAAAATGCTATTATTCAAATGGTCATGCATGTAAATGATTTCCATGTTATTGTATAGACTCTTCGAAAATTTTGTTTGTACTTGTGGCATAAGAATAATTTTTACCATTGAAATATTTGATTATTTACCAATGCTGACCCAGATGCATTACTTTCTGGTATTTTAAAAACTGATTACTAATACGCAAAGAGAATTCATGACATAAATTCACTATATTTTCTGAACCACGGTAGATACTTTTACCTCATATTAGTCCCAGTTTAATTCGTGATACATGGAAATGTACACTTCCTTTTATCGTGAGGTTTCGTTAACACAGACAATGCCTTAAATAAATTATTACCCAAAAGGGCATATTGTTGTAAGGACCCACTTTTGTATAATTGCTACAAATGACACAAAAACCTTTATTATTTTCATTAACAATTTAGGTGGGAATATAAGTTTTCAGTAATCTGATGGCGACTGATAAACCTTGGTAAAACCTTGATCAGGCAGTCAACCAAATGGTTTTAGCCCTTTATACGAATTAACACTAAGGCAAAAGACATGAGAAGAAAAAATCACAAGAAAATAAAATAATACATTTTCTCAGGGGGTCTAAATTAAGCATAAAAGTAGGTGAGGTATTAATGAAGCAGTTGCAACAACTTATGCAACTCACTTTGGTATCATTTTGAAAAGAATGGGTTATGGTGTAAGGATATAACGGGAATAAAATCTTTTAGAATAACGAGCGCTCACTGAACGTATGAAACTAGATACAGAGTTTCTAAGCTAAGATTTAAAGAGAGAAAAATAATTATGAGTTTGTTAAGAAGGATATCACTGCATGGAAGAAAATAATTAACACTGGAGAAAGAGAGTATCGTCAATTGCTGGGGAGAAGGATTCAGAAATTTTTCTGGACAGAAAGAGAGCCAAAGGATGAAGCACTTAGTATCGTTGGTAAGAAATTGTGGCACCTGGAGCAGGTTCAGAGGATGCAGAGCAGGAGGGTGAAATAAGTAAACACTGGCGGGGGGATGTCACTGTTTGACGGCAGTAGACTGAGAAAGCGAGAACGAGGGAAAAATATTATGAGCACTTTAAATGAGTTGAATGGCACTACGGGCTATGCTTACGCGAAGAGAAAATAACTGAAGGAAAGATACGTCCGAATGTTAAAAAAAAAGGAGAAAAGGTAACCTAAATGTATCGTAACTGGGAGAAAACTATTTACAGCTATGATACTTGAATTTGCTATCCTCTTAGAACCAAGTTGCATATGTGAGCCTTCGATGGCTTAGGATCGGTGAGAGAAATATCTTGAAAAGTAAGAGAAGCCTATAATCGAAAAACAAAGTCGAAAGTTTTATCTACTTGTGATGCATCTTCCCATTAAGGTATAAGTGGAAATGATAAAGGTCCGATAACTTCCAAGCATCTAAATTCGTACTTTTAGTGTAATTTCAGGCTTTAGAGAAATTTGACTTAAAATATTACGCAAATCATGAATATTTACTCGACCTCTGTAAATAGCCGAATAAATGGCCGAATGTTTCAAAGACAAACATGGCATGACATCTATGATAGGAAACATGCACTTCATTTCCCATTCTAGACTTAAAATTTTACTTTTCCAAAAATACATCAGTATCGCCTATTTGTTTGAATTTTAGTGATGGCCAGCAACATACCGAATTTAATCGTTGTCCTGCCCGGGGTTCAAGACGCGCCGAAGGCGACTCAGCTTGAACAACACTCCCCTCACTTCCAGCTCACCCCAGTCTTTGGAGCTGTCGGTGACTGCTGTGCATATGCACTTCGAGTAAGTATTTGATCCCTGCTCATTAGACTGAGCTCTCATTTCACTCGCGTATAAGAAGATATTATACCACAAGTTGTTTTAGGATATCGCAAGACAACTGTGAAACTCAAGAAATTCCTTTTTATCACGGCACAGTAAAAAGTTAACTTGTACAATACCAATCACTGTTTGGGTTTTTGCAAAGTTCCGGCCTTAGCTTCCCTGTTTCGGGGTATAATTTTAATGCATTTCTTTAAAAAAATACGCATTTTCCCATATTTGAGAGTAAAAAATATTTTTATACTCTCTGATTCCCTTTATATCGTCCACAATTGCTAATTCAAATCTTTCTTTCTCTCACGAGGTTGCTTAATATGCCCCTTTAATATCCTCTTCAGCATTTTTCGGCCAATTAATTTGTCATCTTTTGATGCCATATAGGAATCTACGCACAAATAATATTTCCTTCCTTTCCTAACTTGCGTCTCATCCTCTTTACCGAGATCTCTTCACACCCACACCACTAAAGCCTCCGGTCTACGTACGCCGCCTTTGTGAGGATCAAATTTACGTACCACGCAATAAATCTTGAGCAAAATTACATTTTAAAACATTTTTGCAAGGGAATGTTTTTAAAAGTTATATAAAGGTGAGTAGCATTTAGTCGCTTTAAGTAAAAAATTCCAAATACTTAAGTAGTGACAAAACATATGGATTCATTTTACTGGGTGTAAAATTATTTCATGAGGTTCATATTAATAATTTAAATGTATATTTCTAAAAATGGCGGAGTCTTTCAATGGACACCATTATGAAGCAAATACAGAATGAAATAAAACATAAATTATCTTAGATTAAAATATTTTCAGAATTTTATTTATCTATTTTTCTCAGCGTTTTTTAGTTTATGTCACATTAATATAATTCTAAATGTATCTAAGTGTATTGACACCACCAAGCAGATACTACTTCAAGCATAAAATACGTACGTTACAATTCACAGTGACAGAAATACAGAATAACACTACCAATATCATAAGAATGTTAAAATAGAACGCGAACAGTAATTACTAGTACTAGGTTCATCTCAGAAATAATGCAATATGAAAATATATCCTACGATTAGATTTGTGATCAGCATATCAAATTCATTAACATAAGGTTCCTTTTCTTTAATTTTGTTCTTCGCAATGGAATTGTATCCATTGATAGTGAAATTACATTATGTTTTGCTTTCTTAATCATTTTATGAAAATAGTTGTTCATATGTATGTACTTGAGTTCCAAAAATAAACTGACGTGCATTAACTCTCAATAACTACATTTTAGAAGCTTGTGCTTCGGGTATGGAAAACGTGTCTGACATGCCGCCACACCATAAGAAACAGTTGGGAGTTCCATCACCATCCAGTCACGCAAACAATTTCAACCTATCCCACTATAGTAAAACCAAAATCTATCAACTGCTAGATTAATCGCGTAATTTCACACAAAAAGTAAGACTAGAGCACCATTATAACTGCGTTTGAAATTTACGACCATAATTCAATTTTTAATCGCAAGACTTATTTTTCATGGCCCTGATTTTTCTGGGATGATATATATGATAACGTAGAGCATTCGGCGTAATTTGCCAGATGATGTAATGGCTGAGCAGACCACGAGGATAGAAAACTTGTATGACTGTGCATTTAAACAATCTGAAATCACTTTCGTAGTTTTTCAATCTATTTGTTATTGGCTTCCACCGCTATGAGAAATGAAATTTGGATACTGTGGATAAGGAATGCTGCAGCCAAAAAGTTATTTTTCAGCCATCCAGCATTCAGTTAACTGCTCGGACCTCAATTTCCTCCACATCCATGTTCCCTCAGCCATTGAGAGATGTGAATTTGCCTACACATACCCTCGCCCCATGCCCACAATGGCTCACCGTTGGGCGCAGCACTTACAGTTTTCTGCTTAGCATTCACCGCACATCGTACCGCCGTCATGCTTGTCCCAAAACTTTGCGTCGTTTCCCACTCCAAGTTCATAACCGAAGAAGAATGTCGCATTAAATATGTAGGGCCATCCAAAATTGCTTTCACAGCGCGGGATGAGGAGTCGCGGACAATATTCCACGTGCGCATCAACACAGCTCCACCACCTCTCTTATTCACCCTCACCTCGTATTGTTTCAACCCCCGAAATGTTCACATCTCACTTCCGAATGCATTTCCATAGGCTACTTTCCACAGCAAAAACTTTACATACTTCGGGTAATCTCACATTGATCCATGCATTTATTTGATTTTTTATATTTTTCTCCGATTTATAAAGTATATCTGGAATTCGTGGCATCATACTAATCCCGTAGGGTAGAAATCGGTATTCCATGTATTTATTTTTCTCTACATTATCATAAGCTGATAATTTTGTAATAAACCTTGACATTTTTGCGGTAATATCTCGATACTTTATTGAAATCAGCGTTGTATAAATGCTCAATGAAGCACATCAATTTTTCCACAGCATGGCGGTCCATTATTGAAAAAATGATATATTGGCCACTTTCACAAAAATACAATATGTATGGCACTATAGATCAATGGGCCTCATTCTCTCTCTTTCTAACATTATTAATTTTTAATATTATTTAACATTATTTTCTAACATTATTAATTTTTAACTTTACCATTATTACCATAAAAATCGAAATACTGCCCTCATGGGAATGTGGAAAATTTCAATGTTCCATCACTTTAATTAGCACCATTTATTTGATATCATACCCCTATTACACGTATTAATCCACTACTAAATTCAATGGATATATATTTCCTTCGATCCTTTGCTGCAGATAAATTACTAGTTATTCGTAAGTGTACGCTAGAACTTGAGCAGGTTTGTCCGCTGGTAATATTAGTGTCACACCTCAAGTACGTAATATTCTCATAATGTCTTCACTTTATCTAGGCGCTATAAAAAAAGAGCGTGTCGCAATAATGGAGAAGGATAATGCAATTACGCATCACTATTTTAGTATTGACTATGGAGACAGATGGAGTTCTGTTGCCCAGCTCGGGCGGGGAGGGCCCATTACGGGAAAAGCAAGACAACATGGGTGTCTGTCTCATCGAAAATACGGGTGAAAAGAGCCACGTTTGGCAAGCAATCGTGACCGGAGAGCATGGCCTTTTTTATTGACCCCGAAGCACGTTAGCTCTCGTGCTGGTCCTCACCAGCGGTAGGGTCAACATTCGGCAGACACCTCTCGCCAGCTCAGACAAGCGTTCGAGGGCGGCAGCATGCTTGTCTCTAAACCATTGAACAAGCCTTCCACATCTACCTGCCACCCAGCGGATTGCCAGAAGGACGTGTAGCTGGGGGCTTTAGGGCAAAGTCCATGAATACGAGAGGCAACAGGAAATAGGAATTGAGAAAGGAAATGGATGGCAAGTAAGGTGCGTGTCTTTCTTATTCTGTTTTCGTCTTAGTCGTTAATGGACCGCGGGAAGAATAAAATCTTATTCCTACCTATTCGCAGTATATCTTTCAAATGTCGTCGTTTTTTCTCTTCTAAAGATTTAGTATGAGAGTGAAATACTATCCTCAGTGTCAAATTTATAATCACGTGGCCTTAGTTTTTTGTAATGTTGGTCTTGTGTAACCTCTTGTCCTCCGGCTACCAACCCAGTTATTCTGATAGATTTGTTACGCATTGTATTAGCTAATGTGACAGCATTTAGGAAGGCCTTTCAACAGGATGGAACGTAATTGCCGAATTTCATTTTATAATTACAGAGAATGGATACCAATATCTACCAAAAAGTCTAACAAAAACATCGATTCAAATTATACACATAAACCAATAATGGTTACGAATCAGCAATGTAACGAAGATATACGGCAATAGTTATTGGAGGTCAATATTGAAAAAGAGAAAAAGGGTACGACAGATTTGATGACAACCCCAGTCGAATGAAAAGGAACGAGCCACCATTATGTTGATTTGTCATTTCTTTCATTCCACCCTACTGTTCTTGAATCTCAAAAGCATTTCCTCGCCAACTTTCAGGAATATAGTTATTCATTCTGATTGGATAGCTCTTACTGGCATTGCTGTAGTAACAAGTATCGCTAACTGTATAAAAGTGAATGGTAGGTTTGAAAAATAGTCGTTCATTTTTGTTTGTATTCAAAAGAAAATGCGATAATCACTCTATTATTCTTCGCATGCTTCAAAGTGGTGAATAGAACCTAATAGTAAATTATTTGATAAAAGTTAATTTTATTATTTTAAAGGCGATTTCTTTTCTCGTCGTAGCTATTTTTTCAGAACTTGCAAGGAAGTGGCAAAGATAGTGACACAGATGGATTACCTATTCCAGAGATCGTTTGGGTGCATTAAAATGCAGTCATTATGTTTTAATTATAATTTAGAAAAAATAATAAACACGGTTGTCTCTAACTAGTGTAGGTATTCTAAGGTCATTTCCCGATATCCATACGAGGTCTGTTAAAAAATACGCGGACTGACATCATAAAACAAAGTTACTTTATTTAGAAGTTGCATGTCTGGGTTTCCTTCAAAGTACTCGCCTCCCCAACGCACACACTTATCCCAACGGTGTTTCCACTTGTTGAAACAGTCCTGGTACGCTTCTTTTGTAATGCCCTTTTGCTCCTTCGTCGCATTTGACATCATCTCGGGAATTGTCTCAAATCTTCTTCCTTTCAAGGGTCTTTTGAATTTAGGGAACAGGAAAAACTTTCAAGGAGCAAGGTCAGGTGAGTACGGGGGTGGGGAAGAAAAGTGATCAAGTGTTAGGTCAAAAACTCACGAGTTCTGAGGGTTGAATGGGCTGGAGCCTTATCGTGATGGAAAAACCAGTTTGGCCGTCCGTCATCAAGCGTGGCACAAACGCGGTGCATCTTCATTTTTTCTATTAAATTCTCGTAAAAAGATCCAACTGATATCCCATACTCTTCAGCAATCTCCCTGATGGTCAGACGTCGATTTGCCCGCACCAGGGTGTTGATTTTGTCGACGTGTGGGCCGTCAGTTGACGTGGAAGAACGTCCAGGACGCTCATCGTCTTCAATCGACTGTCGACCACCCTAAAAACGTTCATGCCACTTGAAACATGCCGTACGCTTCTCAGGAGCATCACTGTAAGCCGTGTTGAGCATATAAATCTTTCAGTCACAGATTACCCAGTTAAACACAAAATATCCCAGCAAGTCAACTCCTTCAGGTCATTCATTCTGAAATCCGATAAACGAAAAAATCGCACTTCACTAAAATTTACGTTGCTAGAAAACAAATTAAGATATCCGCAATCGGGAAACGGCGTCATCATCAGCTGATCTGTACAAATCTAGCAACACCAAATGGATTCCCCTGGAACCAACTGGATCTAGATCAATTCAAACAGTCCGCGTATTCAAACAGCCGGCCCCGGTGGCGGTGGGGTAAAGTCCTCGCCTGGTAATCCGAGGGTCGCGGGTTCGAATCCCGTCTGGGTCGGTTTTTCACTTGCCCAGGGCATGGGTGTTTGTCAAGTTCTGGTGGTTTGGCCCATGAGAAACCTGATGACAAGCCTATGGTTTATCGGGATCGCAGGGGCATACGAACCACCAGAATCGTCGGAGAGCAAAATAAAAAAAACATTTTGAACAGACTACGTATATATAAAAATAGATGTTTGTACATCAGTCTATCTTTAGACTTCGACACCGTTTCACAACAGACCTCGTTTACATAAAAATGGATGTTTGTATATCTGTCTATATAAGACTTCGACACCGTTTCACCGATCACCATGAAAGTTGGCACATATATGTATATTTTCAAGAAGAAGGTTTACATACCATCTAAAAATATCTCATATCATATATTTTTAGGTAGGTATTTTTAGGTCCCAAAATGGGGCCTTTTGGTGGTTAACGCTACGTATTGTGTTTTTGGCAGTGGTTTCATTTTTTACATTTAAATAGTACTTTCACTCAAGATAGAGAGCTGAATTTTTTTATCAGATGGCTGAATAAATGAAGTTTCTAATTATTTCAATCGAATTTCTTTTCCGCATCGTTATTATCTTAAAATCATGTTTTTTACTAAAAATCTTGTTTGTATCTTAAATCAACCATAGCGTATTTCCCTGAAAACCAGAGATTTGATTTTCAAACGATATTCACACCTCTGCAAGCATTGGTTAGTCAGCCTGTTAAAAGGTTACAGCCAATAGTGAATTCGTTAGAGGTGCAGTGCGAAAAGTATGGAATGAAGATCAACCACAAGAAAAAGAAAGTAATGAGATTGTCTAGAAGGAAGAAAGCGGGGCTGAATATAAGGGTGAGGGGGCAGAATATAGAGCAGGTCGAGCAGTTTACGTATCTGGGTAGTATTTTGGAGGAGAATGGGTTTAGTGGTAAAGACATCAGAAGCAAAATTGCGCTCACTAAAGTAACATTTTCGAAGAGAAGGGAATTGATGAGGAGGGGTCTGAGAAGAGTGGTAAGGAAGAGGCTAGTGAAAACTTTAATATGGAGCGTGGCGGTATATGGGTCGGAACCTTGGTCATTGCGAAGGGAGTATGTGCCGAGACTTGAGGCGTTTCAGATGTGGGTTTGGAGAAGGATGGAGATGGTGAGCTGGATGGCGAGGAAGATGAACGACGAGGTATTGGATATGGTTGGAGAGGAAAGGAAGCTTCTGGTAGAGGTTCGGAGAAGGCAGAAGAGATGGATGGAGGAAGTTTTGAGAGGAGACGGCATGTTGAGGAGAGTGATAGAGGGGAGAACACTGGGGATGCGTGGAAGAGGAAGGAAGAGAATAGGAATTCTCGACGAAATAAGAGGAGGTAGAAGATATGAAGAATTGAAGAGGGATCTAATACCGGGACATCCTTAGGAGGTAAAACGAGACAAAGTCTTTGAGGTTGGGATGCAGAATAGGGACTGTCCAAGAGCCTACCAATCAGCTGGTAGATTACTTGAATGAATGAATTTTGGTAGTAGAGTCAGTTTAAAAATTCTTGGAATGCCGAGTCTTCCAGGAGTTGGTAGATTTCTTTTTGTGGTCCTCTCAAGTCATCAGGACCGTAGCGCTTCCTTTGTCTGCGTGCAATATGAGAATGCTCTCATTGCCCCGGAGTTTTGTCAAAGCCATTCATCACTCCGATGATAAATGAGTCCTCCCGGCTCGCTGCCACCGGTGTTATGCATCCTTTTCTGTTTTATAGATTGAGGCCGTAAAGAACAGAGGTCCTCTCGATTCAAACACTTTAATTTCGGAGAAGGCAGAAGAGATGGATGGAAGAGGTTTTGTGAGGAGTGGGCATGTTGAAGAGAGTGATAGAGGGGAGAACGCTGGGGAATCGTGAAAGAGGAAGGAAGAGGATAGGAATTCTGGACGAAATAAGAGGAGGTAGAAGATATGAAGAATTATAGAGAGATCAAATAGCGGGCCATCCTTAGGAGTGAAAGCGAGACAATGATTATGAAATTGGGATGCAGAATGGGAACCGTCGAAGAACATACCAATCAGCTGGTAGAACAATTGAATGAAAACTAGTTGGTGAATCAAAACATTTCCCCGTTTATCAATATATAGATGAAACTGATTGAGGGATAACAGGAAAAACACGCTTTTCACATAATTACCATCTAACAAAGCATTATATGTCTCACAGCGGAATCAAGAAGCTAGTTTTATATACCCCTTATTTTTTTGTCTTATACTGGGAACAACTAAATTCTGCGCATGTAGTTTTCAGTTTACATAATAATTGGCCCTTGAATTTGGTAAAAGTTCTCAATGCAATGACAAGAGGTAGTTCTCCACGCCAGCGGCGTGTGAAACACTTGTAATTTCCAAGGTGTAGTGATTGTTCAGTTTCTGTTTCAGTTGTTCGGAAAATGCTCCAAAAAGTTCACAATATATGAAAAATTCTCATACCGGTTCGCACCCGTCATTGATGCGATTTTTTTAGAAAAAATATTGAAATAATGCCTTCAGAAACAAGTGAAGGGTGAAAATTTGATGATGCGGTCGCGAGAGTGGCGCTGAGCGACCTTTCTCGCTAGAGGAACACCTGCGCCTAAACCATATCCCGGCCGTCTGTCACCTTTATCTCTTTAATATTGATGGAATGCAGAACGTAACCTAGTTTCGTAGTCATAGCCGTCATTGGAAAATGCCGAGAGAGCCCTCGGGACAACGAGTTAAGAGGGACTCGCGAGGTATGCATATGCACGTTCTTTTAAAGTAGGCAGCTATTTTGCAGAAGCAACTTCACCCGCTCGGATGCTGCTTTTCTAAGTACCTAGATCTATAATCTATGATGATGCTTTGTCCGGCGTAAGTGTTGCATGCTCTATCCTAAGCTGTTGTTATATACCAAAATGTGTTCTGTGCCATCTACAGTGGGTAAATTTAGCTAAGCGTATCTAAACTTTCCATCTTTGGTAAAGCGTATATCAGCAACTAATTGAACGTTGTGGATAAAATATTAGCTTAACGATTGATGGGAATATGAAGCACTGAAATAAATATTTATTGAACATCATTTAGCTTCATCCATAGGTAGTCATTTGTGAAGTTGGCCATTGAATTAAAATGGCTTGGGAATTCTTTAGATTTTGGGATCATATCTTTGCATGATTTTGCCTGCCCTTTACATGTTTTCATTCACTACTAGCTTGTTTAACCGCTTGGGTTATGAATTTTTCCAGATCATTTCCCGTTTTTCATTCTTTGTGCGTTATTTTTTTCAATTGTGGGATTATTGCCCACTTCGTTATTTTGCGTATACAGGATTTTTCTACCGTTTACATGTCATTCTCTTCTAATAATTGCTGAGAAACGTAGGAAATAAATATTTTATAATAATGAAAATGGAGAAGGTCAACTATCAAAAAAAATTAATATATTTACAAAGTTTTTCAAGTCCAGGCTAACCACTGATTGACGTAGGGAGACTGGAAAAACCGGCAAAACAAGCACTTAATGAGGGAAGGGCATTTGTGACCGCAGCTAAGGAAGAACGACGGTAGAACTGGTAAAACTTTATAATACGGTAAGCAGTAAGAAGTGGAGCGTATGGGCCCGAAAATAGTTCTTTCCAGAAAGAAAGTAAGCCAAAATTGGAGGAGTTTATGATATTATCTAAGAAAATGTTAAGAAAGCGAGCTGGTTAGTGAGTAAGAGGTGCGAAATATAAATTGGGAGGGTAATGGTACAGGTGGGAGGAGTTTAGTGAAGGCAAAATTAATGGATGGAGAAGATATGAAGATTAAAATTTTGGAATGTATGATGTGAAGAGAGTAGTGAATGAAAAACAGTTGGAATTTTGGATCACCATGGGAATAGCAAAATCGAGCATGTAAAGTTGACAGACAATTTTAGAAATATTGTGCTAAACGCGAAATTAATACGGTACCACCGATTTTTACAAAACGTATTACAGAAAGACAATTTCCACAGTTTGAGGATGCCATTATGAGTTGAAAAGTTACATGTCTAACTTTAGTGTGCTAACTTTGGCAAACAGCGCTCTTTAATTGCTCACGCCATTGGTAGAACGGCTGCTTGATTTTCCCCAGCGAGACAGATTTTCTTCACTCATATCAATCTTAATTCAATGATAATTTTTTGTTAATAGAAAACATTAGTTTTGGTGGAGCTAGTGAGACAATATTACTATACAGTACAGGGAGTAGCGGACGAATTTGTAATGGTATACACTGTGGAGCACAGTAACGAGAGAATTCACTGGTCCTTGTTGTGTCAGCGATTAAATCACCGAATATCGACAGAATAATTAACAAGGGGTAGCGTATAATGCTAAACCATCGTTCAGTGCTGGGTAAATGATATGCATTTTTGAAAACTTATTTGATTTCGAGAATTGCTCTGTTTCCACCAAAATGGTACAAAGCGCTACTTTAATAATTTTTAAATGCCATAAAATTATAAACTTCGAATTGAAAATGCTAACTCATGACTTTATAAATGCAAACATTCTCCATTTCTAATAATAAGCAAATAGCAAACTGTGAGAACAGTCATCCGGAGTGTTGAGTTCCACAGAGTAAAGGCATGGGCAGCTGAAAAAACAAACGGGTCAGAAAAGGATAGAAGTTTGCAAACATGTCCTTGGAGTTGGATTCTGAGGTTCAACTGCGTAGATAAATCATAAAAGAGGAAGTGTACAGAAGAAAGAGGAAGGTAAATAAGATGAACCAACCTTATGGCTCCCTCAAAGAAAGAGACGATCCAGATGGATCGGTCACATTCAGAGACAATGAACCAACAGGGACCATGATGAAAGGAAACGTGCCTGGGGATGTTACACAGGGAATACCGAGAGATTAATACGTTATCCAGATAAAATGGGACAAAATACAATGCACATAAGCAGGGCATGACTGGCAGGGGGCTGGGAAGGGCAGAGAGCATGAGCAAATTAGTCTTAGATTTGAATGACTTATGACAATGATGGAAAATGCGCGAAAAAGATGCTTAGTATGAGGAGTGGAGGATGAAGATAAGCGTATGCAGCTTCGCGAAAGGAAACAAGCTACAGAATGTCTCTAAAAACGTGATGTGCGAGATATAAGGCAGGAGTACTTTAAGTTTCCTTGCTGATAAAACACCACCAACGATACCTCCTGACAGTATAGGATACTGGATTTCGTTTCGGGAGCTCCATGTTGAGTATAAGTGGGTTGGGGGGGGAGGTTGAATTTTTTTGATAATTTGCAATTGGATCAAATTTTTGTGTTTAGGCAATTGAGAGTGCATTTGTTACTGAGGTTTATCAGCCGATTTTAAAATATTTTATCTGTGCAAACTTCTGAAAGAATAAAAAATCCAAATGTTTTTAAATTACAAAAATATTTACAGAAAAAAATATCCAAATGGAAAAGTAAATAAATTCAACATTCTTTGAAAAAATATAACTTTCTCCTTTAGTGCCCTTTTCTTAAACAAATAAAAAATTTCGGGGGAGGGAGTTTCAGACCTTATGGACCACCCCCACATGGTTACGCCTCTACTACTGAGTAGGTGTTAAGTCATCCTGCTATAGTTGTAAAGACTTAAGAAGAGCCTTTTATGACGGTGGAATAGTTCATTCTTCTTCATACGCTGCAATTGAAGTTTCATAATATATCTTTTGTTGAAAGTCAAGTAAAAGACAAAGGCTACAGTGTTTATTTTCCATAGAAATCAACTTCATGTCTCTCAGCTATGGACATATGTTCTAACGAAGAGCATTGCTTGTGATTACGCTCGGCATTGGAAACCATCGAGGATTGCTCATTGCTAAGAAAAACGCATTATACCAACATAAGCTCTTGCTCTTGTCTTCATGATTCAATCGCGATTTTTGTCACCCGATACTCGACGTAAGTTGAAACATGTGCGCCACATTTAATGCGGATCCTAGCCAAAATTGATTGAAATGAATCGTTATCCCGTAGTCAGCTTCAGCATATCGTTTGATTTGACTTAATTTGGTGAGGGTCTAACAGTATAGTCCACTAGGAGGCCATCTAAATAGGAATCATGTCTAAATATACGTTATAAGTATGAACTCGTTAGTAACCTAGAATTATCAGCTAATTCATATTTATTTCACTTACGCTCACGATTTTCCTCAGTGGGAAACGAGATCAAAGTCTTCATCAAAGTAGATAATTTATCATATGAATATCTTTCGAATTGAATGAACTCTCGGGATAAAATTTTTTCAATTTTTAATTCAACCAAGAGGGAATGACAAAAATAAACCGGAGAGCCTAGAGGTGATACATCCATAATTATCATTATAAAGATCTATTCCTGGAGGGTCGGGTTGGTGTGGAGGAAAAGGTACAGGCTTTCAATCCCGAGGCTAAGGGTTCGAATCCCAGCAGTGGCTGGAATTTTACAGAGGAACTTCCGTAATTGGGTGCCAAGTTGAGAAATCTACAACTATATTATTCCACCAGTGTGATTTCAGCAATTCTGCTTTGACATCTGATTTCTGCATCTGATTTGACGTGAAACATTGGTTACTGAGGCTTATTTCGTTAGTACTGGGTTAATTACGACGCTAAGCTTCTCTCTACCCTTTTCATTTCTTACTCCCTCTATTATTTGACTATTATTCTCTTCTCATGGACTACAACCGTATCGTGGTGGAAGGGCTTGCGTGCTCCGATGACCCCTAGAGCTGCACTGGCGGGAGCAATGCTACTGGTAGGGCCACCCATGCCAGATTGGTCAAAGGTTAGGAGACAGACGAATGGTAGTCCGCGCAGCGTCTGCACCTCAGTGAGGCGGCTGCAAAAGGCGTATGATCCCAATGGTGCGGCCTCTGAAGTGATGTTGCCACGTAAAAAACACTATTGAGTAAGGCCACGGAATACCATCTCAATTAAAACAAAAACCTTGAAATTATATACATTTGACTTATAAAGCAAGAAATTGAGAGGGTGGGTGTAGACATATTGGGTCTGGGTGACGTAAGATGGAAGGATGACGGGGACTAATGGAGCGATGGCTATAGAGTAATTTATAGTGGAGGGAATGAAAGTCAGCGCGGGGTTGCATTCGTAATGAATAGGAAACTAGGTAGAAAAGTAATTTTTACAGAACCGGTGAAAGATAGGATAATAGTCGTAGAACTAAAGGCAGATCCAACGAATTTAGTAATAATCCAGGTTTATGTGCCTACCTATACTCATAAAGAGAAGGAGGTAGATGGGGTATACGATCAGTTAGAGGAAAAAATTGGTAGAATACCGGGGAGTAAGCACTTGGTAGTAATGAAGGATTGGAACGCGGTGGTGGGTGAAGGAAGAGATGGGCGGGAGGTAGGCGATTACGGGCTAGGAAGGAGAAACGACCGCGGCGAGAAAGATGTTGAGTTTTGCCGTAGAAATAACCTAGTAATTACAAATACATGGTTCAGACACCATCCTCGACATAGGTACACTTGTCAGAAGCTGGGAGACACACATAGGTTCCAGATAGATTATATAATGATTCGTCACAGATACAGGAATAGTGTTAAAAACTCGCATACTTACCCAGGAGCTGATGCAGACACAGACCACAACTTATTAGTCATGAAATGTCGGGTAAAACTGAAAAAGATAAGAATGGGAAGGAGGGTACAAAAGTGGAATACGGAGGCATTAACTGGGGAAATGAAGAAGAAGTATCGAGAGAAGGTGGATGAGATAATGGGTGAGGATCATGGAGTTAGATCAGTGGATGATGAATGGGGAAGTCTGAAAAATGGAATTGAAGAAGCGGCAAAAGCAACGGTAGGCGTAGCCAGTGCACCTAAAATTAGAAAACCATGGATCACGAAGGAGATGATAAGGGGGATGCAGGAGAGAAGGAAATGGAAGAGAGTAAACTCAGAGCTAGGTAAGAGAAAGTACCGAGAAATAATAAGAACTCAGATATAAAAACATCACGCCTGATTCCTCCCTTTCCGAGAAATAAATAATAGGCTTAGAAGAGAAACAAAGAAAGCAAGAGAGGCGTGGTGGAGAGAACAGATAGACTCGTTAGAGAAATGCCAAAAAGAGGGATGAGCAGATGCATAATATAGGAAAGTAAAGGAACTGACGGGTGGTAATAAGGGATGGGGAATTACAATGATAACAGACAAGACGGGAAAGGTGATCGTAGAACCGAAAGAGATCCAGGAGAGGTGGAAGGAGTATGTTGAAGAGCTGTATGGTAAAGAAATAAGGCCCAATATGTTAGATATAGAAAGGGAAAACGATATCGACAGAGATGGCATCGGACCAGGTATCCTAGATAGCGAAATCAAAAGAGCTCTACGAGACATGAAAAGGAATGAGGCGGTGGGAATAAATGAAATATCTGCAGAGTTTTTAAAAAAGCATGAGGAAGAACGGAAGGGGAAAACTTTTTGCTCTTATTCGTAGGATTTATGAGAATGGAGTGTGGCCGGAAGACTTCGCGAAGACTGTACTAATTCCTATGCCAAAGAAGAGTAAGGCAAAAACGTGCGAAGACTATAGGATAGTAAGCTTAATATCCCACGCGGCCAAAGTAGTTCCGAGAATTATAAACAGAAGGCTAGAGAAGAAACCAAATGAATGCCTGGGTGACGACCAGTTCGGCTTAATGAGAGGAACGGGAACGCGAGACGCTATAGCGGTGATGAGGACGCTAGTAGAAAGAAACCTAGAGTATGGGCAGGATGTTTTTGCATGCATCGTAGATTTGGAGAAGGCGTTTGATCGGGTGGACTGGACGAAGGTAATGGGAGTGTTGAAGAAATTAGGGGTCGATTGTAGGAACAGGCGTCTGAATCGGAATTTCTATATGAACCAGACGGCGCAGGTTAGGGTAGGCAATGGAGAATCGGGATGGGCCACGATAAGACGGAGAGTGCGGCAGGGGTGCCCGCTATCGCCGTTGCTTATTCACGTGTATTCAGAAGAAATGGTAAGGGAGGCATTGGGGGAGGAGGAGGTAGGAATAAAGGTAGGAGGGGAGCTGATAAAATCGGTGAGGTTTTTACAGATGATCAAGCATTGGTTAGTCAGTCTGTCAAGGGGTTACAGTCAATGGTGTATTCGTTAGGGGTGCAGTGCGAAAAGTATGGGATGAAGATCAACCACAAGAAAACGAAAGTGATGAGATTTTGTAGAAGTAAGAAGGCGAGGCTGAATATAAGGGTGGTAGGGCAGAAAATAGAGCAGGTCGAGCAGTTTACGTATCTGGGTAGTATTTTGGAGGAGGATGGGTTGAGTGGTAAGGACATCAGACGCAGAATTGCGCTCGCTAAAGAATCATTTTCGAAGAGAATTGAATTGATGAGGAGGGGTCTGAGAAGAGACGTAAAGAAGAGGCTGGTGAAAACTTTAATATGGAGCGTGGCGCTATATGGGTCGGAAACTTGGTCATTGCGAATGGAGGATGCGTAGACTTGAGGCTTTTTGAGATGTGGGTTTGGAAAATGATGGAGATAGCGAGCTGGATGGCGAGGAAGACGAACGACGAGGTATTTCATATGGTTGGAGAGGAGCGGAAGCTTGTGGCAGAGGTTCGGAGAAGGCAGAACAGATGGATGGAGGAGGTTTTTAGAGGAGAGGGCATGTTGAAGAGAGTGATAGAGGGGAGAACACTGGGGAAGCGTGGAAGAGGAAGGAAAAGGATAGGAATTCTGGACGAAATAAGGAGGTAGAAGATATGATGAATTGATGAGGGATCTGATACCGAGACATCCTTAGGAGGGAAAACGAGACAATGTCTATGAGGTTGGGATGTAGAATGGGGACTGTCCAAGAACCTACCAATCAGCTGGTAGAATACTTGAATGGATACTATTTGAGCAAATAGCCTCAATTTTTTGTCACCTTCCGTCGATAACCACATAACCAATTCCCGAACAGCGAATTGGTACAATCGGTAGAGAAATCGATGGTCTTTTCAATACTACATTCAGGCTCAATGAAGTCAAATTAAGAGCCAAGGATTCAGCTAAAATTGTTTATCATTTATCTTTTCCTGAAAGCTAATAAAGTGAGAACGTCATTTATCAAAGCCGTCTAGATTCATAGCCATTACAATGCGCTTCCACTTTCTTACTACATATATCTCAGGGTGAGAGAGTTCAAAACTTTGTTCATTTGGCGTAAGAAACTGACGCTCCCTTTCTAATCATAATTTTCGTTCACATTAGCGAACGGAAAGGTATAGATTTTCTTGTCATGTCTTCAGTCCTCCGTCCACTATAATACGGAATTCACATTAAATCAGTCATTGACAAGAGTTGCGGGCTTTAATATCGGCCGAGCTTTTATCGAGTTCCGCCAAGACGTACCGTCAGGCAATGAGAAAAATAGAATGTGACGAAATTTACGCACAATGAAACCTAAGATAGAAAACCTTAGCTGGAGCCAATATAACTGGTAGTTTCATTAAAGTTGGAGCAAATATAAAATCAAGCATTGAAAAGCAGACTACTATGGTTCACTGTGAACGCCAAGTGCATGAATGAAACACAACTTGTAAGACACCAGTGCGTACTCGCCACCAAGTAGTTAAGTGACGGCGACCTACGCCATACCATTACGCATTTCATAATTTGCACAATTCATGTACGAAGCTAATGACTAGCAAATTACGCTTGCATTAATTTTGCAATAAAAACATAGTGAATGAGGTGACAATGAGGGAGATTAAAAAATCACACGATGTAGTAAAAAAGTAGATTATTTCATAAAAAAGTGGATTGTGAGGGAAGTCAAAATTACAATGACCCCCTAATTTCTTTGGCACACTATTATAGTTATTCACTAATATTTGCCACGCAAAGCTCAACAGGGTTAGATTATCAGAAAATAATGGATAAGGAGGGACAATTAGGGCACACGTAAGTCGCTATGCGTAAAATGCGGCCTTTATGCAATGTATTAGACCGACGTCAATTAGTATTTACGGAAAACGCAATTCCTGAATTGAACTTACTAAAATAAAAAGCATTCCGACATTAAACCCGCATGAACCCAAACCATTAGTACCACAAATAAACTTCTATTTTATTACACATATATCCTAGTGATCTGCTGTCAGCCACACTGTAGTAAGCTAGTCTAACGGGAAATTGCCAACGTCGCACCGTGCCCTCCTTTAGCCTAGGCCTACCTTGAAGCGATGGAGAAAGACTGTGCGAAGTGGTGGTGCCATGACGCAGTTTTGGTCAGTGACATTCAAGCACCGAATAAACGGACTAATATTGCATTTAAGAGTTTGCCATCACACATAGGCTATAGCTAATACTCGGGCAAGGGTACATACGTCTCGCTATTGCTGTGGTAGTAAAGTGTTTAGTTGTAGCAATTGTTGTTTTCATTTTGTATGGACAGATAATATGCGAAATACGAGCCATTTCTTTAAAATACTGAAGTTGCTAAAACGGGGCAGTGGTTGATATAATCCCAATGATTATTACGTCCGTTTTATTTCAGATTTGAGAAAAAGGAAGACTTTGTAGCATACACTCCCTTTAGATAAAAAGAGCTATAATTGGAGCATACAGAAGTCTTGTACGCTGTGACGGTTGATAATCAATAATCGACCATCATGATTGATACTTTACGTGGCGAAAACCCCACAGAAATCTACAGTATCTTGAGAAGAGTTTCTTTGTTGATATGTCACTAATTATGAATCTTAGATTTGAACTGGAACTGAAATATCAGGGCTAATGAATGTTGCCATGAATCTTAGATGAACCACTCATTCATCCTCCTCGCGACCGAAAACCCTTATATTGAACGATTATGCTCACCCACACATAGGAAATTTTGCTATTACCTTTTTTTGCGCGAAAGGGATGGCAAGTGTTATCTTATGCGCCATTCATTCAGACATGAGTCCATCAGACTTTGACTTATTCCTCAAGTTGAAAGAGTCGGTTCACCGGTATTATTTTCTCTATCTATCCCTACCTAGAGGCTATCTGGAGGGGATACCCAAGCTCTTCGACACCTGAACAAAAGTAGTACCGCTAACGGAATAGTAAAGCTTCTGAGATATTAGGTCACGCAGGCATTGAGAAGCAGATGGACCATATTGAAAGATTTAAAACAATATTAGAAAAAAATACCAAAAAACTATATAAAACTATATACTTACCTGCCATTTCATTACCAATGAAATAACTCTCGTAATTTAAATATGAATGTCCCCAAGCCATAAATGTTATTCAGACTATATTTCTATTCATATCTCAGGGTTCATTCCCGATGAATATTTGCTTTCATTCATTAATTGAAATTATGGGGGTGTTAAATGCTATCTATAATTTGAAATCAACCTAAGAAAGACATAAGATTTTTTTCCTCAGGAAAATGATTCACGGTGACCAGAGCGCCGCAAAAGACCGAGCAATCCAGCCAGCAGAGCCAGGCAATCGATTGCCGGTACATGTGACAATTTATCGAGGGTGCACCACCGCGCCGCCGCGTCAGAAGGCTTGCCAAAACTCGTGAGGTGTGAACGCGGGAAGTTGGGTAGCACGTAGAACTCGCAATCACGAGAGACTCCGTCCAGCTGATACCTTTTCTCCTATATAAGGTGGAAAAATATTATTAGATACCGACTTCACGTCGTATTATTTCTTGTTAAGCCAGAGACAAAATGGGTAATTTGTGGGTGCAAATGGGACTGCAAATTCCAATAAACATTTCTGGTTACACTTCGTGAAGTACTTTCACTATAGAATAAAAAGATCCACACAGTAACTTTTCCCTCAAATGTTTATTTATTGGTCAATACCGTGGTTTGAAACATTCAGTGACATTTTATTGAGTTGAATTACCCTTAACAATGGCACTTACTGTTGGAACCGCGAGCGGGACTATTAAATCTTCATTACGAAATAGCCTGAAAGCCAATTCAAGGGTGTGTGGCAGGGGTAGTATGGTAGTACATTGTTGAGTGAAAAATAATAAATTTTTCGATCCAATATGTAAAAAAATACCTTCGGTACATATTTCGGATAGGTTTGTTTGCCAGAAAATAATTATTAATACGTTGTCATGTTGATAAAAATATCCCGAAGGAAACACTACAAATAAGTTATAATAAAGTAGCCACCTATTCATTTTGCTTTAATCGTACAGGGATATATTTTCTCTCGCCGCTTGGAGAAATCCGTATGAGCATCAACACGGCTAACCGCATTATTAAAGTCTCCCATTTAGATGAAAATTCGTTATAATGGCAATTGAGATAATTTAAAAGTTGAATTTTCAAGAAATATCGATGTGAATGGCTAAACTTTCAATAATCTGCGACAATCGAAGCTTCTGTAATTTACACGGCGTCTATCTCTAGGGCTTGAGGGCTTGAAATTTTCATCCAATAGGTAATTAATTGCTAAACATTTAACGTTGCAAGTGTTCTTCTGTGCGTTCCTCTGCTGTAAATACAGTCAAATATTAGCCATGTAGGTATGATACGATATTGGAATCAGCTGTATAGCAAAAATAGTCATATTAGATAAATATCTTTGATCTAAATTGTATTCTTACGTTTATTTAGCGACAAAAACACTTATTAAATCGGCAACATCGAGTTGAATAGCCCATCTCGAGTAAAAAGCATAATTATAGTCGAATTAGTCTACACGTGCAACATTAAAAGGATAAAATATTGACGCTTAGGATTATATTACTAAAATGCAAGGGTATGACCTATGCAAAACATCAGAGACGATAATACGAACAAGATTCCAGAAATTTTCCCCATAACTCATAGACGACGAGCATTTTGAATTATAGAGACTTTTCGAAGAATAAAAGGGCGAAATAGACTGTTTTCAAAATGACAGACGCCGATAAGACTCCATGCATCCAATAATGCGATGTCAGGTTTCTGAATTTCATGCGTCGATATATAAGTTGACATCTCAATATGTACCGTCGATATAATAATATATAAGTTGACATCATTGCTTCTTCTCCTCCACAGGAGAATGAAAGGATAAATTGGCTCACTCAGTATTTCTAGTGTCAATTTCTAGTAAACTGATTTTGTGGATGAAGTTGCCAAATTCCTCTCATAAAAATATGCAAGAATAATTTAGGTGGGCCAGGTGTCACCACACACTCGATACCTTGACAGCACAAAATTTGAAAGTTATCCATGATCCATCCTAGATTTGGCTCGCTACCTAGGCAACGCATGAGGACAATATTTTTGGCTATTACGATAAATTCCCTGATCCCATCCCACGGATGAATAAGAAAGGGCTTTTTTTTATGAAGAGTGAAAAGAAGTGGCATGGGAAGGCTGTGGTCGCAAGGCAGGGGGAAATGCCATTAGTACCTAGGTAGTTTAGCACATTGGATGAAGCAATCACGAGGTTAATTCTAATCGTTACTCAATGTCAATAGCACAATTGAATCGTCTAAACAACTGATGAGAGAAATACTTCCTGCTCGTTCCACTTTTAAAAAGATACAAGTTTTATTTCTAACCGACCTGAAATCCCATAAGAACTATAAACGACAGCGCCTTAGCAGGTTTTTATCACAACTGCGGGAGTAGAAATAAATTATAATTTTCGACCAAAGACGGTGAAATACGCCATGAAATCTTTTGACTTGACCGGGATTCGAACCCGGATCTCCCTATTTCCGTTCAGGTGTGTGAGCCAGTTACAACACCAAGTCTTTTGGTGGTGCCAGTTATCTGGTTATCTAAAGTTACAACTGGCAACACATCTTCCGGTCAGGTGTGTGAGTCAGTTACAACACCAGGTCCTTAGTGGTGCTAGTTAGTCAGTTACAACTGGCAACACACCTTCCGGTCAGGTGTGTGAGCCAGTTACAACACCAGGTCCTTAGTGGTGCTAGTTAGCCAGTTACAACTGGCAACACACCTGACCGGTAATTGGGAGATCCGGGATCGTATCCCGGTTAAGTCAAATGATTTTTTTCATGGCGAATGTCACCGTCTTTTGTGTATAACTTCGCACCCGTGCGCGTGACTGCGTACCATAACATTTGTGCAATCGCAATGATTGGAAAAAAGTTAATTTTCGAGTTTTTATGTCATTTAAAAAGGTACCTACGGGAACATTGACAATGGTACATTTTATTAGAATTCTCATTCTTTAACGATATTATTTTAATGATCCCTAAACTGCAGTCTTTTTTTTTAAAAAAAGGCTGATCTGTGATGGCTGGTTGCCTGCGAGTACTCAGAAAGGCCGATTTTACGCATTAATGGGCATGATGCAGCATATATGGGCATACTACATGCACGTGAAAATGGGAGCGTAAGGCCATTTTCGTTGGTCAAATTTCCTCAGGGACCCGTGTGCCCATCTCATAGCATCGATGCGAAGGCTGTTAGCGCTTAAAAGTCCTCGACGAACGATGGCCAGTTTGTCGCGCAATGACTCGCGTATATAGCAACGAACGCCGAGTCCACGGTAATCACAACGACTGTTAGCTTTTCCCCATTTCCGGCCAGAGACGTCCTTAGACATCAATGAGAGAAATTATCAGCGTCATTGTGACGGCAAACCGAGTCGAGGGTTGGGAGACTACAACAATGCATGCTGAACCAAAATGCTGTTATAGGTTAGCACTATCCGTACCTATCCAAAATTCGATACCCTTCTTAATGACACTAGTGATAACACTTCTCCAAGTTTCAAGGGCACGCAAAATGAAAATTGAAGGAATACTACAACAACACTAAAAATTTCATTTGAAAATCTTCGTTTATTATTCACGTTAGCTTGTAAAAAATAATTATTTCCTTAGAGCCCCCCATCAAGTCCTGGTCTAAATTTACATTCTATTAATTTGTTATTGTGAATACTTCTATTATTATATACTCAAAATTGCCTTAACCGCGTTTAGTTCAAATTTGGTAGATCAATTACTAGTTCTCGTTATAACATTTTTTTAGAAACTTTAGGGTATTTTCTCCGAGAATTAAGTGTTATTGTAATTTCACTGATTGCAGGACGGAATAAAATACTTTGTGGCTCAGTGTAGCTAAACATGTTTCAAAAGTTTCGGATGGACGATTAAAATTAAAGCCATAATTCCTATTAAAACAAGTAGAGAAAAGTGCGCTGGGCTAAAAACTTCTAAAAAGATATCTTTTCAAACTGCCAGCTATCACTTGATGATCTCTATCCAACCACAACAGACTACATGCTTGAGTAGCGCTTCCACAGTTGCTGAGACTCTATGGCATTCATAGCATTCTCCCTGAATATTTCTCTCCAAAATGATTCCCTAAAACCCATTACATGTAGTGTATCTACAATTATAAATGAGGGTATTGGAGTCGAGGGACAATATAGTCCACTGTCTCTATGGATATCTGGGATCAAATAGCGGATGAGGATGTTTCCATCGGAAATATTGCCCATAATTAGATCAGATTGCTATGAAAAGCACATTGCCCACTGTAATTGCGGCAAAAGCACGGGCAGATGTATATGCCTCATATTTTGGGTGCGACCGTCTCTTCCAATATTCCACACTTTCTCCAATTCCTCTCGGACCCGCATGATTCCCATTCCCATTACTGGCACATATAACTATGATAGCATAATCCCATGTCCCCATCATCACCAAAAAGTAGTCATTTGAGCCGGGTAAATGAGAAAGGAAATATTAGCTAAAACAACACTCATTGCATGGAATTATCAGCATATACATTCTAAATAGAGTAACACCTGGCATTAATCACTCTTCATTATTACCAAGACAGAAAATTATGTAAAGTCCATGGTATCAGGGATGGTTATGGATTCTATTGGAGGAACATCGTTTTGCAAAATATGAAATTATACTGAGTTCGTACTGTCTACTTTATTTTACGATTACGACGCGTGTTTGCCGTATTATATCGTCATGATCAGTTAAACTAAGAACGTGGAAGTTGAATTGTACCTGATTATGTTGATGCAATAATGCTGAAGCACTCGTCAAAATCACAAAATTTAAGACAGTACGAAATCAATATCGCTTCATTTTCCCATTATATCATGCTTTCAAATTACAGAAAGGTCCTCGGTCCACTTTCGGCGAGTAAATACCACAATCAATAATTACCATTGCCACACTTACTATTTTAAAACATTAAATTACAGCGAATTATCTTTTAGACAAACTGATCCTTGCCATGAAAGCGAAAAATACACGTCAGGAAAGTGAATATCCTTTCGCTGAATACTGCGCTTCAACCAATTCGTGAGAATACATCGAAGGACAGCTTTAATTTTCACCTGCTCTGCCGTAGATACGGGCATTAATTTTTCGGAACGGCAAAAGTAACGCGCTGCCCGTTCAATAAGTAGGTAGAAATTGAAAGTGGGGAAATGTACGAGAAAATTGAGTCAATCAAAAACGGAAGAGGGAGAGAGGCGAATGTTTTCGACGGAGAGTCAACTTTCAACTGCGGCGGTTTCATTCGTCTCGCCTCCATAAATATTATTTATTAATTAGTATCCTCCCCTCTCTCGGTTTTCTGAAAGATGGCAAAAAGGCAATTTAATGAAACAAGAAGGGAATCCCCTGGAGGGCGTACCCTTTTTGCCTCGGCGACCGGATCCCTAAAGGGCCCAGTGGCGGCATTGGCCTCTCTCGCCAATTCACGGAATCGGAACCACCGTCGAATTCGCTCTCCTCCACCGCTCGACGGCAAGGGTGATGAGGAGAAGAAAGAGTTGGGGGCTGACTAAAGGAGGAAGGGAATGACTGGGTCTGAATGAGAAGCCATGAAGAGAGTTTAGCTCCGTCAAGGCCATGGTCGATAGCGCCAGTTTCATCTTATAGGGAGCAATTACCCCCTTTCCAGAACCACTGATGATCCAAACTAATTAATTTTCTACTACCTCCATCATGAAGCGTTAATTAAATAGACATTTTTTTCAAACTCATAGCAAACTGAACTAGTTTAAGGGTAGTAGTCATTCTCATATTTCCCGGGAGTAATTACAAATAAGCAACGTTTTAGGCATACACATGTGCAACTACATACAGTAATTATATGAATATATGCTATGATATTAAATGAATTGAGCAATCCACATTAAATTTCAAACCTCAGCAAGTATGCGAAAGAATTTCCAATTTCTTTCTTTCTGCAGCCAGATTTCTTAATAATTAGCAATAAAATATTTCAATCAGAGCATATTAAGTCGGTTTCAGAACGTTTCACCTCTATAATTAACAAAAGTTCGAAAAAAATATAAATGTTTTATTTTTATCTAACCTGAGCTGTTGATTAAATAGAACAAAAGCTTTTATTCGCAGCTTCACAATCTGCTTAGGGAATGACTGTCATCCTCAACTCAAAATGACCGGGGATAATGACCAATAAACTTGAAGATTTAAGGTGTCACCTGAAGAAAGAGTATACTATTTGAAATTAAGTATTTCTTTAAGTCCACAGAGATATTATTATCGAGCCAGGATACAGATGTCATTCAGAGCTTGAAAATGACTGAATAACAGCTGATTCTCGGGGAGTTAATGATTTATTGTTTGAAATACTAAGTTTTAACATCACCAAAAATTAAATTCGACAGTATCTGGTTCGACAATATCAGTTAAATGGTGGAACAGCATTTTAGTACTTAAATAAAACTGCAGTGGTAGTAACCTAGACCTGATGATGACGCCCGAAGTGTCGAAACACGTGTTGTGTAATATTTTACAAATAAATTTAAGTGGACAGCACGACCACAGAATAGAGACCTACGGAATCAGAATGGAAATTCCGCCGATTTTGCTTGGCAATTTTTTTCTGCGCATGCGTGAAGTCTGCCATATTGTTGGAGAGTAAAAATGTGTGGATGGTGTTGGTTTGGTTTTTAATTTGAATGATATTTGAATAAGTATCGCAGTGTGATGTATTTTGTGAACAACAAATCATTTATAACATACTATTCTTGGAATTTAAATGTTAATAGTGGTCTATAAAGCCGTGAAACATTATACTGGAAGATAGTTTCGATCGTACGTCTTGTTAGGTATGGATTTGAGCTGGGACGATTTAAAGAACATTATCCCAGTGTAGTATTTCATTTCAAGTTTTAAATAAAGTTGGCATCACTAAGTTTCATTTTTCAATTAACAGCGGGTCATTTTTGGTCTTAATATTTAAACAGAGTTTTTGCGTGTGTTTTGGCTGTGTACATTTTGATGTGTGCACATGCCATTTTGTGTACATGCCAATGATTACAAGCGTTATTTATGTGCTGCGCTGGATTTCTTGAGTCTGAGAGGTGATATTTTTACTTACATTAGTAAGACTCAAAATAATGTGTTATGACAGGAATGGTATTAAAAATGTAACAAATGCGTAGTAAGTGTTGGAGAAGACGTAACAGCAATCAGTTCATTGTTTCTACTATTGACTAAATTAAAATGTGGAATCAATGTGAATTAAAATGAAGTTGGTGACTAAGGTGGATTGTTCTTGTCTTGTAAGTTTTGTTGCTTACGTCCCAGTGAAGGGATAAACAGTGTAGTGTTTTACTAATCTTCATTCAGTGAATTTTGCCACCCCGTGTCATCTTTTTATTTCATTGCATTGTTTTGTCCAATGTGATTTTGTTGAAATATTTAAGGCAAGTAATGACTAATTAGCAATAGGCATTACGATTTGTGCTTGGCAGGGATTATTGTGTTAATTTATAGTATATTAATTGTACGAGTGTGGTTGTTTACGTCCAAGTGAAAGGGTAATATTTTGTGCCTACTTATGCAATGAAAGTTGTTTCACTATGCTTCATTCAGTTAATTTTACCATCTCAAAAGTTATCTTTTCATTTACTCGACTTGATATCATTAGAAAGTATTGTTCCTTTATTTGAGTGCCACTGTGTGTGCCTGGAAAAATAGTGGAAATGAGTAAAAGTTGCCTTATATATCTGACAGTAGGTAATCATATGTTATAGATAATTGTATCAATTATATCAAGTTTGCAGCAAGTTTACCGTGCTATCTGGTTACGCAAGGAACCCAGTGTAGTAAATAACTTTACAATGTCATCTTCAAATTACGCATCGCTTGCCAGTAAGTAGAATGTTTGCCTAAACTCAGCGTTAATAAAATAATGTTTTATGCTTAAAGAAGGACTAAGATGCCTTCTGGAGTATAGCGAATTCATGACTAAAAATATTAAAACTATACGGTGTAATTAGCTATAAGTCGTCTGCTATACTCTCCAGGAATATGGCGGCCGTAGTTCCACTTTAACTCGCCAGGTAGAATCATGGCCACAGCAACTTACATGTTATTTCCCGTAAGTGACCATTCTGATTCCGCAGGTCTCTATTCTGAGGTACAACTACTGCAGTTATATTAAAATCACCAAAAAAAGCAGATAATATTTAATTGCGAAAAGAACAAATAGTTTCCAAGTTGTTATTTCCTGATATTGCCAAAAATTGACAAACATAGTGATTACCAAACAAATATTCGGGCCCTATATTTTCAAAATCAAGAATTCGTTACGTTGATAATTACATCTTCCTCTAGCGCTGAAAATTTGCGTGTTCGGCCACCATTGAACTCCGACCAATTTAACGTCTGCTTTCACTTTATCTCAAGGAAAAAGGAGGGCTGTTATTTCAACATCAAGTTTGCATACATGACCTTTAATTGCTAATTTGCATTATACTGGCCACAGATAGAATTAAGCTAAATTAATTCAATTTCTTTTTTATAAATAAATTATGTATTACAAGGAAAGCCTGCATTTTTTGCTTTTATCTATTTAGCTTGATGATTTCTTGTCCTCATTAAAGTTTATCTAAAGAAAAATACACCTTCTAAAAAGGTTTCCGTCGGTACACAGCCCCCTTTTCCCTTGTTTGAATTCCTCATTCGCCAATGCCTTCGGCGCGAAGGGTAAGAGCGCAAGGATAAGAAAAAGAGGAAGGGAAGAAAGGAAAGGCAAGCCAAAGATACACTAAAATTAATGCTAGAATAGGATAGCCAGAGAAAATAAAGGGAGGAAGGACTTCTCTGCATAGAAGGGAAAGAAAGAGGAAACGATAATTGGGAGCAAATATTCATGGACATTATAAAAGAAGGCGACTTTTCATTTAGATTATATCACTTAGACATTTCATTCCAGTCCTTATTTTCACAGGGCAAGCATTATAGAGGGAAATTGGAAGCCAAATTTTTTTTAACAGGAAATATGTTTAATTGAGATCCTAGGCATTACGAATTTATTCAAATTTATGGGCACCAGATGGTTATTTTGACCTCTTTTGAAATCCCTGTTGTTCTGTTTCGAGCCGCAATCATCGGAGGCAGGAACCTTTATGTGACATTTATTTATTATGAGAGGGAAACATGTTCCGTAACCCACATTATGTTTCTCTGATAGTTTTTTAATAAAGATTTTAAGTGGAAAATACAATCCGGTACTTCACAGTTTTAGTCTTTATTGTACACAGCACTGAGTTTAACCCACAGAGCCTTTGAAGACATTTATTCGATTTCTTTTCGTTGACACATTTTTCGTAGAAATGGTTTAAACCAACATTATTTCAGTCCAGTCAAATGAGTTAGTTAAAGCGTTTTTTTCATGTACTATTTCAATATTAGGTTAGGCTTTAGGAAGTTCGCAGCTGTACTGAATTGATTCGCTGATTATCTTCGGAACAGGATAAACCCGTGCTCACGGTTGAAAGAGAATACACCCTGACAAATGAGCTTTTCTGTCTGGACCTGTACGGCCTTGTTAAGGCGTAGCGTTACGCGTAGGAGGGGATGGGATACCGATATTACCAAGTACTTAGTGATAGTAGACTTGAGTTAGGGGGTTGGAGGCAACTTGACATGCTATTGCAGTGGTGAGAACAGAAGTAGAAAGAAACCTAAAAAATAATTAGCAAGTTTCTCTTGTTTATTTGATTTCGAAAAGGAATTTAACACCGTCAATCGGGGAAAAATAATAAACGAACCTACCATACTTTTTCACATTTAGGCAAAATAAATTGTAAGAGAGGCATGGGGTGGGCTATTTTTGGGAATGTGGAAAATAGAATGTGTGTAAATCAGGGAGTCAGCTGATAAAGTCGGTTAGAGTCGCGGACGACCAGGCGACGAATAGTCCATCATCAAAAGGTTTTCGGGCAGCAGCATTGAGAAAGCAGTGCAGAAAATTCAGAATGAAGAATAATCACCAGAAAACAAAAGGAATGAGATTTCCAGGGCAAAGAAAGCGATACCGGTCTTAAAGGTAGAAAGGCACACACTGGAGTATGTAAAACAATCTAATTACTTAGTATAACGTAAGAAGAAGATAGGCAAATTAGCAACGAAATTAGCAGGATAATTGTGCTGACGAAGGAGGCGAGCAGCAATAGGAAGGAGCTGATGACCTGGACCTTGAGTAAGAATGAAAAAAAAGTTTGGCGATGAGTTTCCTATGGTGATTGGCGTTGTATGGTGCAGAAACATGGACTCTGACAAAAAAGACGAGATTAGGCTGCAGGCGCTTGAGATGCTGGTGAGGAGGAAATTGAAGAAAGTGCGGTGGTTGGAAAGGAAGACGAACAGGAGAGTGCTTGGCATGACGGCATGAGAAGAGGAGACTTCCAGAAAAAATTAAGAGGAGGCCGAGTAGATGCGTTGCTGAAGGCTGTGATATAATATAGGATGTTGGGTGGGGAAGAAATAGAATAGCCTCTAGGTGCAGAAGAAGAAGATGTACGACGTATAAGCTGAGATGAATAAATATGTCCCACAAGGGCATACGAAGGAGGCACCTGTAAGAATATAAGGATAAAATGTTTACTCTTTTCCGTATAAGCCAACCTTAATCGGTAACCAGATAATCCTAATAATAATTATTATTATTAATTATAAGCTCCTTGGGACCTACGGTTCACCTATCCTCTCTTTTGGATGGTTTCGCTTTGATTAGCTGGTTTTCATTTGTTCATGGTGCTTTCAGGTATTGGAGAGCGTGCATATCCATCTCCACTGTTCATGTTGTTCTCTAAATCCTTAAAATCCAAGGATAGCTTGCTAGAATACATTCAAGAATTTCTACAGAATTAAGATGAATCCAAATGAGGTATATCTCACATCGAAAAAACATCCAGGACTCTCAACGGCCGTTATTAAGAGAATCAAAGGAAGATAAAAAATACACAGTTTTGCTTATAAGATATTGCCAAAGATCCAAGGAGTGGACTATCTCATAACATCGGCTTGGAAGAACCAAAATTGATCATTTAAGAAGAAAAAATTCCCAAGACTGATAGGAGAGACTATAGAAAAGATAAAAATGGAGAATTCGTGAAAGATATTGCCTCTAAGAAAGCCTCTAAGAACCTAGGACCTAGGAATCATATAAATTATACTTTTTAAATATCTCCAGGTTTTTAGAGGTATAGGTATAGATGAAACTACTTCTCCACAAGATGGTAGAGAATTACTCTTTTATTGTCCTCAACTCCCGCAGCAGTTTTTAGCGAAGCACACCATCCCAAAAATACCTCCTCACGTAAGGACACGATATTAGTACCTACTCCTATTTACCTGTCCATCAATTTCTGAATCTAATGTGGTCTACTTTTCTTCTGAGTTTCTAGCCATGCTCTCAGTATTCAACGCCGAAGACCTCCTCTGTGGACTAGCCGACGCTACTATGAGCATTGAGAAAAGTCATCAAATCTAAGTGGCTGGCAGCGATGAATAATGACAATTTTAAAAAACTCGTAAATAGTAAGAGACGTACAAAAACGTTGCCGTTAATTTTGGAAAACAGTAACCGACTTGAATCCAAATTGAATTTTTTTAGATCAGAAAATATGATAAAAAGAAATCCATGAACTAACTCTACATTTCAGTTGCTACACAGGGCATTACGAAGGAATTAAAAATTCTAAAAAATTGTATTTCCCTGTTCATTCTTTATCAGCAAGCCGAAATAACAGAAGAAGCATTTGCCATTTGATGACGACGCAACTGGGCGAATGAATATGAACGTATGGAGGGGAAGGAAGAGTGAAGTAATTACATGCATTAACTCCCCTACCGGCCCAACTCTACTGCCCGCCTGATTAAGTCTACACCACCTTCTTCCAAACGCAGAAGTAAATGACCCGGTTACCATGTGCCTATAAAGGGTTAAATTACTGCAGCAATAAGATTCCAACGATGTAAAATCGTTCGCTTTTTTGCCAAAACATATTGAAAAACTCCACTTTTTTAATAAATGTGGCAATGACCATCCTCTATCCATACTTCCACGCCCAAAAGCGGATATAGATTACCATTTTGGCAGCGATATGCATAACAAAGGCTAAATAAACACAGAAGTATTCTCCCAACGACTAAACCCAGTTTTCTTTTTAATAATACAGTAAATGGGTTTGCGCAATTGGGAAAATTATCACCTTTTTATTAGAAAGCTTACTTAGTTTAAACTCATCGGAGCTTTCTGAGATAGTTCGAGGCATAAAAGACGTTAAAGTCTCGGATGAGCTCTGGAAGAAGTTGGCAAACTAAAGAGGTGGGCCGGTTGGAAGAACAGGCGATGGAGTGGGAAGGAGGCAATTATAGCGGGTCAATTCAGGATCTCATTTCCCCGGCAAAGGAGATGCACCTCTTGTTGGATATGAGACCACGAGGAAATGAGAGCTCTGCGGCCTGGCACGCGAAACAGTAATTGTGCGCTTTTCATTCAATTGCAGGAACAAGGATACTAGCCGCACGGGCAGTGACGAAGCTGGCATGTTTCTATGGAATTGAGCAGGTGTGGTGGCTATAATAATGGCTCAAGATCCTAAGGGCGCGATTTCGATTCCCGGCGTCGGCAATTATTTTTCGGTTGGATCAAGATCCCCTTTGGGTGCTACATGTAGAGCACTTGAGGTTGTAGTACTCCGTCCGTCGGATGAGAAGTTAGACTGTGAACCCCAGAGTTGGCTAATGCCGGCGATGGCTTTCTTCTTTCAACGCTAGGCTTAGTACTTGAAGTAATTTACACTCACTGCACAAACCGACACTCAAGTTGAAACTGGGGTCGATTATCAACAATTACACTAACTACATCCCCAGTAGAGAATCTAGATCGAAAATAAAAGGACAACGTTGTAAAAATTGGATCAAATAATCCATGAATTAACACGAGTGTTTAACGGAGTTACATGTACCCGTAAAGTAGTATAAGATGATCAATTTCAAGTTTTTCGAAATTTACGCCTACTACAGGCGTATTTTTGTGGAGAATTTTGAATTCATATCTAATCATTTTTAGAATCATAACTCTGACATATAATTGTTTTCATGCCCGAAATTCAACCATTAATTTAAAGATATGTAACTTACATCATAGCAAGAAACATCTATGGGTTTCGCCATAACTCTGCAGTAGTCAGTTTTCTTATCAATGCGGTTAAAATAGCCGACTATCGTTATGATGTTAAGGTCGTCCCATAGGTACACTTGAGAGGTAGGTACGTAAACTCTTAAAACTTAGCGCAGGAACCGTGTTCGGCTAACGTAAATTTATAATTACCGATGGGATCTATGCTACACAGACTGTACTGGTAATTGACCCTAATTTTAGAACTCTGTTTCTAATAAAGCGGGTTCTAATTACACCAAACGTTGAAGACCCTCTATCCTCATCTTGCTTAATTCCAACTTATTAATTACCTAATTCCCCCATATATTGGAAAAGTTTGGTGATCAAGAACATGCTTACTGTTTCATACAAACCTAATTGCCCGGGAGAATAAGAACTTCGCAAAATAAAAGCACGGGAGCAATCTGATTCGAGATGTTTTATCAAGGTACAGGGAGATCTAATCTTTGGTAAACTAGAGAACTTCTGAAGTAAAGGGGAGTATGACATTACAGCAGAGTCTTCAAATGTGGTTAAAATTTAATAATTAGGAAAAGTACGACGTCAATTTGGGCTGTAAAATTAACTACTGGAAACGTAGTCTTCCTAATAACTTTAAAATTACAACGTTACTCGAATTTATACTAAATATAAGATTATGTATAGGGTTGAATTTTTTTTCGGACGGAAGGGAAGACCAACGAAGGAGTTCTACAGAAAACAGAAGAGGTACAAAAACTCAAACGAGGAGAAAAAAAGTCGCTGAGGGATATTAGGAGGTAGAAGGTACAAGCAATCGGAGGAAAGGGGATACTAAAGATCGTTACCGAGTGTAGACTGCTACAATGTATGAAAGGTCTGATGAGACATCCCATTTTCGCTGGTCCAAAACAAGTTAGTCCAAACATCGGGTCTATTCAAAGCAGCATCCGAGGTGCTTGTGTGAACGACCACTTTAAGTAAAGATTCGCAAATTTGTCTTCTACATCGCATTATTGAGCTTTATGACAATCGTGATTACTCTATAGACTCCAAGTTGGATCAAACAGCCAACTCGTTTGATAACCGAGGAGCTTTCCAGGAACATAACGCTCGACAGACGCACCTAAGAGATTTTAAATGTTTTGGCGCAGTACGTATTCATGTAGAATTTCACCAAAGTATTGGCATGGCTTAACAGAACAATGAAAAAGAAGTGAAAATAGAATGGCTTTCGGCGGACATATTAAAAACACTCGCAGTTACACTTTTCCACACGAAAAGCAAATGATAATAATTATACTTACAATTTAGTGGTTGAAATGTCGTACTATTAGTAAAGAAGCAGTTGATGCAGAGGATATTTGATGAGCTACCGCATCGGAGATAACACAATCGCGGTTCATAGTTTATTTTGGTTACATAGAACATAGATGATGTTAGATGCGGCATCCAACTTAAATATAGTTACCACACACTAGCCTATTTCGTTGGATATGTCCTGAGAATCTATTTCAATTAGATGTGTAGTAGTAAACGTGTAGTGTAATATTTACATTAAAATTTAAGTAGAAAGTACAATTACTGTAGTTTTATTTAAGTAGATAGGATACATTAAATAGCGGGGTTTCATCATCCAACCTTTTATTCAGTGTAGGAAAGCT
Source organism: Pyrrhosoma nymphula (assembly GCA_963573305.1). NCBI lineage: Eukaryota > Metazoa > Arthropoda > Insecta > Odonata > Coenagrionidae > Pyrrhosoma > Pyrrhosoma nymphula. The sequence continues at coordinate 140,258,623 of OY754329.1, read as the reverse complement.
GGGAGATGGAGGAAAAGGATGGGCATGGGTGAGCGGGGTGAAGAGAGAGGGAGTATGTTGACATGAAGAGATGCATTTGGTAAGAGTGAGGCATTCAATGATGAAAGGAGGAATCTGATTCATGGAACTTCGACGTGAAGACGCCTCCTCTAACGGGATAGAAACTGATGTCGCTCAATGCTGACCCATGCAGCTCTACCGGAAGATGAAACCTGATAAAACAAGGCACTGCGGAATCATTCGCCCCAATAGAAAGAGGGAGTAGAAACAACCAATATAGTACAAATCAAACTGATAGAATACTGATGATACACTAATTATCATGAAAACCTTTTTTCTTTACTCTAAATATTTTACACCTTATTGCCGCACTATGCGTTTCAGCAAGATTACCACCAAAATGTATTCTTGGAGACGTACCCACGCGGAAGTGATTTTGTTTGAACACCGGCGAAGGTTTATTGCATGAGTGAATCACACGAGATAGCTCCCACTGAACATCTCCACCTTGCTGCGGCCAGATATTCAGAGAGATTCACTCCGGCCTGTGAAAGCTTACATTTAGCGAAAATTAGACCAACCAAACTAACGTAGAGCACTCAAGTAGAAGAAATCCTCCATAGATACCATTGAAATATAATAACTATAATATTTAAAATATTAATTGACAATTCAGGATAATAAAAGATGATTTTTTTATTTGATATATAATAGAGACTTTTCCTTTGAATAATATTTTACTTCAAAGACATTTCTCTGGCGCCGAACGAGCTTAAATATTCACAACTATAGTACATTAGGTCAGAAAGCAAATACATGATAACATTTATGAAAGACTAAATCATAGTCCAATCGACATCAAGCAGCATAATGGACCTAATTATATTCCTTGAATTGAATAAGAATAAGTAGACCTACTCCTAGACCTAGAGGAAGTAGTCCACTACTCACAGAAAGAAGAAAAATCCATACTCGTATTCTGCTATAACTGCAGAAAAAGCAAACAATGGTATGCATTTGTCTGAAAACAGAATCAAAATGAAGAAATTTGCAGAGGGAATAGCGAAGGTCTTAAGCTAGCAGAAGGAGAACTTTCGGCGAAACCACTCATCATTTTTCCTTCCCTAATGCTTCGTTCAGAGCACTCGCAAAGCAGCAACGTTGCTTAATTACGTTTTCTGTCACTAAGATGACATAAAACCTTACCTAGATATTTCAAAGGTTATATTACAGCAGATTAAATGAATAGCATCAGAAAGACTTAGGCCCGGTATGAAGTACGAGTAAAAATAAAACCGATTGTCTATTTACCTTAGTCATAGATTAGTTCGATGGCTACAAATATCAGGAAAAACTTTTTTCGGTAATTCTAATTAAACTAGTATTGATGAATCGTACTAAAACATTAATTTCTTATTCGGTATGTTACTTAAATGACATAGCTAAATGGAACTCGTTGATAAATATTATTCGGCCCAATTCCGACTCGGAGGATGTAATTAATTAATTTAAGGAGAAATATTAATCGAGCTTCTCATTTTCCAATCCGATCTAATCCCACGTCAAAATCAATGAGAATACCAATGTCAAATGAGTAATTTTCAATACATTTGAGCAGCAATGTGACATAAAAGAAATTATTCTGGGAATCGATCACAATAAAACAAAAGCAATCATTGTGATCGAAGCAAATTGTTTTCACGGCTCATCGCCAACACGGATGGCCCAGGATTCCGTTGCACTCCGCGCTTGGGGAAAGCGACGGAAGCGCCAGCAGACGAGGCGGAGAGGGGTGGAAACTGCCGGAAGGGGAGGAGGAACTGAAGAACAGGATTACACACGGGAGTATGAACATGATGCGAAGGAAATGAGAGCCGCAAAGCATTATCCCAAGCGTTGAACGCGAGGGTAATAAATTTCATGCATTATATTTTTCCTGAACTTTAGCGGACGTGAATAACAGAGTTTTACCGCCTTCTCCCGCAATGGGTACGAAAGAATGAAATAAGAGGCTGGAACACGGCAGAGGGAGTATTGTTAACACCAGTATCAGCAGGTGGATCGAGAAAAGTAACGGGTGTTCAGGGGTTTATGTTGATCGAGGTGTAAAACAAGATGGAGTGTTCTACCTTGTCCGTATTTTCATCAAAGATGAGTCTAAGTGTCCAGAAAGAAAAACTGCTCCATAAAATGCGTCATTAGAATTTGATGAACTCAGACTGTTAACACCAGACATTTGCTCATGGTTCAATGTAAAATAAGTCACTGCCATCACGGAGTGAGCAAGATGTACACTTGACTCAAGGATTGTGCATTCATCTCTACGAAATACTTCAGCAAAATTGTTTTTTATGCATCCTCGACGAAATCCTAAAAATTAATCAATTGAAGGGATTCGCTCAAGGGTAAAAATTCTACTACGAGGGGGTATTTCCATTAAAGCAGACTTTAACCATTACTTTTCAATCGTGATTGAGAAAAAATGATGAGTAATCAATATAGAAACAAAAACTAATTCATTTCACCTGAATATATGCAAGGTATATTTATAAATATTTGTTAATTTCAAAAATAATCCAAAAATATTTGTCAATTAAGTATCGTGCAAACAAATTCTGCCCCGTTAAGGGTACATAGTATTTGTACAACCATGAGTAAGCAAATAGCTTTTAATAATTTACTACACAACTATTAAACAACGAAATCTTATGAATTAGAACTACCAGAAAAATTGATTACCCAAAAATTGATTTTGAAGTAGCATGCAGGTATGTATCATACCATACGGGAACTATCAATAGTTAGAATAATACAAGATGATAAAAAAATTTTCCCACGAATAATTTAGGTATCTACAAAATAATCATCAGTCTCTTCAGGGTAAGAAATATAGAAAACGTATTCCATAAAAATAGTTGATTTCTGGTGAACACGGATTTAAATATTACGCAACGGCATAAAGGAAATTCATAGATTTTATCCTTGATGAGGACTACAGGAAATGCCTCTCCATGAATTACAGAGACACGAAGATATCTCTAAAAGTCATACCTAAATGATTAAAATGCCCAATGTCCAACACAAGGAATATCTTTCCTTTTGGCACATTCAAACAAAGAATGGGCATATCTCGTGTAAACGCTAGGAAAAGAAATTTTACAACCAAAAGTAAAGTTTATTAGGTCACTCAGGAACATTATAACATTTTACAAGTTTAATAATGAATAATTCTCCTCCACCCTGCTTGCTGATAAACCTTTCTCCCCGCTAAGGGAATTGAGACGGGGAAGTGGGTGATGTAGCGTGACCGTGCATATAAGTGGGCCCTCGGAAGGGGATCGCTGACAGAAGTCGCTCGAATGGGTGACATCAGAGAAGTAGGCAGACGTCTTCTATTCTTCAAAAACTCTTCTCTAGTTCTCCTCCGGGTAAGGTTCTTCGTAACGGCCATAAGTCACAACTCACACGCTCCTTTTTCCATTACATTCGTCCTGTGATGCGTTCTGCTCATGCGCAACTGCTTTAGCTGGCCGGTGGGCCTGCTTGAAGGCGACTTGAAAGGAATAGCCGGGCGTTCTATTCTGCTGAGGACTGGAAAGCGCTGACTGGCTATGTCGCACTTAAAAGGTCACAGCCATTCATCATCAGTCCAATCACTTTTCAGATTCATTGATAAAGATATTTTGGCAAAATCTGCACTGCACAACCTATACCTCCTAAGATTAAATGCTATGAATATAATATGATGCTACAAAGAATAATGCGTCCACAAAATTCTATTTTGTACCTACATTTCAGGGGGATTTCAATTCCTCGTCATAACACCGTGCAAAGAAAATGTGAAAAAGATGATACACTGTGTTGGAAACGTGGGTACGTACTCAACACTATGCATCATACGGTTTGGTACGTTGGTACGTACACAAATACACAACACATTGCATTAGCGTTTCTCTCATCCTGAGTTGTGGCCAAGCAAGGGGAGAGAAAAAACTGACTCATCCATCTATTTTTTCGGAATCTCTTTAATTTTTTCCCGATTTTGTCCAATCTGCAGACGTAGTGATGATATAACATACGTCAGCCTCAAACTCATTAGATCTGAATTTCTTGACAAGCATAAGTAGGCCTTTGGATTCCGTCTAGTCGATTAACGTTTTCGTAAAGGAGGGATAACACAAATAATGCGAATTATGTTTTTGTAGCTATTTCAAAATGCATAACCAATACACAATCACGTTTTTTGGCCATCGTCTGAATCGCCTGTATTCAGAAATATGGTATTTTACTTCCGAGGTATATTCAAAATATTTCACTCTCTATATTCACTTAACAATATCTAATTCACGCAAAATGTTATACATAATCAAAACATAAAACATTAGCTCATATGGTAGCCACTGAAGATTATTTTGGAGAAAATTAAAAATGTAATCTGGGTAGCGATGAAGATAAACTAAGAAGTAATAGATGTACTGAAGATGGAAAGATAGATGGAGTCAAAGGTTCAGTTAAAATGGACAGATGTGTTGAAAGGGAGTGGTATGTTGACGAATGTGAGATGAGAGAATGTTTGGTAAAATAGCTTGAAAAAGGAAGAAACTAAACATTACGAAAGACAAAAGATGATTCAGAATATAAGGGTCTCGAGAGGAATTCAACGCATGGGAAAAAAGATTCTAGTTATGAAATATAATAACCCATGATATTTCTGGCGGCGGTATCTAAATCACAATTAATAAATTGTTATAACACCAAATTGGGAAATATTTGTGATAAGCGCTATATTTTAGTAATTGTTTGAATAGATTAGTATGTAGAAAAATAGAGAAGACAAACATTATTGAGGTGATAAAAGAACATACAATACTACCCACTTTACCCCTCGACGCTTTAGCTCATTGCACTTTCCACTTGGATATTTATGCATTGAGGGCAAAGGGACAGTATGTAAACGGAGGTGATAGGAGAGGTAGACAGGGTGAGGTGGACTCTTTCATGCAACCTTTTTTCGCATCCTTTTTTCTCTCGTTTCCTTTACGATGCTCGCCTCAATGCCTCCCACAGCCGGAGTATGGCGGAAGAAAATGCCTACCTCACACAATCCCTACACCCACCTCGTCTCCCACCTCACGATCCCCGAAAAACCGGGACCTTCAGGTATCATCTCCGAGCTGAGCCGGGAGCCGAAAGAGACGCCTTTTGATGCAGATGCATGCAGTGGACTAGAACATAGACACACCTGATGCTCCCTTACTCCCTTTTGAGAGTCAAAGCGCGAGAAGAGACTCAGGAATACCCTCTCCCACACCATCGGGTGAACAAGTTAAAGAGAGATGTTACTTCGCTGGTGCCAGGCCACATCTAGAGGACGCCGCAGGCCGTTAATAGAAACAAAACCCCGTTATGATAATTTACTTGGTGTCACAATCCTACTAGCACAACTAGAATGGAATTCCGACCGTCAATATAAATGCAAACAAAATCTTATTAGTAATTTTAAAGGCGATATATTTTCTAACGTTATAATGTTTTTCGAGCCCGGTATATTACTTTCCTTTGTATCAAAAGTAGATGTAAGTAGAGCATCTCTCTGCTTAAGAGGAAGGAAGGTAAGAAGTATGTTGAGACTGAGAAGCAGACAGAATGAAAAAATAATTGCATTCTATAAAGCAGGTTGCGGTTGGGAATTTGGCAGCACTTAGGAATCCATCCAAGTCTGTCAAAATTGGTAGACTAAATGTATTTAAAGATGTTAGGAGAAAATTAGTGAAAACGTTTGCCACACAACAGGTTTAGACGACTCGGTATCATCATCAGGCAAAAACTAGCGTTCTTTATATGTCAGCATGTGCACAAAATGTTTGCTTTAACCTCATGATATACAAACAGTGCTTGTTTGTATCTAATAACGAACCGAGATGTCGAAATGCGTTGAACAACTAAATGTTCATGCGTCAAGGTTTCATTACATTGGTAGGCTATCTCAAGTACTATTTGCATTGTTAGTATTTTCTTGGACGCCAACCATACAACCGATTGAACACTATTATTTTTGTTGTGATAAGTGAGAGAGTTGCAAAGAGTCGTGAGCAACACATATATGGAGCCAACTGAACCGAGCTACGCTACATGAGTTGTATGTAAATGTAGAACACTCATCCCCAGTCGTCCCATCTTCCGATACCAACTCTCCCTCTGGTATCCATAGTTGTCCCAAAGGGTTTATAAGCCTCGTTCTGCTCCACTGAAAGGAAATAAAGTGCAGGGTTGGAAATCCAAGAGGTTCAAAAAAAAACTCTGCTTGATCCGGGAGGCTCAACCATGGAGGTGGTCGGCCCACTCACGTCAATATTTCGGTCAATATGCATGAAACATTAAAGAGTTTAAAGCAAAATAAATGAAAGCACAATGAACCTGAGAGTGCTCCGCGGATCGGTCGAAAGCTTGCGGTTCCCGACCTGCGTCAAGGGTCACGTGAGCGAGGGGAAGTGGAGAACGGAGAAGAGCGAGGTGACTTAAAGGTGATGTGAAAAGTGTAACTGAGCCCATGGAGGAGCTTGCCAAACTTTCGACAGATAGTTTAAATACTAATATCATATGATGTAAGTAGTGGGAAGAGAGGATGAAAAGGAAAATGAGGAAGTGAGGAAATGGAAAGGAGGAAAGAAGGATGGCAGAAAAAAATCGAATGTGGCATCAGTATAGGATCGATAACGTGCAAAAGAGGTAGCAGCCAGTTGAAGATGGTGGAGGGGAAAGCAATGTACAAGCACGGGAATAGAGGAGAGGATTCAAAATATTGGATTATATGAGAGGAAGCAAAAAATATTATGAATTAAAAAGGGATCAAGCATAAGTCTGTCATTAAGTTTTTAAATATGTACTTAATCTAAAATCTTGAAATAAATTATCTTCATTAAACTATAGGAAAAGAATGCTGGCCATGTACTAAAAAACACAGAAGAAAATTGCAGTTCTTCAGTAATACTTGCTGAGACCAGATAAGAACTACAATAGTAAACAAGAGAATTAAATTAGGAAAAAGTCGGTGGATCTCAAGATAAATTGCAGAAAAACAAAACTAATAGGTGTAGTATCAGAGGAAATAAAAAATTCACGTTGAAAGATCATGAATTTCAGCAAGTGGAAGAATTCAAATAGCTTATGACCATAGCCAGCCCATGGAACAATGAACTAATTTAAAATACAAAGAAGCATACGCTTCACAATCAGAAGTTTGTATAACCCAAAGATAATGTAAACATCAAATTTGGTATTAAATCATTCAAAACATAAAACGTACCTATAAAACTATCATTAAGCCAATCTTACTGCTTGGAGCAGAAAAATAAATGTTCGTGAAAATCTATTTTTCCCTGGAGAGCGCATCAAGTTTTCCCACTGGGGAGAGACCATGCAAAAGACATTCATGAACTAAATCAAAAGTAGTTCACCACTGAACTATCCTGAGCATACAACTATAGAACGTTCATTGAATATTCAAGTGTGAACTATTCATTTGAGACTGTTCATAGATCGTTCATTGAATGTTCAAGTGAGAACTATTCATTTGAGACTGTTCATAGATCGTTCATTGAATGTTCAAGTGTGAACTATTCATTTGAGACTGTTCATAGATCGTTAATTTCCAGTCCACGAAGAATTATTCAAAAATGCTCCCTGGTTGGACATTTAAAGAACATCTTTAAACCATGCATATTTTAACTGTCATAAACGACAAAATATTAATTATATATTCTAGGGAATATTCTATCACACCATATGTACGATATTATTCCTAAAATTAATGCCTGCATGTGATATCGCATTATGTACGTAATGAGTTAAACTGTTAATTTTAACGGATGAACACTGAACTGTACGCATATATGCGTACAGCTCAAAATCTTGTTTATTCACAGTAGTAAGGTATTTATATTCGTATTATGTGACAATATAAGTTTCAATTAATTAATGCCGAATAACTGTTATCGAGATTTGATGGTATTTCACCAAACTATCACAGAATCGCCATATAATAATTATAGTCATCGAAGTTACATTTGTCGACGGAAGTGACAAGATATATACGACTTGCGATAGCGGATGCAAGAACATGCTTAGAGTCGTAAAGTACTTAATAACGCTACATCTACATCTACATCTACAAAATACCCTGCAAGCCACCTCTGGGGTGTGTGGCAGGGGGTGAGTATTCACCAACATGCATTACACTATACCCTAAAGTTAGTGTAACTACGACTAATTATGCATTAGCATAAATCGCTAATGCTTGTCATGAGGCGAAGCCTCACAAGCATGCAACACTACACTACAGATGTCATCAAAATGGAGAGTGACCTCAATTGAGAGCTACATTGGTACACTGACGTTAGGAAGATACAAGATGGGATTCTTAACGTTAACGTACTAACAACACGTACGCGTAATTGTACAATCATAGTGATTAATTGCAAATTATATTTTTTTTTATCGAGAGTGTAGGGAATTGAGTGAAGAGATAATACCATATGAATCGAGAATCAAATCACAAGAACTATTATTAAACATTCCTTCATGGTTCATATGTTATTAATTCAAAAACAGTTCAGCCGCAATTCATCCATGTTGAACATTCTTTGAACATTCTATGAAGTATTTCAATGAATGTTCTTTGAACTATCTGTGAGTGCCATTTGAACGTTCATTGAATGTCCTTCTTGAATGATCTTAGAACGTTCAAGTAGTCTTCACTGAACGTTCTTTGAACATCTTTTGGACAATAAATTCCCCACTGGGTTGATATGCCTATAAAGAATTTTCCTTCAAAATATTCAACTTTGGAAGGCGTTAATTAGGTTGAATAAGTGATTAAGTTTTACTAAATTTAATATAAGTTTCCTCGAAAAATCCGTATAAATTTAGCAAGCTAATAAATGATATCCTATTGGCCAGTACTACCTACTTATGTGCTGGCCAGTTTAACCAAATATACTTCAATTTCTCGCAGTAGCCACTGCACTGACCTTTTACCCCATTTTCGACCTTTAATTACCTATACTTGCACAGCATTAGAAAAAAGCTACACAGTCCGTCGAAAAGACAGTAACTAAAACGGATTAGTCGGTTCTTCTCACGGGTATGAGATGAAGATGGCAATTCGTCTGCGTTGGAAAACCTGTCTGCTTCTACATGCACCAACTATCCTTGACACCTAGCTGTTCTAATTCCTTGCCTCCAAATTTAAGTGGCGATGCACTAAAGTGGCTGCGAACGTCTTTCTGGACCGAGTGTAATTCATTTAGGTAAATCGGAAACGAAGGCAGACCACATAAACTTATTTTCGAGTTTAACATATTTCTGTGGCCTTTACAACTTATTTTGCAACTTGCGTGATTTTTTAGTGCTTTGTCCATTTTTCATTGTCAATGTGCTTTTCTCAAAATCATAGCTCATTCGCGCACGAGAACCGTAGATCTAGATTCTTGCTAATCGAAACCAACAAGACCTTTCTCTATCGGGAAATAACCGTCTCAGCCTCTCGTGACCTTAGCCCCTATCCTAAGAACGCATTTGTCTTCCTCTTTGGGACTCCTCCTCCTTGATATAAGGGCATAAAATGTGTCCCTTTCCTCTTGCATTCTTTGAAAGCTTTCCGATGATCCTAGTGCTGATCTCTAACCGAAGAGTCCACCCGACGGCCGGCCACTTTAGCTCACAAAGGTAGAACTTCGCTGTCATTCGTTTACAGCCTATTGCATTACCTACTTTTAATGATGTTTCTCACGAGACCCAAGTCGGTAACTAGCCACTATTTTTACGGACGAGTCTCTCTGATGAAAAGCATCGTGTAAGGAGTCATTATGGTTTCTCCTTAGTGATTGTCAGAGCACAGGACGGCAGCTGATATTTGGTGGACTCTTTCAAAGAACTGCCTCACTGTCTTCCTATTTCTTCCGACTCCTATTACTTCAAGTCTCCTGTCTTCCTATTTCTTCCGACTCCTATTACTTAAAGTCTCAAAGACAGAAGCCCGAGTGTCCATTTGCTTTTTAGACCAATTTACGTTGACAGTGGAGAAGTTTTGTTCAAAAAGTAACAATTTTCAATCGATTGGCCGATGAATGAGGAAATTTCTCGTAACGCTTAAAAAGTTTTTTAATTCCGTCCAAACAATTATGTTGGACTATCATTACGCTAATTAGGCCAACTCTGAGTGGTTGATGCACACTTCTTGATCTGTGTTACAAAATCGTTAAAAATATAGTTACACGCTATGACTTAGAATCGGTAGTCCAATATTATTTAGATAAGGAATTATTTATGAAATAACTATTCATTTAATCATGGAAAAAGAAAATAATATATCAAAAATGTATCAGATGCTTTTCCACACTACTTATTCATTCTCTAAAACGGAAGTTAAGTAGCACAAGTAGAATGCTCAGAAGCCCCGTTTATATGCTTTCCGTAATTATTTCCTTATTTGAGCCAATCATTATAGAAGTCAGAAGACTTCTGTTTGCTTCCCTAACTTTTAACCCACTTTTCTCCATTTCTCCCACCAACGCTCGAGTGACGGGTATATACATTTCCAATCATCACGGTCACACAAATGATATGGTACGCAGTCACGCGCACGGGTGAACAGATGTGTTCCAAAGTGATGATATTCAGCTTTGAAAAAATAATTTGATTTAGCTGAGATTCGTACCCGGATCTCCCAATAGCCCGTCAGGTGCGTTAGCCAGTTACAGTGCACACTGTATTTCCAACAGAGTAACTTACTAACAATCGTGACTGACAATTGGGAGATCCGGGTACGAACCTCGGTAAAGTCAAATATGGTGAATTTCACCCTCTTTGTTGCATACCCGACACATTTTCGCAGGAAGGATGTTTTAGATGAGCTTAAAGGGATGTAATGAGACAATTTAGGCTTAGACTTTTAAGGCTAATTTAGCCTCAATGATTCACTTTGAGGAGATTGGGACTAACTATGGCATTACTTTTACGGAGTCTCCCACAAGTGCACACAAGTATGAAACTCCAAAGAGGAAAACGGTAAGTATAGGCGAATGATTTCTCCTTTGTGGAATTTCGCACTAAAGATCAAAATTCTTACTTTTCATTTTTCACCGTTTATTACTTTCGTTGTTCAAAATCGCAATGCCGAGTTTGATTTTAAAAATGTATTTTAAAGGAAACAGTGTTGGACTTTTCCCAGGGGATAAATATTTCTGGTCATGGAATAGTTACTGTAAAATTGTTTTGAAAAGAGCATGCAATGAAATACAGTATCAAGTAATGAGGTACAGTATCACGAGAAAAGGCGAAGAGCCATCATAAAAAATACTAGGTGGAGCAGCGCTTACCTGTAACAGATAAGGGATTAAACTAATTGGAGATATACATGTTTTGTATTAATCTAATTAGATAGATGTCCATTCACTGTATGCGAGACATACAAGGAAGTGTGCTTTGTAATACGGGTAATAATTAGGTTCAGCTAGTTCGAAAAACGTGAAAAACTTGACCCAGCTTATTGTGCTGAAGCAAAACTGAGTTAACCGCCAAATATCAGGTAATTGATTGAGGAAAACAGAGGAACTGAATCTTTTGGACCTCATTACAGTAGGAGCGCGCCTGGTGTGTCAATTTCGACGGCTGCTCATTAATTTCGCACGGGGTGAGAACGCAGGCGTTCGCCCGAATCCACCGCGGCCGTCGACCGCAGGTGGGGAGGGGACGTGTGGAGGAGAGGGTCAGACCAATCAAGCCCAGCATTCCCCACGGCTCGTGTACCAATCGCGCTTAATCCTGGGTGGGCGGGGACGAAAGGGGGGGGGGCAACCCGAGCATCGGCTCTGCACCACCCGCTAGCTTGCAACCCTCCCCCCCTGATACGAATCTAAGACTTTCAATATTCATCATTATTATCATCAGTTTTTCAATTCCAGGTTTGTCTAACTTTATCTTTTCATTCTCCTAAACTCATTGCATGTTTATAACCACATCCTGGAAATACTTCTTACTCACGTCCGGTTCATGGCCTGTATACATTACTCTTGAAACATGGGAAAAATTAAAAGGAGCGTAAGGATCAATATCCATATTACTAATGAGTTCGTAAGGACCTTGAGGCGATTCCATTATCGTATTCGTAAGTCAACTCCGATCAACAACGTGTTGCATAAGAGTCATCATCATAGTCATAGCCGTGTTGTAACATTGCTGTATATTCATCGTTCGTCGTATATCAATGGTCGAAACATATTAGCTAGCTACAAATATTTACGGCAATAACTTACAACACAAGTCACGAGCAGGCTATCACAGAGCAAGATTCACAGAGCAACAATGCGATGTGGCCCAGCAAACTCAATCTTCATAAGCAGGAGCAAAGGAGAATAACGGCTTTATCCACTGGGTACAATTAAAATTAATGTTCACGCCAATATCCACAGAAAACGCCACAGAACTCTCAGTTGACTGAAACAGCAATGTTTGCTGAGAGCACCTTCGTGAAAGGTTTTGAAGTTGAATGAATGGTTAAAAGTTGCATACCCCACAGCAAAGATACGGTTCGATGTAGATGCTTCAGGTCCTGTAATATGTTAGACTCCTAGTGCATATAAATGAGTTATTTTCCCATGTTTATCCTACTTACGCATTTGACGCAATATTTCACAAAGCAATTAAATACAAGCCTCGAAAATCTTATTTAAAATAACATACATTTCCAATTATCAGAGCGCTATTTTAAGTTTATTTAAAAATTAATTCTGAAGCCCGATTGAATGCTTCCGCGGTGTGTAAGATACAATGGCTTCATTTTCGGGAGAACCGCGTTGTTTTGTTGCTGTTACAACAGTTTCGCTAGCGTTAAAGCGGGCATCTTCATTTGGTCTTGCCCGTCCTTATGTACTTGTTTCGTGGTCGTGACCGCCCCAGGATTGATCAACTGCAGTCCGTCGTTTGGGCGGGAAAGTTGTTTGTGCTCTGGCAGGAACAACTGTTTCCACGAGTTGTGATGAGAAGACAGAGAAGACGGGTACCAGTCACGACCACGAAACAAGTACATAAGGACGGACCAGACCAAGGCATCGGCACTTCGACCTGAAGACGCCAGCTGGAACGCAGGCGAAGCTGTTGTCACAGCAACAAGACAACGCGGTTCTCCCGAAAATGAAGCCATTTAATTCCCAAGTCTTTCAATGTGAAATTAGACTTATGATTATTCATTATAACTACCAAAACATCGTTGAACATTCAAAGACAATCGACCAATCAATGACTTTGAATTGTAGCCTTAGTCTCCGAAATGGAATCCACTTTAAATATAATAACATTTTGATGGAAGGGTGTCATGAGTGAATAATTGCGAGTACGAGGAAAAAGGGAAACACCAACGAGAAGACTAGCTAATGGAATTTCCTCTGGGGTAATAAACCCAAAGAGTAGCAGTAACATTCTTTGGTTTAGCTGCATTAACTCCTAAGAGATGTGTCGCACTGTCCGAACTAATAACTTAAGTGAGATATTTCTTAGCCCAAGGCCATAAGAGACGCCTAACCCAAGACCTCTAAAACATCAATGCCTGACACTGGATTCAAACCAGCGCAGCGGTCTTAATAGCTGCCAGGATGACTATTTATCAACCCGTCAACTGCGGTTGACATGAATCTGTGTATTGGAGTACCATGGCACGTTTATGCTGTAGGGTTTCCCCACCTGCGTTGTCAATTGATGGCAAAAGCTTCGCAACCGGTTCTGGAGAATAGCAACAAGTACGAAAACATTGCTGAAGCCTTCGGTAGAATGTCATCAGTCCCTTCAGAGAGGATATATGCAGTACCTGGAGAGGTTCTCAGGATCGGGTGCGATACTGTCGTCACTAATGGACTATGAACTAGGAAAAGTAGCGTAAACCCTACAGCATCGAGCATTTTAAAAAACCGCAGAACCCTTCACCATAGAGTTTAACATTGCTGCGTCGATTGGTATTATAAGTCCTGCCTATTCTTTCAGAACATTCTGCGAGATGCAGCATATCACACGCAACCTAAGTCTATAAATGATTGTATTTACCTATCCATACAAAAGATTCGCCCTTTTAACCGTACGCTACAGATTTTTCAACCAAACACATTCTCATCCCCTTCCCTCGTGCTCTCTCATCCCATACTTCCCATTTACCGAAATATTCCTCTTCAGAAGCGTGTCCCAGAGTTGCTTTGTATGCTAGTACGTTTACTCGAGATTGCAAGGTAATGAATGCTTGAACAGAAGAAGAAAAGAAGAAGGCTGAAGACCTCATCCAAAAAACTGGAGGAATGAAGGTGAGGAACTTAGAAGAGATGTGGAGAGGGAGAAGTGGAGGGGAATAAAGAAACACTTTGGGAGGGCAAAGCTGGAAGATAATTCTTCGCCCTCCCCCAAAATTAATATACACACATCTCCCCAGCGTACTATTTTTTTCATCCCCGACGGTAAAAATTAATTCAGGCGCATCCCCTTCCAACTACTAATTATACATCCCCCCACCCAAGCTATCTCTTCACCATCCTCATCTGAACCACCAAGGGACTTAAAAAATGGAAAGATGAGAAGGAGTCGAGGATCAGCACGGAGAAAGATGATTCATGCATGAGAACGAGGAAAGAATCCAAAAAAGGACAAAAAATATAACACAAAATGCTAAAAATGTGCCTGTTTTTACCCCTCCCCGTTGTTCTCCATAGCTCTTATAGTGTGCGGGGATGGCTTATAATGAGGGCCGATAAAAACGTATTGGATACCTCCTTCTACTCTATGTATTTAATACCAGAGAATGACCGAATGCTGGATGCGCTCTTCGCTGCAAATAATTTCTACCAAAATTCATTGTTCGATGGCCTTGCAATATTCCCCAATTTGGACAGGAAGATGCACAAGAAAATTCCTTTCCCACCAACACGTTAATCCAGTTACGATGGAAGAGTTTCCCTCGAAATTAACCAAGCGGAGATGATTAGGATCCCACAAGTTTTTAATTTGGGGAGGAACCTGCAGAATATTCATAGAATCTCGTTCCACCAAACGCTAAAACGTTTTGCAAGATGCAAAATTTCTTCAAAACTATAGAGGTCAAGAAATTATTTAAACTGAACTGTAAAAACTGGTGGCAATAGATTAAAGATTTTGAAACTTAAAGAGACAGGTTTCTTTAGAGAGCAAAGTAACAGCATTGAATTGTGATACTATTTTATGAAGTAGGTCCACATTCAATCATTCGAGAGTAGGAAAGTTAGGGAACGAAGGGCATTTCCTACGCCTATAACAAGCATATACAGAGTTATGATTTAAGCATACACATTATTTCAGTAAAAGTATAAAGAAAAATGTAATCAATAACAAATATGGCACATACATTAAATTGATATCACACAGCCGATTAAAGAATTTTTACGCCAGGCGACAGCTATATGGTAGTGCCCTTAAACATGATGCTGATTCACAACTTTTTTCAGTAAACTAGTGTACTGTGAGAAAGATTCCGCAGAATAAAATCCAACGCATGGCACACAATAAATTTCCGAGTCAGACTCTTTAAGATTTTTGCAAGTGTTATAAAATCTGAACATAATTGTATGATTCCAAGATGATTTCTTGCAATTTCAAAAGATCCTTTAGATCTCTGAAATGGATAAAAGGGGACACATTAGAAACAGACTTTGTTCCTAGGTAAATTAATAGACCGGGCACATTATTATAATTAAAATCTAAGCGGTAGCATGAATATAGTCAAACATTACCTATTCAGTCTTAGAGAAATCGTTCACGTTTTGATTATTCACATTGGGGCACTCATTCAGATTCACCCACTCGAGAGAGAAACTTAATCACATAAAAAATAAGACGCATTAGAGCGAAATAGAGATTCTCACACGATTAATGCATAAATATACTTTTCAAATGATCATCCGCAGAAATGCGTATATTTTAGTAATTATTACTTATACGCAAATTTCACCATGGGTTATAGCCATCAAAGCTAATTTTATTTAAATTTATAACAATGTAAATTACTTTTTTTTATTTAATGGTATTCTGTAATTCGGATTTATACTGGCAATTTAAGTCCATATGATTGCCTCAGTTTCGACTTCCACAGTCCATTGTCGATAGTTCTGTAACATAAGCTAAATATAATAATGAACGCTTACGCGGTTTATACATTTGCTCTTATTTTTTAACACTGCGGCCTTTATGGGAATAGACATACAGAGGCACTTCTATCCCTTAATTATTATCATCTATTATCCAAAAACAATTCCAGCCTAATAAAACTGATGATCTCAGGCATGACCTCGTGGAAATTATGGATATCCATGATGAGAAAATCACCTTTGTTATTTCCACTAAAGTTTTGTAGAATAACAAAGGTGGTTTTCTCATCATGAATTCCAGCCTTATTATTCTAACAACATTCTTAGATATTATACTGCAAACGTTTTCCTTCCGATACATATGAATCCGAGTCACTTTTACACTGATTCAGGGCCTAAAGGCTTCCCACACAAAATTACCTTCCGATAGCCAGCCCAAAAACCTTTCCTTCATTCCAAAAATGACCTATTTCTTATTATTCAGATTACAGGCACGATCCTCGCGATTTCATTACTAAAAAATAAAGGAGTCGTTATACAGCATCCACATATTCAAAGGTTAAGTTTGCCTACGCATGCAGTTTCACAATGAGACAGTGTCCGAAGGTACCAAGTAAAGCAGTGATTAGCATATTTTTCTTTTGATGATGAAGTCATAACGCTATCTCTTAGAATGACGTTGCTACTTCTACAATACCATTCTTTTGCGATATGCAAATGAAACATGAAACATCCAAGGTTTTGCATCCACCACTGCTTTTCCTGGCTAAATGAAAAAGAGTAGGGGCTTCGTTTCCGCTGCCCGAAGCATCAAAATTAAAGGTGCGATCACTGGCTCTGCAGTCTCAGCCTGACGTCACCGCTGTCATCCCGGACCTCGCCGTTTCATCTGAAGGCCGAGCCGGAATGGTGCGCCTTTCATGCTTCAATTTGTTCCTATGTCCAACCCACTGAGGGAGTTGGAAGAAAAGGTCATGGCAGGAGGACAGGTGACACGTTAATCTAATCTAGAATACCAACCAACCCGGAAGTTGGGGAGGCGCCTGCCTAAATTAGTGTTTCTAGTTAAAGAAAAAATAAAAAGTCGCGAGAAACGAGTTGCGTATAGAGTTCTCATTCTTACAGATTTCATTAGAGTGCAAGAAGACCACAGTAGATTATACGGCGTCTTCCTACGTTGTAGATTTTTTAATCAAAGTGGAATTCACAGCACATGGCAAAAATAAAAACGGTGATTATAAACAATAAATATAAATTACCTCTTTCTTTTAAAAAATCTTATTAAAAAATTCTCTTAAAAAAATTACCTCTTTTTAAAAGGTAAATGCATAACTTACTGTCTTTTTCGAGGAAATAAAAATTGCTAGAGGAACAATAGTGTTTCTCGTTCCACAACAACGAAATTACATAACTCGACAAATATAGCCTCCAAAGTCCTGATTGCCTTACTATGAAAGAATTAGTTAATGCATGTTCATAAGTATTTTTCAAAGTGATGATCCCACATTTATCTATCACGTGTGTCCTTTTTTAACTTCTAAAGAAGATCCTGTTAATTATTCCCGATTACACTCACTTTCCTGGTACATACCTACACACTTAAGCCCAATATAGGGGCTATACAGTACCATTGAGCAGTGCCTGTCAAAATTAAACTATTGATGCGCCTAAATTGCTCCATACAACCTAGCTTAGTTGCTAAGGTTTTCCCTCTATCCCCGTCTTATTAACTGCTTTTTTCTTTTGTACAAGGTCGGACTGGGGTTAAATTAAGTACAATGAAACAGTGGCACTAGTCAGACTTTAACTGATCTTAAAGCATAAAATTTTGACAACTCAATTTCTATCAAAAGACATACAGACCGTCATAATTTAAGCAAACTGCGCATGCTTAAGGATTGGTTAAATTTACCAAGAACTATTTTTTAAACACATGGGAAGTAAGTTGCAAGTAACTCTAACGACCAGTCACTTTTCATCTTCAAGCTAGTACGTCAAGCGGATGTCTAAGCCTTCGCGTTACCGCACTTGAGTCAAAACTCAAATCACCGAATTTGCACGAAAAACAAACAAATACTCCAATCAAAACGATTAAGAGTTGTACAATGCTCGTATAATTTTTTATATGCTTCAAATTTATAAAGATATTTTTGTGTATTACACTAAATACTTCATTTTCTGCTTTCCCAGAGGATCATGCAGCTTCCATTTCATTAGAAATTTTTCTGAAGGAAAAATATCGCAGGAGGTAACGAACAGAGGTGGAAAACTAAACAACAGCATTTCCATCACGCGAACTAAACATGAATTAAAACAGGCTGATTTAAGATTACCATGTTAGCACCGTGTTTTCTTTAATTATCAAGCAGGAGCATGAAGACTCATCCTAAATAATAATCTCAAATTTATAAAAAATTAAATAAGCGGTACCATGAATAAAGGACAAAAATATCACCTCAAAGCGTTGACAATTCCGCATAAAATGGCAAGCCATTTTAAGACGGTCGCTAAAATACAAACAGCTAAAAAACACTTCAAAGCCTAAAGTATTAAACAGGATGTATTTGTCACGTGAAAGGAATTAAACTCTAGCCTCAACAAATCCAGAAGGAATTAAAGAACTAATTTCACATGGAAGACGAACTCCACAAAATCAAAGCGTTGCAGGAAAAAGGTGTTTCGCCCCAACGTGTTTCCTGGGCATGACAGCCAAGGGATTAGTGGCGATGGCGGTAGAGTTTAAATGTCAAAGTCTCAAGTCAAAACTCAAAGTCAAAGAATAAGGTGAATCTTTTCACTTCCTTTTCCAAGAACCTGTAGCTCCTTTACTTATTTATGCATCTAAAATACGATGTCAATACATAATTGAAATCTCTTCGAGAAGAATTCTCAGCCAATTAAACCTTTTTCCGTGTAAAAACCAAATTAACGCCACAGAGATTGAAAATATTGCAATCCTACTTCATCAGATTATTGCAATCATGCCATCACAGTTTGGTTGAATCAATAAAACCATGAGACAGCTTTGCACACTCCAAATTCTCTGTTTACAACACACAAGGAAATATGTACTGAAAAACTTCACTATAAACGGTATAAGCAACTCTGAGTTCCACAGCTTTTTACTGCCGGTCATAAACGAACACCGTGGAAGTAACTTATAACTGTTAATACTTATTTAATTGCGTATTTCTGAATTACAAATGACAAATATTTGATCTCATAGGAGACCTGAAAAAAACTATTGTTCTCGATTTCATCGTTTCACTAATCGAATATGGCGATAATACGCTTCAGGAAGTATGAAATCATTGTTAAAACGTTTTTACTTTGATCCAAGAAAGTAAGCAATAAATGACGTCTAATCAACAATAATACTTAGATATATCCGCCGGATATGAGCTGATTATTTTTATATTCTGAGTAAGCATATACTTCAACAGCTACGCGAAATGATTTGGTTCCATTAATTAGATGCTACAAATGTTTTGTCTGAGAGCTCACCGTAGAAAATTTTATACTCCTCTTCTGGTACCCAAATTAGGTCTTAGATGAAATATCTGGGGTTACTGGCAATCTGCAGCGCTTAAAGCTATTTCACCTTAAAGGGTCATCAACCTCTGACCCTTTCGACTGATAATCAATGCACCGAAGTATGTCTTAGAGCGGTAAATTTTGGAAGGCAAAAGTAAAAACATGAATATTCTTAAAGATATTTTCCATGAATAATTTCCACAAGTATCATTATGGCACAGCATACCTATTGTACGCTTAAACTTACCAAGACCGTCGCGTCGTCGTCACAAAAAACGAAGCATCCCTCCTCTACCGAGACTATCACTGAATGTGAGTTAGTCAATGAATTTGAAATTTATTCATCCAAATGAGTGCATTTAAAAACCAATCAGTCGAGGTTTTCTCACATTTGTGTATTTTTGGCCTTTCACCCGTTTGGCTAAATAAATTTCAAGACTTCATGGAAAGCCATCGTCCTTTCACCTAAAATGATTTCGATTTTCTGCGAGATACTTTAGCAAAACTTTACCATTTTAAAAAGAGATAAATTTTAAGTACATTTCATGATACTAACCTAATTACATGTCCTTTGAGATATGTGTGAATATCTTCTACATGTAATACATGATCAGAGTGGGTTACCGTAAAATGCTTAGGCGGAATAAATTAAAAACGTCACGAAATATCTTGAAGACTCTGAAATGGATGGATTTTCGAAGTCAGCGACGTCAGTCATTGAAAATGTGCATGAATGGAATGAATGAAATGAATGAAAACAGGATTTCCAAAAAATGTGTTGAATTCATGGTAAAAAATGTATTCTCTTGCACAGGGTTGATGTGATGACGGATCTGAGACGACTAACTTTGGCTGGCAGATTGTTTTTTTCACAGTAAATTTCATTTATTTTCGTGCATCTCCATAGCGAGTGACGCCCTTTAAAGCAATGAAGCTTTGAAATAAGGATTCTCCATCACAATTCCTTAACTTTATACCATGAACTCATAATTGCAGATATAAAATAAGGTTTGCAATTAATTCCTGAATCCGAAGTGAAAACAAGGCATGCCACAGCCAACACAAAGTTCAGTAACATACTCATTTATTTCCATTCACTTATACATCGTTATTTTCGGAAGACAAAAATATAGTAATAACCGATTATAAGGGTGCAAAAGTGTTGAGAGGAACAAACGTGTAGGACAAAGTTAAATTTTTACCGGAATGATATCTGAAACGAATTGCCCCGATTATAAGTTTAACGTAACAGCAACACGAAAATTAACTTCATAAATGCTGAGAACAAGCTGGCCGACCTCGAGTATTTTCAGATGCAATTTTCCATATTAATTATCACATACTGGTAAGTAGATAGCACTGATAAAAAGCGTTTTAAAACAGTGAAGCATAACGACTGGGAAGGCAGGCGTAATGAACTGGGTGTGAGTTCCTCTTTAGTGTAGGGAACATTATTGTTTAAATCATGCGTATCGTAATAGAGAAGTCATTTTTTAAATCGTAATAGGCAAATTAAAACATAGGTACCTTAGTTGCGTAAAAAAACAAATTATTTGCACGGAAGTATATTTTTAAACAACGAAAAAGTTTAAATAACCGAACCATATATTAGTGCCTGCATGAACAAATTTATTCTTTATAGTACCCGTAATGGAGAAATTACTGCATAATCTAATAAAGACGTCGAGAGTATGTGAATTATGACGCCCGGAAAAGTTTATTTAGACAGCCGCAAGTGTGATGAACATTCCTAGAGCTATAGTTCACAAAGTTTTACGTCAACGTCTGGGAATGTCTCCTTAAAAGATACCAATTTTGGAAAAAAAATAACATTGAAAAGGCCTTTAAAAGCTTCCTATTAACATACTTGTTCGATTTATCAATAGGAGATTTTTCAGGTTTGTTAATATTTCACCTAAGGGGCAAGACTAACAAACAATATAAGTGTTAATGAAGTTCACAAAAACCTTTCCTCAACAGAGAGCATGAACGGAAGGCTCAAAAGCCGTAGTATAATGAGGTTTATAGTATAAGCCATGTGAATGGACCTTATTTCATCTAAGAACCAACTGTCATGGGCACTCATTACCTCCTAATGCTTGAGAACTATGTTTTTCAGCAGTAGTAAGATCTTCAACCAAACGTTTTATTCCAATAAGATGGTGCTCAACCACACCATGACCCTAATGCTTTGTAATGCATTGCATAAAAATTTCCTGTGCCGGAGAATCGGTCATGGTGGGCCTATCCTATACTCACTACGATCATGTAACACCACATCTAGTGTTTCGTTCTATGAGGTTTCGCTAAGGATTATGTGCACAAGGGCCAAAGTAGACAACATCGCTGAGTTCATAGAAAGAATTTCCTCAACAGTTAAAGAAATTTATGCATACATGTTATACTGAGTATGGGCAAAGATAAATAACTTTTTGGTATCACTAAGCATAACAAAAGGCTTTCATACTGAATGGTTTTTCTTTAAAATCAAAATTTCACTTTGTTCAGTTAAATAAAATTGAATTTATTGTATTCAGTAGATTTATAAAAATTTTACGTGAGATTAAAATTGTGCAGATATTAAATAGGCTGTATTACTAAATGGAAGTAAATTCATTTTTACCAAAGAAGGAGTTTTTCTCCAGCATTTCTCCGAGTTCAGGTTATATTAACAATGCTTAACAAAGGCAATTACAAGGACTAATGTGGAGGTTGAAGTCGGCAACTCGTTCAAATGAAGAGAGAGTAGGTTTCAGTCTCATACAAGACGATTCAGAGATTTTAAAACTACCATTCCACTAATTTTACTATTTTAATAACCTTCTTATTTTATTACAAAATATGATTTACCTTTAAAAGGAAGATAAACCCCTATCTTCTTCGTAAGCCATTTTTCAAATATTAAAAGAAGCGGAGTGGCATGACAACAAATGAAAAGCGTGCGCTTACTTCAGATCTGTGTATGGATAAGGTTCGCTTGAGCACAAAAATGGTTAAAAGGGTATTTGATAACAACTTTAATATGCAATGGAGGAGGTCACTAGAAAGAAAATATTTTAGGTTAGAATATTTAATTCGAAGCAGCATAAAAATTTGCTCCAGGGAATATTTACCCAGAAAAGTATGAATCTCTTTAATCAAATGGTTAGGGGGGATAATTAAAAAAAGATCTTCGACTGTAAGTAAATGATATTAAATTCTAGGATCTCACTAATTTTACGACGGAAAAGGTACAATATGTATGAAACCAAGAAGTATTGTTAGGCTCTAAGAAGGAGCAACATGTGTAAACGGGAAGTCGAAAAAAGGAGAACGAAGGGAGACTAGTGAGGCGCCGCGCAGCGCCACCTGATCCGATCTCGGGAGTGGATGACTCCGGGAGGAAACCCCCAGAAGAGAAGCGATCGATCCACAAGTAGTTTCGGGGAAATGAGGGGGTCAGGCGAGGAAACTCGGGAGACGGAGGAAACGGAAGTGGTACCCTCAAACACTTTAAAATATGCAAAGCATACGAAAGAAACCTAAGTAGTGGAAACGCATACAGGTTACTTGGCCAAATGAAAAAAAGAATCATTTTTAAGCGAATTCAACATGTTTCGTCAAGAAAAAAAACGCAGAAGAGACACTGGGAGTTTTAAAAATTGCGGAGCATTTATGCCAAGGGTGCTAATGACATTAACGGTCAATGTACACCTCAAACATCAGTCTTTTTATTATTAGCACCGCAATACTATGAGTCAACTTAAAAAGTATTCCTTTTGTCCCAACATCTTTTACTTGCAAACATTTTGAAGTAATTTAATTAATTCATGATTGTTTTAAGAATAGGTATCAAATCTCCAGGATAAATTGTTGACTGAATTTCAATTGCTGTACAAAACAGTTGGTAGTGATAAGTTTATATTTTAAGGTCTCTCAGTCGCACGTTGATAAAATAATACCAAAGTAATAAAAAATAATAATTCGAACACATGATATCCACCAATGACTAAATTATTGCATTGAAAAGATAAAGAAACAATAGTTTTAATCCATTCCATAATTACTACTGCCGATGCTAAAAAACGTAAACACATTATTATAAAACATGTTTGGTAAATTAAGATGCAATGGCAAAAGATTTTTGTGACACTTAAATTTACCAACGGACAGACAGTGTTGCTACATTTAATTCATACCTAGGTATATAAAACATATACTGCAAAACCTTAAACTCATACTGAGTGCAATATTTTTAAAATACTTTTACTGAGCTAATATTATTTCTCCTGCTTCTGAACACCTTCCCCAAACTTCCCCTTGCTTCATCTTCTACTTTCTAACTCCTTGAATGCTTTTCAATATTCTTCCTCTCAATGACCGGGTACCACCGTTTATAGTTCTTAATTTATCTCCCTCTTTAAAATGATAAAATAAGATCTTCACTAGGCATTCCCTCCCGTAGCGAGTGCCGAGCCATCCACGATGACCATCTACAAAAAACACCCTGCAAGCCACCACAGGAGTGTGTGGCAGGGGGTGAGTATTCACCAACATGCATTACACTATACCCTAAAGTTAGTGTAACTACGACTAATTATACATTAGCATAAGTCGCTAATGTTTGTCACGAGGCGAAGCCTCACAAGCATGCACTACTACACTACAGATATTATCACAATGGAAAGTGACCGTTAATATATATGTATTTTGCAACTACACAAATGGACAGAGACTCAAGACTTATGTAGAAAACATGTACGGCATGCTGCTAGTGCTAGGTAACAGAAAAGGATTCAAGTATTACGGAGTACTACTACTACTACTAAGACCTACACTACATAACGACAAACCTAGATAAAAGTCTCATTGGCAGCTGCTATGGTCCCCATCGTTCGTGGGAAAAATGACATTTTAATTCTGTCTAATCTGCAGTCTAGTTCCCTAATTTTATTCTCATGATTTGATCTAGCATGTCGGATTTCGTAAAATGTTATCAACATCGTCAGAGAATAGCCCGGTTTCGAACCTACATAATACATTGAGTTTTATAGAATAGACCAGTTTGTTACGAAAATAGCCAATGCAAAATAATGGTCACCTGAGCTTCATTCTCTTTATTCCTAAAGGTAGTTGAATAAGCTATTTCATTACACCACCCCACGCCTTCCTCTAAACGTTCTGTTATCGTTTCCTTCAAACTCTCATCTATATGCACCTACTTAATGTAACGCTGAATAATGCCCCTGAATTCGATACATTCCATTCAACTCGCGCATGTAGCACACCTTCCAAATGATGTTCCCTTAATCTCTCTTTCTCGACTGAGTTCTATTATGTCTATTGTTATTCACTACTACTGTTATTATTTTTTAATTTTTCATCTACATCTACGATGTACCGTGCAAGCCACCACTAGGGTTTGTGGCACAGGGTGATTCCACACCAGGCATGCAGCACTCGTCCCAGAACAAATCAGAACCTCGCACGCTCCCCCTGGCGCTAGGCGCAGACCAAAAATCTGTCAAGAGAACAGTGCGCAGTGAAACCAGAAAACATTCATACACTTGTAGAAGTTATTTGTTCAACGTAACTTTCCTCGTGCTGTTTTGGACGAGATTAATGAATCAATGAATAAATAAATTTTTAAGTAAACATATTGCAGTAGTTTTGACTGCAATGAAAAAAACGCTTGGCACTGACTACAATAAAAAATTAGGGATTGGCTATAGCACACTGAATTTTCTGAAGTCATTACGCCATAAGCACGGAGTATTATTATGATCATTTCAAGACCTAAAATGCCATGATGTCTCAGATACTGTAAGTAAAAATACTTTACGATAGTGAAAGTGAAGAATATACTGTAATTTTAAAAAGAATTAGTAATTAAACTATCCTGAATGTGTGACCTTCCCACGCTTATTGCTTACTTTAGCGCGATGTGAGTCTTAGGTGCACCCAACAATCCTTTGAGTTTAACCACATAGCAATAGAGTGAAGAGCCTCGAGTTTATCCAAAGTGTTAATAGTCGTGCATGTTCGAATTGTATTATAAGATACTATGTAGCTACTTTCACAGACCAATCGTCTACAGATCAAAATTTTATGAGCCAACAATATTCTATATTTTTTAAACACTCTCTAATATGTTCAACACATTTTATTTTTTTCTCAAACGGCAACAGCCGTTTATAGACAGATCCATGATTTTTTTCCGAACCGTTTTACACGTGAGCATTGCTGCAGGTGATACTGATTTAATGAACTGCAGCTTAAGCAAAATCAAAAGAAATACCTAAAACAGCTTTGGACAATCACATCCAGTCAAGTCAAGCCATTTACGGTGACCACTTCTAAGACCTTCAATTTACCCCAATCGGATTTCCATCCATATTTTGCCAATCATCAAGTGCATAGTTGGCTGTGGATCAAGTCATGGGACTGTAAGCTGGCAGTTTCTTTCCCATCTGAATGTTCGCCAATGGAAGCTTTGGCATGAATGCGCGGAAACAAAATTGAGCGCGTAAATGCTTCCGATTAATATTTTTATTTGGATGGCTTGAAGTAAGCTAATATTTCATTCACTCCAAGGACATAAAAAATATAGGAGATGGGTGATTGTACACAAAATCCCAAAAGTATTAGCCCTTACTTCCGGCTAGATAGACCAACACATTCACCGACAACGGGTCGCTTATGAAATTTGACAAAAGGTTAACGGGCAAAGGTCCAAATTGAGTGTTTTAAGTGGACATGGAGTTAAAACGCAGAGATATGGATTATTTTTGCCGTGAAATTGGACCAAGTTCGCTCACGTGAAAGAAAAGATAAGACCTTTTCATTGGGAGAGCGGGTAGGCGGAACCTGTACAACTAGGGACTGAGGTTTGAAACGATGTTTACCACTAGGAATGGAATGAACGCATTTAGAACTTCGCGTCACAGTCAGGGAAACTCAACGCCAGAATCGCAAGAAAAGTGGGTGGCTATCAAAGGAGGTTAATAGTGCCGTTTTGGAAGAAGGCCGAAAAAATCATACTCTAGTTTCCAATTTTTTCCCTTTGATGATGGATGATCCATTACTCGTTATCATTTGAGGAATAAATGAAAATACGAGCATTTACTGAATATGATTTAGAGCAGAAAAACTAAAGCATTGTAAGTTTCACTTATAGAGATATCTGAATATGTTTGGCTGATTAGACAGAATAAGTCAAAGGATTCATTAGACATAGTGTTTTAGATAGAAAACTTACGAATGGCGGTGTGTGACACAGAAAGTATCCATTTAAATTGGATACAAAGGATGGTAAAAATGTCATTACCTATTCTGGAATGTTCTATAATGGGAGATGATAAATAGCGGCCAAAGAGTGAAGTTAAAAAATTAGAGAAATTTACAGACGGATAATTTCATTCCCCACATTTACATTTCGCGTACTACGTTTATCCTTTATTTCATTGGTTAACGAAACCAGGCGAGTTGGGAGCTCAAGGAAAATACCTATTAGAGCAGTAAATACCACCTAGTAAATCAACTATCACTGCAGCACCCTTCTTCGAGGAACTGAAATCAGTTCCTTGGAAATAAACATCGATCCTACTCTACATATTTATCATTATGGTACTGTTTCCTAATTTATATTCATGCTATCGTAACTTTCTCGGAATTCTTTATTATGTATATGAGAAACATTTTCAGCATGTATGAAATCTTTTTACCCACAAAATAATAGAATCTATTTAAATATTAAATCAAATGTTAGCCAATTTGGTACTTTGAGACGGTAAATTTGCCTACCCCTGATCTAAGAAAACTTAATAAATTTTTAGTCCCAACCTGAAGATTAATGGTAATAAAACCAAGGTTATGGACGTGCAGCAAAAACTTGCGTAAATGGAATAATTTTGTTTTCTGGGAAGTAAGATCACCAGCGATGGAAGAAGAGAGAAAGACATTTGGAGCAGAATAGCCCAAGCAAAGAAGGAATTCTACCAGAAGTGAAGTCAGCTGACAGCTGGAAACACAATCCTAGAATTTCGGAAGGGCTTCATTAAAACATATAATTGGAGCACGCTCTTGTATGACAGTGAAGCCTGGACAAAAAATTTACATGAAATTGCCATAGTTATCAAGAATTTATTAACTGACCATTCATGCACTTACATAAAAAATAAAAAATAAGGAAGCCAAGTTTAGGTTTGGCACTTATCTAATGGTGTAAGAGAAAAACATATCCATTCAGCGAACGAAGGATAAAAAATAGGACAATATGCGCGCAAATCCATCAAAAAGGCCGTCATCCTTGGATTGGATAGGAAGAGGGGAGATCAATGGAGTTGCAAGCGTTGGATTTTATTTTAAATTAGATAGCGACGATCACTTCTCTTTGTCAGTCCTTATCGAGCGAATTCATGGGCGATGAAAATGAAAGGGAAGGACCCTTCACTCCCACACAAAGGAACCTTTTGATCCGTCCTTTATTCTCCCGACACCGCGAAGAAAAGAAAAAAGACAATCGACGTGGGAGCGACAGAAGAGCAAGCGAGGAAGAAGAGAAGCGGGGGCTCAGATAGAGAGCGGGCCTCCTTCCCGAATCATCATTTCCGCTCGCGAAGACAGTGATGCCACGCATATGGCGCCCCTCGCGAAGGTGGCGGAGATGACTGGAAGGAGAAATAGAAGCGCATCGCCGCCCGCCGCCCTCGGCACTCCTGCTCACCGAATGGAAATACAGAAACGGGAATCCAGACGTGTAATCCAGACGTTATATCGATGAGAAAAGAAAAGGAGGACTCAAGACCACTCGCTTACGTGGGAGAAGAAAAAAATAACCGATGGAGTTATGTTCCACTCAAAGTCAATGTACGTGTCTCCATTTCTTTTCCGAATACTTTTAACTCACCTCCACTTATCCAAGTACATTGCTAGTCCGCTGTCGGTTAAGTAAGAGCGTTAATCTTTAAGTGAGATCCCGTTTTCATCCATTATTTGCGTCCAAAAACATTACCTTGACGATGACAGCCGATTAAAGCCCGAACCAATCATGAACGAGCCATGCGTGATGTGCGGTTATTTGATGCTTTTTCCGATGTATTCATTAGGGCTTTAAAATTAATCCAGGGATCAAATCATTAACTGTGACAGATAAAATTGCACCTGACAGATAAGAGATTTAATGAATGTAGATGGATAACTATTATTAATATATCATTGATGAGAATTAGTGCCAAACATTCAATCTGCGTGTCAACGTTTTTTGGTTGAGAGAATCAAAGGATCAACTGGCATAACGGTTGAAGTATCAAAGTGATTCAAGGTTTCTATAATGACATAGGCAAGGATTCCCGTAAAAATTAAACATTAAAAAGTTTCATAGGTTGAAAATAATCCCCTCGATATGAGGAGAAAAATGCATATATCATTTAATATACCATGCACAATTCATTAAACACCTATGGAGAAGATAGGGCGACTAATACATCTGATAAAATCTCACTGTAATGCATTCTGTAATGAATCTCACATTTTTTCTTAAAATATAATCTTGAATAAAGACAGAAAGCTTTTGTGTCAATTAAAAGTAAACAAAGGGCTTATTCCTGTTGAAACCGTTAATATCCTCCATTGTTTTTCCGCATTACGATTACTGTTGTTTAGTTTGCAATGATATCCCAGGCAATCTTGATTTATATCTCCATCGTTTTCTGAATTTTGGAGTAAGATTTGTGTTCAGCTTACGAGGAGATGTACACATATCACCATACCTTAAGGAAATCAGATGGCTAACTACTACTAAAAAACTACGGAAATATTTCCTAGCTGCATTCATTTTCGCATTATTTAATTTTAAAAACCTGAATATTTACATATTTTCTTCAAAACTAAGCCAAAATCACTAATATGATTACGAGAACAGATGTTAATTTCATTTATTATCCCGCTCATAGCACAACTTGCTTCCAAAAATCATTCCACGTTGTAGGGTCTAATATCTGGAATACTCTCACAGACTAAATAAAATGTTTCCAGATAGAAATCTCTGAAGTCAAAGTATACTTACAAAGTCTATTGCTTAGCGCATCATTATGAACCATTTGAGCAAAGGTCTACTATTTTTCAAATATCCATACCCAACAGCAAAAACTTGACCGCTCAAACTTCTCAATCTCTATTTTAGTCCATTGAACCCCTCTAATATTCCTCACCTGGCGTAACTGCACCGTTATTCAGATAGTTTCTGATGGTTTACAGGCTGAGTTTGGAAACTGGGTCAATAATATCCATGGGATGTTGCTCTGGTACTGCAACGAAGCATGTTCAATCATAATCGCGCCACATTTATCTTGGAGGTTGGCATATGCTTCCGTCGTTTGCTGAACAATGGGCAAAGCTTTGTCGCAGAGAACTGAAATACCGCAGTCGATGAAAATTTATCAATAATTTTCCAGAAATACATTGCTAAATTTTTCTAACTTTCAATAAATTCATTTGATTAAATACTAAATATAATAGAACATGCGACGTAAAAATGGAAGTCTCAAAGCTTTCTTCGTTGGCTATAATATCTACCATCTACCCGTTTTCCTAATGATCCTACCCCTGACATTATTGCCCAATTATCTTTGATGGGACGAGTGACCTCAGTTTTTGTCTCCCCTATATAACTACAATTAAGAATGGTAAAATCAAAGTTCATTGACGTGCCATTACAAATTTCATCATGGAAATAAATTGAAAATCATACTTTTGATAAAAACTTTATGACAAAACGTCGTATCTATGAAGTTGAACCCGATTATTTAGCTCCATTATCAATTCGAGTTTTAGCGTTACTGTAAATATTTTGTAATTCGTTGAAAAAATTAGACTACAATAAGCCCCATAGTTTTCCATTCGTTCCATAGATGTTTGAAAATATACGCAGATGTCAAAAACTTTAATGTTATGCATCAAAATATTCAAGAGAAATTAAATTATCTGTGGCTTACGTTTTACTTTTTTCTCGAATACAGCTACAAAAACAAGAAATACGTTATGATATGAATTTTTATATACTACTGATCTGTAACATCAAAAACAAATAGCGAGAAAATTCCCAAAGTATTTCACTTGTGTTCGTCACTCCAAGAGGCGATCAAATTGACTTTCTGGTATTGATCTATTCCATCAATCTCTGAAAGAAATAAAACGCCCACATTTTTACACTAACATGTCAACATGACAAACCGGATGTTGTCACGAGTTCTTCCCTTTTCGGCTAACAGCTGAAACTTTTAGCTTTAAAGAGAAGTAAAAGAGAGTGAATGAATAAAAGAAGACGCGGAGTTGCTTCAAATGTTAATTCCTTCCACCGATAGCACCCGGGACACTTCGAGGATTCCCGTCACGAATGCAGCTGTAGGCGGAAATTCGGACGGAATATTTATGTGCCCCTGGGAACATGGCCAAGTGGCCAAATACTAGGGGGTTACGGGGCGATCCGTGAGCATGCACACTTTGCACCACTCACTCCTATCTCACTCCCCGTTCCGCCGAGCAACGGAAGTAGGGCATTTCGCAAGGTAAAGGCCAAGAGTCACGTAGCTTTGGGGTGGCCAAAAGAAAAACGGGAGGACCAGTTGTCGCGCCAACGATTCGAGACTGGGAAAGAGATGGAGCGTGGATGAAGAAACCAGACTGCGACCTAAGAAAACACAGACGATATTGCTTACTCATTATAGTGAAGAAGAGAATAGGTGATTTCTTGGTTCACAATATTCAAGCCTATATTTTCAAAAAATGATCCACCCCACATGATCATCTGACGTCACGAATGTCGTGTTTAGTTTAAATTATGTGTTTAGATTAATTAATATAGTAACTCAACAATGTTGGTTTACCTACCAGAACCAAAACATGAAATACATTGATGATAAAATTATCGACGATGAAGAAATTCATTCATAACATAGACGCAATTTGGGAATACAAATTCTCCCCTCGAAAACCAGTCCGTCTTCCCTCAAATGAATCTTGTGTATTTTAGAAGTTAACGAAAATAAATTTTAGCTTAAGCAAATATAAAATGGTATGATAATTTTTTGTAGCTTCGCTTTTAATGCTACTATTAAATGCTCACATCTTCTCGCGTTAAAATGTATTGACAAAATCTATCCAGTTCTTAACGAAGTGCGAACTCCGACCACCAGCCAAAGCGAGCACTAATGAATTATACTATTTAGTTTTAATCATAGAAATTGAGTATATTTTTGGTGAAAAAATCAGGTCAAGTAAAATTATTTCCCCAGGACGAATCTCCAACGGTTAAATTCTGTTCAGAAATGTTGTTCACAAGGGCATCGAAGGTTTCCTTTCTGCCAGGAGACCTCATAGACGTAAAGTGCACTCGAATGCATCGCGTGCCACTGGATGGTAGTGTCGAATCTCGGTACAAACCGGAGTTGAGTGGCCAGCGCTATTTCACGAGTTCACAAACGAGCAAGTTACATGTCTGTTCTTTATACAAACTTGAGTACCCTCATGGACTCCTCCGGAGTTCACCGTCCATCAACACTAAAGAGTCCACCATTTATGCAACGTTCCCCACTGCAGATTCATCCTACTTCTCAAGCTGAACGACGTACATAAGATGTGGTTCAAGTGTTTGATAAAGACGGAGTTAACACTAAAAGAAGGAAATATCAGATTCAGAACCTGAATAGGCTTTACTATGTTCATAATTGAGAGAGAAAACATTTTAATCACAAAAAATAACGAAGTGATTTATTTATCATATTAAAGAATAAAAAAGGTTAGGAGCGGAAGTAACGCAGGGAAGGGGACAAAAAACATCATATATCGACGGAAAATTCACGCATTACCCAAGATTATATTTCCTAACATATATATAGCCTAAAAGGTTTGGTACCATTAATGCGAATCACACTCGCCTCCTACAGCAGTGTAGCCAAACGTTGTCAGCAGCTTGATGCACCCTCTCCAAAGACCCACTTTGACTGAATGCGCTTTCATCGCCTCTCCCGAGGAAAATGTTTCTTCGCCAGATTCATCTAGCCGGGAAGGTGGCAGAAGGCTGCGGTGATCTATGGTGTCTCTCTACTCAAATAGGCCTCATATAATTCTCGGGGGAAAATGGACCAACTCTAAGACGAAGGATGCAGAAAAGGGTCCTTATCCTAGATAGCCGAGAGAGTTGAAGAGAATAAGATTCAGAGAGAAGGTGTTTGGATACGCAATTTTTATTAATAAAAAGTAGGTTGTGGTTTTATTAGGGGCACTATTTCATGCATTTTCTAGTAATAATAAGAGGGAATCAAGGTGCTTACGTTGTCATTTGCGGAGCTCAATATGTTGGCTTTCCGATATTTGTAAATCCTCCTAGCCGGTTCCTCCACGGATTGGCGTTACTGATCGATGACTAATTACAAACATCTTCTGATGAGATGAGATTTCTCATATTTCCACAGGGAGGTTTCAGAAGTATGGAGGAATATTTGGAATTTTACTTCAAGTTTCATTACTTAATGTTATTTCGACACCGGCAAAAATGAAATAAACCTTTTTTATTGAACATATTCGATCCAAATGAGATCTTTCGTATGCATCCAAAATCAGCGTGCTAGCTCATTTGAGTCAGGAGATGCACGGCGCAGGAATTCCCGACACCCAAAATGACAGCCAGTCGCTGCAGCCCGACCCGAACTTCGCGCGTGCGTGGTTAATCTTACGTTCATGTTTACATCATAGTTTTGCCACATCGAACGAGATCACATTTATTCTAATGTACTAACAAAATTAAAGCGTTGAAATAAATTTTCCCGCACACGTTACATCACCATTCCAGTCCTGGAACTCTATTTGATTTGAAAGACACATAAACGTCAAAAGTCATGCACAAAATCTGTCAATCAAGCAAGTAATGAGGCAGGAAATGACTTTGAATAATCCCGCGACGGCTATATCATCTATGCATTATAGTTGCCTAATATAACAATTGGCACAATAGTTGGCTATATATCATCTATGCACTATAATTAGCTAATATAATAATTGGCTATATCATCTTTGAGCTCGTTTTTTACACCTTTTGTCGGGTTTTCCACCGCGTCAGTAGTCTTCTTCCATGACAGCAGTTTTGCCACACCCGCATGGTCCTAGGCGGGGACCGGGGCACGAAATATAGCCATTTAAAGTTTTTATTTTCTAACCAGAATTACGTCGAGGGAATATCCATACTTTTCCTTGAATTATTTTAAACAAAAACTATGCCGAAAAGGACCAGAAAACACAATGGCACTCCTTAAAGTTTGTATAGACAACAAACAATTGACTTCCGTGAACATGTATTTGACAGTAACAGAATATTTTCCATGCACGGCAGTACACCAGACAGTACCTGTTTGTATAATACGCGGCGGCCTCACTGGATATGTCTCTCCGCCTCAAATGAAAATAAACATTTTGCGAAAGATGTGAGGAGCTGAAAAGGGGCATGACGGAAAATGACATTTTTGCAAAGCAATTTTAAGTGGACGAAGAAATTATTCACATCCCGTAGGCTTTCTATTAATGTGGTCAAAAACCAACGACGTTTATTTCTATAAGTTCTAAATAGCGCAATAAATAACCCAAATCACCTTTTCTTTGACAGACATTTCCATTTTACTTTTTATGCATTAACATATGACCAGAATGTACGCTTAGCTTTAGGATAAGACACGGATTATGACGAGAGGAATGTTAATAAAAATATATTCACATTTGAAATAACTGTAGAAATATGTACTTTTGCATCTCACTTTACAAACATTGGAGGTCATTTACAAAAGGGTATCATCTCAAATATTATTATTCTACATTTTTTAAATTGAAGGTTATTTAATGAAAGCAACAATACTAATGTGACAATTATTTTGATCTATAATCAGAAAACATGGATTTGAATATTAAATAGCAGGAATTATCCTCGACGATGCCTCATTTGATAATATTTTAAGAAATTATAAATCTTCTGTGTTGTATAGATATTTGAAAATAGTTATAGTTCCGTATTTAAATGCGTTTTCCAATTTCACTACTCTTAGCTTTTATCATTACTTCAATGAAATATTTTAAGCCTCGAACCAAGGAAGACAATTACAAGTGCAAGACAATTCCGGTATAAATAGGAAAAGTTAAAAAAATATATGGAAACATATTTTTAATACAACAATAATACCAAAATGATAGAGCCTTTTCTCTGGAGAGAAGTTTCCATTAAAATAAAAACCTTTTGGATTGATTTTACCACACTTGCAATGAATGAGTGATAAATTTTTTCGTGAAATAAATAATAAAATTACAAATAATTGAAGATAAAATGCAAGAGCAAAGCAAAATAGACGGTGTAATACATCTATTGATTGGACATGTTGACGAAAATGCATCTATTATTTTTTACACGATCGTCATATTATATTTCATCATATCGAGTTTTTTATGAGATTTTCAAAGAGCAAAGAGCAGGTATGCGGTCCTGTGCTAGGCTTTGAGCAACATTTGAAATTGTTTTCACAATTTTTATATGGACAATAAGACAAAGAACAAAAGCAGAACACATCCAAATATTTATCATTTTCTTCTCGCTTCTTTGAACGTGATGCATTTTTTCGTGTAATGTGAAAATTACCTAAAAAATTTCAACTCCTCTTCCTGAGTATATCATAAAAGAGGTGTGTTGAATACACAATACGAGTATCTATCTGCATGACCATTTCTAAAAACTGTTGATTAGTTTATGCAACAAAAATAACCATTATTTTCGGAAAACGAAAGTATTTATAGTATCAGTTTCCAGGAAAAACGCTGTAATGCTCCCGAAGCATACTAGGATACCCGGGAAAAGAGTGACGCTGTGTCATGAATAGGAAGCTGTAGTACGCAGTAGAAATAAGGATACTATATGTTTCCGTTAAATCAAAGATAAATGACACCATAACATAAAAAAAATTTAGATTCTGACTTATAACTAATAATGTTATCATCGTAATAGCTAGGCTACTGCTTCCTAAGCATATCTCCTGAAGTCTATATATATTAATGTTGTAGCGTGTCAGTCAGTCAGTCATTCTGTATCCATTTTGTTTATTTCTCTCTCAAGTTTTGAGATAGAGAAATGAGATTTGATGCATTAAATGTGGATTCTCTGTCTGTATGATTTGGTAGTAGTTTTGGATTTTTTGCAGTTGGTGGTGCAAAGAAAAATGCAAAAAACCGTGGTTATTGAGAGTTTAAATTTAGTTAGATTCCGGGAACCAAAGTTTTTCGGGAATCCCGGGTTCACTTTTTCAGAGTGAGTCTTTCTTTCTCGAGACTCTCGGGTTCACTTAAATAGGTTAGCATATGAAATGCATTTATTACATGCAGGATTAAATGGTTAGCTATTAAGCTCATAATCCGTAAAAACTGTTAACAACAATGAATTTAATTAGGTTAGCAACGATGAAGTAAACAAACAGTACTCGTTAAATTAAAATCAGTTACAAACCGTATGGACATATAGACGTTGATAATTTATCTTTTTCGGGTAAATTTTGAATGCACTACGATATCTGTATTACATGGCAGCAGGTCTGCTAGTCTCATTATAATGAGAATTAATCATTACTAAACGCCATAGTCTTTCTTTAGTCCTAAGACATGCTCATCAGAAACATGTCTACGTCTCTCAGGAGAAAATACGAATTTATAATCCGTTGGCAGGGCTATTTCTTTCAGCGAGGAGCATATGCATTTTCCATTTCCTTAAACATTTTCACGAATCAAATAAAATAGCCTCCGAAACTCATGAGAGTTTGAGATAGTGGGGAAAAGAGTTTTTTCTCTGGGCCAATTTCCGCGATTCTATTCAATTTGCTGATAGAGCCAACGGATTTCAAAAAATAATTTTTCCAATGAATTCCCATAGACTCACTTGGGATTTTGAACGCGGGCCAGAGCTAAAAATGAATCCGGTTTGAGAACGGACGGCAGAAGTTTAATCCCGAGGGATTATGCCACATAAAGGGGGAAAAGATCATATTAAAAAAGCAAAAGAGAGAGAGAAAAAACACTAAAAATTCCAATGAACATTTATATACACAAGAAGAGATGAACGGAATATAATGCAGGGCACCCACTAAACACCGTGTGCTTTGTCAACACAATGCATGAGGATTTAACAAAATTAAAATTAATTAATTTAATTTTAAAAAAGCACGTAATTCACGATTCCAAGTTTTAAACGGGAAAATAATTTTTTTACGATTCTGTCACCAACTAAACTGGTAAACTTTCCCATAATGGGTACTCTCCGGTTTGATGATAAGTATACTAAGTATTTAATTTATAAACATTACATTTCACCTTAAAATGCCTGTTGTCTTATCATTCCATTATTCAGCTCACCTAATTTCCGTGGCTCGCTTGAATGAAAATAGGAGGGATAATTTCAAAAGAGCCACATAAAGCCGAAGAGTAAGTAAGTAGTGACTTGGATACCAAGGGATACAAAAAATGGGAAGAAATCTGGGTGAGTGATTTAAATGGATATATTTCAGACAAATGGTTTTCTATGTCTAAGGAATTACTACATACGTTTGTTAAATGCAAAGTTGATAATACAAATCTGACAGAACAACGAGTAGTCATATGTTCAAAAACCACTTGCCACATATCTGTCGAGTTTCACCTAAAATAGAAGATGGTGTGACAAATACTTATTATTTAGCGCAGGGGTCTCCAATGTACGGCCCGTGGGCCACATCTGGCCCGCAATATGATTTATCCGGCCCGCAGAAGAATTATGTGGAAATGCGTCGCAATAATATTTGATTGGATGGTCACCACTTATAAGTAATTAGCATTTCAAAATTTAAATCTCAGTTTAATAAGATTTTAAATGCATAAACACAGTAACATTATTCATATTAATGGTTTTGTGATGAAAATATGATAATTTGCTGGTAGTGTTCGTTGTCATCAATATACGATTTTAATTTCACATACTCTGTAATTAGTTAATAAAATTTTCTGATTTCAATTCATTTTTTTCATTACGGCCTGCTAAAAAGTGCTCAAGTACCCATTGTGGCCCTCGTTACGATATGTTTGGAGACCTCTGATTTAGAGCATCTCTCTTCTTGCACAAAAGTCTAATTTATAATACCCCATTCTAGTATATGCTATGATCCATCTTTTAAGACACCAGGCACATAAACACAAGAACAGAATATAACCATATAACCAACTCTTCACTCGGACTACAACCTTGACATGGTGGAAGGGCTTTTGCGTTACTGTAACCCCTAGAGCTGGGCTGGCAGAAACAATTACGATTGATCCCGGTAGGGATACCCATGCCAGATAGGTCGAAGTGTAGAAGCCAGACGAAAGGTAGTTCACGTGATGGTGTTACGTTAAAAAAACTATTGCGAATAGAAAAGGGAAGACTACCAAATCTTACGTTTTCCTGAAAATGGAAGTAATTCAAAGAGGAAATCCTGGAAATGTAATGTATCCTGGAAATTACAGGACGCTGTCCACAAGGGCTGGCATCGTACCCTGCAGTGGCACCCTTTTAATTTAAATAATTCAAGGAAAAGTATGGATATTCGCTCAACGTAATTCTGGTTAGGAAATACAAACTTTAAATGGCTATATTTAATGCCCCGGACCCCGCTAAGGAATATGCGGGTGTGGAAAAACTGCTGTCATGGAAGAAGGCCTCCGCGGTCGTCAACATACGAAATCCTTGCACAACAACGTCATCAGAGCATACAAGGAATAAGCTGAAAAATAAAAAAAGGAGGAGGAAAGTGCCGATAAAAATAAGGGATTAGTAATGAGGGAAGACAACATATTTTCGAACTCATTAGTATGAGCTAAGAGGAAAGGGTATGGCAAGAGGACTTGATAAAAACAGTCCTGATTCCTATTCCGAAGAAGAAGAAAGAAGGTTCTGAATGTGTTTATTATAGAAAAATTAGTTTACTTTCACAATCGGCAAAATGTTTACTTAGAATAATTAATAAAAGGTTGGAAAGTAGAGCAAATTGCTACTTGGGCGATAACCAGTTTGGGTTCAGAAAGGAGAAGGCAACTCGGGATGCAATTGAGGTAATGGGAAAACTTAAAGAAAGAAAAATAGAGTATAATCATGATGTTTTTGTTTGCTTTGTTGATTTTGAAAAGGCGTTTGACAGATTAAATTGGGAAATGCTAGATTGGCGTAGATTGGCGCGATAGGAGACACAACTGGAACCTATATATGGGCCAGAGGTCAGAGGTGAGGGCGGCTGACAGTGAATCAGGGTGGTCAGTTGTTGGCCGTGGGATGAGGCAGGAATTCTCGTTTTCGCATTTCCTTTTTTTAAATTTACGCCGAGGACATGATAATAGAAGCATGGGAAGAGCTAGATTATGGAATCAAAGTAGGAGGCCAGCTGATCAAATCGGTTAGGCTTGTGGACGACCAAGCGTTGGTTAGTTGATCATCGAAGGGATGCAATAACTTAACTAATGCTTAACTTTAGTAGACGTATTTGAAATTCAGTGCGGGAAACACGGAATGAAGATATACATGAATCGGGAAACAGAATAAAGATAAGAAAACAAAAGAAATGAGATTTTCTAGGATAACGAAAGTGAGACTGGTCATAAAAGGACGAGGGCATAAACTGGAGCAAGTAGATAAATGTACTTACTTGAGTTGTACACTAGAAGAAAATTAAAATAGTAAAAAATACATTAAAAGCAGAATTGCGCTTGCGAAAAAAGCGTTCAGTAATAGGAGGGATATGATGACAGGGACCTAGGATAAGGATATAAAGATGAGGTTGGTGAAGAGCTTGATATGGAGGGTGGCGTTGCATGGGGCAAAACTTTGGACTTTGAAAAAAGAATCCGAGAATAGGCTGAAGGGTAGATGTGGGTGTGAAGGAGAAGGTGGGGTGGACGGAAAGGAAGACAAACGTGGAAGTGCTTGGCATGGTTGGTGAGGAAAGTAAGCTTCTAAAATAGATTGGGAGAGGGTAGAGCAGGTGGTTGGAAGACGTTATGAGGGGCGAAGGGTTGCTTAAGACTGTGATAGAGGTAAGGATGCTGAGCAAGCGGGAAAGAGGAAGGAAGAAAACAGGTTTTATAGACGGGATGTAGAAGAGTGGGAAGTACGCGGAGATGCAAAAGAAATACTAGATGATACGGCCCTGCACGTGTAAAAATCTGGAGGATTTTATGTTACTTTAGTCTGTGGAGGGGAGGATACATTATCTGAGCATGCTTGCATCAATTACCAAAGAAACTGCTAGGACAAAACAGGGTATAAAGGCAAGAGAGACTGAGATGAGTATTAAAAGGTGTACAGTAACAGGCCAGAAAAAAGACAACATGACGTCTGGAAAAGATAAACCGAGCGCTCTCTGCTTCCAACTTTCATGGAAGATAGGATTCGGTAAGGAATATAGACTAGTTTCCATAACATAAATTCTGCGCTCAGGGAAATTCATCTAGTCAAAATAACAGTCATAATCCTTGGAGGAAACAAATTACATGGTGACAGACAAACAGTCATGATGGTTAATAGTATCAACTGTCGGAAAATTGCAAACAAAGGAAAAAATACAATTTTACAGCTCTCTCCGAACAATCAATATCGTTAGTCTATTAATAGATATTGAGAGGTACATCATTGAGGTTTTTTAATTGCACTGTGGGAAGTAATAGGAGATAATATGATTTATAGAAAGATTTAGGACGAAAAGGTGTTTAGCAGGGCAAAAGAATGAGGTAGACTACTAAAAATAATACGAAAGAGACCATAAAACTGAATCGGTCGTAAAATATATACAATAAAAACTGCTTCATTGGGAAGAGTGGATTGTAAACTAAAAGTAACTAACTGATAGAAGAGGTCAGGAGTGTAGGTTAAAAAGTGGTCAAGGATAGGCCTGGAAATGAAATGGATGGAAAAAGTGGTGTTGCACGGAACTAGTGACTCAATAGGACACCCAATGATAATGAGGGATAGATAAATCGGTTTTAGACCCAGAAGACCTTTTTATTTCATACTACATATCTCGACTAGGTACCATACGGCAATATTCAAATTTTTATCAGTGAGTATGAATAAACTTGACATCAAATATAGCTCCTTCACGGCAATTCAACATCTTACCACGAAGTTGACCAAGGTAATTAGCCAAATAACGTCCCGACCTCACAACCTAAAAAAGAGCAGGGTTCGAAGCCTACTTCGGCCATGAATGTTGTTTTGGGATTTAGATTAGGTGAGAGTGGGTGATGTAACCTCAAAGTTGGGTCACCTAAAACAAAATCTCATTGCTTCTACTACGAAAAGAATGGTAATTTAAAACAGGCAACAGTATTAAAATCGGTAGAGATGGGCCACTCTGAAAACCACCACGGTAATTTTCGTAAATTACCATAATATATTTCGTAATTTACCATGCCCCTTGAAAATAACTATAATTTTTGGTAATTTTCTAGATAATTCACCTATGTTTGAGAAAATTTTAATATAGATAAATTCCCAACATGTTCTTTTAAACCAAGTCCGCTTTTCCTATGAGTTCAATTATAAATCGAGGCATGTACAACTCATCTTTAGAATATTATACTTAAATTTCAACATTATAGTGTAATGTATTAGAATATTCGTATTGAAAATTTCTCATACTTTGACAAAAGAAAGCCAGATTGCGTGTTGCTGTCGTAGTTCTTTTTACAATTTTTAAAATTTATAATAGATTAATGTTGTATTTGGTATGGTTTAAACATCGCTATTCCCTTCCTATTGCCAATAGCTTTCTTATGTAACCATACATTTGCTGTTAAATCCCTATAACTAAAAAATACTGGAGAAATATGGTAATTTTTGTAAATTACCGTAATTTACTGCGGCAATTTACC
The DNA here is from genome assembly GCA_963573305.1 of Pyrrhosoma nymphula. Classification (NCBI taxonomy): domain Eukaryota; kingdom Metazoa; phylum Arthropoda; class Insecta; order Odonata; family Coenagrionidae; genus Pyrrhosoma; species Pyrrhosoma nymphula. The sequence goes on along the minus strand of OY754329.1, from coordinate 140,217,005 downwards.
TCAGATTAAAATTTCGGTGATATTCCCATCTCTACAAATCGGTAGTACCCCGGTCTAGCATTCCCAGGTTCATTGGTTCGTATCCTGCATAGGGCATGGGTATTTGTCCAGCTTAGGATTAAAGTATATGATTAGACATTGAGATAAGACCTTAACCCTTGGAGTACCAGAGAGCAAAACCTACCTCCACTACCATTAGACATCATCATCAGTGGCTATTATCAGTCCGAAGATTGCTTTGCTGACTCCCTCCTGTATATCCTCCTTTCAGCTAATTCTTCATTCTTTGACAATGCTAATTTCGACGTCCATAATTTGACTCGTGTGAAGATTTCATTTATGGTCTTCCTTGGAAGTTCTAATCCATGGCGATAAAAACACAATAGTATCTTCCACACTTTTTAATGTCACAAATACAGACCGACCCAGGCTTCGACACAGAGTGTCATTATCAATGACCTTGATTATGCCACTCTGTGTCGAAATTTGGGTCGGTCTGTATTTGTGGCATTAAAAAGTGTGGAAGTCACTTTTGTGTTTTTATTCCCATGGATCCCATTTTTCCATCAAATTAAGCCTGATTTACTTTCATACGTTCTTATAATTAGTTAATATATCTTTCAGACTTTTCAGGAGGCTTTCGTGCCTAAAAATAAATCAGGAGCAGCAGTTCACCATCACCTTTTTTTTCGATAGTTTACACCGTTCACAAAATTTGAGGCGGGCTGTGCTGGCACACATTTGCTCATAAACTCATCGCATTCCTCGCAAGAAGAATCTAAGCTTTATTACTCCTAGGTCAAAATAAAACGAGAATTATTAGGCATGATGAGGTGGAATTTCAGCATAACGAGGACAGAAATTGCACTTTGCCACTGGTAAATAGATATGATCCCGACCTAGGTTTCGATGTGCAGTACAATCATCGGGTGATTTCTATTTAATACAAAATTTGATGATGATCTATCATGATCTGATGATGATGTAGTACATCGAAACCTAGATCAGACTAAATAATTTTTACTAGTGGAAAATTGAAAATTCTGCCTTCGTTACTACTATTCCAAATCATGCTTAGCAAAGTACCGGCCATCGCTTCTCAACCCCATCCCTCCCATCAAAGCCAAATGGATCAGCCTGCCTAATTTCATGCTCAGCTATGATCCAATTGCGTCTTGGGACCGTCTGGATTTCATTAAAAATTCAACTAGCTCTTATCCATTTGTAACCGAAGGGCAAGGCAACTTGGAAAGAAGGGAAAGATGGGCGGTAGACTGGTGAAGTGAAATTTGCTCCGCACATCAATTCTACGGGCCACCTCTTCCGCACAGGGGTGGGACGTGATGCACGGAAGCGACATAGAAAATGAAAGCGGAACTACCAGAGGGCCAAGAGTGCTTCACCGTGCGCGCCAAGCGAATGGAGTTCCCTCCGTCCCACGCGCCACAAGTGTTGTCCGAGGTCAATGCTGATGGGAAAGTTCCCGGAAAGGGCGGAGCAGATGCAAAAAGAAACAAAAAAACCGCCGAGCAGATACGTAAAATATACGTCGGAGATCCGAATGAGTAAAATAATGGACGGTGGAGCACCCAAATGGAATAATGAAAGCGTTGATTTCTACGAGAGATAACGCCTTTCGAATACCGGGAAAAGGAGGAAATGTTTTTTGATTCGATGAACGTGTAGGGCAAATGTAAAAGAGGTTTACGAAGGGCGTCTCAATTTGTAGATGTCAATCTAAATTCTCTCCTGATCATCTATATTTTTGTTATTTGTCCATAAAAGCGATTTCAAGCTATCATAATGAGGATACAGACTTTAAGTTAGGGCACTCAACCATGGAGTATGACGACAATGTATTTTTACATGCTCAGTGCGAGTGATGTTAGTCAATAATGTTTACCAATGGTTAGAGTACATAGAAAAAAAAGATTAAGATAATAGTACAAGAGGAGCATCGTTGTATATGTTGCATATCGCATGGCCAGACGTGGATGGGGAGCAAAAGGATGATTCCTTTCTTCCCTCAACCACATTTTGAGAAAAACTTTGTTGCCGTATAGGATATATGCTGTAGGAGAAGAGAGATACCAATAACATTCTTGTTTTCAAAATATCTCCAACGGTCTCCCTATCTATTCCTAAACAGATAATTACCCTACTTTCATCGTACAGTCACCAAAGACGATTCAATCGAATATGTATTCAAGTATCCGATTTCCCATTTGAGGGGAGGCATATTTTTCTCTAATACTTACAAATAACGCAGCATTACAAATAGGTCCGTACCGCTTATTTACGACAAATGTGTCGTGTTAATGTCGTCCGCTTTTTTTTTTTAATTTACCGTCTTCCTTTTCCGAGGCATCACAACTGCGCAAACTGCGTAAAAGACGTATAAAACTCTCTACCTTTGATTAAACTTCCAAGTACCCAGATGTTAGAAATCGAGACGCAGAAAGTCACTGACAAATAAAAATTAAACCAAATTTAAATAAAAAGTATTTCAATACATTTTACTGACAATGATTGAACAGTTGAACACCTTTTACTTTATTCCCATTCCCTTAACCCTTAAGTGCACGCTGAATATAATATTTAAAAATTGCAGAAAAAAATTCCGGCACAGAAAAAAACTTTTTTTATTTTAATTACATTTTAAGTGATTTTAAATGCATAACAATAATTTAAATGTAACAAAACCTAGCTGTTTTTTTACAAAAACAACTGCCCTCCAATTCTGAAGACTAAAAACGGAAATTCAATAGCGAGTTCAAATGCAAATCACCGAGTTTTTCGAAGCATGGTCTTCATATTTCAACCTACTTTGTGCCAGGCACACCAAAGGGTAACGAAACATAATAAAGTTTAAGAGTTTCGCAACGAAGCACATGATACCGGAGGCACTGCACTGGAACCTCGATCCGATTCGAAGTGAAGGTTCAGTTATTTTTGTAAAGAGAGAAAACATAACACCGGAGAGAAATAATTTAAACCAGTTTCGAACGCTTTTTGTTTGAGGTAGAGAATAAAAGAAAATTAAACGGCAATAAATAAAAGAAAACGATATTGAATAAAAGAAAACGAATAAAATCGTTAAGACAAAGAAAACGTTTAACCAAGATATATGTTATCATATGCATTTATTACTGCTGCAAATACGTACATTTTCAATCCCTATACTATAATTTCGTTTTATTGAAAAGTATGCTTGATTTAAACTTTAATTACACGATTATTTGATGACTTGACATGACTTGATCAGGTGCTAATTGCACGATTATAAGCCCAATCACCAGAATACCTGACGGGCATCCTAAAAGTTTCATTGATATCAAATACCTATTTTTTTATCAAAATAATTTGAAGTAAATAAATTATTAATATTGGACAAATTTAAAACTTGCTTTGATTTATGGAGCAAGATTGAGACCATAGACTTTCCTCTTCCACCTTACTTCTTCTTACAGAGTCAACCAAAATACAAACAATACATATGAGCCATAAAAATATGGAATGTTTGGGCAAAAATGAATATTAACAAGTTTACAGAGTAAGGAGTTGAGTACAGGAGATTGAAATTGGTCAGTTGAATATTATGAATAACATTTACCATCAGAAAAAAACATTATTTTCCTTATAATATTCTCGTCATAAGGACATGCACTATTTATTTAATAAAATATTTTACACATTTAAACATTCGATAAATGCTGCGCGTGAATCTTTTGTTCTGAAAGGAGAAATGGGTCTTAATCCTTTTCGGAGAATAAAGAGGTTGTGATGGAGCGCGTGGTGCGCCGGCCAAAACTACTAGGTACTCTAAAAAGGGAAGCAAAAATTCTCACGGACATCCATCTCGCGAGGTGCTGCGCTCAAACCTCGGTTCGATTCAAGACTAAAGTTTCAGTTAGCTCGGAAGAAACAAACCAACCGAACCATTCCCCGGTGAGTGAAAGGGGTTGATGCGTGATGAAGAGAGGTGGGGGTAGGTGGCAGAGGGTGCACACAAAAAAGAATGAAGGAAGGAAGGAAAGAAGAGGCGCAAGGAAGGGGTCGGGAGATATTGACCGTGCCGGGTCGCGGGGGTGCCGGTGCCTGTTCCAGTCGCCGTTTGGCGGCGCTACTGGGGAGTGATGGGAGACGGTTCGAGGGAGGAGAATGAGGGCGGGAGGGGTAGAAGAGGAGGGGGAGGTAGGGAGGGAGTGGGGGAGAAAGGGGTGAGGGCCTCAGAGGGGAGGGCAAGGCAGGAGGGAAAGGGAAAAGGAGAGAGAGAGGGACCGCTTCGCACTCAGAGACCAACCTCTGGCGCGAGAGGACACTCCGCGTCGACTCAGTGTGTGAGCCGGAGGAAAACTACTGCTGCAACTCACCTCGTCGTCGCTCGGAGGCGTTGCCGTCGGCCCAATCTACCCCGGAAAACAAGAGAGAGGAGCGACGAGCGCCAAGAACGGTTACGGAGAAAATAGGGGAAAAGAGTAGTACGGACGGAGAGAGTCCCGCAAGGTTCATACAGGGGCCCAATTCCCCTTAAACGGCAGGAGTCTCCTCCTAACTTCTCTCCCATCCTCCCACACACGGAGTTAGGGAGAGAAAAAAAGAAGCATCGCGGAGAGCTTGCTACGACTCACCCACCCCCCTCCCCGTGCGGGCCGCTTCCAACCCCCACACACCCCCTACCTCAAACCGTCCCGCCAATCCAATAGGCCCCTCCTCTCTGTCCCTCCCACCCTCTCGGACGCTTGTTGCTGCTGCGTGGGAGTGTAGAGAGCAAGGCAGGAGAGGAGGAATAGCAGGGTGGTGGTGGAGGTTGTGCCCCAGCAGGTGTGTTTGTGTGCGTGGTGGTGTGAGTTGGTCTGTTCGGGAGCAAGAGAGCGGGGGAGGGGGCGTGTGTCGAGAGAAGAGGAGGCGGGGGTGAAGAGAAAGAGGTGGGGGTAGGTGGAAGTGGTGGAAGGGGGTGCAGAGGAGAAAGAGAGGGGAGGTTGAGAGGCGGCAGGTGGGGAGGGTTGCAGGAGGAGGAGCGGTGGTGTGTCGGGCGCGGCGCCGCTGCGGATTCTGCCGTCGGGGGAGGAAGACATAGCGCGGGAGGCGGCGGTGGAGGAGGCGGCGGAGGCGGCGGCAGCGGCGTAGCTTCGTCGGGGGCAGGGGGGGGGGGTTTCTCGGCCGGGGGGCCGCGATGGCGATGGCCGCTTCACCCATGGTGCGACCGGCGGGACTCCACTGAGACGGACGCAGTCACGAGAAGAGAGGAAATTTGGAAGAGAACCGAAGTGACGAAAAAGGAATCGAAAACAGGTGAGTGGCGATATGAGCGCCACCTTTCCCATTATCAAACGTCCCGAATGTCGTTTCCGGGGGGTCACATCCTTTCGTCCCGGATAACGACCCAAGTCTCCGGCGGGAGACTCAGCAGGTCGCCGGAGGCGAGCGCAGAACACTGCATTCCGCGTCGGATCGCACGAGTTCCGTAAGGAGCTACTCGCTTATAAATTGCCAACTTGTAGATTCATGAAAGTTTTCCGCACAGCTTAGCGAGTAAATTCATGGCGCCGTTGGATATTAAACTCATTTCCCGCACGCAAGGTTCTCCTCCACTCAAGCATGCATTCTATGTCACTTTCATGCAATATTCCGCCACAGTATCTTACTGCGCAATTGACACGCATGTCGCCATTCTGTCCCTTACAAGAACAATGGCATAATCCATTGGACTTACTGTTACATAGGACATACTTCACTTACTCGTTTCACTCGTAAAGTTAAAACAAACTTGCAGATGATGTGCTTGCAATATAATCAAGAACAGACGTCCGCAACGACGCAGTAATCCTGAGAGAGGAATATGGATATTTCTCCACTGAATTGCATCACTTATACGGCCGTTGCGGACTTCTCTGAAGCTGGTATATCGTTAAGGCAACGACACCATTACAAGAGTAAGGTGAATTGCTCAATACATTTGCGTTTGTACCGATACCTCTAAGGAATAATCTCGACGCCTTACACGCGGACGAAAACTTGGAAAATAATTCTTTTTCTCAGTTTTCGGATCTTTCTGGAGACAAAAATAATTTCTCAAAAGAAAACACTCACTAGCGTCAAACACGAAATTCCCGGTGGGTCACGTTAAAAGCCGAAATAAATGAATTTGGGACAGCATTGATTAAATTATTTTTAAACACAGACCTCATTTGAACTGTTTTGATGGAACAAAAAAATTATTTTTGGAGGGCATGCAGAGAGCGAATTCCAGGAGCTAAAAAAAGAAGCCTGGAAAAGATTAAAGGCCTTAATTTGAGCGGCGTCCCACGGAGAAGCTGAGTGGGAAAGATCCGCGCTCAAGCATGGTGCGTCCTCGGAGAATCCGAACATCGACAGAACGGCAGACGGGAAGGTCTCCATCCCCGAATTGTTCCCCAACCACTTTTGACCCGCTCTAATTACATCTTCTTGTCATCTTCATTTACTCTTTCAAAGTAGGCGAGGAACCAAGATCGCAGTGATGAAGAGCTTGTCAAAAATCATCTAAGAGAATTCGTTCATACCCATAAATACGCGCCCATTAACTGAATGCAGTTTAATGCTATAGTTGACGTGGTTATACATTCGAAATTTGAATGTCTACTTGGGAATTCCTTTTTCTATATTAAATAGGAGTATTTTTTAAAGGAGGTGACTGAAAATTGAGGTCACCTGTTCATGAGGGATAAGCTGGCTGAAAGTATAGGTAAAATTGGGAAGTAGAAAAATGATGGGGAGAAACCCAGTGTCGGCATTTTCCTACTTTCGATGAAAGCACGTATGAGTCCACAGTTTTATGCCTCATAAAACTGATAATGGGAGAGACTTTTGCGCCTGAAGAGCTCTCCACGTGGTATCCCGGTAGCGTTTGGACTGCAAAATCTCCGTCACTGGCGAAAATCAAAACTGGGGCCGCAGGATAGAAAACCAGTGCTTAGGTATCACTAACCTAAACTCTTTTACATAGGTATGCTACCGGAACCGATGTTTTGATGTGATCGGTGAAGTACTAACTATTTCCATATGCAAGCCTTTTACAAAACTCAACAAATATTCACCAGTCAATATCCCTTTCTAATTTCCCATAACTGCGATGCTGAAACCTAGCGATAGAGCTTCTTGAAACTTTTACTAAACTTAAATCAATATCTGGATACTTAATATTGTTATTGGATTAAAATGAATATATCTATTGGTTCGTATGCGATTTCAATTGAGATTTGAATTCTGAAAACGATTCTCTCTACTCATCGACAAAGACAACTCAGGTATACTTCAGGAACTTATCATTCTTTCTTCATTTATACACGTTGGTGTTACAACTCTAGCAATCAGAAGCCTTCGAAATATGTCAAAATAATCTAAGTAACGGGCAACTACGTTAGAAAAAATGCTTTTGATCACACAACGTGAATGAACATAATTTAATAACTATCTATCAAGTAATCTAAAATAAAAGGAACAAAAACTAATGTTCATAAAACAAGAAGTTTTATTTTCCCTCACGGCTTCACCCGCCATAATTTTCATTACTTCACTAAATTAAACTTTATTTTCAAGAGTCTCTAAATATTCACCTTTCGTGCTCGTGATCAGTCCGAAAATTTAAGGTGAAATCATCCGTTTTTTCGAGCATATAAGTGGTGTAAGATTAACGGGCCTTTAAACGTTCGGTAATTTCACGCTTTATTGCTCCTGCGGCAAAGTGATGCCCGGGTGAATTTGATGAGAAAGGCGATGCATTTTAAGTCGACGATGGGGATCCCGTCTCTGTACAGCCGCAGGCTGCTCTGAGGGTAAAGTACTCCACAGAATGAAGGAGACACGAAGGAGCGTGAGGAAAGTTTATGCTTTTTTTTCTACTGTGGGCGGGCGGATTAAGTCATAAAGATTGAAATGGAAGAGGAAAGCATTGGGGAGGAAGGAAAACTAGGTACCGTTGCCACCAGGGAGATAGAACCATTTTGAGGATCACATTTATGTGGCCGAAGGGAAGACTGAAATGTCTTCCTCCTCCGCGAGTGAATATCCCAGCGCTATTAGATTTACGCGGGGGAACGCATTCAGGTGAAAATTGCTGCCTCCATCCAGCCTCATGCACTCAAATAAATCCCATTGGTGGTACCCACCAATACTACGAATTTCGCTTGGATAATATTTCTGTAAAACAACGAAATTGCTATTATTTCATGGAGAAAATATATGAGTGAAGGAAGTGTCGCCTTGTTAACGTTTTTAACCAGTCAAAAAATTTAAAATCCATGCTGAACATTCGTGATCAAGGTTGATCATTAGAAATAATGTCCAACGTTTTTCATAGCTAATATAATAAACACAATATTATTTATAAACTACTTAAAATTGAATATGTAGATACAAATTGCACTTATATTCTTTTAAAATCTATTGTCTCAGTTATAAGGACAGCAGATATTGAGGAAAATGATCTAATTTAATTTTAAACAATTTAATATTTCTAATTAAAAGCAATTTACTACTCGTGAAAATTAAATGTTTGGAGAACAGCTCATTTTGATTGATAACTTGATGAATTAGCAAAATGCAAAATAATGCGCTTAAACTCGCTACAAAGAGATAATGTGTTCTACAAGGTTCACACGAGAATGTCACGAGTATACTTTGCTCATTGTATAGGATCTATAGGATATAGTTGTTTGAATTACTATAAACATTCAAAATTATTTTTAAAAATGTTCATACTGACAACTGCAATTCAAGTTTTATTCGAATCTACCCATCTCAGGAGCAAAAGGCATTAAAGTTTTACCACTAATCATTATAAATGTGAATGTACGGAATTTAGCAGCACAAAGCTTTTCTTGTAGCACTTGAGCTTTTCATAAGTATAGATATCTAATTTATTGTATCCAGTACAGTGAGGTAGGCAAGAAACGATAGATCACTCCTCATTTTTGACGCTTAATCAAGAATGTTTTTCACCCTATGAAACAGCCTACTTTGCTATTTGGTAAAAAGTTTTAAATGGTCAGCCTTAATTTGACAGTTTAGAACTGGTAAGGTAATTAACCTTCGATTGTAATTGAAATACCCAAATACTTTAGATAAAAAATTAAGTTTTCTCGAACTCGGGCGACTTCATGCATTCATCGTTACAGGCATAAATTATGGAAAAAATGTTGTTTACGTTACATTAACATACCTTTAAAAAAGTTTACGAGTTTCCAGTATGCATTTTGATTTACGCCATATGGACGATACGTAATAACAAAGCAAAATTCATGTACACACGCGTTGATAGCAAGATATATCAGATTTATATGGTGGGAATTGTAAATATTGTCAGCTGTGGAACTCCGTTAATAAATACCCTCCCAATTTTACGCTGGCTCATTTCAGTATAGCCCAGATGCGTTACTTGCGTTATAAATTTGCTTTAACGATCGACGGAGCCCCAAATAATTCACCGATTCCAAGCAAAGAATCATGATGGGAGTTTGAAAAATATTACTGAACCAAATCAAGCGTCGAAATTTCCCGAGTATGAAAACGAGTTGAATAAATTTGGGGCCTACAAATCACCTAGCTCGTATTGGATTTAACATAAATGAATACGCAGTTCGTCGGGACGATATCAGAGTCAGTGCCAACATTTTGAAGTGCAAATTGATAAGCAACGCATATATTTTTTTTTATTTCTTCTAATGGCAAGGCTAGACTAAATGCTTTGCTTCTGCCATTTGACATTTGCTTACTCGTACTAATAGCCATTCATGTAACTTCATTTAGTTAGAATGAAAATATAGCAGAAAATGTGTATGATTAAAATTATTTAATACTTCTAATTACTAATAATTAATAACTTCTAATACTAATAATTAAAAAATAACAGAAAATGTGTATGATTAAATTGTTTCACTACACTAAATGGCACTGCCAAAAAGAAATTAGCCGTTTCACCATTCTTACACGAAACTCAGTTCAGTTACAATATCAGGGGAAATCGCCCAAAACAAGTTATCCCCTAGCATGAATGGCTTTCAGAAAACATCATCCTAATCATCCCATACCCAAAAACATTCTTTCGCATGCAAACGACTTAATCCGCCGGGAAACTGCAATACATGAATGGTCACGCCGCACAGTGGGCTGAAATCAGAAAAAGCTGACCAAAAATCACATCTTCCACATTTTTTAAAATTAGAACCATGATTTCTTCACAGTTGAATAATTTTAGGCTCCTTATATAGACTCAGAAATATTGGCCCAATTGATGGCACCGAGGCCTAGTTTTAAACAAAATGGCGGATACGGTAAAATCTGGAAATCGATCATCTGAACCGTTACGGTATCAAAGGTAATTTAACTTACAGGGTAGTAATTCAAAAGCAGGATGAGTTTAAAAAAAATATATTTAATTGTTAAATATGTAAAATATAAATGAAAAACAAAAAATTATTATAAATGATAGGTATGAATACACTAAACTATTAATTATATTCATCCCAGTCGCGTCACTATCCTCATCGGAACTGGTGGGCAGTTCCATCAGAAGGTCCCAAGCTTTTTTTGGTATATTTTTCTTTTTCTTTTTTTTGGGTACATCATATGCTGATATAAACGGATCTGAAGTAAGGAATGACCTTCAAAAAAGATCCTCGAATTCAGCAGATCGCGAAATTTTTCGCGTATAATGCGCCCGGTATCTTCGTATGTCCTTGTGCCTGTCCTAGGGCTTCCTCTGATAGCTGGCCTATCAGGAGAACTTCCGCCTTTGCAATAGTCGCTCCTTGAATGAGCACTTTGTGGACTGTAAGTGGCATATGATACCATGGGTATAACTTGACATAATGAGAAGCAGTGCTGGAGCAGTAGTCAGAGAACGTGGAATGATTTATTTGAAGCCCAGATGATAGGGTTTCAAAATTGTGGAAAATATTACAATAATTTCCTCATCAATATCTAGAATTGGAACAGAAATACGTTGTAATTATTTGGTAATCTACAAGTAATATGCTGATCATAGAGCTTCAAATTTGGGAATATTCTTAAAGCAATAAATTGCTAACATACCGCAAATTTCCGACGAAAGCTTAGGATTGGAAAAAGACGTCGGGTAGTGTTTCCATCACCAGTTGTTCCTTGACCAGGATTTGGTATGTCTATTAAAAGTTCCATTCTTTTTATAAATTCCTCTTGGATTTCTTTCTTCCTCTTTTCCAATGAAAGTTTTACTCCTATTGGTAGCTTTGGTCTGAGAGAAATCACGAAATTCAGGTGAAAATGTGGCTAATTATAGATATAGTAGAATAACAAATGGGGCATTATAAGAATACATTATACTAAGTACCTACATCGTACTTTTCACTTACCCTCCACTTCTTAATTTTCAAGCGATAAGAGATTCGGAGAAGATACTCAAAGAATCCTATGTAACAATGGAATGGAGGTAATCGAAATGATTTTTTTCATTCATTCACAACCATTGAAATCAGCTCATACAATTCAGAAATGTTTGCGCCACATACGTAGTCGTTTAGATACGGTTATTATTTAAAACATGAAATCAGAAATATGTTCGATTTTTGTTTACCAGATACTGAGTCCAACATTTGCAGAGGCACGAGAGGCATTGGCACGTCGCGCCGTGTCAATAATTTTTTGGGTGAAAAAGTACTGATATTTCAATGAAAGTCGGTGAATCAAAGCCCATTCTATCTACAAGAGGTAAAATGAATGCTTAGGTACCCAGCCAAAGCCAACCAGAAGTAGCCCAGTTCGTCAACCAACAAATTTTCACGCGTCCTGTTCTCTCACAAAGTGGCGTATCAAAACCTAGCGCTGATTTGGAAAACGCATTCTAGTTTTATTCTTTTGGGATTGATGGGCTACTTGTCGACACAAGTAAATAACGTTCGAATTTGCTCTCCTACGAATAACACAGAACTGGGAAAGGTAAAGGCGATCCTTCCAGTTCTCCCCAGTTACAAATGCGAATACCCCTCTCATTTTCGCCAAAGGAGACATAGCGAGTCTCAGAAAATATAAACAAAACCGGCGGAGAAATATTCGATTGGGACTAACATTCTGGGATACTAAATGATAAAACTATTAGAAAAATGGTCTACACTGAGGGATATGTATAAGTTGAAGTCGATGAGTCAACTGCATTACAAGAAGGGAGAGTATATTTTTTAACACAGAGACGAAGAAACGTTCGATAGAGGGTGCTGGGAGAGCAGAGATGTGACCCACCGGGTGAGGTCAAAGATTATCAAGATGGCGGCTTTTGCCGCTGTCCCACCAAGTTATATGTTCGAGAAACTCAGTCGCCATTCAGACAGGGGACGTGAAGTGTAGAAGGTTGAGAGGGAACTGAGGTGGGGGTAAGAAAAGGACAGAAAAAATTCATCAAAGAAAAATTCGGAGGCAGATGGATCGACTTTGATGAGGACGAGATCGGAAAAATGAGCAATCGGAAACCATTAAAAAGATCCGGAATAAATAAAGAGCGTAATATTTATGGACAACAAAAAAAGGAATCACAAGTGTTTACTACCGCTAGCTACTTTTCTTACGATAATTAACGCTGCACTTCACAGGTGTCACTGCAACTATTACGCCAGGCTTAAATCATAATATATGAGTATTTCAAATGAAGTAAGTTCTTCGAAATCTTTATGGTATTCCATCGCAAAATTAATTTTCCTACGGGAATTGGAAAATTTTATATTGAATTCTCTTCTGAGCTATATTTTTTAGAATATAAAATAATTACAACTTCTGAGAAAAAATGTATGCAAATCTTAGAACATGGTAAAGACCATGTTAACTTGATGCTGTTATTTTGGTTTTAAATGATCCCCTTTCACCTCTATTATGCGCTATGAGCCTCTTCAGACCCTTCCTTCACCTTGACCGTCCTTTCTTTGCCACCATTCTCTCCACGTCACTTAACGTTACCTCTTCCCGTTAACCCTAAAACGTGAAGCATTTTACTTGCCCTCTCCCCCTCCTCCCCTTGCCGCTCCCCTCCCCATACCTCGTCGGTGTTTGTAAATACAAAGCCACTCATGAATGCTCCTGGGTAACCTTGATAACAACGCTGTATCATTGATATCTGTAGGGAAACAAAAGAATTTTACGGCAGCTATGATATGATGACTTTATTCCAGAGAGTAAATCCACAAGCAGTTTAATATAACAGGTCCTCGGGAGGAATTTCGGATCGTGTATTTCTTTTTTTGGGGAAAACCTCTAGGAGTGAAAATAACATGATTTTCGATCGGTTTCCATCGCGTGTCTTCTGGTTCTCCCAACCAAATAACGCGAACAGCACGAGATAAATGAAATACATGTTAATCGCTTCGATCGTTAGGACACGTGTTGGAATTTTGTCACTAACTGATGGAAATGTCTTAATATTTTTTTAATCAAACAAGAATCATACTTTATCGATCTGTATTTAGACCGAAAAAATATAGAAACTGAAGGCCAAATTCCGAGTAGAAGGCATCAAGCATTTCATAGCCTAGCAAAACAATCTTTAAATAACTCCCACTTACAAGGGTAACATTTCAGGACCTAAATATAGGATATACATTCTTGACACGATATTTTTCACCCAATGAGACCGTTCTCTACAAGTTTCCTGCGACCAATGGAATCCTTTAAACACTTTCTCGGCTGTTAATTAAATATATACCGGAGCTAGGTGGTTAGAACTACTCATTGGGCATTCTCCGAGAAAAATAATAGAACTCAAGATATTTCTTTCAGCTAAAAGGTCCCGAGCCGAAGAGAGTAATTCAACGGAAAATTTGAGTTTTAGAGCGAATAATTTGTTACTATAATATGGATTATATTTTGTTTCATCACGATTATTCCCAAATTCGCACGAAGTTAAAGGCGCAAAGAAAAATTGCAAAATCCTCGCTGGCCATTGAGATTCCTAGCAACGTTTCGTTGAGCTGCATTCAAAGCATCGCAAAGCATTATTTTTTGCTACCGCATCAGAGATCTGGGCATACTGGGCAGGAGCTAAAAGTGAGACTGATATCAATTTTAGTGACCATATTGACATAAAAAAACCTTGTACTTACCACAAAATAATATTGTACTGGACCGACGCGCATTTCGCCACAATGAGGAATAGCCATATACCTCAGCGTGGCGAAACGCGCGTCGCATCATGCCAGCGAGATATAGGTTTGAGGAAACTGAAAAGTTTTTTCCACATGACATTAATCGTATTCACCAAGTCAGACCTGATTCCATCAGTTCCAATTTTAATACATTGGTTTGGATACCCAAATTCAACGATGGAATTTGAAAGAAAATAGGAGCTTAAGGAAATCAAATATGCCTTCTAGAGATGTATTTCCAATGGTGAAATATTAAAAAAATATAAAATTTGCTAGTCAAAATAATTCAAGATAATCAAGGATTACTATCCTCGCCGCGATGGGAACGCGAAATGTTACGATGGATTGTTCCAGGAGTTAAAGTTGCAGCCCGCTTATAGTTTATCTACTCTCCCATTTTTTTAAATTTCGGTAATTGCAGGATATCACCGGAAATTTTACATGCAAAATATCGAAGACGGTATCTTTTGCATCCTTCACCGTCACTAAATCCCATCTCTTACCAAATACCTTATTTGGCAGAAAAAGAAAAAAGTATTTAGAGTAGGATGCAAAGCACCTAATTAAATATAATTACGTTCATGAACGCAAGATAAAGTGCTAGCTTCATAATAAATAATAAAAAACTCAGTATATAATCCACACTATTTACTTAAAGAAAGAAAAACGACCTAGGTTTCGACACGTTGTGTCATCTTCAGGGTCAAAATTAGGTCAGTTTTCTTCATTTTATTAAATAGTGTGGATTATATACTCGGAGTTTTTTTATTCTTTATCATGTAGATAATATTATTATTATTATAGTATTAATATGAATCCACAAAGTGACGCCCTCGAAATATCTGAAATAAAATGTTTAGCTGCGGGCATATTAATTTCGGAGATGATGACTTCAGAGAACACTTTTTGGATGCTTGGTTCCAGGGCACATAAACATTTTAACACAATTTATCTGCAATTCCACAACATTATTTCTCTGAATGAGCACTTCCAGCGCCATTTCTCTCTCATTTTTAAGATCAGAGGTTTTTCTTCATTTTTTATTCAAGGGATTCACGGTCTTTAAACATTTCACATCTTACCACATTAACTGAAAAGTGGTTTCTCTGCTACTCTTTCCTTGCAATTTCTCTGGCACTTCACCCACTCCTACAACAACTCCTTCACATTACACCTCGCCGCAACTTTGCGAAAAGTTCCCTCAAGCCATTCATTCATTCTCCCAGCTCTCCTTCACTCGCCACCAGAACCCTCCCATTCTCCCCAGGCCAACAAACTTCAGTACCACCGTAACAGTTAAAAGGTCGTCCTCCAGCAAGGATTGTTGCAGTTGGAACCACAAACATCCTCACACTACCTCCCCATACCCTCACTTCGCTAATAATGCGCGCTCAGCCTGTTGCTTCCTGGTTTCCTTACTCCCCCAAACACCCTGAAGGCCTCTCTATTGTCCCTGGAAATGGGCCAAAAGTGTGACGGTCTCCATTTTACGACGGGAGAAAAGAGGACGATCCCTTGGATCCCCTGCGCCCCATTCCTCGAGCCCATTTGAGTGAGTCTGCGTGGGGGATGTGGGCCAGGAGGAGGGAAGGAAGCGGGAGGTGAGCCGGTCCCCCCCCCCCCCCCCCCCCCCCGCCGTCAACGCCGCCGCGGAGTCCCCTCCGAAAGGGGAAACGACGCAGTCTCGGGCCCCCATCAATGGGATTATCCCTCCTGGCTGCCTCTATACATATACGTATATATTTATGGGTATGGATATGAAAAAAAATGTTTGCACGCATCCCTTTAGGCCAAAGGCCCCCACCAAGGACTCTGAAAAGATGGCAAACTATTCATCCCACTCAAAATGGCGATGCGACGAAATGGAAAACCTTGTGGTTTACAGACTCATACTATTGCATGATAATTCTAGTAAAATGACGCAAGGAAATATAACGCAGATGTGAGCACGAGTGCACGTTCCAGCGATGTACCACTCAGTCGAAATTCATCTCGGAAAAATCAACTGACTGGACAAGAATGCGATTAAAATTAAGATAGATTTGTAGTGAAACTGTCTGACGCATCTGACCAGCAATTATGAAATTTCAGTCTTATCTTAATGAAATTGAATGATTAATTCGATCTGAACTCTAGTAAATGCATGTATCAAGTTACAAGGGTGCATACATCCATACACACAAAGCTCTAGGAAACGTCTAATGAGGCTTATGACACAGAATTCTCAGTTCAAGATAAATTTAATTATCAGAACGGATAGTTAAATTCTAGAATATTATCCTTACACTCTTACTACACTGACACTTACATTGTTAATTTAATGCCGTGGAATGAAGAGAAGGGTTGTTTTTTAGCTAAAGACCATTACTACAATAAGAGCCGTCTTATTAGTTGCTTCAATGTCCTGGGGGAATTGCATTGATGAAAACCGACGCAGAGTAATGAAGTTTTCGACATGCAGTGAAATAATTGCTTGATGTAAAATGAAAGTAACGTAATGTGTATCAACTCAAAATGTGACCCAAGCCATAAATGAGCCAAGGAGCGTACCCGCGATCTAGCCTTGAATTTACCCAAGTATGTAGTAAATCTACACATGTATCGGAAATAATACATTTATAAAAAATGAGAAAAAAAATATTTTTAAGCATGCTTTTCTTAAACAATAAAATTTTACTAAAAATCTAAAAAAAATAAATATATTAACTTGGTACTAAAAAAGAAAAAATAATATTTTCTCAAGTGAATGAAAGGTTAGGTTTAGCCTATTTTTAGCCTAAATTTAGGTTTAGGGGATTATGCTGATTAAAGGGTTGTATATTAAGTGTCCCTATGTTTCGCCGAGTCAAAACTTAAAAAAATAGCGCTGCCTGCAGTTAATGTCTTAGGGGTTAAGGGGTGGGGCAGGAGATCAGCTTCAGACGGCACAGCGCAGGTGGAGCAGCGGGGCAGTAATTCACGCTTCGCTAGCGACGACAGGACAGATCCGCCGCGTGTTATGTTAGACGGCCCGGGAGGCGTTGAAGCGCCACCGTAAAGCTCCCGGAATGGAATCACAGGCAGTTAGTTATGGGACGGACAGATACGGTGGTGGTGGGATAAGGGGAATAAGGGTGGTGCTCCGTGGCTAAAGGATCAAGGAAACGAAAGGCAGGAGTGTTGGAATCCTGAATTGTGGGGATGGAGACTGAGAGGGAGACCGAGTGTAGCAAATCCCCTTTGTTTTCATTCGGTCGAGATTGAGACTCAACGATTTTCCTCCGACCTAACTAGACGATTTAGCGAGAGAAATACAACATTAACCTGAATGAGGCACATAGCAATAGAGTTTAAGCCTATTGAAAACAAAAAAAACTTAGCCGTTTCCACACAATTTATCCTTTCGATGATACAACGAGCATTTTGAAACTCTGGGGTATAAACTTGTATCACTGGATTAATGAATACTCCGGAAAGAAAAAGTTATGTTCTTTTCAAAATATAAATACATCGTTTTCACAATTTTAGACCTGGTCCATCAACTAATAGAGTTAGCATACTAGTGCAGTCTTAGACACAGATAAATATGTGAGAAAAAATACAAATGCATAGTACCCACCCTTTCCATGAGGTCACCTCACAAATGACAAGCGTAACTGGATGGGCGCGATCCAATCAATGGAATGCCATCAAAAACCTCTATATAACCAGAATAAATGTCGTGCTAAGCAAATAAATAAAAAGCTTGACAAAGGGATGAAGTAAAGGATTACCTATGAAAGATCTTTTCAAATAAATTCACGAAGTATTACAAATATCAAAAGGTATTTTGGTCACTTCCGTGGAATAATAAAGAACCAATACTTGAAACAATGGTAAATTTTTATGCTAGGATAATTTTATTTTGACTTCTAAATCCAGATAGTCTCATACGATGTGATGGTGCATAGGTATAGTTAATGCAGCGCATCTCAACTGTCCCCATGATAACATAGTATGACACACCTAAGGAGATTATTCTGAAATTCAAGCCGATTTGTGCTTTAGGGTCACGAGGGAGAGCTAACTAAGTTGAGGAACTCTCTGGCTGAAGTGACTACGACGAAGACGAAGTGGATCTTCAAAAGAAAGCATGAAATATTCATCATGGAGAAATGGAATATGCAAACCCGAGCCTTCGTCACTTGATGGCGGGAGGGATGCAAAATCGCTAACGGATGCCGGTCGGGGAGTGCGAGATTTTATTGCCATTCGGACGAGACTCTGAACTTCCGAGATCAGTCGGATGCAAATTCCCTGATGCACTCCGAGAGATTCGCCTTCCCATGCAACTTGGATGGAAGAGAATTGCGGCCGAGGTAAAGTAATATCAGAGGCGTCGCTTTGTTCTTGTTCATCACAAGTTGCATTGTTGCACAAGTAACAATACGGATATATGAGACCCGTGAAATTAACGAGGAATCATTAGTGGGTAAACTATACATTTCACTAAGTTTCTGACAGCTAGGTTCCATTGCGACAACTTTGCGCTCAGCAATGACTCCTGCCTGTTCAGTCATATCTTCGGTTGGCTATTATCTCAAAATACCATTAACAGTTCGAGTATAGCACACTAAGCATCTCCAATAAAAGCCGTTCACAATAGACAAATCATATTATCATGTTAACTAAACGCATGTATTTCTTGTGAAAACCGAAAAGTGATAATATTATTTTCCCCTTGGTTCTTTAGTAGAAAGGTATTTTTCGTTGCCGTTTACTACTAAGCCCCATTGAGTCATTAGATCTATAAGCTGGAAATATATTTACCAATCGCTTTCACCGGCTTTTGGCTAACTAATTCTTACATTGTAGTATGTTCTCCGTCTCAACTATTCTGCAGGGATCGGCTAGCTATCCTGCAAGTTCACTGAGATTGACCAGAATTTCCATTTGTATGTTCCAATTTTACGGATATTAAACATTTTTCAACAACTAAACCTATTCCAATATTATGAATTTCATTCAAAACTGGTAACTAAGCTGGCGACGATCAAAGCAGACAGAAGAGTGAAAGATATTTTCATATAATTAAGACCTTATAAACGTTTAATAAAGAATTTTTGAGCCAATTGACTTCAGCTCACCAAAAAAAAGTAACGATGGGTATATAGTCTGATGAGGGTTTTCAAAGTTAGCTCAAAAGCTATATTCAGCAAAAAAAACGTCAATTACGCTAGTTCACTAATAAAGATTAAAGGTTTGGCATCCAGTTTCTCTGATA
Organism: Pyrrhosoma nymphula; assembly: GCA_963573305.1. Classification (NCBI taxonomy): domain Eukaryota; kingdom Metazoa; phylum Arthropoda; class Insecta; order Odonata; family Coenagrionidae; genus Pyrrhosoma; species Pyrrhosoma nymphula. The sequence continues at coordinate 140,197,619 of OY754329.1, read as the reverse complement.
ATGAATAACTCATATTAAGGGCTGGTATTGCGAAATGTATCCCTCGGAATCTCCTTGCTACCACTAAATTTAAAGTTTCATATTTGGACCTTTTCGTGCAGCACTGCAGAATAAAGCTGTACAAATAAAATATCCATAAAAAAGCTAGGTAAACGATGGTTCATAAAAAAAAGTCTAAAGCGCATTTGCACATGTAAAATTAGCCAAGTACTAAGCCAGGCAATAAAGGGATTAGTACTTCAATAAAACCGTAGGACATAGTTCCTGTCGTATTCAGTCATTGCTGATTAAGCATATACAATAATATGAGAGGCCGTTGACATTTCCAAGCATTCCAATAATTTTAATCGATAGAATGGCTACAAACTCCATTATATATGAAAAAAAAATTCCCGACAAAAATCCGAATAATCGCAGACCAACAGCACCTTTAACTACCCTAATTAGAGAGAACTATTATTAGGCTTCACTTCAGCCCGAAGATGCCAGCTGAAACGCTGGCAAAACTATTGTCTTTCTTCAATAATATACGCGGAGGAAACCTGAGAATGCAGCATTCACAACACGCTTCATGATTAAACATTTAAGATTTTCTACGCGTATTTTATAAATCACTAACAATGATATGAAAGATAGCTAAGTGATTTTGGCTTAGTAAAATTCCACTAGTAAGTAATAATTCCTGGGTTTTATTCAGCCCAGAAAAAACAATGACACAGTGGACGTAGTTTAAGAATGAGTTTTGACCTAGTTATAAAAAAATAGATTAAAATTTAAAGTATTTCACTCCAACTCAATCACATTTATTAGTTCATAATACAGAAAAGTGGGTTTATTCTTGTACCTCTAACCTATGTGCGGCCGATATCTTGGGATGGGGTTTGGCGAAGTGGAGAAGCGACCACCTGTTCTGGGGCAAGGTTGGGAGGGGAGGAGTGAGATGGGAAAAATGAAAATCAGCACTTTGACCACCTGTGAAGGCCGGGTCGTGCCCTCACACGGACACACGCTAACATAGCCCACAGGTCATCGCGTGCCGCGCACAGAACACTGGGCCTTAAGTGCATCGTGTTTGGGAAATTGGATGAAAGTAGATAAACTAAGATATGTATCCTGCACTGTTCATTATAACCACCGTATCCATCCATAGAAATAAAGTAAGAAGCCGCCGCAAAATTGAAATTTAATCACGAATGCATCCATGTACAATGCAATGAAACGATAGAAGCCGTCAACCAAGGCCATTTTAAGCATGAAGCTACTATCATATGTGCCGTTCCATTACACGAACATAATTCCAAACAACCAATTATCTACTTAAGTTTTTGTGATAGACTTAAATTTATAAAAAATATAATCCAAATTTACTGCTCTAGCGAGAGTGAACGAGGATCCCTATGGCACCTTAAAATTTCAGTGGAATTAGAATCGTTCCCAACTTATGTTTTCACATCTTACACACACACAGGATTTGTATCGACAATATCACTCTAAATAATGCAAAAGCTAATATAGAGAAAATATGTTATACCAAGTCTGACTGATAGATAATAATGCTTGAATATCCGAGAAATATAAAGTAAAGCAAGTTGGTTAAAATATTTCTCATACTTGCGGAGATTAAATTATTTGAGATAAAAAGTAATGAATTGCTGCTATTACTATTGAAATTTTTAATAAATAAAAAACAAAATAGTTAAATTCAAAGAAATTGGCATTTATCAATGCATAAATTACGAGTTTTTGTATTTCTGCTGAATACCATAAAGATAAATCCTTTAATCACATTTCATAGACATGGCAATACACACGGACGCATTTGAAAGTAATTTTCTAAATGAAAGAGAAAATTGCTTCTAGAAGTGCTCTGGAAAGAGGAGGAAACTTAAAAATGGAAGTAAATTCCTAATAGGTAATAAAAATTGATGAAAATGGAGTTTCCACCTATTCGCGCAATGGTCGTAATGTGATAAATGTGAGGGAAGATGAATATAGGATTCATCTAACTAGAGATTCCTCTCTCGTTTCGACATCATTACGTGATCAATCGAAGCGTAATGGGATGCATGTTTATTTTTACACTGAGGTAACTCTTACCAACTAAATAGTAGCATCTCGTAGCATTCATAAGTTAACGGTATCAGTAATATAGACCACTAGATGTGTGTATAGCATTGTTCTGCATGTTTGCATGTTCATTTGCGTATCACTCTCCCAGTTTCCGGTTGGACTGCGCACTGTTCTCCTGGCTGCTTTTTGGCCTGCGCCTAGCGGCCGGGGGAGCGTGCGAGGTCTGATTTGTGCTGGGACGAGTGTTACATGCCTGGTGTGGAATCACCCCGTGCCACACACCCTAGTGGTGGCTTGCACGGTACTTCGTAGATGTAGATGAATGGTCTCCAAATGTGTAGAAGCTATGAAGCCAAGTTTCAGTTCTACGCCTCTCACAAACACATAATCACACCAATATATTTGTGTACCCAGCCAATGTTTTTGAAGGGATTTTAAAATATTCATTTTTATATTTCTGTGTACGTCAAGTTCAATATTATATTTTTTCTTCTTCATTGATTCTTAAGGGGAAAATTCAATGGTCGAATAAACGTTTTGAGGCAGCAGTGTCACTAACGCCGTTTATAGATGATATTAAATTGCTAAACACGTTTTATAACACACGATGAAGCTTCAAAAACTAGAACTTTTACATAAGTCACCGAAATCCTCTCAGGTCGGGGGATTTGTATATGACGGGAATATCGACATTAAATATCAATCAAATGTCTCTGGGAAGTGATTCGATAGAGATGCATATTTTTTCCTTGAATTCCTAAAAACGATTAAAAAATTGATAAACGGGAATTAATTTACTTGAAAGCATCAAGTAATGGAGAGAAATCATCTTTTGAAAGTAAACTATTTTCACTGACGGGTTTTCAAACAGTAATGACTACGTAAAAGTACTTGGCGTGGAGTATGGCTGTTAAAAGCAATAGGTCACTGTCTGTGAATGCGTACGAAAACGTTATAAAGATTTTTTGAAAGGAAAAAATCAATATCTTAGCATCATTATTTCACCCCCCAATTCGAAGCTAAAATCTATGCACTTGGAGAAGTGATATTTATTGCCACGTACATCTTGTATTAATACATCATAAATTAAATAATGACAAGATCAACTATGTTTAAATCCACCGTATGACCGATGACGCCGTAGCGTTGAAACTAGTTGTACCAATAAAATATTCTGTGGATTTGAACATAGTTGACTTTGTCATTATTTGAAAATGGACTTCCACAGTTACGCCAGAACGGATTGAATACAGCATAAATTACTTGCTCTATCTTGATATTAGTCAAGCCATATTGCTTTTCTCCTCTAATTCGTCTTCTTTTTTCTAATATTAAACTAATTTTATATCATAGTACGTTGCTTCATCTTAAAAATTGACATGAGCGCTTCGTAGGTAATATTTTGTCCGAAAAATTCGATTGATTTATTACGGACTGAAAAGCACGAAAGCATTCTTTTTCATATTTCTATGAACGATGATAATAATCAGTTGCGGCAAGCACACGGTGATGAAACAATTTGTATGGAAAAGTAAAATGCTCTGATTCGTCACGCTACAAAACTCAAATGATATTTTTAAGTTCTAAAATTCTATCTTGCATGAGAAACGTGGAATGGCGCATTGCGCGACAGCAGCTGTGCATATTTACATTGTTTTTACATGCAAAGTAAATATGTCACGCATCACCGCACCAGTTGAATGTAATATGTTTCAAATGAAACGTGCCATGATGCTTCGAGTTATTAAATACTGAATTAATACGAAAAACATTTCCCTCTCACTGAATCCTTATACTTACATTAGACTGATGACCGCATCTATTCCAATTATGGCTTAGTTGCGGACACTAAGTACTCTTGACTAACCAGGTCAGAGATCACAGCTCTTTTGGCTCATCTAGCCATTTCCTCAGCCAATGAAAATTGATATCGATTACTGAGTCAAGAAATCAATAAAAACTCCTTTTTCCCGATCAAGCTTCCAGTTACCTGCAGCCTAATTAGACTAAAATGAAAGAGAACTGTTGTCGGCGATTTTAAGTCTACGGGGAACGTTTTTTTTATTCGCAGTCCACGAACTTGTCCACCAGGCGGTTCCGCATATTTTACTTTCAACGCCAGTTGCATAAGGAATAAAGTCCGAGGGCATGAAGAGTACCAATTTACGATGACCACTCGAAAAAAGGAAGGGATGTAAGCCCACACATACACCGCCCACTGATAAACTACACAAAAGGTATAATTCCACGTCACCATATCAAACAAGAAGAGAGAAATTGCTAAATAATATTCAATGTAATCGCAATTTTTTACATACCTATAGTTGAATAGTTATATTTATTACACCCAAAAATATAAAATACTTGACAGATAGGAGCGATATCATGATAATATCTCGAAGTAAAACTAAATATATATTTTCAAATCATAGCCATAGATAAAACAAAATATTAAATATTAGTTCGTTTGTTACCGAAACGAAATATATTGATATAGACAAGACATATATGGATCAGAAAAAAGAAACAAATATGATAGTGTCTTCCAAAAAGGGTTCAGCATATATTTTCCCACGGTCCCAATGAACACAATAAAATTTAAAGAAAATACTAGTGGGACAAAATACATCTCCCATTTCATCTTCTCCCCGATCTCCTTTCTTATGCAGGGATTATAAAAAAACAGGTATCATATGTATTGGATAGAGCGTGAAGATTTTACACGACTTTTCCTAACATATTTTTGTGGGGTCGCGTTAGTTTTTCTGCGATAGAGATTCGAAAATTGAAATAAAAATACCAATCAATGAGCGGCTAGAGAGCTATTATGGCTGATTAGGGCAACCACAACGAAAGTGAACTCGCTCATTTGCTCATTTTTCCTATTTTCAAAGCTCAAATGCAGAAAAAATAGCACATCTGCAAAAACGTCTAAGGAAAACTCACCTTATTTTTCACGTTCCTCCTAATACACATGTTTTTGAACTTCATATATTATCCCATTAAAAAGGCTCGTAACATAGCACCCCCAGCTGCATGTCCTTGTGGCAAATAGAAGGGTAGTATACAGATGTACGTTATTGACAAACGTAAGCTCAATAACATTGCTGGTTTGATCATATTGCGCGTCATTCTTGCTTCATTGGCGCGCACCAATTCCATTACTCAATTTATAGCACCACGTCCGATAATTCTTGCGAATGTTTCGCACCGATCACGGGAGATAAGAAACCTGGCGGGGAAACAAAACTGAGCTTGGAATCAGCGAGAACAAGCATATTTAAAAAAAAGGTCGAGTTCCCACCAGCCACTACCAACATTATCACTCGCTCTCCAAACGGCGACGGTTCGGGGAGAGTTTCACATAGCTCCCTTATCTCAGGCCGCTAGAAGAGGTTGTGGTATCTTTGACTGAATGAAAAGCTCTCTCGTTTTATTTCAAGGGTTGCCCACGATTCCAACAATCAATCTCACATGGACCACGTCACTGAATTTATGCATCCCACCATAAAACCTGAATAATTATAACAAAAAATTACGGCAGGAAAAACAAATAAAACAGCTTATGCATATGCTTTCGAGGGTTTTACAGCAGTGGCGGCCGTTTCACATCCTCTCATTTTTCCTCTGTCTTCCTTTCCTCCTTCCCTTTTTCGGCTTCGATCTCCATATTTCCAGTGCTCACCTCTCCTCCTCCACCACATGCAAGTGTCCATACCATATTCAATTTTTCTGGCCTATCCTCGGCGTCATTTTCTCTTTGACATTCATTCTCATTCTATTCTCTTCAAAACAGAATACACTAGTTCCAAAAGCATTCAGCATCAAAATGAAAGGGTATACAACAGTAATGTAAGACAGCAGCTGATCACATCTCAGAGATTATGAGCTACTCCTAAATATGAAATCTCATATCACCAGTCTTTCGATATTGCGAAATTTAAGAGGGTTTGCTGTCAGTGTAAATCAAAATAATGATTTTAGGATCAGCTAGCCAAGCGCAGACCACTACGTTATCCAGGATTCCCAATTTCAAAGGCAATAATCTTTTTGAGTACCTATGGGAAATAGCGCATTCTTTGCCGTTAAATGTGGCAGATGATCTCGCACGTCCTTATGGAAGACACAAGAACCAAACACCACGAAAGACCGGGGTTAGAGTTTTTCTCTTTCGCAAGTTCGATATAAAAAGAAACATGGCATTAAGTAATTACTAAATTATGAGATCGCCCTCTAAGCATAGAATTAGGAACAAAGTAAGAGCTGACTATATTATTAGCATGGTATATGATCAGTCATGTCTCAATCATGGCTATATCGTTTCTAAGTTTAATTCAGCCATGATGATGAAATAACTAAGTTCCGAAGCGTTTGCAAAGAAACCTTTAGTTTGCAGAAAAAACTCTCAATTCTTTAGTCGAAATTGATGATAATGCTAAATAAAAAGCACAATATACTCCATCGACATTATTCTCTCTTCCTCAATCTCACTTCTAGGCTTTCTTTATTCTCCTTCTGTTTTCACCGCTTACCATCGGGTTAAAGTTTTTTATATCGATGGGAGTTGAGGAAACTGTGAAGGCTAAGGGTGAAGAGAGACTGCGGGGGCGAACTGGAGTTAATTAGCATCGCAGCAGCGAGCATGCGAATATTAAAACAAAAAATAAGATTGGTGAACCAATAACGATTCCTTTGGATGATTGCTGTGTTGTGGGCGAGAGGAAGCAAATTAATCCACCATGATTAGAAGTAATGACCTGCTAATGCTATGGTGGTGGGGAGTTGTTGAAAGGCGAACGTGGATGTGACCTTTTGGTGTGTAAAAAATTGGGCAGCGATGGACAGAGCTTGAAGGGGATATAAGTGAAGAGCTAATACCGGTTTGCATTGAGCATTAGAACATAACTTAAGAGCGCGACTTTAGGAAACACAATATGGTTGAACTTAAGCTTGCGAGTCAGATAGCGTTCACAACGCATCTTGAGAACGTAACTTAACGAAGAGGATTCCCGTTAAAGTTGGCCAATCAAGACGAAGAGAGATTTCTATAATTTGACTAACCTGACCATTCTAACTTGACAAGAAAACATGCGTCTGCAGCGACGAGAAATTTATTATCTAAATTACAGAAAAACTTACTTGAGACGGAGTAGCATCTCATTGAGATGGCTCACGAGCGATTATATTTGTGCAGTGAAATAAATGCCCAAATTCTAATACAAGGATCCATTCTTGGACATTAGCCAATATGAGAAAAGATTTAAGTATTCTCACTGTCAAGAAGGCGTCACTTCATTAAGAAAATTGAGAAAGCGGTCGAGGAAAGCAAACATTTGCCTGTGCTGGGCACGGGTAATCACGCAGCGTCTCAGCATTAATGAAATACCGCCCGGACAAACGACTTTTTTCATACCGACGCCACTCCCGTTATTCCACCCGCTTGTAGAAATGTCTACAGTGGCTGCAATGAAAGTACCAGCATATATTCTTTCATTTTCCTCAGTGATTTAATTTCTGGCCAGTCTAAAAAATCAAATTTAATAGGTTAGTTTTCGCAACCCCTTACCTAAGATTTATTTTCCTAGCACTTTCCCACGGCATTGCTTAACGGATGTATTTTATTCCCATTTAATATCTCTTAGGAAAGGTTTTATACTGACCGTTTAGATTCTTTTTATCCATCTGAAAACTTTCTTTCCTCAATATTTCTCTTTCTAACCCAGCATACTCCTTATCTCTCTTTACCTCGTTCAAAATGCTTATTCTTCTCCCCCCTTATCCTCGTTTTCTCAGAGGTTTACTTTTGATTGGGATTTTCAGCGTTTCTTGGCCATGATCGTTTATCACGTGTTCTACCAAACTGCTCTGTCTCTGCATCATCTCCTCCAGGAACTTCTTTTTACCTCATGCCATATTACCATATTAAGTACTTCGATTTGTCAAGCTTTGCATACATCGAAATTTTCTCATTATTCACTCAAATTTTGCGTAATTAATTGGACTTTAGGGGCATAGTCGCAAGAATAGAATAAAATAGCGCATTGGACACATGCAAGCACAAGCCTCAATTGTAATACTGGAAGGGGAAATGTATGAAAAGAATTTCCGAGGAAGGCAAAGAATGGAGTACATTAGTCAAATTATGACTGATACTTAAATGCAGACTAATGAAGGAACACATCGGCTTGAGTAAAGAGGAATGGTGTGGAGAAACCAATTTCCGGATCAATGACTACTGATGAAGATGTACAAGAATAATTATTAGCGTTATCGGAATAGTTAAAGTAGAGCATGTTGTAAGAGCCGAAAAACATCTCTGAAAAATTACCCATCACCACAAAAAAAATAGTTTAACCGATATTCTTTTCGCCGGAGAGATATAAGGTAGGTTTAATGGAGACACAAAGACAGGATTCGTAAGGAAAGCACTCCTGGAGGTTGCAAGAAAGACATCTCAAAGGGGAGGAGGAATGCTGACGGAATCGGTGGCAAAAGAAAAAAAGGGAGGGAAAAGAGAACGGATGCAACGAAGGAATGTGTGGAAAGAGGGTGAGTTCCATCACTTCCTCATTTCGGCGCAGAAATGTCTGATGAGAATTCGCTGGTTTGGGGTAGGGAGTAGAAGGGGTTGGGAAAGTTAACAGAGTGTCATTCTGGGACGACGAAATGAAACGTACAGCCGAAAACACGAAACCTCGAGGGAAAAAGTCATAATTAGCTTCTCCCCCAAAGTCACACACGGACCAAGTTCGGCAGTTGAGTTTGGGGATACGGGGAAAATTTGCGAGGAATGACTGGGTAATTTTTCCATTGAGGGGCAGAGATATGAGTTTGGAAATCAAACAGCACGAATAAATGGCGAATGAAGAGGACAAGGGGTTAAGTCCCAAGGAGGCATTTTTTAGGAATACCTTTTTGAAGGTCTACACACGAACGAGTCTCATACATGCATATCTTATACACTGAATTTTCATGGGATATGAATCTTTATTATTCTTTTCTATAGCCTTTGTTACACAAATTGTATTATATTACTGCTTAACACTATTAAAATGGGAATTACGTATTACCATTGAGTATATCTATGCTTACTCTATGTAACTAGCTGGAAGGGAGGCTTAGGGTTCATTTGACCCCTAATGTTTACTCGCAATATTTTAGCATTACAAATGACTTTTTAACGGAATTTGGATAATTATATGTTCCTTTTCCATTATCTACATGTAATTATCGGCATATAGCGTAGAAATGTAAAAATATTCGTTCTTGAAATTTTATCGTTAGCTACGCCAAAGATCATTTAAAAGAAGCAATACTATACATGTATTGACATGTAAATCAGGATAAATAAAGGCCATTAGTCGTCACATAAGAGTACAACGATTCGTATAAAGTAATTTTAATCAATAAAATAGGGAATAGGGGAGAAGAAAAGGTCAAGAAAACCCAGCGATGCCAGGAATTAAAGGGGGGTCAAATGAACCCAAGCCGTCCTTCTATGTATAGGTACTCATCATACAGCATTGTGCAATAACGATTAAGTAATTCTTTATGTATTTACCAGATTAGTGTATAGGTAAAAGTGAACAAAGTCACATAATTTCAAAGGCATTAAATTAAAATATTTACTTAAATATTCCGTTGAATGCTCAAAGGGGTCAAAGGGGTAGGGGTAAATCCCATCCTTATAGAAATGAAAAGTAAAAATTGTTCAGAATTTAACTAGAACGTCGAATTTGTGTGATATGAAGAACGATCACCAATCTTGTCATAAGGTAAATTTAGGACCGATTTTGTTTTGCTATGACTGGCTATTTTCTTCTTTTCTACTATGCAACTATTCTTTTGACTAATTTACAAGTATTCGTCTTCTCTTAAAATGTTTTTCATCGTGGGTCCGACGCTGTGCTAGATATCCATTTTTAATAAAAAACTTTGTACTTTTCCACACTTTATTTCACAACTGCGACCGGTTTCACCATAATATGGCATCTTCTGGCCTTGATGATGCCATTAAGATTAAGATGCCATATTATGGTGAAACCGGTCGCAGTTGTGAAATAAAGTGTGGAAAAGTACAAAGTTTTTTATTAAAAATGGATATCTATCACTTCCACGAAGTCAAGCCTGAAACAATACAGCCAACAGTCAACAGCCAATATTATACAGCCAACCTGGCATGCAGTACCTTCCTCTTTCTTTCCCGCATATTCTACCTTTTATGTCGTCCACCAGCATGATTTGCCTCTAATACCTATAAATCGTTATATAAATCCTTTTACAAACATTTTGAAAATATAGGTAATATATAAAAATATAGGTTTTATTTAATCTGATGAACGTAAAATGTAAGATTACGTAGCCTTTTTGTTGATTTGATATTAACTATAAGTTTTGGGTATCTTTATTGCATCAGACTGAGGTTAGTCGACGTGAGCGTTATGGTTGGGAGAACATATTAGCTTAGTTTTTCATACCGAGACTATTATAACTAGAAATTATAAAACCAAGCCACAGCCTACTAAATGTTTTCTGTAATATACGTCCCGAGGAGAAATTACTTTTGGTAAAAAGTGTTTGCGAGACGAAATAATCAAAGGTAATAATAAATTTAAAACATTCTATTGTCTTCTTGATGAACCACCTCATAGTATTACAACCTCAAAATCAAAATGTTCGAAAATAGGAAACAGTTTTTGTACACTTTAATTCGTAATGTTGGCTTTATATTATTAAACCATCGAGGTAATCGGTCACTGAAAACCAAACAGCCAAAAACCGGATCATGAAAAGGTTGGAAAGAGAGGTGAACATACCGCACATCAATTGCAAGGTCCCTTACTCAGCAGTACCTCATACTGACTAACGATACTATATTCAGAGATCAGCAACAATGGTCATAATTGAATTACAGAACGCTTGAAATACTCAGATAAATGAATCGAAGAATAAGATAAAGATTAGGACCACTAAAAAGCAAACTATTCCTTCAAGATGAATGCTGAAAAGAGAAGGAGAGATGGGGATAAAGAAAATGTGGCCCGTTGGATATTTTTCTGTTAAATTCATTTTTTTAACTCAAAATCATAAACACAGGTTTTTGAAAAAATAATCCCATTTATCGAAAATCCATAAAGGGTTATATTTTTCATTCCAAAAATGAATTTTTGATGGCGTCTAGTTTAATCATTTACCCTCTTATTTGGATAGGTCACTCTAGGAAACCTTTCAACAGATGGGGGACGGCGGTCGATGCGTATTTTGTCAATCTCGTCCGAACATCGGATATGTTGGTTCGGGTACGCAGGGTAGGGAACTGGGAGAGGAAAGGGATGAATAGTAGGGCGTAATTTCGTATAACTAATGTGTAAATGTTTTTGTGGTCTTCTCGTATGGTGCTAATAATGCACGGGAAGAAATAGCTTCATAATATCTCTGTTATTGTGTGAATTTCTCTTATAACGTCGATATTGGCTATTTTACAGATAAAAAAGTGGCAGTAAAAATATCCAACGCGAATAATTCCTAATGCTCGTGAAAGGTGAAATTTTGTAGCAAGCCAAACCTAGTGACAAACTAAGCAGTGAGCTCTTACGGCTTGAAAATATTACTATAAAAGAATATAATAAAAAATCCGTAAACTATTCTACTTCTCGTAACTTACGAGGTTGAAAGGGCAAGGACAAGGGGTGTACATCCGCGTCAGGGGTCAACTCAACGCAAAATGAAAGCACTCTCAGTTAAAAACACTATACACGCAAGCTTTCTGTTCTCAGATGGAAAATGAGTTTCGGCCTCGTCAGGGAGCAACACCAACAGGTCACAATCCGTCAAGTGGTTAGGGAGGATAAGCACTATCACGTGGCGTGACTGTATACAGTTAATTATTATGAGTGATTTGTTTATGTTTTCATTTCGCGTTTTGTTGACCCTTGGTGGGGGTTGCCACCCCGTTAATCTGAGTGATTAACGGGGTGGCAGCCTTACACCTGTTATTCCCTTTTCAACCTCCAAAGTTACGGAAGGTAAATTCGTTTACTGCTTTTGGAGATATTCTTTACACAAACCTAGATTTTACCATAAAATTCTCTATCGGTTCCCTACCAAGTCATCCTATGCATTTGGTGTACCGTTAGGAGATGCGGGTGAGGTGAAATGGAGAGGAAAAGGAATGAGAAGTACGCGGGCGGGTATCACCATTGCGGACGATGGATTGCTGCGCGAAAAAAATTATAAGGGGTTGGGTAGGGCGGGCCTTCCGGGCGTCATGCATTTTTCTAATTGGTCGGCCTCGAAGTCCGGATCGATGTCGCCTCTGAGTCTGCAGAGAGGGTTACGGCGAAAAAGCAAATTAATAGCGTGAAAAAACGAACGAGAGAGGGAGTGGAGTGCCAACTTCGCCCTGGGTATGAGTATTGAGGGGCGGTGACGAATTATTTTTTGATGTGTCGCGTGATTGAAGTGTGTGACAGGCTAATGGGCGAGGAGAATGTATTTTTCTACCCCCTGGGGAGTACATGCACTCGAAGAGAAAAGGGACCAAGGCTGATGCGGGGAGTGTAAATGTTAAATAATAATGCGATAGGCAGAAGAGATGATTTATTCAATACTTATTCTTCTGTTTTTCAATTACTCACGACTCCCGTTCGAAAATTTTGAGATAACATTATCATTATTATAGCTGACTTTTCCGATAAGATAGTTTAAGATGGTGAAATTAAAGTATTCTGACCTAATATTTAAAACCGGCAAGCCGCATATCTCCTTATACGGCATCATGTCTTTTCTCATTCTTCCCTTTCACCACTTACCAAACATCCTCCCCACTATGATGATGCTCAGCATTCCCTCACCCATAAATACACAACTACCTACTCTGCCTCCTCCTAATCTCCCCTTATCATCCATACCGAGAACTTCTTCAGTCGTCTTCCCTTTCGTTCATCGTACATTATCTATTTTCCTCCGAATTAAAGATCAAAGATGACAAAAATATCTCTTCTCTTCAGTTTTTATTCTCTTATTGGACTATATTTTTAAATCACAGTCCTAGTTGTCTAGATCTACGGAGAAAACAATTGGGAAAAATTGGACTCCTAGTTAACAGCTTTCGTAATAAAACCTCATTATTTTGTAAAAAGTTTACACTGAAACCACAAGTGAAGCAATTAAATGGTCACATCAAAATGTAAAATTAAAGGGCTAATAGCTGAAAAATGTGAAAGTGATTTATATCAGGGGCGTTATGAAAGATCAAACTTTTGCGAAATTAAGGTCCCTAATGAAAGACCTCCAATAGTTTCCCAATCCTAAAGACCTTTACGTTTCTGATCAAGTGCTTACCGTTTTATTAAGCCGCTAGAGCGAAATGTGAATCTTTAAGTAGGATGTGCAGAATTGTACACGTATTTTAATCAGATCTACGTTGAGGCAACATTGAGGCAATCATTTCCTTTTGCTTGAACCATTACGATACAGCTCTCAGTCAGGCATATTTATTTTTGCTGTGGAAAATAGTCAATTCGAATAAACGTCAGCAAGTATAGTTGCAATCATCCTATCCGATATCGCTTATATTCTATCCAATTACGAAATATTTTCTCTATTGTGCGTTATGAATAGACAATGGGTTACACCATAACGAGAGATGATAAAAGAATATTTAATACATTGCGGGAAGATAAATTGAAGCATACTTTCATTTTTTAATTAAAAAAACTATATCACACAAGAAAAAAAGTTATATTAGCCTTGAGGCTGATCAAGACAGAAACAAGGATGATTCAAAAGAACTACCGAGGAATGGGGAAGAAAAGTTTTTTTTTTATCAATATTCTGATTAAAAGAGCTCGCTGATTAGATTACACGGAAAGTCATGAAATGGATTCCTGTACTCGGTAAAAGATTTCACGTCGTTATCAATGTGCTGTACAACTATGGTGGATAACCGATGAAAAATAGGTATTATAATTTTCAATCTAATGTAATGCCGTTTCGTCAATTTAGCTATATTTTGAAAATTTTCTCAGACCCTACACTAAAATGAAACGGCATTTAAGGTTCAAGTAAAACTTTTTTTTAATCCAACCATTCCTCAGAGATGCTCAAAAATAATTAGTTTCTCACTCTTGAGGCTATTTGGCTTTGAACCCAGGACATAAACACGAAGATGTAAGAGTGAAGGCTCTTGGAGAGAATTTTTTCCACTATGGGGACATTTCAAAAGGGGGGCAACGCATCGAATGGAATAAAAGGGTCTCCTGATTTCAGCGCATGTACCTACTTCTCTTAATCAAAGGGACACGGTGAGAGAGAGACACGTCGAGAATCGCGTTTCCTAAACTAAAAATCAGCGATGTTATTTTTAAATCACTCCTTCCGGAACACCGTTTCTCTCCACCAACAGCCCACGGAACTTAAAAGAGCCATTCAATGTTATTTACTTCAAAGGGCCGACCACAGAAACCTAACGAGCGCGAGTAGGGATGGATAGAGAGATAAGAGAGGAAGGATGAAGTTAACGGCATAGAATTAAAAAGCCTCGCGCTGCAGGGAAGGTTAAAAAGGGCATTCACTGCAGAACCACGGTGCACGTCCCTACAACGACGAGGCCTCAGGGGATCGTTTGCAGCGGAATAGCCGACCTAGAACGCGAGAGGTGGTTGAAGGTTCCTTTCGTTTCACAGGCACGTGCTGCTATACGAGGAGAGAAACATGGACAATGGGAAGAAAAAAGGATATATTCCTACAAATCTTTGTAAGGTGGAAATTGACAAATATGAGAAGCGTTGAACATTATGAAGGGTTTAAAACTCTAATAAATAATAGAGAGAACGAGTGAAAACTTAAGTTTAAAAATAACAAATATAGAGCCGTGAGTGACTTAGTATAGTTGCAGTTACAACTTTCCAGGGGGAAAATGGTTTCTTTGACCGGAGAATGAACAGCAGATTTCGGGTTGGTTCCCGGTCCAGGAAACGACTTTTATTTAAACAATGACCAGGAAACGGCAATTTTCCACTCATTCCTTACCATTCATCGCGGTATTTGAGAAAATCTAGTAGTCGCACTGATACGGGGAGGCTAACGAACGCTGATATCAGCTTCAATTGCACCATATTCGTTGGTCAGTAGCTCAGCCCTTTGGAGAGGCGAACTACAGCTGGATGTTTACGAATAATTTTCTACGAGAAAACAATACGTCTGGACAGTATATGAAAACACGATATTTTGGCAAGTCGGAATATGCAAGCCACCACGCTACCGTGGCTTTTCAATTTTCGTGGCAAATAAAGCAGGATTAAAGGGAACTCCATATTCTTTCGCCGTGGCAATTAATTCGTATTTCATCACCGAAGTTTGCGGCAGAAGTCAACAAATCCAGCTAGATTTTTATTTTATAAATGTTTGAGCCTTTGGTATCGAGTGATATGAGACCCAATGTTAGCTATGCTTTGCACATCACAGACTTCGACCCCGTGAGATGCTTGAGACTTGCGGTGCAAATATGACGCCATAGGCTCGTAAACTTATGGCCCTTAATTCCAATTCTGAGGTAATTTGTGTTGTTGAGTACAAGTGGATAGACTGGTATTGGAGGATGTTTTTCCTGGAAGGGAGGAAGATTAGAGAGATACCCAGCGTCACCAATAACCAACTCCAGCCAATAAGTATAATAATGTTCAATAAATTACTTGAGGCAGTGGTTATTTTACAATTGATGATGAATTTGTGTTGAAACTAAATTTCTCGCGGTACGATTCCACTACGGCATGAAATCACTTACTTTTATAAGACATTTATTTCATTCTAGATCATTAGGATAGTGACTCTTTTTATAAGTATGATACCTATATATGCAAAAGCTTTCAATCACTGTTCGTATATTGTAGGATTTAGAAACTGTAAAATATATGGTGATTGTGAGCAATGGTTTTGTATTTTCTACTCTTCAGCTTGAATGGTGGTTCTACATGAAATAGTTGTTTTCCTTACCTACACAAAGAAAGCTTATCATTCCGTTCAGTCTGGACTAAATACCAGCGTCATATCGATCAAGTAAAGGATTCCAACATTCTATTTTAAAATTCATGAAATATTCTCGGTTTGGTACAAGCTCTAAGGTAAGATTTTTAAATATTCCTTTGATCTCGCGTTTGATTCATCTTTGCGTAAATTAAAAATGGGAAATATTTTATATGCAAAGCTCCACCAAATCCCAAGTTTTTAAAAAAATGATGATGTTTTGGAACGATAACACTTGACAAAAGGAAGCATGAAGCTATTTCAAAGCCTTGCCAGACCAACTATATGATGAATAGATACTTGTTGTCGTTATTTCATTAGTCCATCTGCACATTTTCCGGTGCTACCATTTAAATTTAAAAAGCCTTAATACGACTTAAACACAACCATAATACGACGTGTGGTATTAGGGTCACTCTTTCAGACAAAGACTTGATGGATGAATGACTTCCGATGAAGTCATCCATCCGATATTTAGGCTTCGGCCATGATCCACTGTGAATATTGCAAGTTATTCAGGTCTACCTTCAAATTTTGAAGTTATGTTACCCCGCTTTTCCCAGGAATCATTCCCATTGCTATTCGGCATTTTTTGCTATAATTGATTAAAAATATCGACCTTGGTTTTACCTTTGAAACGAGTGCGTGTGGATCAGTGTATTTTCCTCTTTGAACCACTCGTCTTCATCAATAATTCATGGCAATACAAACAAACACATCCGGCGTATTTTCATAGACGCAAAAAAATCGTCTCTGGGCCACAGGCAGAGAATTAAAAAAACCTTTCTGAGAGGAATCAAAGGCGAACAGCTCTTCTCTTGCTATATTATTTCTCTTTTCAAAAGGTGTTTTGATTTCGTAAAGTTATTCCCTACTCAGCAATTTAATTGCACTTCCCAGAATACAGAATCTCAAGGATTGAAAAAGGATTTTCCAGTCCACATAGCTCCGGGTTATTCATTTACCACATTTTTCTCGTGGGTCGTAACGCTAAAGTAGGGCGGAATCGGGTGGTTTTTGTTATCGTATTTCCAAGTTGCTGCGAAGCAGACAGAAACCAAGCGCAGCGGTATTGTGAAGATGGGGGTGCAAGCTGAGGAATGTTGTTGGGATAAAAGGAGGCCGTAAAGGGTACCAACCGGCGGAGGAATTCACCCGGATGCATCTCGTCTGCATATGCCAAGAATAATAAGGGGACTCGAAATGCGTTCATTAGTGAAACCGCGCTAACGTAATTTTTCTCATAAATCCGAGACAAGCACCAAAATTTCCACAAAAACTGTCGGTTTCGTTGCATTTAAATAAGTATTGAAACCTCAAATCATAACATAAAATCTCAAAAAATATGATATGGTTGCCGATTATAAACGGGAAACAGAAATATTAGAGATCTTAACCATTTTTTTTTTCTTTTAAATTAATTAAATTAACCGGTAACACCATTCTATAATTTCAGAACAAGATATTCGCATCCCTGCACTTGACATTACATTTAATTTTTAATAAAAGATACACCACCCCAAAACTCGTGTTCATTGTGCTTCAACTCATTAACTTACTGTCTAGCACGCAGAAGTTTGCTACGAGTGTTCAAATGCATCATTACTAAGTCCCTCCGTCGGGCAACTGATTTTCCCACTCAGGAATTTAAAACTTCGGAGTTCGAAACGTTTCACTTAAAAATTTATTTATCCTCCGTCCTAAAACAGTGACCTAAAACTAAGCTTCTGACAAAATAATATATAGCATCTAAGTAGTTCTCGTAAACTGCATCCTAAGGCAATGCTGGGAAGCTGCTGGGAGCTGAAAAGTTTTAAAAACAAAGCATATCCCAGGTTAACCATTCCGAAAATCAAACTTCTGCTACAGGTAACAACTTAGTACACTACAAGAGTTTATATTGCACAAATTATAGGGATGGTGTCATATTTGAACAAAACGCTCCATCACCCATGCTAGAGATCAGGTCGTAATCATTTCGTACTAAAACGGAGAAGGAGCATTAAGAGAGAAAAACGTCATCTACAAGATGGTGGACAGAGGAGCAAAAGGAATAGAAGTATGCCGGAATGCGTGCTGGCATTCGCAAGGACAGATTTCCGTAAGGGGGAGAGGAATGAGGAAAGAAGCATGGGAGGGTTGGAGTGAAGAGGCAGCTTGATGAAAATTTTTCATTAATTAGGACGGAGTGAAGGAGGATGGGGGTAAGAAAAGAGGGGGGTGGGAAAATAAGGTTCGAGAGAGGGGAGCAGGACAACTAGAGTGGGTATGGGGAAGGGACCTACGAGCTTGTGGAAACGTCCTCGGGACGAAATTATATCCTGGCAGCACTGAAACGCTAAAGAATATTTCACACGAACCCAAGCTCCTTGAGAACGGCACGGCGCGGCGTGATTTTCACTGAAATGAATGTGCATATACTCCAGAGAAAAAATATTTACTCAATATATATTAGACTGGCTCATTCTATGATCGCCGCTCTTCTCTTTTGAATAGTGCGTGAATTCGGGAGTAATACCTTTTCATTATGTTGAGACTAACTTCTAAGCTAGTCACAAATTAGTAGGTATTAGCGGTGGGAGTGCAACATTTCGGAAGAATGATAAAATGTACCTTTGCACCACTGCCTTCCAAGAAAATGCACCTTTTACAACGCGTATTAACTTAACTATTCCATTCAACTAAATTATTTCAGCAGCAGCGTTCATCTGTAAATTTTTCGATTTTTTCATACCTCTTTTGGAGTAATAAGGAAGCTGCGTTGCAGGCAATAGTGCCGTATGTAATAATCCGACAAAATCGGAGCCGTCCTGACACATAAAGAAATCTTTGTCCCATTCATTTTTGCCCCAACATTTTAATGATACTCTAATATAAATAATCGAATCCCTACGACAGACAATGTGCTTCAAATAAGACTATTTTAACAATCATAAAATATCACGAAGTAGGTGGAGATTTTGCCACATAATGAGGAGATATGGTCTGATAACATATACTTGGCTTATTTGTTCCCCATTAAGGATGGAAAGAAGGAAGATATTTTAGTTATCCTGAAAATGCATTGAATGATATCCGTGGTCAACCTGTTGAACTCCCTTCTAAGAGGCGTTACAAGACTTTAAAGTGTGCTCGGCACACCGTGGAAGTGAAAACTAGGGAACTAATGAATAAAGTATTGGTCATGGTTGAGCCTCAGGCTGAAATGTGAAAGTGTTCACAAAGCCCTTTGCATGAAATACAATTTTGGAGTGATTATGGCTGGCAAAATATTTTCACGGGTAACATATGGTACAATTCTGTTAGCAGTGGCAGTGTTGATTCAATAAGTAAAATGCAATTGAATATGGCTAGAGCCATTGCTGCAGCTAGTGATAGTTGATTCCGCAATTATTTCTGAGGCTAACATTTATACTATGCTGTTATCTCCAAATCTGGAATCAATGCATGTATTTATAATACTCTTCAGCCACGGAAATTTACTTAAGTCCCATCCAAATAAAATATATACATACACTACGACTTAATAAATAATAGTTTCCGACAACGGCCATAATTACCTCTACTGCATCTCATCTCGCTGTACATAACCAAATGCATGACGGCTACAATGCAGTTGATCAGATACAGTGCGAAGATATTGGCTAAATGTGAACCGAAAAGGACGCAAAACGATAGCATAGACCTCACTGAGAAAATGAAGTATTCAAACTGAGTTACAAAAATGTTAAAACTGTGGATAGGGCAGCAAATAAAAAGAGGCCTTTGCCACCATGGCCTCCGAATCTCAATGTCGCACTCATACAATGCACTTACGTGGATCAAGGATCTCTAACGCCAGTAGGAGAACGAAAGGCAATAGCGAATGGATTTTTCCTTAAAGCATCTTTCTCGATAATTTAAAAAGTTATATTTTACACGGACATGGAAGGAAATGTAAGTAATTTAGAGTTTAGGTGTGCACAAGAAATCAATTCCCATTTTTTCAACCCTTCGCTCACCCACAAGGAAACAATAAGGCTGCATGTATCTCAACATGAGTACATTTCACTGTTTCAGGCTCAAAATCTTGCGAGAGGAGATATCTACTTAAAAGGGAAAATAATTTTCGATGGCTTTTAAGAACTTGATGCTTCTGGCTTACTCACTTCAGAGTAAATTTTTCTGCTGAAACTCCGATTACTTTCCATGAACATTCCCTCGACCCATTCTGTCCTCTGCATCTTCAGTACCTTGGTGCCGTTTGCGGACCAGCAGATTGGTAAACAATTATAGTCGTTCACTTAATAGCCATACCGAGTACCTAGCCCTTTTTTCTTAGTTTAAAATCCTATTTCTCACCTCATCATTCTCCTCTGATTCCTTCCTTCTTACCTTCTTTTTTTTGTTCATTTTATTGTTAATTTATTGTTTAACGTTCTTTTCACTTTTGTTTTAATGCACTCCAATTGCAGCACTGCCTTAGGAGCATCCATTTCCTCACTACCAACCTTTCGCTCATAACCAACCTTTGCCAACGAGAGAAAACGGAACGGAGGCCCCTTTCAGGAAAAGTGTTGAAAGAGAGGTACCTTTTAAGGTGAAACTCGTCGCAATGATTACATGGAGTCAAATACAAAGTTTTGTTTTCCCTCACATGGATGCATTTAATTTATTTCCAAGGGTAATCACTATTAAATAAAATTGCTTCACGAATGAAAGAAAAAATAAAACAGAAATCAATATATGGGGGAATACAAACTCATTATGAGTAAAAATAATCCAAGGTACCAATTCTTTTTCCGCTTGTCGTCATGATGGCATTATAATTAGACAAGAACTTCGATTAAAATTGATAAATACTTGTAAAACTCGTCGCTTGGAAAGTTTTGAGGTCTTGGATAAAGCAGCAAAAAAATGAAAGGGATTATCTCATGAAAGCCGGTAATAAATAATGTTTTGAGCCTTTAATTTCATTGCTGACTATTTTTGCTGACAAATTTATCAACAAATTAACGAGAAGTTTCTTATAACGAATTGTGACTGCTCTCGAGCTGCGTAGTAATTTCAAGACAATATCAACATGTACCTTGATATTATTATATTTTAACTCCAAAATAAACGGGTAATTTCAGTGAGGAAAGAGACAACAGTAGGAAAAGAGTGGAAAAGGTTTTTCTAGAGTGTGAGTATGACGGGGAGTTTGAGTCCATATACAAGAAGGGCGTGGGGTGAATCATCAAGGGGTACCAGAGGGTTTGAGAGAAAAATTACGCGAGATG
Organism: Pyrrhosoma nymphula; assembly: GCA_963573305.1. NCBI lineage: Eukaryota > Metazoa > Arthropoda > Insecta > Odonata > Coenagrionidae > Pyrrhosoma > Pyrrhosoma nymphula. The sequence continues at coordinate 140,176,263 of OY754329.1, read as the reverse complement.
GAGCCGCATGCCGGAACTGCGACAAAATCACGGGGATTTTTTGGGGGAGGAATTGAAGGGCGGGCGAGCAGAGATGGTGGGGTTGGGAAAAGGGAGAAAAATAGTATCAACGCAGCTTCTCTTCCAAACCAATCCAAATTCCTTCCTCTCCCCCCTAAGATAAGTCTTGAGAGCAATCAAGGGCCTCTTATTCGCGGAAAATACGCCATCTCCCTGGATGAAATGGGATAAAAAAAGAAGGGAAGAGTAAAGGCGAGGGTTGATTTCCTTTCCTGAGTTGGACCATCTTTTCCTTTTACGACACGATGGGGTCGAGGGAAGGGTTGGGGGGGGGGGGGGGGGAGAGGTTAAGGACGAAATCAAAGAGGCACGACCGCCTATCATTTCCCTTCCTTCATTTCCCCCAAGGGGAAACCTCGTATCGTATCGTTAATGCAATATTCTTTATTCAGATATTTTATGTTTCTATTGGATTAAATCCTCATCGCGCGAAGTCTTCCATTAATCCCGTAAAAAATGAAATTAGTGGAGGGTTGTGGGGGGTGAAAGGAAGAACAGAGAAAGGGGGCAAGAATGGTTGGATCTCCGCAGCGGAAGCCATTCAGACAAGGGTTTTGAGTTTTGGTTTCGAACCTCGAGAGACTGAGATGGGAACTAAGTAACTCGTCCCCCAGATACCCAGTTGACTTTCTGTATCTCTCAGATCTTTTTGAAAGGAAACCCACGCTCCTGCCCACAGTAATAAGTCCCACAAAAGTTAGCGCATGTGTATCACATCTCAGAGTTCATGAATTACAAGAGAGGATAATATTATTTTTTCTCACGAAGGAAACATACAAGTGTTTACCAAACGGAAATTGCCAAGAAGAATAAGTATTTGAATTTTTAAAAACTGTGGAAATACATTCACACTTAAAGAAAAAAGTCACGTGAAACATTACTTGCAACTGGTACACTTCGCGTTGCAAAGAGTATGTGTGAAGGCAGTGACATTGGGAAAAAAGTAAACCCTGACTAACTGCAAATTAGCGTTTAAACAAATGCATACAAGCTCACTTAAATCAAAACCCTTAAAATTACCATTCTTACCACTGAAAATATTCCTGAATCGCAATCCTACTCTGCCTATTAAAATAATGCCTACTTAAAAATCTATTGTAAATATAATAAACATCAAATAGTAATGTGGAAATGTTGTTACAAATAAGGCTCCGATATATATTTGATAAGTCTCCATCAATGCCTTTTCCACCCCGGAATCACCTAGTAAATATATACTAATTGCAAAAAAAACCTCTCGATACAATGGAGTTGCCATTTCATTAAGGCGCAACTTTACTTATTCCAATAAAAAGACAAAGATTGGTAAATATTAGAATTTTCCCACCTTCATCTAGAAACCGGAATCTTGTTTTTCCTCATGGAGAGTCATCTACAGAAGAATAGAGCGGTAAGCAGAAGAATTCCTAGATGAAGAGCAGATTGGGTTTAATTAAAGGATGGGAGCGGAAGACGCTCTATTGGCTCACACAGGTAACAAACAAAGGGAAGAGAGAATGGGAAAAGGCCAGCAGACTTTTATGGCAATGAAATCCGAACTAAGTAATGGAAGGGCTGGAATTAAAAAGAAGGGATCAAGGAAAAGAGACGTTATTTCGACCCTCCACATCACTGTTTACACGGACGGAACAACAGACAAAATGGAACAAAGAATATGCAGTGGGAACTCGTAAAATTTACATGTTACGGTAAAATTAGCATTTAATGCAATGCGGAATATGTAACAGCAGAGGTCCATAATGTAGGGAATACGTAGGGCTCGCACTAACTCTAAAATAAAAGGAAACAAAATTAAAAAAAAAATATACTATAAACTTGTAAATAAAATTCAGGATTTTCCTAGTTAAATTTGAGATCCTTTTTAATTCAGGCTAATATATCCGATTTATACATATTCACATATGGTCTCTCCTCAGATGCTACTTCAGCGCTCCAGGTGTTGGATGAAGCTATTCAACATCAAAATATCATTCAACATAACTTAAACGACTTTCCTGAAAAAAATAATTAAAAACAGGAATGACTTTTGGACCACGCATAAGTGAAAACATACTTATATCAAAGGATGCAATCCCAGTAACTGAGGCCAGATGTCGATGTCTAAATACACTTGAAAGGCTCCTTAAAACCAGCATACATAATGTTCAAACCCATGTGGAGAACCCGTACATTCCAGCATCACCTATCAGAGTACAAAACGGCGAATTTCGAGAAAAATACTATCCATACAAGCCTTAACCAAAAATGTTTCTCTAGACCAAAAATTCAGCCTTCGAATTTAAATTGGTGAAGAATTACTCTTCCTGGAAATATTACATTTATATCTAATCTTAAATCTATTCAGTTTCTAGAAAGCAGCCAGAGAAGGCTATTTTAATCATTAATTTTTGTCACACTCAATCAAATTAAAAAAAACGAAAAGTTTCCTTAATCGTGAAGTAAAGTGCTTTTTCTATTGCAGATAGGAAAATCCGTTTGTTTCAGCTGAACTTGGCCTTCAAAATTGATTTAAAAACATCACTTTAAAAGCCCATTTTGGAAAGAGAGTTCAACATCATTAGTATTTTTTCCAGAATCAAGACTTAACAGTATTAAGGCAATATTAATCTGATTCAAGAAGAATATAATTTGTTCGGGAGAAAGTTGCCAGGAAGCGAAGCTATCTTAGTCGGAGGCGGAATAACCTTACTTCTTATGAATTTTTGTTTTTGCATTTGGCATTTTAACAAGGCTATGAATTTTTCGTGATATCAGTAACACGTTCACTGCTTTAAAACATTATAGAGAAAAAATGTATTTTTCAAATTATAATTTCACCTTTTCACTTTAAAATGAAAGGCTGAAAATATTAATCGCCACCTTTGGCCAATCACCTTAGCTATGAAATTAAATTCCAATGGAATGTAAAAGCTTATAAGGCATGGGAAACTCACTCAAGAAATAATTCATGATACATTAGAAATGCCTCTGCAAGTATGATAGCTAGTGTTTCCACGAAGCATTTTACGCATTTTAAATTTCTTCTTCTTCTTCAACCCTAAGGTTGGTGGTCATCCAAATTTCTTCTTTCCATAGAAAGTCTCTTTACATCTACGTATCTTCTTCCTGCTAAGATCTCCTTCAAGTATTCTTTTCTTGGTCTATCTCTTCCAGCACATCTTTCTACCACTACTTCCATATAGGCTGTCATCCACTTGGAGTGACGTAGCAGGTGTCCAGTCATTACGTTTCTTCTTTTATATATTGAGTTTAGCAGTGTTTGTCACTCCCCAATTCTTTGTAGTACTTCCAGGTTGGTAACCCTTTCTGTCCAAGATATTTTAATAGTAATAATTTAAAATTTAAAAATTCCAAAATTTGAAGCCAAGCAAAACCCAAGAAAGAGCATTAAGCACACTAAATGAACTCCTCGACCTAAAGTGGAAACTCGGAGGTCGTCAACGTGTAAATTAACTCAAGGCCATTCAAGAGTCGAGCAGCTTTGCGACAGAAACGCAAGTCTTAATGCTTTAAGGGATGGTGGTACTCTCTTTTCATGAAATTTTTAATAAAGGCGATAATTAAAAAAAGAGAAAACAATCCAGAAGTGCTCGAGGCGAGCCTTCTTCTTCAATTCGACCCGAGGAACCGCATTAGAAAAAATTAATGCCCCAAAAGACGGCCGTGACTCGGCATCTGTGGGTCGTTAGCGGAGGGGAATAGAGGGGGCCAGAAGACGGAGTTGTGCCCTTTTGTGCGCCCCTGGCGGGCCGGGCGAAAAACCTCAAAAAGAAGATGAAGACGACCACGCGGCGGCTCTCACTTTGCATACAAATTGAACTCCAGCGGTGGCCCACTTAAGGAGGGCGGCGCTGCACACAAACTGGCGAGCGGGTGGTATTGCAAGGAGATGTAGGAGGAGAAACCGTGTTAACTAGAGATGATGGGGTGCGGATGGAGAACAAAGGGTGTTTGGGGTAAGGGGTGGGGGGCCCGAGGTTTCGGCGTGGAGGACGAATTAACGCGGGGTGTGAGACAAAGCAGAGAGGGAAACCGGTTTCATTCCCTCCCCGCACCCACTTCCTCTCCTTCCCTCACGTGCGAGAAGGAGCGACGGCAAGACGACGCGGAGGAGATGAATGGAAAGATGAGGAGAGAGAGAGCTTACCGGAGCGTTTATTTAGGTGCAAACACGTCCATGCCACTGAATTAGTAAATACGGTAGGATTAGCAAGACTCGTACGCAAGTCAGAAATTCATTAAGTCTGTGTGCTCTCCAGCAATCTTCAGGTTCTCGATGATTGGTCTGGACGTTGTGTGTCTCTTAGAAAATCTACGCAAGCACCCCTAATCTTCGGCTACTAATTATTTTGTTGAATTGTTTCGGAGAGCTGAATGAGCAACTTCATCCCAAAAAAAAAATGGGAACCTGTTTGGAATGCAGGGAAAAAATGGTAATGTCATCCTGCCCGAGTTATCACAAATCAAGAATTAACAAAGAGCCAAAAGTAAAAAGTATCTCAGCAAGTTTCCACAAAGTTCAGTAGTATCTCAATTTATCAATTTAATCCAGATTTCACTGCAGGCGTAGCCATCAGTAAACAAAGAGTTTTGTCAACATTCTCCAAACCCCTTAAAGCTGAAGATGCTGACAGGAATTTCAGCGAATCTGTCGTCTATAAAAGCCAATAAAAATGGATCCAACCTAGCACTGGATCAATAGATCAAGCAATGATCATTAGCATCCATAGTAGTCAAAAAATTTCAAATCCATGCTCTGTTCTCCAAGCAACTGCTGAGTTAAGTCGTATTTACTTCACACACCACCTTAGGAGCTTACTGGCGTTCAAACCCGCAAAATTAAAGATACCTAGGGGCAAAAATGCTCTTGCACGGAAGGAAGAGCAGAGGGTAAGGGTTTGTTGGGAAGAGACTATTTTACAATTTTGACGGTCCAATTGATTCGTGGTCCCCGAGAGAAGAGAGTTGAAAGATGGTGGAAAACTTTTCCGAGAAACTGAAAAGTGGAAGAATAAAATACGAATTCCGCGTACGGAAGGATTCATTCAAGCAATCGTTTCCCAGAATCATAAAGAGTGGGTGTTTTGAATAGTGACAAAATACGGCGACGAATGGGCAGTTGCATACGGAACTTTTAGTTTCAATAGATTACCCTCGAGTTACAGACAGCATTACGACTGGTAACTCTAGCGCATTTTTTTATCGATCTCTGTGACTACACGAATATATCAGTCACTGGATTCAAGCTCTTTTCATGGATGAATTGAACATTTCTGCGAATAAAAAAACGTTTGGTGGGAGCCAGCGGTGCCAGGCAGTAATCGACAGATAGGAAAAACAGCCAAATAATATGGTAAAATGCAAATTTGGGTGAGAATCTCGGCCACAAGTCTTCTCTTTATGCCATAGTAAGATATTACACATCCGTAAGATTTACCCAAAGTTTTTATTTTTTGATGCAACCGTATCATATTAATCATCCACAATTTGGTGTTAAAGCATAATTGACTTGCACAAAATACACAACGCAAAGCCTAAAAATGTCCTCCATGATTTTATCGAGCGTTGTATACAAACTTATTGATAAATAAAAACAAAAAAAATACAAAAAGATAATTCGTCAAGTATAGATGCAACGACTGCTCGCATTCTCTTATGTTTAACTTCCGCTACAATTAGAGTTAAAACCATACAAGAGAAACTCAAATACTCCACACGTATATGTTTTTCCATTAAACTTCATCTTCCTCAACTTCAAAACATTCACGACAACCCCAATTTTTCGCTTTGTTCTCGGTGATTGTTCTGTCGCAGGCGTCAGGTTGAACAAATATTTATTTCATTTTACATGTTTTTTTATCATACATAAACCATCTAATTTAGTTCCACCTCAATTCCTTATCATTTTTTCCTTTGAAAAGTTGTCAAAAAATAAACCTCTAAATACCATTTTCTAAGCTTATTTTCCTCAGACGGATGCAAGAAGAAAGTGACGAGGAAAGATGAAAGGGTGAGTGGCAAACTAGCAAATCTGGCAGGTAACAGTGATGAAAGTCAAAAAGAGGGTCAATAGAAAAGGAGATAGCACTCGAGAGGAACATCCATGTTTGCAGTTGAAAAAGAAATAAAAACATATAAATGGGATATTTTTAAAATAAAGATGCTATTAAAATTACTAGCCCTAAATGGTTACTATAGGTATTCTCTTTAATTATGTAAGCGATTCCTTAACATTGGACGAAAAGCAGACTAAAACACTTTGCCCTATTAGTTAAGTTGAAACCTCTGTAGTATAGATACAAATGATAATAAAAATGCTGTACTAAAGCAACGAACAACTCGTGAGATAAAAAATTAACTCCTTAGCGAGAAAACCGCACTAATTAAAAAAAGACCATTTTTCCATTGCAGGTGAATACATTTTTTTCTTCAGGAGAATGTATAGGAATTCAGTAGTTTAACATCAGTCAAATTCCACAATTTGTAAGCGGCTAGAAAGAATTTCCCTCAAGCAAACCTACACCTTGTAGTTCCGTCAATGCTGGATTTTTTCATTCGTTTAACGTGTACTTTTATTAATTATTTAGTGACCAGATTGACGCACAGCAACGGAGAGAATAATTCGAGTGATAGAGTCTTCATCGGAAATGTCTTTGCTGTTGGTATTCTCAATGTCCCAATGGCTTGTAAATCTCGAGTACGTAGCATTCAAACAGAAGCTACATTCTATCCTAATTTCTTGCCAACTCTACATGCTTGACACCTAATCGCCAGCATATTTCATCAATCTTCACAGCCATTCGTCACATGCACAGGCATTTTTCACGTGGTACGCATTCAAACGTTGAAACATGGATGACATAAAACGGGGCTGAGAATAGACCATTGGGTCCACACCCCTTTTTAGGGTCAAGGCCCGTGACTGCCGAGGCCATTAACACCACTTGGCGGCGATTAGAAAATTGCGGCATTAACCTAGGAACGAGAGGGAAGACGGATGGGTGTGAGGGAAAAAGTGCGATCAGGAGGGAAGTGAGATCCTGGTGACGGTATCAGGTTACCCTATTCACAAAAGCTCCGAAATTTTCAAGCTCTGAAGTCACCATCTCGTTTATAAGCGTTTATATAAATCTTTTTCCAAGTTCCGGGTATTCGCAAAATGGCAGTTTTAATTTTCCTTTCTCAGGCAACGTGCCGAGGAACAATTTCTTGGTTCTAAGGTTTGTCCTAAAAATGTATCCGGTTGAAACGTAGGGCAGTCCTTAAACGATTTACTTCAAATTTCATGACGTGTTAACGAACAAAAAATAACTTAAAAGATTCATTGGATTTTTATAAAAATGGGGGATACAGCTCAGGAATGCGATATGGTTCTAAATGCTGACTATTATGACAGAAGGCTAACACTCAACAAACTAGGAGAAATCTTTTTGGATAAACAATTAACTAATACGCACAAAAAACAACGCAAATCTATTCACATTCCTGACCATCCAATGGGCTCCTTCTGCAGTACACCATTATGAGTCTTCGATCCAATTCTAAATGCCTTCGGTTTAAGTTAACAAGGGCGTCATGTGCTCTAACAAATAAGGTCACATCGCACCGTCTAATTTTAGGCCATATTGAGGAGACAAACATAATGTATGCACGTGAAAGATTTGAAACATCGAACCAGCACTTTTCAGCTGGGAAAGTTAACAAAATTATCACCGCAGCTTACTCCGACTTCGATCCGTGATAGCTTTTACACATCACCGCTCGGAAAGGGTTAGTTTAGATGAGTGAATAAAATATATATCATGGCGGTTCATTACAATTTGAAGAATAGGGACTTTCAATTTACCATTTTGATTAAAGGGATCGATTTTCAGTTAAAAAGTGCGGATCTGAAATGGAATTTGACAATCGACTCCACATTCATTACCAGCAAATTCGAAACTCAGGCAAACTGGTGAAGCTCAAATGGATTGAAATATCGAAAGTATACAGGTAGATCATGACCGGAAATGCCAACTCTACAGCCCTAGAATTTCACTTGTTATACACAGTGTTTAAACTTATTGATAATGACCTGATTAACATATAACCTGATACGACATTTTAATGAATCTAAAATGTCAAGCAATGATAAAATGGTTTGCGAAACCTTTAACAGGTGAGAGGTCTTTGGGATATAATGGATTTTTGTTGATTTTCTTGTGACCCTTGCATTTTTAGTGTTTCCTGCTCACTTTTTAACTCTATTTGTAACTGTATTAGTAACAGCAAAATGTAAATAAATAGATTCAATCACTCACGGCATTTTGCTAGACAGTAAGAGAATTCTTTCTCTAAAGATAATAATAGAACTTCAACAAGCGAAGGTATATGGATGAAATGAGACTTCTTCCTTCCCACAATTCTTCCGAAACTCCAGTAACCACATTCCATGATACACCCAAGCCCATTTCCCCATAGACTCGATGTGACGTCATACATGCAGTTCCCCTGGAGGTATTTTCATTTTTGGAAGGGTTGTCCGAGCGATAACATCGACGGAAAAGACATGGGCAAGGAAAAAAAATAACAATGAATGGCGGAGGAAGCAAGCAAGCCGTTAGGGAAAGAGGATCTGGGTCACTGCCACAGGCTACAGCCCGGCAGGAGCCTAAATATATGCCTACTCGTATGTACACACACGCACACAAATACGAAAACATGAGCACGAAAGAAATATATAATGTCTGCTTCACTCCATAAGCACCATGAATTCTCATGAAAATTCAAAAAAACATGATTCCTCCAACCTTTTGTCCACCCTGCATAAATCATAAAGGTCCCTTCTGCCCACACTGAGCGTGACTAGTGAGCGTGATTGCGTGTGCGAATTTCAGCTCAAAAAGTTTATCTTTTTATTTGTCGGTGAATCACGCAGCACAAAAAAATCTCGTTTGGGGAAGTAGGTATATCCCTGCCCTGTACGCCGTAGAATTTTCATGGGGTAAAAAATATGAAATGTGAAAGAACATGCAGGCAATGCCGGTGCTTGGGGTCTCAGGGATTGGAACGAAAAGCACCATTAAAGCTTCCTTCGAGACATGTTCTAGGAGGACCAACGAACAATTTTCCTCGAACCGCTATAAGGACGCAAACCCGGAAATTAAACCGATGCGACGGCAAAGAGCAATAAGGAAGGCGAGCGCTGATACCCCTTCGGCGAGTTGCAGCGTAGACATCTCAGATCCTCACTTTAATTGCACCAAACTGAGGATTTTAATGGGATGAAAAATTCTTCTTAAAAGAAAGACGCCACACTACTTCTACGTAGAAGTCGAGACATAAGATTAGAAGTATTACGGAATCTACTCAGCTGGAGAACCAAGCGTAATGGGGATGAGTGAATATTAGAATGTCGTATCTATAGAGCATATTGTATGACCCAAATCATCGAGTACTTGCCAGCTTTTAAAACTGCATTTAAAGTGGTTCAACCGTCAAATAACGCAAACGGCATTTAATTCATATTCTGTCTAATTATGAAAAAATGTTTCTTATGTTTTATATGTACAACCACGTCTACCATTCCAAGCTTCAATTTTCATGATTCAAAATGCTAGTATGGGTGAAACATGGGGAAAATAGTATTTTTATTTAATATAGTTTTATAATATTAAAATTCTATTTTTAACTTCCCTCCACGTTTTTTGATTAAGCATTGGTTAGTCAGTCGGCCAAGGGGTTACAGTCAATGGTGAATGCATTAGAGGTGCAGTGCGAAAAGTATGGGATGAAGATCAATCACAAGAAAACGAAAGTAATGAGATTTTCTATAAGTAAGAAGGCGGGGCTGAATATAAGGGTGGGAGATAGAGCAGGTCGAGCAGTTTACGTATCTGGGTAGTATTTTGGAGGCGAATGGGTTTAGTGGTAAGGACATCAGATGCAGAATTGCGCTTGCTAAAGAAGCATTTTCGAAGAGAAGGGAATTGATGAGGGGGGGTCTGAGAAGAGACGTAAAGAAGAGGCTGGTGAAAACTTTAATATGGAGCGTGGCGCTATATGGGTCGGAAACTTGGTCATTGCGAAGGGAGGATGTGCGTAGACTTGAGGCGTTTGAGATGTGGGTTTGGAGAAGGATGGAGAAGATTAGCTGAATGGCGAGAAAAACGACCGATATGGTCGGAGAGGAGAGGAAGCTTGTGGTAGAGGTTCGGAGAAGGCAGAAGAGATGGATGGAGGAGGTTTAGAGAGGAGAGGGCATGTTGAAAAGAGTGATAGAGGGGAGAACACTGGGGAAGCGTGGAAGAGGAAGGAGGAGGATAGGAATTCTGGACGAAATAAGAGGAGGTAGAAGATATGAAGAATTGAAGAGGGATCTAATAACGGGCCATCCTTAGGAGGGAAAGCGAGACAATTCCAATGAGGTTGGGATACAGAATGGGGACTGTCCAAGAACCTACCAATCAGCTGGTAGAATACTTGACAGAAATTTCTATTTTCGCAAGGAAAACTGTTTTAAAGATCAAAACTCTCCCAAGAAATAGAACGGTAAGCATATTTAGGTAACTTCCCATCTTACTTTCCTGCATAACTAACAAATTACTGCAATATTGGAAGTCATATTTGGTTAATTCAACATAAATGACTCTGCAGTTGGCTCCTAAATCTGGAAAAATTTATCTTTAGAAATATATATTCGCCGAATAATCTATATCTTTTTTACTTTAATTTTGTTTTCCAATAGGTAAGATATATGGTATATCCGTGAAAGCAGTAATTATTAAGCAGTACAAACTGCAGAGGGGATCCAGCACTTGTTTTGACCAATACTATCGTAGAGAAATATATTTTATATAATATTGCTTATTACTTCAAAAAATACAAATAAAAAGATACATGAACATATGCATTTGCAGACAGCACAGTGTATGACGTATAAGGATGCATTGAAAGGACTCCAAGGTACCTGCTACCTGAGTTGATCCACCTTCATGTTATAGAAAACAAACTTGCAATAAAAAATCAACAACATGCAGAGCAAAAAACACTTCAGAAGTATGTATTAAAAATATAACTTTGTTAAAAAAAATTCAACATTTTGCCTGGAAAGCAGCCGTTCTTCGACCATGTTTGAGAATTCCCCACAGATTTTTTACCTTTTGTTATGTTCTGGTAAAATATTACAGGAACTAAGCTCCTTTTGTAAACATTTATCATTTACAGTTGCCATATTGACACTTGTATCATTGAATTATCTTAAAATATTCAAAAATATCTACTCTTTAAAGTAAAAATCTACTTAAGCTATTAATTCGCCGTCTCTTTAACTTTCACTCACCGAAAAGCACAATTCCTTTAGTAATTACCTACAAACAATTTGAGGGAATACGGGAGAGAATGAGGGAGGGAATTTGAGGGAACAGATAATTTAAGATACCAAGTCAGATTTGTCACAGTCAAAGCATTTGTTTATGTTTTTACAAGATAATGAGGCTAAAATATAAAACTAGATGACACCAGATTTAAAATCACATACGAAAAATGAAACTATGGTATCCCATTGAGCATCGAAAGGATAGTAACTATTATCAATCTCAGAAATCGGCCATCACAATTACGCCTTTGCCTTTCCACAGACCTATAGCGTTTTTCCTAAAAGAGCTATTGGAAATCAAAGTAATATTGAAAACGAGCGTAAAAGTAAATTTTCTCAGGCACAATTACGCAATAACGTGGATTTTTATGAACAGGTACTACTAGTTGTTGTGAATTTTCCTAAAGGTGGCAGTAACGCGAAGCAAGAAAATCACTGCACTTAGTAATGGAGTATTCATAACTCTGTTGTGAACTGCAATTATCTCGTACTTTAATTTTTATATTTTTTTATTTATATTATTTAAAAAAAAAGTTAAAAAAAAAGTTATTCTATTTCGTGCCGACAAAACTAAAAACATCTAAAAAATGGTGTGCGGGAAAATATTTATGACAATTCTTACCGTACCACACCCAATACTAGCTTAACAACTACGCTTATCCAATAAATATACTCATAGACACTGAAATGAAGTATGGTTGTTTTAAATCCGCTTTGCTCGAAATCGGTTCGCTTCTGCTAAGGAAAAAGAAATAGTAAACTGCTCTTGACCCAACTTATGTGAGAATGGTTCTCACACCGTCCACGAGACTTTGGACGGAGGTACAGGAAGGCCCCGGAGAGCAAGCGAAAGTTGTACATCAGCCCAAATTGCCGCCATCACAACACCATTCTCCACTACCGATTTTCCTGATGGACTGAATTCAAATAAATATTCACCCCGATGATTCCACACCGCAGTGTGGCATCCTAGTTTCTATGAAACCTTGGTGGATAGATACTGGAGAACAGAATATGTTAATTGTGCTAACAGCTTTTGCGTCTGGGAGAGTATAGACTGTTCGCACAAGAATCTACGGCCTAAACTAATTTCCCATTTCTCTGCGACAGCGATGTAAAATAAGTAATGTACCTTAAAAACACTTTTTTTAAACTGGTCTTATTTCAAAATGTACTATTTTCTACTTTTTAGTCTTCACACTTATTAACTTAACAATCATTGAATTTTTCTTTAGCTTTTTTAAATTCCGTTACTACTCCTGTCTTAGTGATCGTTATCATTGTTTCTCAATGTTTTTCAATGCTTCTAATGCATTACAATTCAATGCATAATGTTTTCGCTTAGATAAAAAATATTTAATTAAATTAAATCTGACAACGTGAAAAATTCTAAAACATTTAACAAGATTTGGTCATCAAAATGAAACATGTATGCAAAATTTGGGAAAGATTGAACAACGGTAAGGGGTTCAAAAATTGGGTAATAGATATGCGATTAAACTCACGAAGCAAGTTAAAATAAGACCAGTAAAAATATCAACCATCTCCAAGTTCTCTGCTATACCCGCCATTTTTACGCCAAGATTTTTCTGGCTTAGTGACGACAATGGCTAAATTATTTTATAGTAAAAGTATTTGTGGATCGTAAACTTTTTCCATCGCCGTGAGCAGAGGTCAAATTTCCCATCATGCTCCACTCCTCCTTCCGTATCCCCTGGCTGTGGTTCGGGAGGGTGCCACAATCGTTCAAAAACCACGGCCCCCAATCACTCGCCTTAACATGACTCCTCCCTTGTTGGGGTCCTTCCTTGAGAGGCGGACGACGCAAGACCACAGAGTCCCTCATTCTCGCTCCTAACTTTCTGAACCCAAAGAAATAACCCCCCGGTGACCCGCTCCGCTTCCAAAACTACGACCTCCCCATCTCCCTCCCATCTCCAATCCCCATCTCCCTCAACACATGTGCACTCCCCCACACCCTTTGTCCTCTGAGAGGTCAGAGGTGACAAATGAAAGGTGGTGGCGTGGGTTGGAGAATCTGGAAAGGGAAGTCGATCGATCGAAGCATGTTGTTTAACTTTTCCATTTCCCCATCCTCACATCCCTGAGACGCCATCCTAACGTGAGAGATCGCGTAGTTGTAAATCCCGAACAACGGATGCGAGGAATCTCATGTAAGGATCGTTTTCTGAGATCCCATTATCAGACTTAACGATCGTTATTTACATATGATAACGATCGTTAAGTGTCTTAGGTCTACCGTTGTCATATTTCGCACCTCATCGGCTCTGGATCGAGGAGCTGATCGTTGTTTATGGTACAAATGTGGTAACGCTATATGGAAAATCATCCTATAACTTTTGACCGTACGTAGAGCTCCGCTATTGCAGCAGTCACATTTCGCACCTCACCGAATGTGGATCGAGGAGCCGATTGTTTTTTATGGTACATATGTGGTAACGCTATACGCAAAATCACTCAATAACTTTTGACCACAGAGATCCACTATTACAGCTGATTGACCTCGGAGTCTATTATAGAAATCAACGATTGTTAAGTATCGAGTGTCATGAAGGCCGTTGTTGCCACATTTCACTCTTAGCTAAATTCAGCTTTAGGACATTGTTTTTATTACGGTATAAATGTGGCAACATAATGTGCAATATCATGTGATACCTATCGTTTTCACAGTTCCATAATTATTACTGTTGTGGTGATGGTAATCAACCGGATGGATCCACTAGGACTCCCCACCGTGACTACCAGAGTAAGGCCTAACTACTTCTACCCCCTACTCGCTCCGTTTAAACGCATTTCTTCTTTCAAAGTAGACTCGGGTTTAAGGCGCTGAAATTGCTAAGGTTACATCACGATAACCCATGATTTTAATGCACGCTGGTCCGGGAAGCCGAAGGTCTCTGGATCCATCCTCGGTCAACGAAATCTATTTTCCTCTGGTATTCTTCTAAAAGACTAGTTTCAATACCTAAGTCCTCAAAATTTGCTTTTTGCCCTGAAAGTCCCGCATAAATTAAGAGGTATCTCCTTTGAACCGGAAAGCCAAAGGTCCTTAAGGTCCTTGGATCGAATTTCGATCATCGAAACCCTATTTCATTTGCCAACTTTCGATGGAGGAACGTGATGGAGGTGGTTTGGTAACACGGTATCCATTGCTTTAATTTTTCTAATGACTGGTCAAAGGTTTTTGAAAAAAAACTATTTCAGGCGACCAGAGTTTGGCGGTGAGGTCAAGTGATTTTGGACAAGGTATTTGGGGTAGAGACTGAATGTGGTGCCTACATACAGCCTTTTTGTGAAGGCGGCGGGGAGGGTAGTTGCAGCAGCTTGAGAGCAGACGGACTTCATGAAGTGAAAGAAGGAATTCATTTAGTTAAACATCGGCATTGAACATTTCATGGCTCCAAATGACAATTTATAGGTTGATTGGTTATTTTGGGGTAGCCACCGATAACTGAGGTCACGGTTTTAAGGCAATGACATTAGATTTCTAAGGTGCAAGTAACGGTTACAAAACTTACAGAAGACATCGCGTGACTAATGTTCGGGATCCAAACGAGGAAATTATTTTCTGAAACTATAGAGAGAATGTGGGAAAAGTGTCACGGATTTCTTCCACATAGGCCCGGGTTCAAAAGAAAAACGACATTAAAGAATCTTCCTCCGTATAAATCCTTTACAGATCACGCCTCTCTCTACAGAGGTCGTAGCCCAGTGGGTTGAGGCACTGAGCCGGTTATCCTCATGTGGTGGCTGGGGTTCTTTTTCTTTCGAATATTTTACGGAATTACTGTAAATTGACCACTCCCATACATTTACGGCAGTAGCAAAAAATTTGTTTAATTTACAGCCTATTTGCTCGATTTTCAATCAATCCCCTTGGGAGACTTTCGAAGCTAATTTCGGGATTCTTGTTCAGCCGAAAAGAGGCTTCACATGCTGACAGACCTAGTATGTTTAGATTTTGAAAATACAAGGATACTTCCGAGAATAGGATGGGCTTCGATTGGTCTTGGGCCTTTCTCAAGGCCGTAAACATTGAACGGATTATTACTTTTTAATTAGCAATGATTTACTCACTTAAAATTTACCAGGAGCCGAGCTCGAGTAATGACATTTGTCATCCTAAAGTATGCAATTTCACGCCATGAATGAAAAGTTAAATTCCTTAAATTGAAATAAACATGACGTAGGAAAAGAAATAGAGTTATCATTACGTGGTATTGTTTGTACTGGAATATCTTCCTCTCCCCCACGATTCAGGCTTCGCATCAATATAATATCTCCGCAAAAAAATCATAGCAAAATTATTTTACATTACCTCGGAAATAGTTACCATCTCTTTTTTACCTATATCATGTTCCATATTGAACAAGAAATAGAGTTGCAGAAGTCATTACTCGAACTCGGCTCCTGGGAAATTTTAAGTGAGTACATCGTTGCTAATTAAAAAGTAATAATCCGTTCAATGTTTACGGCCTTGAGAAAGACCCAAGACCAATCGAAGCCCAACCTATTCTCGGAAATATCCTTGTATTTTCAAAATCTAAACATGCTAGGTCTGTCAGCATGTGAAACCTCTGTTTGGCTGAACAAGAATCCCGAAATTAGCTTCGAAAGTCTCCCAAGGGGATTAATTGAAAATCGAGCAAATACGCTGAAAATTAAACAAATGTTTTGCTACTGCCGCAAATGTACGGGAGTGGGCAATTTACAGTAATTCCGTAAAATATTCGAAAGAAAAAAATGCCGCAACCTGAGATAGAACCCCAGCCACCACATGAGGATAACCGGCACAGCGCCTCAACCCACAGGGCTACGACCTCTGTAGAGAGGCGTGATCTGTAAAGGATTTATACGGAGGAAGATTCTTTAATGTCAATAACGAATAATATTGGGCCATAATTCACGGTGAAGAAGATTTTATATGAAAATTAAGTACTCCCTTCTATTATCGGGAGGATGCTGATCTTCACAAAGATAAGAGTAACTGAACCGCAATACCAACCTGAGGTCTTTTCATACGGCAATATTGACCGGTTCACATAAATACGTCCATTGTATGCAGTACGTCCTCAGCTATAAATTGTGTATTATTCCTGGATATTTTCTTTGGGATATGACGATAAGGTGAACCGTAAAAACAATTTCATATTTGTACATCTCAGCATAAGCTGCCTCGATTGTTGGGTAGCCTGCCATACTCAGCTGCCGTAAAAATCGAACTTTCACCTGCGTTGTGAAGCAATTGATGTCCAATCACCTCCGTTTGAAAATTACACTGCCAGAAGAGAAAGAACATACGCAATGAAGCAATGCAGTCAACCTAGGATTACTGCTCACCAAGTGTAGTCGATTTAATTTCTCCATCTGTGGAGATGACCACCCACCACTAATCATTCCGGAGACACTAACCCTGGTAGTGCCAATACATTCGCCCTGATTAAATCTGTAGAAAGCGGTTGCGAGAAAGGTGTTTCAGGATCCTTCAGGACGGAAATCTCACTGAACGGCGAGAATATTAAGGATTACAGTCTGAAACAAAATCTCAAATTCTGAATGCAAGTGTGGAAACTTTACGAGGTTTAGACGCTAAAATGCCGCCGTTATCAATGTTACATTTAGTAGCTAATACTATTTTCCTTTTTTGAACATTGTCTGTAGTTTTATGAACCCATCATTAACGCTACTGATTCAGCTCCCAGTCAATTTTTGTTGCATAAGGGTCAAGTTGCAAGTCTCCGATGAACATTTCTGTATTTCACCATCGAAATCATTTCGCAAAAAAAATATCTTCGCCATGCTACTGCCATTCGAGTGTTCTGTACCAATTTACCTTAAGGACAGGCTAGTCTTAATCCTAGTGAAAGGCATCGACGAGAACATCTAAAATTCTCTGTAGTGAAGTCTCTATATTGAACCACAAACCAAAATATAAACATAAAGGCCGAAATGAGTCCTATCCATTCATAAAAGTAAGCCTAGAAGATTTTGTATCAAAATGATAAGGCAATTTTCAATTACACCCTCAAACATGTAAATTAACACAAAATGACTTAAAATAACCTACGCATCAACTAATCCAACAGCTAACTTTATACGTAATATTTAACTATCAATATGTACAGAAATTTACGTAGGAGGATTCTGACATATTTCTTTGTGATGGATTATGCTAATTAAATATATTCAACCAAATAACATAGCGCATAGGTTTGTAAATCCCACTCGTGGCGATCACCGGTCTAGTGGTGGTTCGTTTCTAAAGCAAGAAAGGATTATTTCCCTCTGTTTGGGCAGTGTGAAATGCATTACTTTCAACTTTCTTTTCCGTCACCCACTGCTTGCTTTCTCGGTAAAATGAGCACCCTTTGATCACTAAAGCCAGACTGTCAATGGCTGGCCTAAGGACAGAGCTGCGAACCCAACTCCCGGTAATTTTATCATGTCCAAGGCGCAGCTGGGAGACTAAATCCCAAAATTTAGACACGGCCGCTTTCTGCACCCGACGTGCCAATGATTACTTTCGATGACGCCTGGGCATTGACGTGACCTTTAAAATACCAAAGTTCCGCCACCAGCGGCAACATTCCCGACAGGATAAATACAGCTGCCACACTTTTCAGCTCTCTGGAGTCAAAATAAAGGTCACTATGATTACTTCGGTTCACAACGCAACTCAAGGTCTCTCACGTTTCCTCTTGAAATACACTCAATGATTAATTCTGAAATTTAGAGAGGACGCAGATAAGTTCGACTTTCATATTTCCATTGACTGCGCCGCCTTATTGATTCCACATCTTTCAGCAAGGAAGGTGTTATCTAAATATTTAATATTTACACACAGCGTCTCGCCATTGAAAACGCACAATACTTTTGAAATGTATCAGCACCATGGGCCATCAAATTTAGGGAAATTAAATTTTTTCGACAATTCTATCCGTTATTGGCTTTAAAATTCGTGTTAACCTAGTAATATAATGGAGAACATTGATTTTGACGTACATGTGAAAATATAGTTCACCTTTTTCTACTCGATTAAATTTACATAACTTCGAATTTTGTTAGTTCTGGTAGTGAAACCCGATGTGTCAAATGACTTAAAACTGTGTGCTCAGCTGATTTGACTAAACCGGGATGAACTGCAAAAGTAAATAGAGTAAATAAAATAAGTGAAAACTTACGCCTGCAAAATAATTTTATTTACTAAATTTATATCCATTAGCCTTTATTCTATTTAGCGAGAAATATTATATTTTAGTCCCCCTTTAGAATATAATCCGATTGTTCAAACATCAGATTTCATTATTTCATCAGATCATCAGTTTCATGACTTAATCACTGATAGCAATATTTATCCGCTTATATTGAACTGGAACACGGATGTTGTATTACCGTCACAATTTCCTTGACGGTTTCACATTAAATTACCCTCATTTATTAGTTTATCTAACATGTGATCTCCCCACTAGTATTTTATGCAGAAAAAGTATTTCACTTCACTTCTTTGAGTTCACTGGGTTAAGGGAAGAGCAACGTCGTGTCCTCTGACTCGGGAGGAAAAAAATCAATTTAAAATGAAAATTAACACATATGGGCTTTTTGGATCTAGAGCATATGTGACTGAGGAGTACAGAAGTCTCAAAGCAGCATCTTGGTTCCCGCAGATGGCTGAGTGTGATAAGCGTGTCAAAGACTAAGATATGGACGGTATAAATCCCAGTACACCGAGAACTCTCTACTACGAGAACAAATTTTCAGATTGGACTGCTTTCCATAGGTACGGTCTCCTTGTAGCATGGCAGGGCGCCGCCGCTGGAGTTCATTTTCTCGCAGGCAGGCAACAAGGGGAAACATAATTCTCACGGATTCGGGCGGATGCCTTGATTTCTCCCTCCATTTACCTCGTCAGACACCTCGCACCAGTGCCTTGCAATCTGCCTCGCTCTCTCCTCGGAGGAAGAGGCGGAGTCCAAATGAGGCACAATGACCGAGGGGGCAGGGTTAGGAGGAGGCGTCGGGCGATCCAATCAGGGTTCGGATAGGGAAGGGATAATTCCCTTCCCTGACTGCGGCGTCTTTCGCTCCGAGACTCCCCCCCCCCTTCCCAGCCAAGTCATCCCACTAACCCAGAGCCATCCTCCTATCCCATTCTCCTAGCCTCCTGCATGGATTCACAAGGGATCACCAAACGCACACCCATGCAACTATAGATGCAAATTTCCAACTGATCTGCCTATTTCAGGTGATAACACATGCAATTGCATCTGCACGTCATCCCTCTAGCCATCCCAAAGGGAGTATGGTAGGGTGTTTCAGGGCGCCAGGTGTGAAAAACTTTAAGGAAGGAAAAATAAATTTGAGAGGAAAAGGGAGAAGAGAGCTCTGATTTATGACTGCATCGCTTAACTTCTGCCGTATTCTTGGGTGGGGGAAATGAATTCTTACACGGATCCCCATCATAAGAGTGCTTTCCACATACTTTCTGGTCTACGGGTGATACATGAAGATATAGAAAAAACGTGTCAAAGCATGCTGGTTCCAAATATAACGCGACGAAAATTAGCAAAGCAGCTTTTTTCAACATTGATTTAGTTCCAATCATTGCATTAAACAAATGATGTGGTACGCAGTCACGCGCAAAGGTGCGAAAATATACACCAAAGAAGGTGAAATTCGTCATGAAAAAACCATTTGACTTGACCGGGATTCGAATTCGGTGAACATCTTGTTCGCATAAACCCCCGACTGAAATTCGCCTTAAATTAATATGGCTTAGTGGTGTAACTGCCTAACACACCTGACCGTCAATTGGGAGATCCGAGATCGAATCCCGGTCAAGTCAAGTAATTTTGTCATTGCGAATTTCACCGTCTTTTGTGTATTGATTTATTTTTTGCGTTTTTCTTTCGAGTTGAACTGCTCGATTATCATATCCCCCATAAGTCGTTTCTAACCTTCAAAGGAGTTTAAGTTATATAATAATTAACAACAGGTGGAAATGGTTCCACCACATATCACACTATAATACTAATACACTAATGTACAGAATAAATTTTTCTCATAATATTTGTTGCCCCAAGGCCGGGTAATTCGTATTTAATCTGTCATAAACGCGTGTCTGTAAATATAATAAACTAATTAATCACATATCTCCCAGAGCTTCAATCACAACTTAACCCCTCTAACGTGCTTATAAAAGGTATCGCTCCGCACTACACGAGGAAAAAGGGAGAATTACTGTTTGAAAATTTGTTGTAAGATTATTAGTAGGAAGGAAAACTTTAAACAAAGTTATTTGTATACGAATTGAAGCATATTTTACATCCTTAAACGAATATTTTGGGCAACGGCCTGCCACGATGGAAACACCGGTTCCCGATCAGTCACCGAAGTTAAACATCGTTGGGCTCGGCTCGAGTTTTGATGGGTGATCCTCCGATTCGTCCGAGTGCTGTTGCCCCTCTCTGCGCGTGGCAGACAGTAAGTGCGAAATGACCTTAGCCGTCGAAGCACGTTAAACAAAAATACTACTACGAATATTTTCAAAAATGAAAGATCAAAAAACATACACCTGAAGTGTTTTTAAGCTTACATTCTACGCTGTTGAAAAATGTTTAAAGCCTTTGATACAGTTTCCTAACTGGCATGGTATGTCTGTTTAATATTCATGGAAAAAGTTGCAAATTTCCACTAGATAAAAATTACGATTATTTTAATTTCTCTGCATCACTCTAAAGTGGTATCACTGCTTGAGAGTAATGCGTAAGTACTATGAACTACGTAAGTACTATATGGCGTGATTTATCTTACCTGAGGAAAGAAAATGTTTTTGGCTAATCTAAAAAAGTAGGCCTTCATAGTATCAAGTACAATGCGATTTAGGAAATGTTTGTAGAAATGAATATTTTCATGTGCCTAAACATCTGTATTAGGTTAAAAAAATATGTAACCAAAACGTGTTTTATCTTTGCCTCACATGCCAACCTGCCTGTTTTTAACTCTCCTCCCTCCAGTCGATGTCACATAGATGTGTAAGTTCTCTCACTCTTCTGACCACCTCTTACCGTACCAAGCAAGAGTGACCCCCGGCGGGAAAAAGGGGGTGGTGGAATAATGGTCCCTTCAAACCTTCCACCTCCCTTCCCCCCCCCCCCCAGGCACCACAAGGCCCAAGCCAACCTTCTCCTTATCAGTCCCTCATACGCACCCCCAATTCGGACCATACCCCTTCCATTTAAACCTCAGGAAGACCGCAGGACGAGAAGAGCCTCCCTGGCTCCAAACTCCGCCGTCGCCCGGGCCTTATCTGTTGTCCCTCGGTGGCCGCAAGAACTCCCTACACACACAAAGGGAAAGCCCGATCGACGCCCTGGTCTAGGCATCTTATTGCCTCCACCCCTGCATGCAATTTTCGAGAGTCGCCCGCCGATTTATCTCCTGACCCTTTGCGTACCCGTCGGCAAGCCGTTCGGTGTGGTCATGGTATTTCTAATTGAGTTCTGGATAATTCGACAACCATCCTACCTTTTATACCCTTCTAAATCCTAGTCCAATCTATACATATTCATCTATGCACGAAATAATTGGAGCAGATTTCGCAGGCTTTTCGGCCTAAATATTGAAATATATCACCATAGTGATATATTTCAATACTTAGGCTATGCATATTCAGAAATAATACTTGACTTAACCCAGAGTCAACCAGGAGGTGTACTGATAGGTAATCGTGGAAGAGGAATGTGTACTTAATAGGGTAAGCACTTCATAAACAGGAATAATGAGGTAGGTACCTAATGTAGTAATGAATGACTTGTGAAGGACTAAAAGCGATAGTCCACCAAAGCCTCCCTTCGATTAGTTAACTTCGATTTACAGAAATTATCATATTCGTCCTAACTTAATTAGAACACAATGCACCGTACACGCCTACGAGTTCTAGTCAAAGAGATATCGTTATTTAACCTTATGGTGTGTGGAGTTCATATTATGAGCGTTATTGGGAAAAGCAAGTAACATTTCCCCGTGCTTTTCACAGTTCAGTTAGAATGCCTTACGCCAAGAAATATCACATATCTTTGTTTCACGAGGTCGCTGGGATTAAGAACCTATCACTGAAGAGTACCTGAGTTTTGCTGTAAATCTGTTCAGATTTATTCCTAGCCACCCAGCACTTTTTGGCGATAGAAATTAAAACAACAAACTTGAATCAATAGGAATGACATCTGCGGAAAATGAGCCTAAGTTTCGATAAGTATTCGTCCAGAAGAGTCGCTGCGAAAACAGTCAATCTTAAACCATAGTAAAGGTGCGTCATCGCTGTCATTCGGTAGGATGCAATTCCTCCTATAACTTTGATATCATAAGCATTTTTCAGACCCGCGTTCCATTAGTAAGATCCTTAAGTGTTTCCATTATTAATGTTATTAGGACAGGGATTACTAAAAAGGAGAGACGACGCTTTGCTTGTGTTATCGCTTGGCAGAATCTGAGACAAGTTCAAAGAACTGCGGAACTAGCCGCGTAGTAACTTTAACGGAGACACCCGCTAAATAAAATGATTTTTTCACAGTGAATTTCACACATTTGTTGAGACAAGTTGTTAATACGCAGTCATTTTTAAATTTTTTGCTGTAAGAGCCATGATACCAAGAATAGGTCTTTTTAGGCCCTAAAATAGCTGAGGTTGCCAAGAAAGATCATTGTAAATTTTCAACTGCAACCATTTTTGGTGAGCGGCAGTTTAAGCCTCCCAGATCTGCAAAATATGATCAAGTTTCCCAGCCCAATCTTAAGCAATTTTAGTGGGCACAGCGCTATGAAAGTCTACAATTCGATCGTGCTCGTGAGTTGTTTCCGCAACTTCGTAATTCCTTGATAGTCCCACGACATGAATATGTTAAGGCGATGATGAAAAAGGGTTTCCGGATCCGGCTCCACTTCAGGCCTAGTTGGTGATTTTTATTTTGCAGTCACGATATGCAACGATGTTACTGAAATCGTTAGACGCCGCTGCACAATTACTGTTACCCCTTTAGGATAAGCTGGGGTGTTTGGATTTTTTTTGCGAGTTCTAGGTAAGATGTGATAGCTCTTGAACACGATATTGCTAAAGATCAAAGTATAGATAAAATTGCCAACCGCCAAGTCCCTGTATAACATTAATGAAATACTATTTCTGCCATGTTCATGACCACAGGTTCATTTTGAACATTTTCAAGGAACAACTATGTAAAATGATATGACGTAATTAACCTACAATTACATGCGATGTCACAATAAAAGTATCCAAGGTGCTCCAAGTAACCCTTTGGATGAGGTAGAACAGCAGAGACTATACTTGACTGATGAACGCTTTACTTCGTATAAGTTACTAGTACTCATAATTAACATAGCTTAGTACTTTTCTACAACTTTCAAAACTTGTAGAAAAGTACTAAGCTATGTTAATTATGAGCAGAGCTAATGTTATATAACATATAAGCAAGGCAATGGATTTTTGAAGCAAGAATTACTCACCTCAACTCCCCTTCAAAAATTCTTATGCTCTATTTTGACCATCATTAAAAAAAAACATTTTCACTAAATATTCACACTTATTACAACAAAAACAAATACATCACTGCAATTTTGGCCCTCTCAGTTTACTATAAATCATTGATCCGATCATAACTTCAAGTACTCTTGACTCCCTGCTGTATGCTATATTACCATTTGCACAGAAATAGTTTTTGATTTTTTAAATGTAATTCACTTGGTTTTCCCGATAAATTATGTAGAAAAACCAGAGTACAAGTACTTTTTTATAGATTTTTGCAGCTCATTTTATATCTGGCTTTTGGTTCTGCGATTAATTATTTAGTATTAAGCAACAGCTTCGCCGTACTATGCTGCCGGCTTCGTCGGGCTTTTTTGCCTGACGTAAAGCCATAAAAAAGCCCGATGAAGCCGGCAGCATAGCACGGCGAAACTGTTGTTTAATACTAAATAATTAATTGCAGAACCAAAAGCCTGAATACCATAAAGAGTACAAGTAATTCGTTATGAAACAGTTCCACTATGTTACCACCGATACCATCAATATTAGCATTTGCATGTAAATTGATTATATTACGTATGTTATTAATGTATTTCCTATGTTTCAACTGTTCCTAAAGAGTAAAATTCATAGTATTTAAATATGAATAATGCATTTAAAATTATAATTTTCTCATTAAAACGGTATTCTTTGTAAATAGAATAATAGGTCCTTAAACAGGCCTACATATACTTTCCATGGCCTAAGAACCTTGTCTGATTTTCCTTCAGAAAAATAATTTTCTCTTTCAATACCAATCGCTACTAACCGTTAACTCCTTTGAATTATTATCATCTGCTTCCTCTCCTCCTCTACCACAAATAATAACTCTCCAATTATTTTCCTCTCCACCCACCTAACCCTGTCTTTTATTCTCCAAACTCTCATCTCAAAACTCACCAGTCTAATTTATTCTTAATTATGAAGTGACCAAGTTTCTTAGCTACGCATTACTATGCTCAACGCTTTTCATAAATATTCATTCCATTAAAGATACATCCGACAGAAAGTATCGACCTAAATATGCCCCTGAAGACAGGTGCTCTGGAGCAATAACATTTTGGCATCTTCGTTACTACAGCAAGCGATATTTCTTATAGTCATAGGAAATAAGCACACATTAGACGATTTTCGAGGAAGCAAACTTCGCGAGAGAAATGGTTCAAGACCCCACCAAAGTGAAACCCTAACTCGATACCCTTTCTCCACAACCCCCACTTGAACTACGAGCAGCGACTATAGAAACACTGCCGTTGGATTTCGGAAAATTTCCCATCCGCCTTTCCTCCTCATTTGCACTTGTCCTTAAGACGCGCGGTCTCCAAAGCCTTCGAGCACCTGGGGCGTTGAGTACACACACGGAAGGCTAGGGTGGGAAAGGGAGACCTTATCCCTCTCGCCACCACTCACCCGCGTTGAACGGCAGACACCCTAAACCCGCCCTCTCACCAAAATCCTTTCTCAGCCCTCCCCCGCTTCCTCCCCCCAACCCAACCACCCCTCTGCAAACCCAGACGTATGCGGGGAAGAGGGTAACTGGGGTATTTCCCTTGCATAAATAACATCATTCCGTTCAAACTCAGTCTATTTGAGTATTCCCAAAATTTATAATCAGTGGTAGTGGACCAAAGAAAATTGACTCTTTCTGCTACTTACTCCATACATATTCTTTCCCTCCAAAAATTTACAGTAATACTCTCAAAGTTTGCCAAAGGCAATATTTTTAAATTTCACGGGTATGATAGTAAGTAGTATAACCGGATGAATCAAATAGTCGTCATCCAAAGGTACATCTATGCGGCACATAAATTTGGCGTGTATAAACACAAAGGTTTCACTTTAGTTGTAGGCATGTGTAGTGGCAAGGGGCATAAGTAGCATTTAGAGCTCCACACAACGTATGTCTAAATGTTCTGTTAAAATGTACCTGATGACGTCGACTATTCGATGAAACCGGTCGCAAAATAATAAACCCTGCGAAATCTACTAACTTTTTCCCTTTGCCAACATCATAAGGTTTCACAAAATTGACCCAAAATCTGTCAAGTATCCTCAAATACGCCTCTACAGCTTTATTTCATTTTATACTCCCTTCACAGAATCCCATGTTTAAAGAATCCTTGAAGGGTATATTTTGGAAAACAATATCGGTGTAAACATTTTAAACAAGGATCGACTTGGTGTAGCTATAGAACTAGCCTCATATTCCAAGATCGCGGATTCGAATCCCGGTAGTATTGGGATTTTTGTCAGGAGAGTCCTTATCACTATGAGTTCCATGTGGATAGCACTTCAAGTGCAATACTCCGTCCGCCTGATTGGAGGATATTCCGAGGAACACTCTGCGTTTTTCGTTGAGAACGGTGTATTGTCGACTTCCATTGATATTATGAGATTTTAATAAGTTACATTACATAAATAAATAATCAATCTAACAGTACCAAAATCTCCGATCGATCTTCCTCTTCAACCTTCACTTCCAAATGTATCCATCTTCCTTTAACAGCGCAAATGACTTGAGCTGTCTGCCCCCTCCCCTAGTTAATTACAGCTACTTATTCAAACAAACTAAAGTCAATTTATTGATGCAAGTACTTACTTGTTATCAGCTCAATTTTTAACAGAATTCTGGCGCATTTTAAATGCAACCCGTGACGTAAAATGCACATTACAAATGCAAACCTGAAAGAAGTTTTTATTCCCGTGAGAAGGCGACTGTTTGTTTTGCCATTGCCGATGCTCTCTCGCCAATTTCAACATCCTCCTCACGTCAAGTCTTAGTGGATCCCATCCTGAGCTCACAGAAAAGACGATGCCGTAGATAGGATGAATTCCCGGGCGTGAATTATTCATGAAATAAGCGCAAGGCAAAAAGGTGAGCATCAATATCAAGGCTGGGAGCTACTGCCCCAGATGATCGATTGTTACCTGATCGATCACCAACCCGAAATTACTTTGAGACTTCCCTTCAAGGACTTGAAGCTGAAGAGTGCATAGGGCATTGGATTCATCAAAATAGTGAGTCAATTCTTTATGGAATTCCATTTCTTTATCCTTCATCATATTAGACGGAGGAACCATATAAAAAATTCAGTCCTTAATAGTAATCAAAATGTACATTACTTTGGTCTCCTATAATAAACTACCGTGTATTCAGTTGTATCGCTTGAAATGGTAAAATTATACATTCTCCAATTAAAATAAAGCAAAAATTTTAAAATTCTTGCAATTAATGAGATTGAATTAAACAAATATTTTTCTTGCTTTACTGAACGTGGAAAGGGAAAAGTAGATAAATGAGCAAGGCAAGAGAATCAGTGCATTAAAGTAGTTGAAAACCTTGAGAGGAAGAGTTAAGCATCTAAAACTTCCTAAGAGGTACACGAAGAAAACAATGGAGGGAATGTTGTTGGGAATAGGGAATGAATTGAGGGAATCAAGTAGGAGTGGTGGCTTAAGTACTGGCTTCCCATGCATGCAGCCCTTAATCGAATCCTGTAGGTGGCGGAGACCCTTCAGAGGAATCTTGTACCTCGCTTGGAGGCCTTTTGGGAGGCATTTCTTGTGTAGGAAATGTATCCTCCGGGTGAATTGTGAAACCGTGGACCACCAGGCAGCGCACAGTGAAGTAAAATTCCTTAAAACATGGCCATAAATGCAAATAAATAAATGATTAAAAAACGTTGAATTTATTGTTAGATAGACAACGAAACCTATGTATAAAACATCTGACGCTTCGGATAGCTTCAAATCGTGAATACTGTTGGCTAACGTTGGTCGATGTTCGATTGACGAGTGGACCGAACGTGGTTTACTCGCGAGTACAGCATTAAATTCTCCATTTGATAGCAATTTTATTTCCGTTCGGATCTGCAAAAAAACTTTATTTCCTTGATTCTAATGGTAAGTTTTTTAAATTATATTTTATTTCAAAATTGATATTTTTATCTCTTAGTAGCTACCGATACTTTAAAAAAGTGCTCCTAAATTAGACGTCAAAAGTTACCAAAATTATAAAATAAGTTTTTATATTTGTGTCAGGTTTTGTCAGGCAAAGATTTCGATTCCATTGTAAAATATAGTATTTAGTTTTCTTATTTGAATAAAATAACTTGCAAATATTTGTTCTATTTTTTATATTTTAAAATTTTGAATCACAAATTTATTCTTTTTTCAACTGAAAACCGAAAAATCTCACAGATCTAATGTAATTTTCTGGCATTAATGATAGAGATTCAAGGATTACCGAAACCAACTATGTATTTATTTTACAGCAAATATTTTTTTTCTAAATTTAAGTATTTTTTTTAAATTTAATAATTCAATAGAACTTCAACAACTTGATTTAATTGGGAAAAAGGACAGTTTGGACTAAAAAAGCGTTTTATCAAACGAGGTATAGTTAAGGTATTAACAGAGGTATGTACAGTTTGAAAGTTAAAAAAGTAAGCATAAAAGAAGCAGAAGTTTCAGGGCAGAAACGGTACAGATGCAAGCATTATCCAAAGCACTTCTGTGGCACTACAGCTAAAATATAAAACTGAGGAAAATGAAAAACTTTTGTAGCAAAACCTAGCCCCATCATTCACTCGGTTTTTTCGCCCAATTAGAATGTGATTCATAAATAAAACATCCAACGTTATTAACGAGGAAATAAAATATATCGGTGACCAAGAAATTATTCTCCAGCCGATCGAATTTATCAACGACAATAGTGCCGTTTTTCGACAATGGTCCACGGAAAAGTTTGCAATTCTGCAGCAAGCTCAACATCTACTAAGAGATGTCACTTGAGTGGCCATACTTCAAAGATTACAATAAACTGAACAAAAAACTGAACCAGAGAGCTCTGATGAATTTAAGTTTGAGTTGCCCGTACTCCAGGCCATAAAAATGTTTATTTTACATTTATCTATAATTTATTTTAACGTGTTTTCATTATAGTTTCTTCTTGTTTATTTTCACGTGTCGGACTAATGCTTTTTAAATTTCAAAATAAAATATTTTAAAATGAAAAATAATTCGTCCTTTGATTTTATTTACAGCTAAAATTCACGTATAACTCAAATTACACATGAGATACATCACTAGAAAAATACAAAATTATACTGTGGCAGCCTGAATAGTGTTCAACTATAGTTAAAGAAAAAAAGGAGTACGTAGGTTTCTGCAACGAATGTGTTGTTTCTTGATATGATCCACCTAAAAATAAAAGTTTGAACGTGAGGTAACTTGTCTTACACTTTAATTTAATAATGCTGTGTGGTAAATAACTTTGGCCATGATTTGGGGTCAAATACACCACTGTGCATTCTTCGTTAAGGTGATTGAAGAATACGTGCTCTAATTAGTGACATCTATGGCTAAAGTGAAAACTTATCATTTTATCGATTTGGTTTTTTGGCAATTCAATGAAAGTTAACACTTTCCATGGTTTCCAGCTCAACTATGTGGAAGTTTATTTTCACAAATGAAAAAGTAACTTTGTTTTCTTCCACAGATTTATTTTCTTGGTACAACATGTTTCGACACAGCGGTGTCATCATCAGGTACCTTCATCATCTACCATCATCAGTTACCTGCTGATGGTAGATGTTGTACCAAGAAAATAAATCTGTGGAAGATAACAAAGTTACTTTTTCATTTGTGCAAGTTTAACACAGCCTTAATGCACATAAAATATATTTCGTAATAATTCGACTGCATAGTACAGATTCTGAACGTGAAATAACGCATTTCATATAGCTATAACGGCTGCTAACAAATATCAAGGTGCCACGGCGAGTCAATGATTCGAAGAAACATTCAAATATAATTTTCGTCTAAATTTCGAATGCCGCGACGAAAACTTTCAATAGTCCAAGTCATAGCATGTTTTAATTAAGGCCAAAATGTAAAACATAATTCTTGTATCATTTCCACTACTGCTTGAATGTTGATTTCCTCAGCATAAACAGATGTGCTTATATGAAATGTGGTCCAAGTATTTTTCTACTTGAAAAAATATTAAAAAATGCACTCAATGACCTAAAATTACCACTACAGTCACCTTATGGGCCCGAAAATCCCACCTAGGGTGTCTCTGCATACTACCTCCACTCCTCACATAATCCCACAACACCAAACTACACATCTATTCCTTGTTCCAGCTCAAATGACCTCAGTAATTGGTCACCTCCACAAATTAATTTACTAGCCAATCGAATGCTTCACTAAAAAACCAATCAACACACTCCCTTAGCCTTTTCCCCATACAGTCCTTTGCTGGCCACATTACACGCTTATTTTTAAAGGTGCAAATGACCTCCGCTGTCGCTTGCCCCCCACCGTCACTAATGCTGATTTTTCAAGGACCTCTCAAGCACCCTCTCTCGTGTAGCTATTTCGGTAAGAGCTAAAGACCAGTTCTTTATTTTTTCTCACCAACGTATATAATATCAATTACTGAATACCTATCAACTTCCACAATATACTTAACTTACAACCTAATTCTCTGCCTTCACTAATGGCTCTGCCACTGCTCATCTATCCTCTTCGGGGAAAATTATCACAGCTGCCCATAAGCTCCCCGAAAACTATAAGTTGACCGATTCATTTGGCAGAACAGTCATTAAAAAATCAATGATAAGGACATCTGGATATAAATCAAAGTGTTAAAAGAGGAAGAAAAGGATGTAGCGATTTATATGAAGAACGGTAGAAAGAAAAATAAGCGAACGAGGCATTAGAAAGGGGAGAGCAGGAGAATGAGTCACGCTACAAAACTTCGCCTTAAAGAAGTCAGTGATAGAGGGGGGGATTTAAAAATTCCTTGGGCACGAGGAGCGAGTGATATCGGTCTCTGCGAGCTGAATCAGTGCCAAAGGTTACGCTGAGGTGGCAGGTCGAACGCTAAAGACCACTTCTTACATCCGGGGAAGGCAATACCAAGCGTCACGGGCCCCTTCGCTCAACCACACCGAACATAAAATGGAATGAAAAAAAAAATCTGAATCAAGGGAAAAAACAAAGGGACCCAAACCGGATGCATCACGGGAGGGCGACGAGGCTTGAGTTGATGTAAGTTGGGGAGTGAGTGAGGGATTCGAGTCTTTTATTTTCATTCAAATCCGTTCTTCCGGGATTCGTGGGAGGGGAGATATCTGTTACAATGACGGAAGAGGGACGGCGTCGGATATTTACGGAGGAGGCACGAGGACTGAGTTTGATGTGAATGAAGCGGAGCGGGAGGAAGTTCTGCTTTTACATTTGTCTTGACCATGGACACTAATTGGCACATTGGGCATGGGCACTGACAATAATTAAACTTATGATCCTTTATTCCACTTATAAATTTCACAATTTTATAAATTATAATTTTTAAGCATTGGGAATAAAGGTATCCAAGAGGAATAGCCTGTTTTGGGGCTGACATCATTTTAACTTAACAAGGCAGAGGCTGGTGCTAAAACATTATTTTCAATTACGTTATTAAGTAATACAGTGGTCTATAATTTTTCACTATTTCGGTGAATTCATATCCTAAAGAAATAAATCTTCCGGAAATTGTGGAAAGTGGCCAAATATATAACAATTGTGCATTGATATAATGGGTAACATTAAAGTCGTATAGACATTGAAACAAACCATGCATGATTTTTCAGAATAAACTATTAGCATTCATAGATATAAATTAACATCTTTTAAGAACATTTTTACAAACTACAAAGTATAAATTCAAGTTCCTAATGACATGTAAGCAATTTTTAACTGCCTAAATCAATTTTATTTCTGTTTTTCTTTACCCTCACCATTAGTTAGCGAACGAAATAATTTTGGCTCTAAGTATATGGCTCCCGGAAAATACAAGTAGTTCGACCGGAACAATGACCGGGTAGGCTCTTTTCAGATCTCGCGCACTTATATTCATAAGCAGAATAGGCGAGAATCGACCGTTAACGACAATTCCTCTGGATTGGTGAATCGCGTAGGTGTTAAAGATTTGAATCATATATTTTACCAGCCACAAGTAAAACTTCGCAATTTAAAATTTTGTTAACCTTGTGACACATTTCAAGAAGCAACAGATGACCAAATATTATTTTAAAAATAAACGGTAACCGGCAACACGTGTAGGACTCTGTGAGAAAATAAAGTAACCAACTCACTCACTCAGTGATTCAACCCGAAGGTTGGTTTGGATAGCTGAGGTTAGAGCTCACCCCAGGCTAAGACACAGGCGTGTAAATTTCACACATTCAGGGTAGGGGGGCTAGTTCCTTTCCCTGGGCCAAATGTTCCCTTCCCAAATGCCGGTCAATCTGGTACATGTGGCAATTCTACCCGTCCCAAAAAGGAATTGAATGAGCATTTCATTACATCATGCCCTTGGATTCTTTTTCTTTACGCTTCTGGTTGGCGATATTGAAAAAGTCAAGTGTTAACTGAACAAGAATTAAAAAGATATTCATGAAGTGTTAAAACCTTTCCCGTTATTAACAATTTTTATATTTACCGGCTGTTTACTGTGTATTGAATATGTATAAAACCAGGCATGTTTAAAATTATTTCATCGATGCTTTTAATCCATGTTCGACAGTTTAAATATTAATTTAGGTACTATATGGCCAACAAAAGGAATTATAAGTGAAATGTGGCCCGCAATCCAGACAGTTTGGGTACTCATGCCCTATAGAAGATAGTAATTATCTCCGGTTTGATAAAGCGCCATGCAATTAGAATAAGCATGTGTACGTCTAACTAATACGGATTAACTGGTTCCAGAGTTATCTTAGTGATAGAGTTCAGCATGTGCGTATTGAAAATTGTACAAGCAAAATCACATATTTCTTGTGGGGTTCCACAAGGTTCAGTTCTGGGACCTATTCTTTCTGTAATCTATGTAAATGACTTTTGTAACGGAAGGTTCCATGGAAAGTTAACCTCGTTCGCTGATGATACTGCACTTAGTTACTCTACCAGTAGTATACGTATGATTTACGCGTGAATATGCAAAGTCACTTGGACAGACTTACACACTGGTTTTCTGTTAATTCTATATTGTTGAGCAGTAAAACAAAATATATCTTATTTAATCGAAAACCTCCAACTAAAGAACACTACAGTATGTTATATTATAGATGCATGAAAATTATTAATGACAATATCTTGTTCTGTAATAGGTTTAGTACAATTAATAGAGTTAGTTACATTAAATACCTTGGTATTTATATCGATGAACGATGTAATTGGAAATAGCGCATTAAAAAACTTAAATCAGAGTATATGCTTAGAAAATATTATCTGTTAAGATTCATCTTCCCAGTGTCTGTTATAAGAATGGTCTATTATGCATTAGTTTATTCAAGACTGGAATATGGTATTGAGTGTTGGGGGGAAGCATATATAACTAATCTGCGACCTCTGTTGGTAGCCCAGAAAAAGATTATGAGGGTTATGTAGCGGGCACCAAATACCACGCATAGATTCCCTCTTTTTAAAAAATTGAATGTTTTACCCCTAAGGATTTTTTTGTGTACAAGGTCCTTAGGATTTACTACAATCGTTGCGACGAAATGAAGGTACTACGAGTACATGAGCTGCGCAGTCATCTCAACGTTGTCATATCTAGAACTGAAATTGTTAGACAGAGCTATCTTACATTAGGGCCCAAAATTTATTGCTCATTACCAAAATATATTGTGAACATAGGAAGCGAGGGTAAATATTATCGAAGTCTGAATAAATGGTTGTTTGATACTGAGAAATTATCTGATTTATTTTTAGTGTATGGAAATATGAAACTAGTACTTATTATGTTTGCATTTATCAATTTGTTAACTGAAGGATCAACTTCACTTCTTTTTTGGCTAAATGTAAGATGTAGTCAATTGTCAATCTGTTAACTGAAAGATCAACTTTATTTATTTGTTTGGCAAAATTTAATATTTCGGTTATTTTAAAACTTATCTGTAATTGTATGTAGCTAGACCAGTTGGAAAGACAGGGATTAATTGTTTGTCTTGTGAAAACACACAGTTAATATGTTTTTGCTTAAAGGACGATCGATTCGGTAACCCCACAGCCGTCATTTTCCTAAGGGGTACCTATGTTCCCGACTAATTAGCTGTTTCATTGCTGATGTAATTATTTGTTGTCGTCAAATAAATTCTTTATTATTATTATTTCTGCAGCAATTCCTACCCATATACTCTGAAAGTAGAACAAGTTTAAAAGGAAATACTTCTGTAAATCTCAGTTGTCATATTTACCATGTAGCTAGACCAGTTGGAGAGACATTTTTAAAAACCCAAGCGTTTTCATGACTACAAACTGGCTGTAAAAATCCTAGGAAAAATTTTAACTTAGATTTAATCTCGGCAGCTATAGACTTCCGACCACATGTTGAAAAATTGCTAACAATCACATCCCCTATTACCTCCCAGAGTCGTGAATCACCTTTTATATCACGGCTGAATGTCCACATGGAAAATTTAAAAGCATTTAGTGGGTTATGTCGTCAAAAGTTACGCTCGCTTAAGCAATCACTCACATCGGCCCACATTACCATTTAAAATAATCGAAACTGGTTTGCCTTTACTGACTTTTAAAAATCTCGTCTATATCCCCGCTGAAATCCTTTTATAATTTTGCATAAAAAAGCAACGTTAAATCCCCACACCGGGCACTTGGCACGAAGAGGGCGGAAAAAAACGCATGGTTTAAGTGTCGATTCGAGTTCAGGGTTGACCAACTGTGATTGGGGCCCCCATATTCCATTCACTCCTAAAGATTCGTTATATTGCGTCCGTCACCATGACGCTGCCGGATATTGCGGCTGGAAATATTTTATAGCGGTCGCTAAAAGCCATTAATTCTCAGATTTCCCCGGGTAACCTCACACACGAAAATGAATAACGTCTAGTATCAAAACACTGCACCTCTATTGGCTTAAAAAGGTTTGCGTCTTGCACGCAGGCAATTTATTTTTTCCTCACTTCAATATTACCGGTGAAATGCTGAATAAAAGGCCGGCGTTAAAGGACACCGATATTGGGTCGCACTCGTAAAATTGTAGAAATCTGACAAAATAAGGATTTAGTATTTGCTGAACGCCTTTTCCTAGTAGGATATATTATATATAAATGGTCTACGTAAATTCGATTTACTGTCTCGATTCATCAAATGCAAAAAGATCAGAATAGCTGTGATAAATACTACATGGAAATGTAATTCGAAGGTAATCCTGGATTTTATGACCCCAATCTATTGACCTTTTCATGCGCTCTCTTCTAATTACAGCTTATCTCGTAATCATGACCCACTCGGGTGATTTTGTGTTAAACATAAAAAGTCACCCGCTCTTCTTTTAGTCCTCCGGCAACGCTAGGAAAAAAGGAAATGTCACCTATCCCTGGATTTTAAAGGCCGCATTGAAACTTGACGTCTGGAAAGTGACTAAGTTTCAACTTTGACGGATAGGTTTATTTAAAAGGTTTGACATTCCTCCATTCTATGAAATTCGATTATGAAATAGGGTGAAAAGATCACAGATAAAGAATAGGATGAAAACATGACGATGTCAGCTCACTGTCGCAACGTCCGTGATACGGTCTGCGGAAAAATTCGGGATATGAGCTACTCCTACGACAACGCAGCCCAGAGTAGCGTTCTTGCTTCTGATTAAGCTACGTAGTTTGCGTAAATGCGCAAACGCGAGGGTGAAAACACAGCTTCATGTGAGCTGGTAATAATAATCTCAACGCGCTATTCCAACCATAAGAGACCAATCCTCAGACCAAAGATCCAATTGTAAATCCATAACAGAATTCATCCTAAACTAATCCACAGCAGACTAAAGATCAATCTGTAAATGAAGGTTTTTTAACCAGACGATATATAAAAGATTGCTGATATTAAGACCTCCAAGGATTATTTACAAACTATGGAACAGTTTTGTACTAAACATTTTACCTAAGTTATACCGAAGCATAGGCAACATCAAATCTTGAAGTAAGCGATTTTAACTTGGCGGTACATAATTAAATTTTAACCAAATTCCAAGAAAATTTTGATGTACTATAATGTTCGATTCGTTATTTGAGGGTCTACAAAACTCCATTTGCACTTCGTACCTCACCACAAAATGTATTGTCAATTCTAAAAAATTAAGTATCCAGCATTGATAGAATAATATAATTTCTTCACAAAATCACCGTATGGGTACACTTTCCCGGTTAAGACGGGTATAGCAGGGATATTCTGCTAACCCTATTTGGTATTCTGCGGAGAATACTCAATGCCTAAAATATCCCCGTATGATCAGAAGGTAAACCGTGAAAAATACATATCTTCCAGAGCGCATTTAGCTAAAACTATCGCAGTTTTTGCTTACACTAATTTAAACTTCCGACCTCCGTTTAGCAGCACAACTATCGCTAATTGACAAGCAACCTCAGCAGTCCAAGGATTACTGTGACAAGGGCACCAAAAATTGGTTTGTGAATGAAGCATTTTCAACACGTTAAATTTGTTTGCCTCTTTGTACCCAAAAACGGAAAATCGGCCATTTCCATTCGATATCACCCTTGATAACTACGCAGAATACTAATTAATGGAATAATGAGAGTGATAAATGTTTATAATTAGAACAAACAGCAATTTTTCATCAATGCAAAAAGAGTCACATGAAACATTCAAAGACAAATGGGTCATTCCACCTCAATTCAACAAACGTTTGTCCCTTAGGGTCTCAGATTTTGATAAAAATTGGTGTATAGGTATAATATTAACTCAAACTCAATACCCTCAAACCGTTTTGTGAAAAAAAATTTTTTGAGTGAATTATGCATATTTTAATTTTTTCGCATTTTTAGCAAAAATCCGAGCCTTAAATCATATTATCACTTATATCTCCGCTTGTAATTGTCATACAGCAATAATTAATAGCTCTTATTAAAGCTAAATCTTTATTGAATGCAAATTTTTCAATAAAAAATTATTTTCATCTATACCCTATTGTTGTAAATTACTAATGTTTAAAAAATTGTTAATAAACTTTTCTCAAATACTCCATCTCAGAATCGGCCGAAACCTTTTTTCCGTAATCTCAACATATTCAGCTAACTACTCCAAAAATAAAATTTAGTAGCAATTCATAAATGCGTTTTTTACAAATATTTAAACATTTACAATTTTCTCTCGCGCGGCCCGTGTTTAAAAAGTTGTTAATAAACTTTTATCAAATACTCCATTTCAGAATCGGCCGAAACTTTTTTTCCTTAATCTAAACATATTTATCTAACTATTCCAAAAATAAAATTCAGTGGCAATTCATAAATGCGCTTGTTATAAATATTTAAACATTTACAATTTTCTCTCGCGCGGCCCGTGTTCAAGAAAATGTTGATACTTTTTTCTCAAATACTCCAACTCAGAATCGGCCGAAACTTATTTTCCGTTATTTAAACATATCCAGATAACTACTGAAAAAATAAAATTTAGTTTAAATTCATAAATGCGTTTTTTATAAATATTTAAACATTTACAATTTTCTCTCGCGCGGCCCGTCGCGATGGGCGAGCCGACGCGTCGGCTCCCCCATTTGCATGACATGCAGCAGACACGCGATGCAAGCCTAAAAATTTCCCTAATTGCTCAAGGTCGTGGATATATGAGATAAAAATATATTATAAACTATGAATGTTAACAACAATTGTTATTTGTTCTGTAAAATGGATGTTTGCAGAGACCATTGAGCTCCACTTTCTCTCCGCGAAGTTTTTTCTAACTACTCCGACACTATCGATTGAAAACTAACGAGAAAACAAAACCCTTGTATCTATAACAAATGTAAAAAGGCTAAGTTAGCATGCTTTCCGTAAACATATGATGTCCTTCCTTGTAGGAAGATGTCCTCTCGGAAATATTTTATTTGAGGATCCTGTTACTCCTGCCTGCAACTACAGCTGAATCCTCGTCCCTTGCTTGGACGAAGAGATTCTCTTCATTAAAACCACTCCATTTGATTCGGGTATTGCAGCACGGAACTCCCTAATGCCTGCTAAACTAACTGCCAGACGAAATATTTTCCCAAGTACATTTTTTTTTTCCCAAAAAATTTTTTTTTCACAAAACGGTTTGAGGGTATTGAGTTTGATTTGATATTATACCCATACACCAATTTTTATCAAAATCTGAGACCCTAAGGGACAAACGTTTGTTGAATTGAGGTGGAATGACCCAAATTACATTTTTATAAGTGGAAATAAAAAACTTTGGGACGTGAATGCCCGTCAAGATAGTTTCAGGCCATTTCTTACTGCCGTTGATTATATCTCAGTCAAATCTAAAGAAAGTGCCGACCAATTAGTGTTACGCCAATGGCCAAGGCCATCAGTTGTTATGAGCGCTGTCGTGAGTATCCATGAGTGAGTGAGTAGCCATATACAACTCTAGCAAATCAACTATCAAACACCTTAGCATCAGGCATATTAAAATGATGACTCCGGTTCTAAGATTACATTACTAACTTACAACAATGACTTATGACTTGAATCTAACAAGTGCATTCCTTTATGCTCATCGATCGCCTTTGGCCTCGTGTTAGAAGAGATACCAAGTAGTCATCACTTTTTGTATGGTGCCCAGTAGTCGTAATCCTAATGCAAGAATAGTTGACTAATTTTTTAACACAGCATTCTTTAAACTCTGTAAGCCGGTTGGCTTACGAAAACTTTAAGGGACCACTACGAATTGCATATTGGAAATCACCTTAGTTAAGGCATCAGTAAATGAGTAAATACGCGCAAACATTTGCAACACAATATTCTTACGAATAGATATTCGTCGATATTTGTGAATATATTCGATATTGGAACCGACCAACAGATTGAGTCCTTCCACTATCATGGAAACTATTATGACTAAAGTATCCCATTAAATACTAAGGGCGACAAAAGACCACCAAATGCTAATCAAACTATCAAGCTAACTCGTTTGTCGTTTAGCATTTTATATAATCTTCTCGACGGAAAGATTTCATATCTACAGTACGCATTAATTCTTGGTTTCAGAGAGAGAAAGTCATGCGTGCATCAAAGCCATGGACTCGTTGAACGAAAAAGAAGTCCAAGCTCTTGGCGAGCAAACTCTTCCAGTACCCCAGATTTCGATAAAAAGAAAGTCGTAATGGTATTTCTTTTATGGCCACAAAAAAGGACGAGTTTTTTTTTCGGTAGGTTTCTCATTACGGAGAGAGCAATCAGACACATGCAAACTCTCAATTCACGTATTTTCTTCCGTAAGAAATATTTGTTGATCGTATTGGTCCTACAAGATCTGACAGCTCAAGGTTAATGTTGATTTTCATCTGTGATTGTTCAATGAGTGATATTTTTCGTAGGTCTTTACCTCTCCGCAGTGACTTTCACTGTTGAATAGAAACAATCCATATTCTTAACTTCCAACTTACCAAATTCGTAAGCTTTAATTTGTATCAAACGCTAAACCGCCATCAAAATACTTAAAATGCTATCCTAAGAAGAATGTAATGTTTTAATTCCAGGACTGACAAAAATATATCAAAGTCAAGGACGACGAGGAAGTCTCTTAAGATATAATGATATGCATAATTAAACAGAAGAAAGATTGCATAATGAATTCACAGTTATAAAGTCAATTTTTATGTTCATTCATCATTCTTGAGTTCGCTAGTAAAAATTTGCCGGGCAAACTGGTTGAAAACAATGCCTTCATATTCGGCTTGTAAGCCAAAGAGATTCTTATTATACCCCACAGGTCGAGTAAAAAAGGTGGGTAAAGCCACGGGCGACTAGGAAAGCAATAGCGAGGGCTCATTTTTTTCGTATTTAACGGTGAATGTGCGCTACCTCGTATTCGTTCGCATCGCACAGTAGTCTCATAGGTCAAAGCCACCTTTGAACCAGTTTAAAGTTAGGAAATACACTTCGTAATTACACTTGAAGAATTGTAAATGTAATTTTCATACTTTATATTAAAATTTATAACCAATCCCGGGTTTTAACAGTTTATCAGTAATTTTCAACGGACCAGTGTAACAAAGGAAAACCTGAGTAGGAATTAGTTGTGTAGAGATTAGGAATTAGTTTGCACATAGTGATGCCTCAAAACGTCAATTTTACATCATACTTATCTATTTTTGCCAAATTGAAAGAAAAACGTGAAATTTCGGGTTCGGATTCCAGTCCCGATAAACGATTATTTTCACTTTAAGGGAATTCGAATTCACTGGAGGCGCTATCTCCGTTATTTGTGAATGGCTTAAGTCTGCTACCTTGGTCGTCAACTTTCGCCACATTGAAGTGGGATTTTCTTCTTCGAACGTAATAGTAAGCACAAATAATATAATACAACTACATTTTTATCATAGCTTTGGACAATAATTCCGAAAACAAATGTCCTAAATATGCTATCGTCTCTTTGTCAAGCCGAAAATCTATCAAAAACGCCATAAAAGGTAACGATTCTCCATAGTGTTTTGCATGAGGACGCAACATTCAGCGGTATTTACAGAACTACCCAGCAAAAAATGGAACTAATATTAACTATTTTATAGCAGCGAAATATGAAGTTCGGGTCATATTTCACCCGGGAATCAGCAGTTTAAGTTACCTTTAAACCCGTTGTATTTACGATGTTTTGGTCCAAGTGGCGTGACCTACCTATCCTTATGACCACTATTCATCACGCTTTCGCTCCACATTTCGTATAAGATGCGCCCCATCCAGTGTATTTCACCTCCCTGTTTCATTGAGACTTTTTTCCGTTCATGCGTATCCCCTTAGCGGGTAACTCCATGAATGTTACCTACACGAAGAGTCCCTTAGTACTTTGGAGCGGGACTGCGTTAACCGAGATTGAAGATCAGGACAGTATGAACAGCTGAGAGTCTAACGTCGCAGAATGGGAATGTGCGAACGCTAAAGGGAATGAGAACACGGAGTTTGCAATCTTATCTCTCGCTTTAACCTCGATTCGAGGCCCTAAAAACTCGATGGGTACCCCGAGTAACAGCTCATTCCGCTCCGTGCCACTTCACAGCCACCGCGATGCTATCTCCGAGCGACCCGAGCACATGAGCAATCCTCAGAGGGGCGATTTTTTTCCACGGGGAGGCAATAAAAACTTGAGCGGGACTGGCGACCTTACTTAAACCTTCACTTACTGAAATCGTCACCCGAGTTGCACTATCGCAGAGCGCGTTGTGATTCACGTTCATTTCACGAATACATGAGGGAAAATCACTAGCGATAAAGCTTTTCATGAAACAAGAAGAGAACCATTATCAGGGAAATTGCTGAGATGATACGATAAAATAATCAAACACACTGGCGTTCAAGAATGAATAGACAAATTTTTGCTGAAATATTTCCCTCATGGTTGTAACCAGCTGCTATAATTGCAGGTGGTGGGCTGGCCAACTCAAATTTTGGAGTCAGTTTCATATTCTCAGATTTACTTTCGGCAAAACCGCAAAGTAGAGCAAAAAAATGCGAGCCATTTTTCAAGGCATCAAAGGTGTCAAATTTATTTGATCACCCATGCTACCAATCTGCTTTTGAATATTCCATTTGTAAACACTTTTCAGTGTTTGTTAAATGGATCGAAGATTTAAGTGATGATCTGGTCCTTTCCAACTCAAATGTACGATCGGTAGTTAAAGCAACAGCAGGAATTGGCAGTTATAGCGCCTAAAACCATACTCCAGTGCTGATACTAAGGACTGAAACACATACTTTGTTAGAATACCATGCCACTTATTGCCAGATGAACAAAATTATTTTCATCATGAGGGTCAGATTGACCGGTGAGAGTGGAAAGAAATGAGTTCAGCAAGCACTTAGCTTAGTGGGGTGTGAATTTCTAAGATTAGGAATACGAGAGCAAGTTTCTTTAACCAACTTTTTCACCACTCATTCCTAAATCAGCAATCTCGTCCCGGATTTTCGATTCGGGCCCGGAACATCGGCGTTAGCTTATTTTTTATGGAGTCCACAATTTAACACCGTATCCACAGCACTGATGCACCCCACTTGAGGCTCCCGACACACAGCACACAAGTAGGGATTAGGATTCCAATGAAATTTATCCACCTTAGCCGGGATTCAAACCACGAAATGGGAATCCAGCACTCTATAAACCACACATACCCAATTCCATCTACTCACTGGGCTACCTCGCCGAATAGCGGTAATAACATGCTGGCCGTAGCCTGTATGAATCATGACGTCAATGAAGGTAAGATTGGCGTGGAGAGGGTCAGCTAAGGAGCGGAGGGAAGAAGAGCTTATGTTAGGAAACGAAGCCAACATAATTGCATTTAACTTGAGACAGCGGGACGGTATCAGCGGTGCGTTTCACAACATGGTTCACAATCCAAATTTTAAAAACTGGGTCAAAATACGCTGATGAGTTCTTATCCCAATGGAGAAGCCCATCTAAACAATTTAATTGAGAGTCATAGAGGGCTAGAAAGTTTATTTGAAAGACAGATGATCATTTTAAAGCTGGCAATGAAGGTTTGCAACCTTAGGAACCGTGAGACTACCTTAGTTACTCCCCCGTATGGAGCCAGTTCGTTGGGAATGGACTCTTCCGCGGAAAAGGGCCTTTTCACAACTGCCACCATGTTTCGCTACCACTTCATATTCAAGTCAAGTCTCCAAAACAAGAAGGAGAGGACTGAAACAGAAAAATTTTAAATCTTGGTTTCAGCGCATTGCAGTGCCGTGAGTAAGAAGTTCCTCACAACCATTTTCTGACTCATCATTCCCGCCTGGCCGTCGCGTCGGAGACTCTTGATGCTCTTGATTCGGTAGTCGTGCCACCGAGTGAAGGCCGAGCTGCCGGCAGGCGACAAAACCAAAAGCGTATCTCCTCCCTCGCCGCCTCCCCACTTCTCTCTCTCTCTCATCTGCGGCACCCAAGCGTCCTCCGTGGAGGAAGACTAACGAGCGGGGAGGAGCATTCCGAGGAGATGAATTAATCTGAGGCAAAAGGTCTTCATGCCGAAACTCGCTCACGCACCATACGAGAGGGACGTGAGGACAGATCAGGCCGCCTCCAGAAGCGTGTGGGTTGGAAGAAGGGGGAATATGAGTTAGGGGGCCCGTTTGTTCCGTCGCTCGCATGGCATCAACCCTCCTACTTCACCTCACTAATATACTCTAGTCCCCGATTGGAAGATTAGGTTTCCTCAATGAACTCGAGGAACCATTAGATGCCTTACTCGCTACCTCCAATCCCTTGACGTAGAAGCAGTATTAATAGTGTTGGTTTTAGTTGCTTCCTTTTCTATTTCGGCAAGTCTCCATTACAAGTCTATCAATGGCTGATAACGTGTTTTAGTTGAAACGTTTAATTTAGCTGCAATAATGGAAGCGGCGCACAGTGGTCGGAAATCGGGTAGGACCTATGAAAAATGGCTTACTATTTCATAATAAGAAACTATTTGTGAGTATATGTGCCAAGTTTCATGACTTTATCTAAAAAAAAAGTAATTTTGGACTCTTGTCCGGCTTTTTTTATTTCCGACCACTGTGCGGCGGACGGAACCCGCTTGATCAAGCATCCGAGCATATTTATGCTATTCGTTCCGAGTATCGTAGACCCTGCCAGCAAGTGGCAGACAGTAAGAGCATAAAGGCTGTCAAAGCGCGTCAAACTCAAGTACTACTACTCCTATATCGTACCGTCTAACCTAAGATTATAATCCTTGAACTTAAACAAGTATTAAGGAAGAAGGGTGTCGAAGGCCTCTTGACGCACGAAAATGAAGCCTGATTGTTTTACGAAAAATCATCCACTTCACACGGCTATTGTGCACGATTTTTCCATACATCTTATGAATAATGCAAATGTTTTTTTGAGAAATTATAACCAAATTACATTTTTCCGGTTGAATATTTATTGTACTGCTGAAAGTCCACTACTAATGCCCATGTTTTTGTGGTTTTGGTTCTACGTATTATCTTCTTTAATCGATTGACTTACAAAACATGTACATTGCACACCCAAGGTCATTTTGGTTGGAGGTGACGGAGGTAACGGCTACTGCGGCCAGACGAATTTATTATTATTTCACGTCGGAGAACTTTAAAAGAGAAAATGTATACACCGATTAACATAGAGAACAAGTGCTAATGGCTTCAAATTTTGGCAATCAGAAATGACAAAAAAGATGGAAAATAAAAAAACTATCATGATTATTTTTTAAGGTGATATACTTGCAGCATATACATATTTTCTTCCTAATAACATTGTCGACGATGCTATCCATTGAGTTGCAATATTCGTGCTAAAATAACTCTCCACGGTCATTAATCTCACGCTCGAACAAGCAAATCTTCCCAGGTTGGAGAGCTTTCAGGGTCCGTTGGAGTTAGAAATACTGGAATGGAGATTGAGGTTAATGCAAGGGGACTTCCGTGACGGGGATTAGACGTTGGAGGAAGGGAGAGGATGGGTTTTGTAACAACGGAGTTTGGAGAGGAGGGGAAAAGGAAATTAGTGGTGCCACCGTTGCAGTGCAAGACTTGAGAACGAGGCGGTGAGGCGGAGGAATTGAGTAGGGTTATTCCAATTTGGGAAGGCGCAACAAATACGACATTGAGCCCTAGACGCCAGCCAGCCTCGCCGACGAAGATTTCATACGGCAAGTGCTTGAAAGTGATCCCTACTGAACAACAAAAGATCCCTAAAATCAAATGAAAGGATCCCCAGCCATCAGCTTTGGAAACAAGTGGCATCACCTCCCA
Source organism: Pyrrhosoma nymphula (assembly GCA_963573305.1). Taxonomy (NCBI): domain Eukaryota; kingdom Metazoa; phylum Arthropoda; class Insecta; order Odonata; family Coenagrionidae; genus Pyrrhosoma; species Pyrrhosoma nymphula. The sequence goes on along the minus strand of OY754329.1, from coordinate 140,131,475 downwards.
GAAAATGAAGGAAGAGGCATTGTGCGTGTATTAAGAGGGGGCTTAGGGAGTTTAATCACGAAACAACCTTTCAATAGCGCATCAACTGAATGTTAAATTCAAGTATATCGTACCTCAGGTCAAAATATGAATGGAAATTGCTTCTTAAAGCTGAGCAATATAACTTATTATTACAGCACGTAACTCACTCATCGCGATCATTTTACTTTCAGCGTAGTTTTTCATTCGTTATAACTAGAATAATTGCTATTCAACAGCATCTAAATCTCTTCCCAATAATCGCAGATTATTTAGGAAACAAATGATCACATGAATGAACCGACTGGTATATTCGAAGACGCTATGTCATACCCTAAGGCAGTATTTCTGCAGAACATGATTCCGCAAAGAATAAAAAGGAACTTTATATATTTAAGCATTAAACTCCGATTACATGACGTAAAATCATCATCTTCTTATATAAGTAGGTGTCCTAGGTGTAGGAAATTGCATCTCTCTTTATCTTTTGTTTGATCCTGAAATGTGCTGTTAAAAAGATTCGTACATCCCCTCTTATCTGATATGAAGCACGAATGTAAGCTGTTTAATGAAAGATTAATGAGCGTTGTAAAATATTCCTGGAAGTTTCACATCTCCAATAAATATAAAATCTTTGTGTAGTTCATTTACTTCTGCAATGAGTGACCTGCTCGCATATAATTACAAGGCTAAGTAATGCTAAACTGAATTTTCCCAAATGAAGCTATTGATTTGGGCATAGCTGTAAAAACCGCCAAAATGGCAATTAATTTGACTTTACATAAATCATTTTCGGTTAACAAGTCAAGGAAAAAAGGAAACTTCAGGCAGACGAGAAAACATTATTTCTAGCTTAATTCACAGTAAGGGTTTCGATTATGGCGATAATGATGGTATTACAAACACGTAAGTCTGGCCACTTTGCTTTCACTTGTATCCATTTTGTCTTCGTTCATAATCTCTACTTAACATTTTCCAGAATGTCTACTAATGTACCATTTCCGCAAATAATTCTTACTTCAGCAGACGGGAAATCTGGTATGCCTTAAAGAAACCCAAACGACTATCGTCGCATTAAATAATAGGAATCGTCATCTTAGAATGGAGTCCGCCCAATAGTACAAAGCTTATCTTAATTTCCAATACATCCACATTTTTATAGTAACCATCAGTATCAGAGAAAAGTATATTTTAAACCCAGTTTTAAACGTTCACACAGTTCACAGTGGAGGATGAAGGAGCTGTGGGTATATGGGCGTGGGAGAAAGTACCGGCAAGTGCGAAACAGCAAACAAATCAACCAACAAAAAGCTCTACTAAAATTCTTCATGTTCAGCTCAGTAGAAAAAGAAGCACTGTTCATGGAACGGCACTGGTTACGAACCAGGGTTAAATTTTCGTGAATTTCGTACGGTGACACAGCTAACGCCGCATACAGGGGTTCAAAATATCAAATACACGTCAGTTTGTCTCAAAACGCTCACTTCCATAACTAAGCCGGAGGCTAGAGCTCCCCTGTCAGTGAAACACAAACTCGACAAGAGAATTGAGGATCAATTTATAAGTTTAACTACACTAATGGATTCCTCCATATCAAAACGTCAAGTAAACGTGAACCATATCATAGTCAGAAAATAGAGATTTGACAGTGAATTCTCGCATAAAGAAAGCACAGAGAATAAAACAAGAATCTCCGGGGGTTTTTCACGTCATGTGGAGGTGATAAACGAAATTTCGTGATCTTATATTTTAGAGTAAGCCAAGAAGGCTTAAATGAAATATTTTCATCCATACGGAATTTCCACGTATTCTGAACGCTGTCAAAATATCAAAGGTTAATAAATCATTCACCACCTATATTGAGCAAGACCTTATTATACCATACAACGGCTTGAACGGTCAAAGTGTAGAGTGACAGTTTAAGCACCTTTCCTATGCATTTATATCTCATTAGTATTTTTTAAGAAAGTTTTTCCCTTTCATGTTTTCCACACCAATGAAGATCATACTAACAATTTCCTTCCCAAAATCGTAAAACAGGATCAATCTGCCCTGCTCTTGCCATCTAAGGCTTAAAAAATGAAGTGACAACTGATAGGTCACGCCTAGCCCCTTTGCTGTGCTAGAGGTATGAATATGTTATCCAAAATGCTGTATTTAATGCCGAGAAAAGTTTTCTCCCTATCATTCAAGAATATTCAATTCCAACAGTTATTTTGAAACTAAATACTACAAAAAATCATTTTCATGCCAAAATCTTTAATTTTAAAGGATATGTAGTCTTATCTTTCGAATAAATAGATTAAGCACTGAATACATATTTTTTTCTTTGTTTTCAATAAAATCAGTCTTATAAATTTTCAAATCATTGCGATTGCACAAATGATGTGGTACGCAGTCACCCACACGGGTGCAAAGACGAAAATACGCCAAAGAGGGCGCACAAATAATGTGTAGACTGGGGACGAGAACTACTTGTTTGTATGAACCCCGCTGAAGTTCGCCTTGAATCAAGATGGCTTGGTAGTGAAACTGGCAAACACACCTGACCGGCAATTGGGGTCAAGCCTAATGATTTTTTTACGGTGAATTTCACCCCCTTTTGTGTATATCAGTATATCGGTTAACACCACATATTTAGGAACCTGCTGAAAGTAAAAAGTATAAAAAATTCAGCAAGTGAGACTACCAGATAATCCTCACGAGTTTACTCGGGCTTACAAACGCTGGGGGAATTTAGTACCACCCGATAAGCCTCGCCAACCGCTGTCAATTTCATAATTGCCCCTCTCATATTCACCCCACTCATCTCCTCTACAGTCAAAGCATTTTCTCCTCCAATCATAGTTACATTCTCTGGACGCATCTCTCGACTGTTACGTTTCTTCCTCGTTATCGTATCACTAGATATCTTTGCACGGCTCTCAACATGCCGCCAGGTACTGCGCATATTGTAGTTGAAGTTAAGGGAAGGTGATATTTCATTTGCGTTATTTATCTTGGTTCATGCATGGTAATTAGCATTAGAACCCTTGAATTCTCTTCATACTGTAAGCTTCTGAAGCAGTCAACTTGACTGCTCATGAGTCATTTACCTTAACTTATAATGCTATAATGTCATAAAAGTTCTAATATTACATTATTTATCATTTTGATTGGTTTTAACGGATACTTTTGAATTTATATCGTCTGTAACGCAGCAATATGCCATTGCCTTTTCCTTAAACACTCGACCACAAACCCTAAATGAAAAGGCAAAAATTAGAGTGAAAGTCTAATATTTCTTTTAAATTTTAGTTGAATTATATGAATTACCTTAACAGTAGCGCGTTTATTACAAATGACTAATGAGAAAGCAGCAGAGAATGCTACTATAACAAATATGTATGAATAAATTTGAGAAATGAATATGCATCAATTCAAGTAACTTTCGATAAGGAAACAGAAAAGTTAGTAATCATTTGCTTTCCATTTGACATAAGAAAATGTATTGCTTGTAACCAGAGTTCCACACTTTCCGAATCATAGTTAGGAGTAATAGTCTTGCAAAATGGAAAAACAGTCAAAATATCTGCCTCCGGGATTCTAGGATTAACTATGAGAATGAAAGAGAGTAGGAATCGGCACATTTAAAAAAAAAAGCGCCCAGATGATCTCAGGGCAACGTCCTGGACATCCGACGGACTAAGTGCTGCCCTCGAAGTGTCCAATTCCGCTCTAAAATCTCAACCAATTGCAGATTATAAACCTAGACCCTCAGAGCGGGAAACCAAAATCTGACCTCCACATATAAAATATCATCGCCGCTATTAAAAAAATGGTCAATTAGTGCACACCTTCATGTCATTTTTTTCTTTCGTTCTCTCGTTCATTGCTGACACTATCACTTCAACTGAATCTCAAAGTCAATCAGCACCACCGATTCCCCTAAAGACTCATCAATAATGGCCAATTGGCTAGAAACGATCATTAGGGGAAAGTAGTCAGAATTAAGAAGCTGAGTGCGTGCGCGAAATTTTATAACAACAAAATAAAAATAAACTTTTATTTCCTTTTATAAAGACCGACGTGATTATTAGAATTAATTGGCATCGTAATTTAGTTACCCTCAGTTAGCCAAGTCACACATGTATAGCGCTGCGGACGAGTTTTGGGATTAACAATGACCGTCCATCCCATATATCCAGATTAACTTCATGCAGACCAACCCATACTCTCCATAATCTCATGGTTGCTAACCAAAGCTTGGATCAGAGCTATATTTAATGCATTTATAATTATCACGCGAAAGTGAATATAGGCGTGAATTAGTCAAATTTGTCTGTTGATGGAAAATTTTACGTTAAACCGAAAATTTTTAATCCAAATTTAACAACATTAATGGGTCTCATTTTTTAATTACCTGCGACAAAAAGGTTAATTGAGCATCAACACGCAGAAGGCTCTAGAGGAAAAATATTTTGTAGTAATTTTAAAATTTTATATGAAATGCATGAGTTGAATTATTCATATAACGTCTATAAACATTCTTCATTAATTTACAATGCAGATATAAATATTGCAAAACCCAATTGAAGTGACTCATAGGACAAGGATATGCGTTTGAAAGGCCTTGAAAACTAATTCAGGTAGTGTGCAAAAAAGAAAGCCGTCATTTACCTATTTAACAATCATAAAGTAGTACAGTCGGAAAGTTAGCGTCATATGCCCAAGGTACGAGGTTTCATAAAAAAGGAATGCTGTTGAATACCCGGAAACATTTATAATATTGATTAAAATACTAAACAAATAAAAATATTTATTATTCTTTATTATTCAAGCTTTATTATTCCTCTGAGAGTAGATTCCATCAGCGGTACTAAAGTCGTGCAAACGTTTTTTTGGGTCGAATAGTAATAATATGATATTATTTTTATATTCCTCCATCACCAAAATACATTACATTGAACATGATATTCTGGAGCTTTAGTCAGGTTCAATTAGTTCAAACCTGGAAAGGTTATGTTAGGAGTTAGGGCATTTTTTCAGTTCCAGCAACAATATTATCACATGCATAACAAACCACATTACAATATTCACCTCAACTGAAATGAACATGGACCTTCTCATATATTTGGTTTAAAAATAATAAAGCGTTACGATTTAAATAAATAGAGCATATAGTAATTGAAGACATCAAAACACATAATAAGAAGAGATTCAAATGGAAAAAAACAGCTTTGCTTCAATGGCATCATATGCAGCAAAGGCAATGGTATCCTCATAATTCGTCAAAAGAGCGAACACATTGTTTCCCACGTTTGGCTTTAACCTCGCGGACAGTGGCGCTAAGCGCACACTTTGGAAAGCTTCTGACATACAATGTCCAGTAGTCCTTAAAAACTTGTTCCTTTAAAACCCTCACGGGAGAATGATGCCTTGGTAGTTCAACAGGCTTAAGCGATCGGCGCGATATCGAGTAATTTGGGTTCGAGTAACGGTCAAAGCGAATGATTTCTCCACCGAGTAATTCTACACAAAATATAGATTTTTCCATAACCTCCTTTATTTTTCAAGGGTTCCAAGTGGTATTTAATTTTGATTTTCCATCTTGCAACTGATTTCCCTTTCTCTTCACTGCGATGTTAAATATCAATTTTCGCTGTTCAAGACCTTTTGTTAAATACCATCCGGAACGGTTTAATTTAGAATATTTATTTTGTCATGAGTTACATATTTCAGCCATTGGTTACCATTTTTTCATCTACACTAGTAATAAACGTAAAATAATCACGTAATATGAGAACGAGCATGTATTGACTGCTTATTTTTTCATTGCAGGTAAGAACTTTCAACATCCCGCAATTGCCATCATCAAAACCAGCCGGGCCCAGCTTTTCACGGTGAGACTTCCTTACTTCCTCACTTAGCTTCAACGGATGACATAAGAAATTGACGCATGAATGTAATTTCATCTCTTGGGAAAATAGGAAATGTGAAGTGATAAAAAGATTAAATAGTGAGAACAATGTAAATCCTAATGCTAAATTATTACGAATGGTCAACCAATAGCCACGACGAAAAACAAAGCCAAAAAGTAAGTTTAGCCTCCATAAAAAAGTGTACGCTAATCCATCAGCAATATTTTGCCATAAAAAATACCGAACGCGCTCGTATTATCCTGGGCTTAGCCATCTTACTGGTTCACTTGCGGGCAGTTCGTGGCTACTAGAACATCTCAGCTAGAATAAAAACCGTCCCGAGCATACTTTCCTCTCATTAAGACTTCTGAATCATATACGCATGCAAGAAGTGGTTTAACGAAGGCAGAAATTTGCCATGAATTTTGAATTATTTAATGTGAGGTCAATTCTTGCAGAAAGTACTAGTATTAAGTATAGTATTTAATTGTTTTTACCAGTAGTTTGTGCAGTAGTTGTGGCAGCTTTTTTAACTCTGCAGGAAAGAAAAACGTTAAATTATATAAAATTTCGTAAGGGTCCTAATAACGCTAGTCATTGTGAAATTGTTCTTCTTTCATCTGATTCCACTGAATCATTTAATAAGGAGCAAACCTTTCCTAAATACTATAATTTTTTTCCTTCTTATAAATGTAAGAAAATACATAAGAGAATAAATATCATAAAACAAAAATAAACCAATTTATAAAATTGATAAACTGCAAACTCAAGACTGAGGAGTAAGTGAAAAATGAATGCTTAAGCTTACTTGAAAAAAATACATTAAGTTTTTATACATAAGTAACAAAGAGTTAACTGTTATTGTAGTTTACAAAAAAACTGGTGTTTTAAATCAAAATTGGCGGTAAATTTTCATAAAACTCCCCACAACCCTAATAGTCAGCTCCAAAATCGTCTTCAAGCAACAGGATTGCCAATTCTTAGAAATGGGGATCAGAGTTGAGACTCCAGTATTAAAGAAAAGAGAAACAGAATACGGGAATTGAAAATTTGATACGCATCACATTTCCGGAAAGTTGCGAGTAATTCGCTGCTTCAAATCGCAAGCAAGAATATTATGACTGATCAGGACTAAACCAACTTTATACAGATATACGCAAGTAGCATTCTCTGCTTCCTCGTTCTTTCCTTAGTCGTTCCTTCCTAAGTTCATCGTCCATAATCATGCATTTCGTCATAGATAAGGAAAGAATATAAATTCGAGGATCGGCTTCCAATTTAATAAATAACATTACTGGACTCCCGACGTCGATTCGCAGGAAAATACAAAACGGAATCTGGGGGGCAAAAGTCACCCAGCAATTCCTCAGCAAAGACGGTATTTAAATACATGTTACGACGGAATAAATTCATCAGAGAAAAGAAACAGAAGAGAGGCATGAGAGAGTCGCGGAAAGAACTTTAATTCCGGCAGAAAATGAAGACGTAGTCCTCTGTAGAGCACACGATTAACTGAGAGGGTGACGTTAAGGAGAGCCTCTAACACCAGCCGCCTCCTGTCAAAGCGATGTGCCCACGCCGAAGTCAATTTGGTTAGCAGCAGGAAAAAGAAGTGGCAACCCCTTCCTATGCAAGGTATTCATCATGAGGATTCATCAGTCGTTAGCCATGAAGAGCTGAAAGTTCCAAATTTTATTCTTCTAATTCATAAGCACACTGTCATTCACGGAGTGAAGGGGCGTAAGCAGCATTTTCCGATGACGCCCTCCGCATTGAGGAGCGCATGAGCTCTTTTACGGCCCTGAACATGGGAGACATGATATTCAAAGGAGAGGCGATAGAAGGCGATGTAAACACAGCATTGATTCAATGGGATCGATCGACCGAGATAGTAGTGAGCAAAACAAGTAAATAAAGGCGTCCATTGTAAAAATGAAAGACGAAATGTATTCTGCTGTGATACATATCACCCAAGGCTAAGATAGGGGCCAAAACTGTTGTATAGAAGGGAAAAGATTTTGGCATTTCAGATGTTCTACTGCCCTATATCATTGCAAACTCGTAATTGAGCTTGGATAGAATATGCAACGATGAACATCACTTAGTAATACTCCATACTAAGTTATAGCAAAAGTTTAGAAATACGTTTATTTTCCTTTAAATACGGTAGATAAAACTGTTGAAGCCGAGATTTGAATATGTAAATTTTACAGTTAAATTAAAAAACAATGAACCTCTTCCCTCGACACATTACAACAGAGACCCTGCAATCTCTATTTTTAAATGGGTTATTTTTTTCTCGGGCATGACCCTGGGCAACAATTTTTGCCCTGCTGGCATATCTACCAATCTGACCTCATCCATCTAAGCTCCTTCCTTCTAAACCTAATTGAGGTGAATGTAATTTTTCAATAGCCACTGTTGCCAAATTGTCAATTTTCTTCCTCATCTACTTTGCTCGCTTATCGTCCTCCTTTTTTGTAAGTAGGTACTGAAATCTTAGATACCCACATACATGCACAGAAACATTCAAAATAATGGACATGGAAACTGTAGAATGAAACAAATATTTGAAAAAGTGAACTCGACTTAAATTGCAAAGATCTTGTAATTCTGTGACACATTATTGCCAAATGTTTAAAACTTTTCATGAAGTAGAAATGAATCAAAAGCACTTACATTTCTGCCATGAACAGATCACGAATGAAAAGTTTCGCTTACCCGAAATGAGAAAAGACAAAATTAGCGAAATTCAAAACACGTAAGAAAAAATTACTGAACCTGGCACAAAAAAATCATAAACGCCAATCACTCAAATTCATCAAGCAATGGAGTGTTCTTTTAAGCCTTCTCTAAGCTCGACCCACTGACGCCCATTAGGAAAATTAATGGAAAGTTCATGTCACGTTCAATTTTCGATGGAAAGGACTAAGTATCCGTATATTTTTGAGTGAGACATAAGACATCAATTAGGATGATTGGAGATCGACATTAGCATGAGATGTGTAACAAGCGGCTATGACAGCAAGGTTCCTAATTCTACCAAGCAATATCAGTAAGGTGGACTTTAACATATGAGCTAAAACTATAGTTCTCTACAAAGCGCTTTACACTTATGTCAGAGTTCTTGCAAAGAGCATCCATTACAAAAATACCTACCAGATACTGGTTAACTCCCATTTGTAAAAATCAAGAATATTTGGCATTGATTCAAAAGAACAAAAAAGGAATATAAATGGCTTATTTTAAACGAAAATTAATTACCGCACTCATTTAACATCTTTACCGTGAATATGTAACGAATTAATGGAATTTTAAGATACAAGGAATATTGTAAGTCTATAATCATAGTTAGAAATAATTTAGACCGCTATCCATCACAATCAATAAATTTGATACAATCTTAAGATCTGTAAACTTGCTACCTTCATCAACCATTCACCAAAACGTCCCTGACTTTGGTAATTAAACCTCGATAAAGCTTTAGATATAATAAGTCCAATAAATAGGTGGCCTGATTGAACGTCAATACAAGTCCATATATTGTTCAAATGCATCTAAAACGAAGCCTACTACAAGCGAAATCAACGCCGCAAAATATAGAACCGATGCTTTCCAAACATGGCTGTGAATGCCTCAAATGGATTTTATTTGTTTAGAGGATACTGTCAAGCAAAATAAAACCAATGAATCCACCGAGAAAAATCGAATTTTCCAACCAACCGTGAAGAGCATCAACTTTCGCGTCCTGATACTTAGCAGTCAATTCAGCAGGTAGGTGAAAGGATTTCGCCTTCCGACTGACTTGAGGCCATTTTTACTTTCATTTGGGAGACGAAGGGCTGAGACTTTCCCTCCAACCCTCAGGGATCTGGGGTGCGAGAGGTGATGGAATTATTTACGGGCTTCTTCCAAGAGGTCAGATGGCACGTCGGGTTAAGGATTCCACTGAACCCTTTTCTTGCCTTGCCTTTCCATTCATTCTTGGAAGCGGAACAAAACTCGGCTTTCACGAAGAAATGGCGCCTCTTTCCCTAAATGGGGTTTGAGAGGAAGAAAGTTGGTCGATGCGTGTGGCGACAGTCGGGTTGGTGATGGTTCGCAGAGGTGTTTATTTTGCACGGGCATGAATGAAAGCCCTTTTGAATGTCAACGAGGGAGACTACCGGGGGAGTTGCTCCCTCATAACAGTACGAGCTCGTAGAAACGACCTTTCCTTCACCCTTCCTTCTGTGGTACAGAGGCACTCCGAGGATACTTATTATTTTAAGACTTAAACTTACTTGTTTTAGGGCTAATTTAGACCCGTTAGCAAAATACGTCGTGGGCTCATAAACTTGAAGAGATGGCAGTCGCTTTTTTGCATACAGAGATCTCCATGGAAATTAAGCACAGGAATATTTCATCCAAATTCTAACAGAAGGAAAGCAGAAAGAATGTATCATTGAAAATACACTATAAATTTAAAATATCACTAAAAAGTGGGTTCTTGAAAATTACGTGAACGCTTTACACCTCGTCGATTTACAATGCAATAAAATAAAAGTCAATTCACAGTTAATTCCCTTAACTATTAGAACATTCCACAAGGTTAATTCGCAAGCCGCTTAGCATAGCTCAGAACTCTACATTATTCAGGCATTTTTACATTTTTTCACGAAATATAGTACCTCTAAACTTAGCTATCGCACAAATTTCACTGCCGTATTAACTTTGAATATTATAATGAATTAAAAAAGGTATGGTACTTTTTTCACTGATTTTTATTTCAAGCCGACCGGTTTCGTCGCATAGGCGGCATCATCAGGTCGACTTGAAATAAAAATCTGTGAAAAAGTACCATACAATTTTGAATTAATTAGAATGGATTTTAACAAAGTGAAGCCCAAAACCATCGAGTTTATTTGAGTATTATAGTTAGCCCCATATTTGACACTTTTATGTCATTATTGGATGAAGTGAAGTCCAAAAAACATTTACACAGAATTAGGACGAACCCATGATATTATTATTCGGTGAAGGTAGGTTGGAATGGAAGTTAGTAAAAATCCACTTAATGCTTACGATAAGTTATGGAAAAATGTCACCATCGTTGTATCCAAAACATTTTAAAACGTTAACTCGCCATCCATGAAACATACTCGCTCAGTAATATATGATGAAATACTGCCAGAGTTACAGCATCAATGTACACGCAGATATATATTCCAATTTATAGCTAGCTCTGGAGTGTCACCAAGAGTGATGATTTCGAGCTCTGCTTCTGAACAAAATAAGCCAATTTTGTTCACGCTGGTATTTTCACACTACTGACCAGCTTTATTCATTTTTTTAAGAACGTGGGATTGCTTTTCAGAGAAAAAATAAGTGTATGATATAGGAAGACGAATAGATTTCTGTCAAACAAATTCCCCGAAGTTCTTTCCCTAAAAGGAATAAGCACTGCATAACCTTTTGTAAAGGAAAATGAAAGGCCTTGTCATCTGAAATGAAAAGATTTTGACGCAGTTGTAAGATTTTTTTAAATTTCCATCATTGTAAAAGATTAACTTTCAACTGCAGTTGCATTATTGAAGCACGATAAAATGTATTTTTCTTCCTGCAGCATGGCTAATGCATGAATCCAGTTAATTGGTACACATTGACACAAAATGAGTACCTACATGTTGCGAGCAGCGTGGATCCAGCCTAAATACCTGCCCTGAAAGGAATTCCTACTCCTGAGTGATATACATATACAATTTCGGAAATCTAGGTTCAACTCTCGGTAAAGTTATTTGAAACGAGCCAGTTCCACTTTCACCAAAATTTGAAGCAACTTGGTCACAATAAGCCAGAGTAACGGGGGGAAAATTTTAGTAGTAATATGTTTCATGAAATCATTGATACTATACAACCCATTGAACTTCTGTCACACGATGAACTTAATTTAAACCAAGCTTCATCGATGACGTAAACATTATAGTAAATATTAGCGAGGAATGATTCTGTAACTCGCTGCTGTATGCTAAATATAGGTAGTCTTTGATTTATTCCTTGATAAAGAAGATGAAATAAGCTTATATGAAAGAATACTTCAAATTATTGCACGGATATATGGTAAAATTCCATTCTGTTCAGATTCCACGTACCAGCTAGACTTAAAATATTTTTGCAAATTTTGATCGAACGGTGACCGATGTACCTCCGGCCCAAGAAGGTTCTATGATCTCAGGGGGCACCGGCGTACCTCACTAACGCACTTACCCTCCCGCTCATCCCAACTCTAATGAAGGGTTTTTTTCTGATCTCGCCCCCAAAGAAAAAAAATCTACTCGCGTAAACAACCTCCACACACTTTCCATCTCCAAATCCCCTCCCTTAACCCTCAAAACCTTCTCTTTAGCCCGGTCGCACAACACTTGACGAATTCACCCCTCGGCCCCCAAGGCTACCCAACACTCTCCGCCCCCCTGCTTCGGACCCCATCAGAGCCACCCATTTCAGAGAGAGAAGGTGTGTATACATGGACGACCTCTCTCCCTCGTGTCCCGCCCTTCACACATTCGCCCACGCAGCCACGCTTGCATTCATGCGCCCGTTCCGGCCAGGAGGCGGCCGACGAGCTGTCTGCCTTTTTAAATTTGTGCCTGCGTCCAGGCGTCTCCGTCCATTCCCCACCCTTCGCCTTCCTCAGGGCACGGTTTATTTTTTCTCTCATCCGACCCTCTCTCTAAATGTTTGGACGACTCTCTCGCCGCAATCAGCGTTCCGGAGTGCGGACGTTATATGCCCACGGGGGCCGTTCGTTCGTTCGCCCTTGCTTCCTCCATTCACGCTCCCTTCACTCGTTCACGGTCCCACGCCACGATAGTTTCGGACGTTTCTGAGGTGCAATGACGTTATACCAACTGCCCTCGACACCATAGAAAATCGCGCGACGCAAAATAGAAGTTAGGTACTAAGCTCTTACGGCTTATCCTACTTATGAAAAAAGTGAGATTCCTATGGCCGAAATTGACTGCTACGGGCAAGACTAAAGTGCCTACTAACAGAACTCTGGTTCAACGTGCTACGTGCAGAGCCGTCTTAGGACATGCCGTCTAAGGCCCCTGGGCACATAAAAATTTGGGCCCCCGTTGGAAACTAAAAAAAGGGAATGAAAAGAAAAAATATTTTTCTGTTATGATTTTATATTTATTATGCTTATGGCGCAGTTAATTAGTTTCACCAAATATCAGATAGTAAATATTTATTATTTTTACAATGTTCAATGTTCACTCTCTGGAAAAAATTGAAAATCTGACGGTAATTTTAGAAGGTATCTACTTGAAAACCGATAACAAATTGAGCTCCTTATTTTTGTATACGCAAATATATCGGCATTTCGGGGCCCATGTGAGGTCGGGGGCCCTGGACTCGGGCCCCGTGTGCCCTTATGGTAAAGACGGTATTGGTTACGACAGTAATGGTCATTTCGCACTTTCTATCCGCCTCTAGTAGACAAGGAAGACAGCACCGAGGACGAGTTAACCCATTTAAATTGGAGTCCAACAATGCTTGACTTCGGTAACTGGGTGGGATTTGATATTTTCACTGTGGCAGGACTTAGCCTTCTAGTAAAGAAGTAGTGGACATTTATAAGTAAATTCTTCAGTAGTTTTCCACATGAATCTTTTTAATACGACGCGTTTAGACGCAGCCACATCACCACCAAATCCAAGCTAAAAAATTTACCTTAAGTCCCGTTATATACATTCCCTCCGTTTCTCCATCATATTGATATGTATAACTCGTAAGATATTTCCTCTACATGATGCTGACGTTAAAATGCGTCGCATTTAAGTCATTCAAGTGGAAAATAATTAAAAACTCTATTATTTATAATCCTAGTGGTGTAACATGTTTATTCCAACGGTCTCAAGATAAACAACGTGTACTAATGTGCAGTGAGTTGAGCGACCAAATTAACGCAAGTCTATGCTTATGCTCACTTCAAACTATATGGCATGCACCGTTCTATTCTTATTTCCGGAATACAAGTTTCGCACCATGGATTATGTGGCTAAACCAAACTGCTATTCACAAATTCTATTTATAAGTCCAATATTCAACGATATAATTAAGTGTAAACACGGAATAGAGAGATAAATAGCCATAGGGGCGCGATTGACTTGTCAAGTTACTCTCTTACAGGAAGGTCAGGAACTTTCCGTTGGAGAAACTGATTTTACGAGTTCACAGGTCCAAATGTTTTCCTCGGACTTTTCCGTCAAACATAGAGCAACTCTACATGTACAGTATTGATTTCGACGGTCATATTCATCTAAATTCCCCAAAGCGCTTCTTTTTATTTCATTATCTAATATTCCCAATATATTCCTTTTCAATTTATGTCACTATCTACGCTCGACGTAAATTTAAGGCAGCAAGTCTTTACCAAAGGTTTCTTAAACTTTTTCCTTTCAACTTTCATGGACCCCTTGAGGTTTCGAGTAAAGCAAGTTTACATTCATATCTACAGTGTTAAAGTTATTACCACAGCTTCTTAGAGTAATACGGAAAGTATCCGTTTTAAGAGGTTAAGTGCAGAGTAACTTTGATATCTTAAAGCACCCACATTAAAGCTTAAAGAAATTGGGAGATCCAACTCAATCGATTATTAAGAAGCGTCAAGGACCGAGAGTCACAACGGAAATAAACACTGAAGACTCACAGAATTTAATACTGTACGTGAAATAAGGAACTGAATTGGAAAGACAAGGCCTGTAATCATATTACAAAGGTGCTTGACAAGCACGCAGCAAATGGTCAGTCGTCAGCACAAGAATTGGTCAGCATTAGAGAGAAACTTCGTCAAACGTGAAAATATTAGAGAGAAAAGCGATGAAATATCGAAACAATGGCAGTTGACCAAGGGTAAGGACACTGTTAAACGTGAATTAGTGCTTGCCTATTCATTCTGAAAGGATTTTAAAGGACCAATAAGCCAGTTATCATCAGAGTTCGACCGATGGAAAGAGAAAAATGAATGAATACTGCAACTGTTTCCAACAGAGAAGAAGAAACATTGGTGATTGCTGTCTATTAGAAATGCAGAAAACAACATTTTACATTAACCAGAGGACCGAAAATATTTCAATCAAATTACGATTACAAACACTCTTATATTTATTATATATTGGATAAAAAAGTTGATCATCTACTCAAAGACTACGATTCCATGATGAGTTAAAATACTTTAATCTGCACTTAAAGCGAAAGTTCTACTTTAAATACGTCTATGCTAATCATCTGCTTTATTAACCTTTTGACTGCAAACAAGTGAGAACATGTAGTTTCTTCAGTCATGGATAATAATAAACTCAGAGTCAATTATTTATTTCATTTTTTTATTGTTCTAATAACCCTTATGTGCAAATACGTCTTACTGAATCCATAGTTCTAATAAATTCCCGGTCCGGATTGACATTAGAGTATTGTCATCATAATTTCAAATAGTAATAAACCTGGGTATTCAGTTGTCAAGGCACCATCCAAATAATATATTAATCCCACGACAAACATAGCATCCATGCCTGAAGCTAGATCCGAACTCGTGACCCTAGGTCTGCCAAATCATCGAGTTGCCAACTTGGCAACAACGGACGTCAACATCATTTTACAAGATAACCTGGAAAAAGTTTACTCTTTCATGACTATATGAAGCGAGGATCCCACAAGTGAGCTCCAACCCCGTCTCTTGCAAAAACAACGGCGCACTAGCTTTCACCGCGCTATAAATCCCAAACAGCTGCGTCTAATTTTTTTTTATTCCTACTCCCTTTGCCGTCGCCAGTGTCAAGCATTCTTCCCCCAGGCATCCCAAGGGTCCCCGTCCCCACTCGACCCCGTCCCAGACTTGGAACCTCAGACTTCTTGTTCGCGGAATGCCTTATGACGTCCGCGTACATAATTCATCAGGTTAAAAACTACCCTAAGCCTGAAGGATATAAGCCCGATCTTCTTATCATTGGAGAGATTGGAAAAAAGCGAGGTGGATGGAAAAGCCAAGTCACTACAAAAGAATTTTTATCCCCTCTTTCCGTATGGCGGGAACGGTGTTTGCGGCAATTTTTAGGAAGATGGAAGGTAAAAAAATAGGGTTGAAAGAATGGGGGTGGAGACAGGAGGGATCCCGCCACTGGCTGCTCTGCGACGCCCAATAAACGTCAACGAGATCCGGGAGTCATCCATCTACCTGGGCCGAGGTTGTGGGGAGAGGTGAGGCCTTTAGCGTGGTCGAAACAAACGGTTTATCATAATGAATTCACCTCAACACAAACCGTTTTCGGATTGTGTGCACAATTATTCTTTTCACAGGGACGTGAAGCAAAGAGGAAATGCAAGATTTATCCTTCCCTCTGTCAGGGACAATGGGAATAATGCCTCGGGAATGCACTATGCGATAGCATTCCTTGTCGGTGCGGTTAAATTATTTCAAGACAGGCACGCCTTGGGATAAGTATGATGGCATTGTTTTACCCCCTCTCGCTCTTAGCCGAAGGGAATATGACCCGTGGTGATGACATCTGTCCACTTGGTGCACTTTTTGGTGCAATTTTTCTTTTATTTCCAATAGAAAATTTTACACTCAAAGGAAATTAGAAAAACCTCACAAGACCGATCGATATCCACATTCACGAATGCAAAAGAAACAAGGTCAGAGTAAACGAGAACAAAGTGGCAAACCCTTTATCGAAGGGGACGATCTTTCCCAAAGGGATTCCAACCGTTCCTTCGCCACTTCCGCCGAATTTACAGCCGTGAATCGCCTGAAATGCCAAGGAGAGGAAACACGAACGGAGCCCTGCGCCAAATTAGGCGCAACCGTCGCAGAAGCTGACAAAACGGAAAAACGACCACCACTTCCAACCCGAACCCTAATCTTTTCTCTTCTTTTTTAAATTCTCTTCGTTCTTATTTCCACTTAAAATTTACCCCCTCACAAAAAGATTTTGCCATTATGGGTCCCTTTTACTTCCAAATTCCCCCCTTTACTCAGCCAACACTGGATTAACACTAAAGTGTCATTAGCCAGTTATTTCGGTACGTTTCCGATTCTTAGAAGCGAGCTAAGATCGATATGACAAAATTACCGTCATTTTAGGCAGAAATATCTAAAATTTCAGGATAGAGCAAATCAAAGTTGTTTTGTGCTCCAATTCATGTTTGTGTGTAAATTACATCGTCGGTCTAGTGATAATGGTTTTATTTGGGCGCAGCTCCTACTACATGTCAAAACACGTCCTTCTCTTCACGTTTAATAACAGGCGTATTATGTAATGGGTTGATTAATAACAATATGATTATATAAAAGTAAGAGCAATGTTGTTCCTCTGCAGTACGTTTTTCTACATAAATTTATCATCCGAATGACCATCGTGAAAGCTTTTATTTAAACCGATACAATAAGTCAAAAGGCCTATTTTTCTAAAATTATCTAGATTTACGTCTACCTTTTTATAGCCTCGTTTTCAATTACATAACCCTTCACATTTCCTGCATATTGATGATACATTATAATATTTGTCTAAAAAACGTTATTAGGGGAGACGACCGACATTTAAGATCATTTACGCTACTAGGCGTTGGTTGGTGTTGGAAAGATTTTTAGGGGAAAATATAAATGAAAGAAAGAAACCTGGTATTTGCATTAGCCTACTATAAACTAAATATCACAGAGTATGTCCCATCTGACAGACGGAGTACTTCACTTATAGAGCTATCCAAACGTAATCCATACGTTAGGAATAAGCTATGCAGGGATTCGGATTCCATGGAAAAATGTTTTCCACTGATTGGACTAGAATTGGAATAAATTGGATATGATGGGCATAGAGAAATAAAAATGCACTCGGATGAATCTTAGCTACGTAATTTTCTTGGAACCAGATCTTTTTTTTCGGAAAACCACAGATAGTATGAGAGAAAAGATGGCTAAAGATATGGGAATTTCATTTGTCACTGGGCTTGGTGAGATATTCGCTCACCTTATTAAAGTCAAGGCCTCCTTGGGGTTGAAGACTGCGGAAATTTTACTCCTTGAAGCAGTGTTTTGAATACATAGTAACGATCTCACAGACTGAAAGTGCAAGGCGTGCTAATTTATGAGTTTTATTTCGATGTGTATCCATGTGATGACCTGGTTCTTCAGAATATCTCGAAGTACGCGTTGCCAATTTGCTTCCGGCCCTCATTTCATTCGCATGTCTCCGACTAAGAGCCCAATCACCAAAATGAAATATTTCTGGAAATACTTGAGAAGGACTGGCGAATCGAAAAAGTACCTATTCATTTCCGCTATTTTGTCCATTGCCTTCAATTCCAAAGGGAATTTCATTTAATTCTCAGAAAAAAATTCAGACGTGCCTTTCTGCTCCAACCTCCTTTCCAATTTCATCTTTGATGTTCATTTATCCACTCACATTCAGAATGTATGCACGTCGATGTTCATTTCATTTCATAGCATGGAAAATCCTTGCGGCCTGAGGCTTAGGATACAGAAAAAAATTACATTTCTCTGAAATGGATAATTGACTCAATTCCCATATTATGCCTAATTTATGTGTGCATATATATCTTTGTAGGCACTAGCTTCCTATTCTGAGAGCCCTGATTCGTATTCCGGCAGAGGCAGAATGTTTAATTGGAATCCCGATTCTTATCTGAGTTCCTGGTGAAGGGCACTTTCAATACATTACTCCATAACATGTAGAACTAGTCGGATAACTTGTAGAACTGTGGTCTCCTAGACGCCTTTCGTTAAGAGCAGGTACTCGTCAAAAGGTGACTAATAAGATAAATTTATATAAACAGATATACTTATGAATACTTCATTCCCAAGCACAATTCACGTTCACAGCAAGAGTAGATTGGGACACTATCAAAACACACCACTAATCAACTCTTTCCTCCCTCAAATCCTTTTTCATATAAATTTACTTCTAATAAATGAAGTGATCACCTCGCATGCCACAGAGTTTTTCTGCGACTATCGGTGTAGTGAGTAGATTCATACTCCAAAACTCCAATGTACTACCTCTCCTCACCTCCAACTACAGGCCTGGATAAGTGAGAGCGTCTTGTAATGCGGCAGTGAAAGGTCACTTGAGTCACAGGCGGAATGTGACGCGACTTAGTGGTTCGCTCTCTTTGAGTGAAAACTTTCCGTGACCTAGTGTTCAAGGGCCGCTACTTGCTTTTCGGTGAAACGAACACAGGGAGAAATGTAAATCGATATTGCAACAATTTCCGCTTCCAGTCACTCAAAGAGTAGGAGCATGGAAATAAATATACATATCTCCTTAATGTTTTCCCGCTGGTCTACAACAAGTGGCAAGGTTTTTCACCATTCTCATAGGTCGATTGGACACGCAAAGCGTCAATCTCGCTCTCATATTTCGAGGCACGTGGAGGTCATGTATGTAAAAGCGACCATTAAATCTTGCGGAAAACTTTGGTATAAAAAACTACACTTCGTTATGGCGCATTCTGTCTCAAGGATAAAGAATAATAAAAGGCCTTGCTTTGAAAAAAGATTCTCCATGTGGTCTCGAATTTGCAAACAAGAATAAAAGAACTTTACTAAAAAATTGCAATTTTGAGAGTGATAATCGATCACTAACCAATCAAGCATGAATAATTCATTCGTCCTGCAATCTAAATAATGTTAGAAATGATTTTAACGCAAAAGATTTATACGAGCTGTTTTCCCCAATACGCACAATTATCAACCCAGAAAGTCCATATGTTCAGCTTTATCTAGGCATTCAGAGATCCTAAACTAAAAGGACATATATTCGTCTCCCCAGAAACAAATTTGTAGGAACCAGAAATAAAAACCAAATCTTGAAATGTGGCCCAGATTACTCAGAGGAGTCCTTAAATTTTTCAAAGCGTTGGTGGTACAGTCATAACTCTCCTCGGTCTACTTAAAAGAAAATTCCAACATTTATCCTCGAGCATAGAGTCCCAAGTTTGAGACAGTACTTACCACTTGCACGCTAGTATTTTAGATTCCAAGAAGTATATATTTACTACGCTGGAGGAATGTTTAAACGATATATTTTTGTACCCAACTGCTTCATTCATACAGACGGCAATACACTCAAA
The DNA here is from genome assembly GCA_963573305.1 of Pyrrhosoma nymphula. Taxonomy (NCBI): domain Eukaryota; kingdom Metazoa; phylum Arthropoda; class Insecta; order Odonata; family Coenagrionidae; genus Pyrrhosoma; species Pyrrhosoma nymphula. The sequence goes on along the minus strand of OY754329.1, from coordinate 140,111,424 downwards.
CTTAAGAGCTCGATATACGAGTTTTCATTCCACTAACCAGATGTATAATTTACCTACATGCTTACAAGGAAGCTCTAAATTTGCATGCTAACTTCGTTTTCCTTCGTAACAAAAACAAAGATATTTGTTACTTAGAAATAGAATATTAATTTTAAACATGCATTATTATTGGCCCATATTGGCCATTATGTGTTTTCTGAAGCGCTCCGTTCCTCCTTCCTGTAAAACACGTCATCTTCCTTCGTTAGTATTCTTTCTAACATAACTCATAATATTCCCTGTTTCTTCACCCACATTTCTCGGTATGCCTTGATGATTCTGTCCGAACCTTTCTCCTTCCGTAATTCCTTTCTGGGCGCTTTTCTTTCTAAGAATGTACCTCATATGTTGGCCCATTCTTACACACTATTTTATGTGCTATTCAATATCTCATTTAGTCCTCGTAACCACTTCAGTTTCTTTTTTATTAAAAATTGGATTTGAGTGAAGTTCCGAACAACTACTGGCGCCACTTAAAACTATGCATAAAATACGGACGAAGTATTTGTTTGATTCAGATTAAACATTCTGTAAAATACCTATTCTCAGTAGCCAACCTCTGTAGATACATAAATCTACGATAAACTGTGTAGCAAAGAAACTCAATTGAATATCAACTGACTATCAAAAGAAAAACCCAATGGAATGTGACACACACCTATGACCTAAAAATCTATTAATGGCTGTCAAATTCAGGAGAAAAATCTTTCTTATAAGCTTAAAAGAGATAAACAAATCATATCAAACGCCATTCCTTTACCAATATTCATTCCAAAGAACGAATTACGGTGACCTTTCAGAAAATCAATTTGTTAGAGAATTGTAATACCACAGCTGTGCACTGAGCTTGATAATGACAGAAGAAAATTGCTGCATCAGTAGTAACAATCGCTCTTTAAAAGCTAGAAAAACTTAAAAGAATAAAAGACTACGGTAAGACTACTTCAAGAGACATTAGAATGATCAAAGACAGATTGAAGGATCCCACCATTGTGATATGGCGTGACGCTCTCGTATCCCCAGCAACGACTCGGGGAACAACTTAAATAACGGCTGTCTCGTGAAAAGCCGCTGTGACCCTTTTCCACCAAAGATCACAATTGTAACTTACAATTAAAGCTTTCCAAGAAAAAGAGACAAGAGAAAGAACTGGAATATATCAGAATCCGTTTTTATGAGTATGCTTTTTAAGAAATTTCTCGTGAAGAGTGCATCTGAAGCCGAGCATTGAAACTAGGATGGGGAGGTAAATCCATTCACATTAACAGCCCCAAATTCGTAACTGAATAATAAATCGTAGGATAATACTATTACAAATTGCAATATCGTATTCATGTATCCTAGACAAATATTTTAAAAAATGCATTTTCGTTCTTAAAAATTTATTAAGAAAATTCACACTTCACTTGCGAACACTTCTAAAATTGAAAAAATAATCTATTATTTTTCACATAAGTGAAAAAATAACTTATGGCTCCTCGTAAACTCTAGTGCCCACTTCGAATCTTATCAAAAATACCTTAGTGGTCCAAATTTTGCAAAAGGGGCATGTTTCACCATGACTAAGCTCCAATCTATTTTCCCCTTATAATCGCATGTTTAAACTGTTAAATCTCCCAAAGCTGTTTTAAACCAGGATTATATAGAAATGTATTTGCTCACGACAGAAGAATCCAAACGAAATGGACGATTTTTATCCCTTTTTCCGACTGGAAAACGAGAATGAGACTGAAAAGTGAAGGAAATGTAAATTGGTGAGCTATTCGAAATGCTTTTGAAAATAATTAAAGGTAAAGCTAGTGTATCGACCTCAGTTCTCATGAATATTTCCTGACATATTTCAAGAAAGCAAAAATTAATGAAAACCACGAAATTCCTTCAACGGTTTCCTCCACGCACATCATGGGGGAAAATGTTAAATGTCACACTCTTTCCAAATTCATTTCATGCAAAGGGAGTAAACCGCAAACTCCAATGACAGCATCTGGATTCACTCAGGAGGCAGGTGAGTGTTGGCCACAAAAAAACTTTGTATCCCATACATTCATCTCTTTCCTTATACGGCGAAAAATAAAAGGTAATCAACGTTTAACACCCGAAGCTCAGTTCAGGATAATAACGAAAATACATTGGAAAAAGCTTTTATGATGGAATCAGTTTTTATATCCAGCATTTCCTGCTCAAGTGAGAATGTGGGTCAGCACCTTTTTAATTGCTGGACCAGGGTTGGTCATTGCAAAAGCGACTAAAATGAGTTTTCTTTATCCTTCACATACACTGAGATACTCCCTCGGCCAATGGGAGGGCGTCCGTGCTCGTCCCTCGGATTCGCACTATGCCTAATGAAGTTTCCCTGAGGAAGGCTATCGCATGGAAGAGAGAGAACATTCTCTAATCTCTTTTCCGTATCACTGCCTTTTCCTGCGCTCGGCCCGCTACACCTCACTGGCAGTAGAATGAAAGAAGGAAGAAGTAGAATGAAACCCTTCCTCTATATCCAACCTTGTTAATTGAATTTTGACTGAGAACTATAGGAAAAAACATCACCCACGACAAAAAACAATCAGCCTAAATAACATGGGTCCTTTTTTCTTACGATTTAAGATGCATACTGATACAGGGAGTTTATTCTGCCGTAAATAAAGGTCATTCGTAATAAAATGTGAACAAAAAAAGGTTGGGAAAGCATTTTTCTCAAGCATTCATAGCAGTGTTTCCCAACCCGTAGAAGTCTGCGAACCACTCAACCTGAAATTAAACCATGCACGGATCATCCCAACCCCCCACCATACCCCCAATTAGTTGTAACCCTTCCTAAGCGCCTTTCCCATAAATAAATTCAAAGGTGATTAAATAAAACAGTTTTTAGAACATATTTTTTATTTATTATTACTATTAATTAGTTTACAGTACAGCTTAATTCCTCATCTCGTTCAACGGACATCGCTTCAAAACCCCTATTTATTTACAACTTATCTATGTCCTGTGGACCACTCCCGAAGCTCTCGCGGACCACCTGCGGTCCGTGGACCACCGGTTGTTTACCAATGATATATATAGTATAAAAGCACACTATATTTGGGCTATGAACAGTGCATTTCCAACATTGCATGCATGCATTGCACACTTATCAGTCTATCAGCCAATAAACGCAATAAATTAGTTTTACATTGGTTAGTATTCCGTTGCTTTTACTTGAATGATACAAATTTATAATAGAATTTTTAAATTAAATATATATTAGTATTATCATAAAATAGGCTCATTAACATCGAATCTCCCATTTTGACTCATGCAAGCCTCTATCACGATATAGATAGGAATGTAAACTGCATAGAAGTAAAAAGTTGGAATTTCCAACCCGGGAAATCAAACGCTATTTTTGTACAGCCGTAAAATAATATGAATTAAGCGGAAGAGGAGACACATTGTGCAAGATTACTGATTTACTAAAGAATGTCTTTTCACAAATACAACCAGCGTCTGCTACGATGAAATGCCACCACCACGTAACTCCAATGCTTTAATCGCCACTCAAACATACTTTAAAAATTGTAAATAATCTACACATCGACGTTCAAAAAAAGAAACAGTGTCAGTAAATGAATTTGCAACGCCAATGTGCACGAACGGAGGAAAGTGATTTTTCAAATTGACATTCATTCAACAACGAGTTACAATTCCGACGTTTTCACTTTTAAAATCCTTTCCGAAGGGAAAAATTAATACGGCACTTGATTCAATACCAATAAATTTGCAGAAAAGGTTCCGCTAAATCACATATTATAAAAGCTTTCAGCAATCCATAAGAGTACATTAGAATAATGTTGCATTCTAAAAGTCTAGTATTTTACGTTAAAAAATGGAAAAATATACGTTTTATTAGGCCATTAATTTATGAAACTAACCACTTGCGCGGGGGAAACATTCCTAATTCATCTTTAATAAGCTCCTCCGAATAAGACATTCCAGACATGCAGTTCTGCATAGACCCGTCAAATATCTAACCCCTTAATTGTACGTCGGAATGGATTTCTAGAACTTGCAAAATTTCTGAGTTTTTAAGTCAAATCATATAATCAGCGCCCGGAAAATTTGAGAAATGATTATTTTCATATAAGTATGCGTGACGCTACAACAAAAGAGGTCATGTGACCTCTGACTTTGTCGATCTGTGCGCCCATTTTTCGAGATGAGATATTAACAAAATTACTATCGACTTCCGCGATTTTGATTTGATAGCCTCCGAGAGAGTTAACGGCACCTATGCATCTCCTGTACCTCGTAACAAGTAGCGATTGCTGTCTCCCGTATACAGTACCTCCTATTATCTCTCCTGAAGCTTGGCTTCATTTCTCTTCATGAAGGCAGGGATTGGATTGGTGTAGAGGATTCTCTTATTGAAATTTTGTTCTCAAATATCGGCAGAGGTAAAGATTTTTCACCCTATCCCGACTGCTATGTGAAGAGCACCTCACGTTCAGTTCTGCATCTATCGGATGGGGCATTAAACTGCGGTCCCCTTGATGCCTTATGCCATAAGAAGGCTGATACCAACGCCGACTTTCTCCCCAATCTTTCTCAATTCCTCAAAAAACAATTTTCTTACCTTCCAACTAACCAATTCCTGACTTAATAGCTCCAATGACCTCAGCTGTAGGTTGTTTTCCTAATACCCAAACAACGGACAAAATATTGAAAATAAAATGTAGATTTTCAAAGTTAATTTTAATTCCCTAAAGGAGGTAAATAACTTCAACTATGAATATTTCAATTAAATGCTTTTTTTAAGTATAAAACGCTTTATGTCGTGAAATTAATAATCTTCAAAGTGAGTAGCTGTATTTCAGTGCTATCCCAAAAAGCGCCTTCTCATGTCACTTTCGACGGTGTCGTTCTACTCCATTCTTACTGATATAATCTTTTTAAAATTTGTTATACGGTTCTACAGTATGATGGCCACCGAGTAAATAAATGAACGGTAACTACGCGCCTTGTAACAAGTAATGATGGCTCTCTCCCGTTGCATTGAGTCCTGCTGTATATTTCCTGAAGCTTGTATCGATTTGTGCTCAGTGCAGGCTCGACTCACTCCCATAAAACAATTCCCCCTCAGCACCAATCTGGCAGAAAACTGGAACAGAGATTCCACATGGCCACCGTCGGAGGAGACAAGGCTTCACAGTTACTCCGTATTGCTGGAAAATCTCCCCCGGCCATCCTTGCCTCATCCGACCAGCAAACCAATCACTTACGTACTTTCCTATCTTATCAAACCCTACCACGACAACTCGATCCGCAAAACCGACCGACAAATAATCGTTCTTTTTATCGGAGATGCACCTGGAGTGATTCTGGGGGGATTCTTAAGTGAAAATCCCCGGACGAATGGCAGGGTTGAATTCTGTTTAAATAATTTACGCGGCCAAACCGAATTAAGGCCACCCATAAAATCTGATCGCTATTCATTATTCAACAACAGCCAGGGCCTGCTCTTCCCTCCTGTTTCTTCCACCCTTGCGAAGTCCAATCGATGCGTCTCTCCTTATAACCATACCCTTCTTGTCTCTTATTCCCCCCTACGTCCCCCCACATCCCCCACCTCACCGAACGGCCATCAATCTTAATAACCCCCGCACCCACCACTTAGTGGTCCATTACCCTCTTTCACTCCCCATTCCCCACACTTCAACCCCTCTCCTTTCCTTCCCCTCAATCCCCGCATTCCACCTCTCCGGCCACACAAACCTTCCCATCATTGTTGCATCCATCAACCCTTCCAGTTTCATTTGGTTTCACCCTCGGCCATCGTCTTCTTCCGGGCTGGTATCTGACTGTCACTTTCATTAAATTTCTCCTCTAAATCTGTGTTCCGGCTAATAAAGCAATTCACCCACTATCAGAGAACGCTGCTTTCACTAGGATTATTTCTGATAAACCGGTCAACAGAATCAATGGTCTTGCTATAATTACCACTAATTAAAATTAAATTATAAGTGTATTAGTGGTAGCATCATATGCAAGTGGTTATATTATGAACAACTATAAAATGCATTCTAACCCCATGAGATTTTATTCTTCTCCTTTCTCTGGTTTTACTAAGATAAGTCAATTGAAATACTTTGTAAAGAAATAATAATAGTGTACTACAGGCGTAAAATAACTCATATAATAGAGTATATTGGATTAAGATGACTAGATGTATATTTTTAAGGTTCATCATTGCATAAAATTAGTGAGGTGTTTCAGGATGGAAAGGTTTATCGATGAAAACAATATTAGGTGGCGTCAATGAATTTCCGCCACTTTTAGTTTATTTTCTTTAGTTTTTCTCATTTTAGTTGAACATTATTTTCCAGGAATAATGAACTAATATGCATACTAATGGCCATACATGAATCGCTGGACAGAAATAACGTTCCAGGAATCCCATTCTATATGTATATTTTCCGCAGCTGCGTTGAATTTCGCTTCCGAGATCGCGTGTATGGCGTCCTCCCGCCAGGGAAGGATAAGGGTTGAGAGTGGATTAGAGAAGGCACTAAAAATAGTCAAAAGCGTTCAGATTGATGATTCCAAAGTATTTATTCAAATCTACAGTTCTCTCGTGATTTAAAAAGATACTCATTGGAAACTATTGACATTATCATGATACGACAGGAGCATACAATTGAATTACCAAAATAGTTATTCTTAATTTTAAATGGTGCAATGATTTCACTCCTAATTTGTAGAAGGCATTTAAATTACACGATACAAATAATGTCATTTATAACTAAGTAAATACGGATAGCCTGCAATACCTTAGTTACCATTTACGATTCAAAACAAAATTTGTTTTTCGCTAATGCTATTCATGAACAAATGTCGCTGCACTATTTTTTTAAACGTATTGCGAGTAACTAATAATATCCAAATAAAACAGAACCAACATATGAGAGGAAGATTACATGAGACGAGAAAAGCAAAACAATCTTCACTCACACAGGGATAAAAGCGCAAAATAAACAATTTTATAGATCGTGCCGAACGTTAAATAGTTTCGGCTCTAAGGTAAAATAATGTTTTAGTAGAAAGCAAAACGTTAAGTAATAATAAATAGGACAGGTAAGACATGATGATTACGAGGAAATCTGTTGAAGAAGGAAGCGCAAGGTGTATTGAAATGTATACGATATATGAACTTAACTGTTTCAGACGAGATAACATAGTAAAGTATTATCATGTATTGTCTTAATGTCTCGACACAGATCCTCTACTAAAGGCACTTGCTCGAAAATATCGCTTGAGGATGCAACTAGAAGTGGAAGAGAAGTAAAGGGTGTGGAAAGAAGTGAAGCATTTTTTATTTCTATGTAGTTAAGTGTATCAATATTTCAATCTAAATTCAGTAAGTCATTTCAACATTTCTAAACGTTTCATTTCTTCGCAGGTAAATCACACTTCTTCCCCAAATCCATTCCCCCAAAGCCCCTATCTCCCCCGAAAGCCATCGAAAATGACCCCTAGAGCCTCGTCTCTCCTCCAAAGATTCCCTCCCAGGGCAAAGGTCTACAAAACCGTCTCCTTTCCACCCCTCATCATTCTCCCCGCCAGCGAGCGTGGCTCTCGGGACGTGACTCCGGGCTCCACAAGTCGCCTCGGAATAAACTGTTCCTTCAATTCATCGTTTTCCTCCCTCATCCCTTATCTCCGCAGAAGGTCATCCCCCGTGCCCATCCTTCTCCACCTCCGTGGTCAACTCTTGATTGCCTGGATTTCGGGACGACGGTCAGATTTTCTCTTCCTTGGGTCATTAATTGACCGAAGCGTTCCACGCATCCCGACGACGAAGAAGGCAATAAGACGAGCGGTGGATACGTTGAAAGGCACTCCGTCCATTTCCCCCCATTCCACCTCCTCTTCTTCTGGCCCTTCCGGTTCCCTTCCCACAAGCGTACACAAAATAAAAACGGAGGCACATTCAATTTGCTTCCATAGTCCCTAATCCTTTCCACCAAGGCTCTGACCATTAGAAATCCTTTCATCGTAAATTATGTTCGGAGATTGCTTTTTTATATTGAAGCAGCGTCTTGCCGTAATACGCTGGCTTTTATACCTTCGTTTTATAACAAATGTTTGAGCTAACATTTAGCATGGCTTGGGCCATCAGGACTCATCCTTCAATTTCTCGATTTATTTTCTTTCTTTGATGAATGATAGCAATATATTGGCTAATTTTCGTTTAATATAGAAAGAACATTTTCGCAACCAGTTTTTAATAGCCTTATGTGTGCTGAGTCAGGACTTTTGAACGGTAGAGACATTCCCTCCAATGGAGCCATAACTCTCAATTTTAAATCTTCATAACAAACCAATCCGACAACAGCCTCTTTAAACAGAGCATGGAATGATTTATCTACGTCCTTATTCCCTTATTTTTTTGTTCCTCTCACGTGCACTGAAAAATGCATATGACCACCGCATTTTATTTCAGCATTTTTCAAATGTGACTACGGGACGCTTAGCTACGGAGAATAAATCGCTCATTGAGGCCTTACCTTTTGCGGAGGGATTGTAGTGGCGCAAAGAAATCAGAACAAAAATTGTGAACAATATTCAAATTCTGAGTGTGCTCCTTTGTTTCGTTATTTTGTGAGTTCCCTCAATAAGACTACTCTCTTCTTTGCCTACACGTCTCGGTTGAAGCAATGAAACCAAAATATAACCACTGTACCGCGTATATACACAAAGGAGATAATCTGTTCTATTCTCCGAATCCGGAAACTGCGACAGCGAATCAAGGAAGCGTGTCAGATGAAAGTAGGATTAGTATGGAAGGGCGGTGCCCAGGAAGAAAAACAGGCAACCAAGAGAATGCGAGAGAGAGAGTATGGAAACAAGAAATCACTCAGAGAAATGCTATGAGCAGCAGTTATCACTATAATTTTAAACTGAATTGAAGATTAAATCATCGAAAAAAATTACATTATGAACGAATACTACAAGTTGATCTTAACCCACTGAATGCGAGATACTAATAGGCCATTCCTCAACAATACCGAGCAAGTAACAAAACCGTAATCATACCCTCCATTATAAATATCCACCATGTACTCTGATTATTTATTTAAACGTATTCAACAAGTTAATCTTAATCGAGTACGGGAAAGCGTGTTCACTCAAAAACTCCGGGACAGGGAAAAAGAGCATTCTCAAATCAAGGCAAAATACATTTTTTTCGGAAGACCCAATCATGAATTAAACGACGTAATTGGTTGTATTTAAAACTTAATTGAGACCCTACACGGAATTTATATCCACGGCCAGATAAAATTACTTAATTCAGACTCCGTTGATTCATTTGCAAATCGAAACATTTGCACACGTAATGATGTTGCCATCCCATCCATCTCTCTCTCCCTATTCCTCTCTTCTTCTTTCTATTTCTCCCACTCACTCCTTCACTTCGATCCTTTTACACACAACCGTCCGTTTCTCCCTCGCTCACCCACCTACCCCCTGCCACGTCCTGCGCTCATTTTTTCCCGGAGAAATTTACGAGCGCGCCGAGAGATAGAAGTTGGGGACTGTATCCTTTAATCACTTTTGGTATTTTCCCTGAGTTTTACGACCAACATTATTTTTTTACTCGGAAAAAGGGGAATGAAAATGGATGGATTTCTATCTCCCGTCCCGTTTTAAGACGTCCGATTAATAGGTGCAGGGTTTTACTCAATCCTCTGCGTGGTTATGTGGGTAATCTTACTTTTGGGTGATGCGCGAATGCTTAATGTGATTCCTACGTCTCTGGTTTCCCACACGCACGAACATGGAATGCAGATTTGCAAGTGGCAGACAGATTTCATTGGGGATAACATAAATTATATGGCAAATATACTATTAAAAACTTTAATATGCATTAATGGATAATTAATGGATAGGAGGTTTTATGCACTCAATATTAAATGTGCAAAATTAAATTCAACACCATTATTCCAAAATCAATATTTGACAGTTCTTACAAAGAAAACTACATTGATTTTATTATTTTTTCACGCTAAAAATAATTATAACACTGCAATCTATAATTATATGCACATAGGTCATTCCACGTCAATTCGACCAGAAAATCGGCAAAAATGACCCTTAGGGTAACCGATTTTGACCAAATTTGGCATATCGTCCTCATTTTATAGGATATTGAAGACCCCTAATCCGTTTTGTAATACATGCAACCGTTTACGAGATATGGCAACGTCGCAAAATTTGAATTTCGCAAAACTGTCTACACATTTCACCTGATATCTCCGAGAACATTGAAGCTAAAAATGTACAAAAGAGCTTATTTTAAAGTTCATGAAATATAAAAGTATAATTACGGATTATATACCTATTTAAATTTACACAATTTTATTAAGTTTATAACAATTTTATAATTTCAAATCTATTTTAGATGATGTACCTGTGCCTTCGATTTCGCTCATTTTTTATACATTCTAGATACAACCCTCATTTACAAATTAAAAAAGCTTGGTAGGAGTAATATTTCATTTAAGAAAGAAAAAAAACAGTGTAGATGTAACGCTGCGCTCGCCGTGGCGTCAGGCTCGCCCGCCGACCGTATGGTACTCAGGTTCTCCAGATCTCATCACACTTTCTCTTTCATCTTCTACTCGCCTGTTTTAGGTGTATACCAACCCTTAAATCCCCTTAGCCCGTGTCATTCGCTATTTGCTTCTCGCAGATATGACCGCCGTCTCCCACGAGGAGTGGTACCAGACCTTTCAGCTGTCGACCGCGGAGAAAAATAGATAAACCTCGTCCCGTCTTGGGCTTCCAATGCTACTTTCCTCTCAGCCCCTAAACCATTTTACTCGCATACCTTTTTAGCATATTCTCCGAAACCTCTTCTATATTTCTCATTTCAAACAAATCGTGCCGCAAAGTCGTCTCTCACCCTCACCCATTCACATCTTCTTTGGGAAAACAACGGGAACGGCAGAGCGCCCATTACAACTCAACGGAAATATAGTTTCTTTTCGCAAATAATCGGATCGACAAGCAATCAGTCAGTTTTCATATGGTCTCGGTCAGTAAGGGTTCAGCATTTTACGTGGACATTTTTTTAGTCCTCCGTCAGTTTTAGTGCAATTTTTCGTTCTGGGGTTGTAGCCGTTAAACATGAAGTGCTCCGTTGGAAACGCTTAAAAAAAATAAACGTATCAGAAGACTTGCGTTTAGGAGTTTTCTTAGCTACTCTACTCGTGAAATAGAATTGATCAAGTTGAGGAGTGGTGTGGGTGCTTTAATCTCAGTGTACAGCCGTCATGATAAGGATTATTTATTTTACTACGAGGTTCGCCAAAGGCATTGCTGCAATTCCTTGAATTTCCATGGAAACGTTCGCCGGATTAATTTGTGGCCAATCTCTAGCAAGTTTCACTACGGCTTTCATGACACAGTGTCTGGAGCCCTATAGGGAAGGAAACTCGGTGTATAATGTAAAGTGGGTGAGAGAAAGTTCACCGAGTCAAAAAAATGGCTGAATTGGATCCAGTTTGCTCACAACAAAAACCGGAAAATCAATCAGTGCATGCCTCCGAGGTCGACTACCAGAGGACCTGTTATGGTGCAGCAGGACCTTCATACGGTGCTGCATCAGCATTGACATCTCAAGGTTCTCAGTCATAGTCATCTGTTAGTTCCACGAAAGAGAGCGGTACTGATGAAAGCAATGGGATTCCTTACTCTCCGGAATAAAAATTCGCTTAAGCATATTGAACGAGACATAACAATCCTTGGAGCAAACACCTATTACTGTTAATTAATTGCATAGATCAAGTAAATATCAGGTAAAGTAATTGAAAACAGCAACCACTGCTTTGCGAGTATCTCTTCAGAAGGTGCCTGGTGAAGAGGTAAAAATTCAAAAAAAAAGCATTCCAGTATCAGAAGAACAGGAAGTAAACTTTGACCTGGCGGGTAGAGAAATGATTATGTAACTGAAGGATAAGTTAGAAGGAAGGTAAGGATGCTGTGGTTGTGGCCTATTTCTCGGAGAATTTTTCGTTTCTGTACCAAGATTCAGTACAAGGTGTGCACTGGAGTAACTACCACACTACAGTACATCCGTTTGCATGTTACCACAGAAATACGAGCGATCAAGTCATGCCTCTCAGTATGGTTATTATTTCAGACTGTATGGAGCACAACGTCACTGCATTTCACACCTTTCAAAGGAAGATTATAGCCTTCCTTCGAAAAAGGGGACCTGACCTCGGAAAAATAGTTTACTTTTCCGACGGTCCGGTGGCCATGTACAAGAAGCAATACAATATGTTGAATTTGTTGCATCACCAAGAAGATTTCGGAGTTGATGCTGAATGGTATTTCTATGCCACATCTTACGGAAAGGGTCCAAGTGACAGACTTGGAGGGACGCTGAAGCGATTAGCCACACGTGCCAGTCTGCAGCGCCCGTGTGAGGAACAAATTCAGACTCATGAGGAACTTTACAATTGGGCCAAATCGAACGTGAAAGGGATTTACTTCGAGTTTGTAGCTAACGAGTGGGTGAATGAGGAAAATAAGAGGCTGGCGAGAAGATTCCGGGAGGCACCTGCCTTGGAGGGTATCCGTTCCTGCCTTGCAGCTATACCCCAATAGAAGAAGACTTGATGCTGAAAATGCTTTCTAAAGCACCCAATGGAACAAATTTCCACTTCTGTGGTACAGATTTGGATCATTTGGAGAAAAATATGAATTTCTTGAACGAATATTAAAAAGGTGAGTGTATTTCCGAAGTGCGATTGTTTCGGAAAATATTCTTTCACACGTCTATATTTGACAAACATACATTAGCTCTGCAGAAAGGAGGCAACCAACCTCGGTAATAAAATCTGCAAGCACAGCAGTAAGTCATCAGAGAAAACGGAGGAGAAATTGATTTTTATTTCCCTTCGACTAATACCGTTCTAATCAATATTGTAATTATTAGCAACATCCACGCTATGAAGTAGTGACACAAATTGTACCTAAATACGCTTAAATATTTTCTGTCATAAATTTCATATTTAAGTTCGGACACTGCTCAAGTGGACTGTACAATAAAGGTAAAATTAGCAGCATAGGAATAAATAATATTTCCAACATATCTAAATATTAAATGAGAAACTTATTCCATTCCCTTACTTAATATACTTTATTTTGTAACTGATTCCGAAGACCTTTATAATTCATGTGTGTGAAGTTATGTTTACATACTCTACATACATTACTATTTTGACAGTTAAAAAGAGATTACCGATTTAAATGTTGGGTAAAAGAGGAAAAGAAGGGGTGACAGGAGGACTGAAAGATTACAGTTTTGGAAGAGAAACAAAATTTCCGTAGAGTTGTAATGGTCGGTGCTCTGCCTTTCCCGTTGTTTTCCCAAAGATGATGTGAATGGGTGAGGGTGGGAGACGACTGTGCGGCACGTTTTGTTTGAAATGAGAAATATAGATGAGGTTACGGAGAACATGCTAAAAAGGTATGCGAGTAAAATAGTTTAGGGGCTGAGAGGAAAGTACAACTGCGAGAAGCAAATAGCGAATGGCACGGGCAAAGGGGATTTAAGGGTTGGTATACACTTAAAACAGGCGAGAAGAAAATGAAAGAGAAAGTGAGCTGAGATCTGGAGAACCTGAGTACCGTACGGTCGGCGCGCGCGCCGGACGCCGCGGCGAGTGCAGCGTTACACGCACACTAATTTTTTTTTTCTTTTTTAAATGAATTATTACTCCTACCAAGCTTTTAAATATGTAAATGAGGGTTGTATCTACAATATATAAAAAAATTAGCGAAATCAAAGGCACAGATACATCATCAAAAATCAATTTGAAATTTTAAAATTTTTTAAACTTAATAAAATTGTTTAAATTTTTTAAAACTTAATCCAAAATTATACTTTTATATTTATGTATTTTAAAATAATCTCTTTTGTACATTTTTAGCTTCAATATTCTCGGTGATATCTCGTGAAATGTGTAGACAGTTTTGCGAAATTCAAATTTTGCGACGTCGTCATATCTCGTAAACGGTTGCATGTATTACAAAACGTATTCGGGGTTTTCAATATATGTACTATAAAATGAGGATGATATGCCAAATTTGGTCAAAATCGGTTACCCTAATGGAAATCACCTGGTCGAGTTGACATGGAATGACCCACATATAAATTCAAATGTTGGCGTTCCATACGCGTTTCTAAAATAAGTAGTACTTAACAATACTCCAATTTTCTCTTGCTCTTCCGAAGTTTCTCGGATATAATTTTCAAATCAATTATCTACAGATTATTTTTTTTGATAACTCACGTTACGCTAACACGAGGTCCGTATGATATTTTAAATTTGAGGCATAAAACGTTTACTTCTTATTATAAATACAAAATAAGAAAATAATTTTTAGGGTTCCCCAGCAAGATATAGCGGAACTCCATGCTATTTTAAGGAAGAAGTTCAGGAATTTGAACTCTTAAAAATATAACTAACCTTTTTCTCAATATTTAACAGGTATCAGTCAATAGTTAAAACAAGGTGAGACTGACTAAGCAAAAAAATGTGTTGGGAATATCTTATATTTCTAGGCTAAGCAAACTCTATCACATAACCCATATAAGAATACAGCTAACCATAGGTATGCCACTTAAGAAGGTTCCTCCGCGACTGTGTGAGTCAAAACAAATACTAAATTCCACATTTTTTATATTTTGTCAAAAAAAATCCTGCTTTCACTGATGAAATGCGTTACCATTAGAAACCCAAAAGTAAGGTAGAAAAAATGCAGATAATTTCACAAATGTATTTTCAGTGAGTACTTTTTTCGCCGACTGCAGCGCCATTTCCTACGAATTACCGCATTTTGACTTCAATTACGGCATTAATTCCCTAATAACTAAAGAAACAAGGTGGTAAGATGCCTATATTTTATTTTTATTCGATTTCTCTGGATTATTTCCTTCATATAAATAGTTTTCCACGAAAATGGCATTTATATTTTTTGGAAAAATACTATTTTTCCCCATGTTTCTCTCATTCCCCCATTGAACACCATGTAATTTCAAGTTCAATTATAGAATAAAACAGCGTGGAAAGGTATTATTTTGTTGTTCATATCAGATAGAGGACAACTTTTTCTACAAGTAGACAGAATATGAATAAAATGACATTTAAGTCATTTTACGGTGGAACCACCTTAACAGAAGCTACACTCCAAATATCCATAGGCCAGTAATCGATTCAGGCAAAGTGCACACATTCACGTACTGCTCATTGCATAAACTCAAGGATCTCTTCCGGGACTAAAATGGGCACAACTACATAATCTCCCTTCTTCATCAACGGCTGAGTTCTCGAAGGACCTGCTCCTTTGACTCCTTTTCTTCGGTAGATTTCCTCTTGATTCCTAAGAATCTTTCTCCGATTTGAAGCATCCTTTTGGTTTCACACGTAAACTTCCTTTCTATTTAACAGTCTATAACATCCAAAGAGACTGATGAAATGTTCTTCATCTTCTCAAAATTACACCCTCGATGTACGCAATACCGGTGTATTATTAGCCAATGATTCACATTATCCAATGGTGAGATTACCATGTAGCAGAAAATAAGATAAAATCAGTTAAGAAACGAAATAGATTTTTTACGGCTTGATTTTCACGGCAGACCTGATTTTCAGGGAGATGCATTAAGATCACGAACTTAGATTATGATTTATTTTCCGTGCGCTCAGACACCTTCTGCATGCTCATCTTTGAAAGTTAATAAATATTTTCCAAAGTCAAACACTTCACATTAATTTCACAAAGTTAAAAGAGAGAATAGGTTTCAGCAAGTTTCGTAAATATGTTGTATCAAATCATTGGTAGAATGCATTTATTCTTAAGCCAATCAACTTTTAGGGATAATTTAGCAAAGTGAAAATCAACATAAATCATATGTGATGCATTTTTGCCTGCTATAATGATAATATAATTATCCATATTAAGTTATGATTAAACAGAAATATTACGAGGCAGGTACAAGTTTTAAAATTAAACCCTACATGTAGCCAGATAACACATGTAATACGCTAAACGAAAATCACTCTATGAATTAAGCATCTTTCAAAGTTAAACTAAAAAATACAAAATTGTAAATTGACTCATTGAGAATTTGGAAGCCATCGATATTGTAACGAAAGCAAAGTAAACGATAGGTCCCCATTCTTTAGTGTGCGAGGGCTACTTTCGATTTATCAAGCTCTCGTTAAAATGGTAATTTCTGTGAAATATGGAATTTGTATTCCATAAAAGGTCCCATTTAGTATTACAATTTTAATCGAATAAATTAATTTATTAAAAAATAATAAGAAATGCTTGCCAAGTGCGTTAAATTTACTTTTCCCTCGAAAGTAATTTGTTTTCTTCACATCACTCACTATAACCCCGATTTTATTACATTTCAGATAGCAATAAAAGGCTAAAACAACACGAATATAGCTTCAAGTACAAAATGCCTAAAAATATAATGTCGATTACATAGTAGTTAAAAATATCACATTCTAAAATGTAAATTTTATTTACATGCTAATTCTAATGAACTTTCACCATACCCTAGGTGTCAAAGCCTCGTCAACAGATTCTCGTGCCACTGAATTTATGATAGGGCGGAAAGACTGTTCCGTGACACTCACTATCGGTATCGCGACACTTCCAAATCAGAGAACACGCCAGCAATGTCCTTCAATCAAAAATGCTATTCGAATCGAGATGTTTACAGATCGCAATCAGTTTAAATACCAGCACGACCTGAGGACTATTACTGCAGAGCTGCTAAACGGAACTGTATCAAAGCAGCGTCATTGTCGGTGCTGAATGACACAGAAATAGTAACACAACTACAACAAGCACGGAAGCGTATCCTCAAATTTTGTCAATGCCGTGCCATTAGTTGAGGCAGCACATAAGGTCATAGGCTATACCCAAATACAGTTCTAGCGGAGTTTGAAACAAAGATAATGGAATCAGGATTTCCTCAATGACGCCTAAGGTTACGTTCAATTACAGTGTATGCTGTACGCAGAGCATTACTGCTCTTATTTAACCTTTTCTTACATTTTTTAACCTTAGATATATACTCACGTTATACAAAACGCGATCTAGCATTTCATTCAACTTGAGAGTGATTTTGTATAGTGTAAAGGAACAGCAATCACGAAATAAACATGACAGAAGCCAAGCTAGCCCAAGTAATACACCTTCACTGATCAAAATAGAGGGAGTTGCATTGCGTGACAGCAAAATTTTGATTCCTCGGAATTATTCAGAGAATGACATCGCGTGGGCACTGTTCGCCATCAGAAGTAAAAGGGTAAACCTCTGGGAGAAAGGGAGGGGATTAAAATTAGCGAGAAGGTTAATAAGACGGCGTGGACGCTAGGAGGACGTGGACGGTGGGCGCTAACTGGGGCTTCAGGGGAGGGAAAAATAATGACTGCCCTGCAACGCCGTGAGATATGATGGAGGGCCATCACCAATTTCTCTCCTTCATCGGAATGGTAATGAGAGAGTTAGAGGGAATCCCTCTACTGCTACTGTAATGACTCCGTAAATAAAAAAAAAATAAGTGTATCATGTTTCTGTGCTCCTCCATTGTATACTTATGAAGTCAATATCAACGATAGGAGGAATAAACACTTACTCCATTTTAAAATAAAAAAACTCTTTGGGTTTGTTCTCAAACGATATTCCAACTGAGGAATGGCTAAAAAAGGAAATTATTCACATTCTCCTTACATAGCGGTTTGTGATACATCGGGTTATGATAGGGATTCTACAATTAGTGGTAGGTTTTAGGGCAGTTCCATCACAGGTTCCTCCTAATCCAATTCTGGCATAAATAGCAACAAACTGTCCTTATTATTCGCATTGCTGACCTTCTACCCCTTCGCCCGCGGAGCATGTCGGGGTAGTGATTCCAACACCGAACCACAATATATATATATATATATATATATATATATATATATATATATATATATATATACGAGTTCGTGGAAAATCACACACGCGATAATTTAAATAAAAATAAACTTTGCCACAGGTGGGGCGGAAATAAATATAGAAACACAAAAAGAAGAACACTCACACACTAAACGTTCTGATATTTCGACAGCCGAAAAGCTGCCTTTCTCACAGAAGGAAGGATACAGATTCTGTATCCTTCCTTCTGTGAGAAAGGCAGCTTTTCGGCTGTCGAAATATCAGAACGTTTAGTGTGTGAGTGTTCTTCTTTTTGTGTTTCTATATTTATTTCCGCCCCACCTGTGGCAAAGTTTATTTTTATTTATATATATATATATATATATATATATATATATATATATATATATATATATATATATGTATATATATATATGCATAAATAAAACAGTGATACACTAAACAAACACAGAAACACGCAAAAAGGACACTCACAAAAGAAAACTTGTACGTTTTGGCGTCAAGACGCCATCGTCAGCGGTAGAGGAATGATGAGTCCGCTCTGTTCCCTCAGAGCAAGGGAACAGAGCGGACTCATCATTCCTCTACCGCTGACGATGGCGTCCTGACGCCGAAACGTACAAGTTTTCTTTTGTGAGTGTCCTTTTTGCGTGTTTCTGTGTTTGTTTAGTGTATCACTGTTTTTTTATGCATGTGCATCGTCGCCGAGAGCGATTTTCTACCAAGACATTATATATATATATATATATATATATATATATATATATATATATATATATATATATATATATATATATATATATATATATATATATATATATATATATATATATATATATATATATATATATATATATATATATATATATATATATATATATATATATATATATATATATATATATATATATATATATATATATATATATATATATATATATATATATTGAATGATAAAATATGAAATTATTTAAATGAATACTGGTCAAAAGAGAAAACGTTCAATTACATTCTTCAAACACAACAGATATTCGAAAAGAAGACAAAGCCTATTCAAGAGGATTAGTGGTAGCAGTTTTGTCCTGGTAATCGGGCTTCTAGTATCATTGAAAGTGACATAAGCCATCATACCGTGAATCGTTCAGAAACATCACTGCTTAGCATTATATCCACTGATGAGTAGGAATGTGGATATTTTCTTAACATCCCCGCAAAGAAAACTCATCTTTAAACGTCCTAATCGTGGCCATGAATAGTTGTTTTTTGTAATTCTCCTTTAGGCTTTTTGTCCTTGCTCCCATCCTTAATCTCGTTCAAAATAAGTTTGAGATTCGATAACATTTATTCATATTTTTGACGAACAAAACACATGGAAAATAACTCATGTATTATATTTTTGACTCATGGGACATACTTTTTTTAAATTCTAGGATTCGGGCGGAACCTATTAAACCATTTTGACTAAAGGGCAAAATTTACCTCCGAAATTTAAGTTACAACTTTTTAGTATTGAATAAATTAAGTAAATTCCTAAAACCTATTCAGAAAATATTCAAGGAATTTGACAGTGGCATGCTACTGCTGATAATGCTAAGAAAATTCAAGTTTATACTATCAGTTTACAAAAAATTGTGCATGAAGGAGACACAAGAGATAGCAATGAAGAAATGAGAGAATGTGTAATCTCGTCCTTCCCCGCACTCTTTCATCTCCTCCAACCCCTTCTCCCGAGCCCTATTCCCCAACCCCTCCTTCTTATTTTATATTTCCCGTGTGGAGGGTCTCCCTGCCTGCCTTGCAGCTTGAGCTCCCATGCCGCCGACGGGCCATATCACGCAATATCACGGGAGCGAGTGACACGCTAAGCCGCCATTCCGCCGCACGCAAAGGAAGGAAGCCGGATAAAAAAATAAATAAATCCTTTCGTACACACAAGGCACCAAGCCCACGGAAACTCTTAACATTTTAGGAGGAGATGGAGTGGCCGTTAAAATGAGAGGGAAGAAGGACGACCGACGCGCCCCGCGGCGGGAATTAATGCTGGTGGCTCGGAAATAAAGGGATGAAGGCACTGGGGAAGAAAAATAACAGACGTGAGTCAAAATGTCATGAGACCTAAAATGCGACCTCGAAATCCAAAGACGTTCACTTTAACGACAAACCAATGGAACAAAGCCATGGTGTTCGAAATCATTTAGTTGCTATAACCGCTGACATTATGAGTAATTAAAAGGGAGTGAAATTTAACTGCACCATTAAACCAACGACAAACAGAACACCTTTCTTTCCATAAAAAAAGGAATTTTGAATACCAGCTGTGAATATTTTCTTCATCGTCACTCTCCTTTCTAAATGACGTGT
This sequence comes from Pyrrhosoma nymphula, assembly GCA_963573305.1. Lineage (NCBI taxonomy): Eukaryota > Metazoa > Arthropoda > Insecta > Odonata > Coenagrionidae > Pyrrhosoma > Pyrrhosoma nymphula. The sequence continues at coordinate 140,091,018 of OY754329.1, read as the reverse complement.
AGTTGTTTTAAAGTCGGATCAACTCAAAAGGTAACTGTGAATAAGTTATCTTTATAAAAAGTAGTGAAAAGGGAAGTTTCATTGTATTTATTTAATGAAAATGACTGTTTTTATTTATATATATATATTATATCTATCAATAACTAAATCCGAGATCACTCCAAGCAGAAGTATGGATATCGGTATAGTACAGTAGAACATTTTGGTTGATTAAGTGTCAGAAATTGGCAGTCTAAGTTACTGGAATCACTGTTATATTGTAAGCAAATATAGCGATCAAGTAACTCTCAACAATAAATTAATTTTTAACTAATTGAATCATAAGATTTAAATACAATAATAGGTAATACAACAGCCACCATTTATTTTATTTTGGGAAATTCACCACAGTTTTCATACTTCGAAATCATTAATTAAAACGAATACTCTTTTCCAAGTATTTATTTCACGGCGATGGTTCAAGGAAGCCGCATACTCTTCTCTGATTCTGCTCGTGAAAAAGCAACAGTCAACTTCACCCGTTAAACCTATATCGTGACCTCAGACTTTACAGAATGGGACTGATAATAATAACCACGACTTTAATTGAGCTAAATTAGGACTGTTCAGTCCTTTCTTACATATAACCCACACGCACAAAACCCACGCAGGCGGAGTTCGAATCCGCGACCTTCGGGTTAGCAGGCGAGGAAGTTACTCCGCTGGCAAGTGAATTATCTTTTAGAGTCAATACAATCCATAACTTGTATCAACAAGAATTGATCCTACTAAGCTCTAACGAATGAGTTTCAATATTTGATTTTGCAGTTATTTCTCGTTGAATAAGCAAATCTTTAGCAATTTACGTTTACACAGGAGAATATATTTTATTATGTACAAATACGACTGCAAATATCCAGGGCTACAGGCATATGACATTACAGGCAAACAAAGACTAATTCGAAATTAAATATTTTCATTAGTTAACCACCAGCTCTGGATTGAACGCTTCTGCGGAGCTCTAGCAGAAAATTAGACTCATGCCCTCCCGAGAGATATGTACGGTACACGTGTGTTGTCGAGGACAAAGTTTGCAGCTTCAGAAGAGCAAGAGAGCCGACATCGGAGACAGAGCGCTCGAGAGCAGTAGATCGAGGTGATAGGACGTGTCGAGGAGAGTGAATTTAAAAGGACCCCATTTAGGAATGTAGGAGAGAACCCATAAGGCGGGAAAGAGTGGTTACCACAGAACCAATTGACGCTCTAAACCTCTCCCAAATATTCTTATCTATTACACCATGGTACCAATTGAAACAAGAAAGGCACTGTGTTTACACGTTCAAGATAATAATTTATCAACCAATAACATGCTTCTGACAGAACCAAGACAGATGAAAATGCAAGGTTTTTCTAAAGATTGAAATAAAACAGAAGATTTTACAATCTGTTATATATTCCTGTTGATTTCAATCTGTTAGACATTAAGATGATCTGAAAATCGGAAATTTCGACACGCTTCAGAATACGATGTCAAGATCATATGCTACAAAAGAACCAATCAATAACTCACTATTTGGCATGCACTTCGAAACAAGTAATTCGTATTCTTAAAAATTTACTGATTAGCATTCATCATAATATACTCCTGGGCGAAAGAAAGCTGAATTAAATACATAAGGCTATTCCTCAGCTTGAAATTCAACAGATTTTTATATATTTCGGGATACAATGACTGATCGACAAAAAATTAATATGGTACGCTTCACTGACAACATAGCAACTCTCGCAGAGAAGGTGTGACGAGAATGATTGCTGTTAAGAAAAATTACAGTTCATGGAAGAAATCAATAATACAGAATCACCATCACACTTGGGCAGCAAAACTTGCGCAAGTGGAAGTATTTTGCTCAAATGGAAGCAATATTGTGAGTAAAAGCCTAAGCGAAGGAGGCATTCTACCAGAAGAGGAGTCTGATAACATTCAGTAACCCAAGCCTGGAAGTACGAAAGCGCTTTTTTATTAAAACATAGAGTAAGATAATGATTTTATATGGCAGCCCGATGAAACCTGGGCAAAAACAGCTGCAAGGCAAAAGAAATTGACAGCAATGGAGATGAGGTGTCATCGAATCATGAGAACGTCTGAGTGAAAAAATCATTTAGGGATGGAGCGGTTAGCTGGTAGGATAGCGAGTGGAGTGCTGCAGCAAACCAAGTTTTTCATTTATGACTAATAATGATGATGATGACTGATCGTCGATATGCTGCCCGGGAAATATACACAGAGCATAAACGGAAGACACGTGTCTCCAATCTTTTCAACCGAGGCTTATAATAAATACTACGCACATTTTACATTTACGGTTAGCATCATCACCAGGGATAGAAAAATATCCATTGGTAGCAAACCTTAGTTTTAAAAAGAAGCAGGAAAACGACGCCATAAGTCCCTGAGATGGGAAGCTGAGATGAAAGAGGAGCAGGCAAGGCGGTGTTTAATCTCTAGATCAACACGACGGAGATGAGAATGGCAAACATGGCGGTGAAGGTATGAGTGAGTCGGGATGGCTGTACGTGGTGGTAGAACGGGCAGCGAGATGTTTCTCTGGAAACATAGCGGGGGAGAAAGCAAAGGTGGCTGGCTTAGGCACTGGGATTAGGAGCTGGGTCGTCTCGGGAGGGCGACGAGCCAGACTGACACAAAGGTACCAAGACGGCGAATACGAAGCTGCTCTCCCTCTACCTTACCTCTTCCTATTTTCTCCTTCCGCCCCTACCTCTTGAAGTGACTCTTTGCGAGAGGATTATCGAATAGTTTCCGCCGAGTTGAGGGAGAAAATTGCGAAGACAAGAAGAAGGGTTGATTAAGTAAGCTTCAACTCCCCTTCAGATGGAATTCTCACGGGGAATGAACGAGGGGGGAGGCTCTTTAATTTGTTGCTTTTGCCAGTCTCCGACGCCTCGGAAATCAACTGGGGAAGACGACGAAGTCGTTATGGAAAATTGCCAAGGATAATTCCACTCAAATGAAGCAATTCCCAAATCTACGGGTATATTTTCTTAAATATTCCACTTTCAGAGAATTTAAGACTGATTTAGGTGCCACAAAGATATACCATTGATGGCTATTGGCAATGATGCTGTTCTTCAATATTTTCTTAGGCCTGTATAGTGAATACCCTCTGCAACAAAGTAAAGCCATAAACACATATGCAATTTTATCGCAACATCATTCAAATACATAAGCCAACTGAAATTCATCACCCGTTTGTAGGTGTTTCACGCATTGACCGTCTATAAATTTAGCTCTAGCCTAGGATGGCTACACAGAATAATATCTTTCACTCAGTTTATTTTCAAGACAGGTTGGGTCAAAAAAGTCATATTATTGGTGACAGGCCTCAATTACTTTCTTTAATTATACTTGTATCTCTGCCCAGTCCCCAATAAAATGCCTTTATTTTTAACAAAAAAACATTCAAATGATGCCTCTCATTATTTACAATATAGGTGACATTGATTCATTTTCTCCAGTATTATTAGACTTTTTTGTCTTGCTTTTTGTCTCCTCTTTGATGAGTCTAATTTCCCATCTTTCTCCCAATCATTCCACCTTTCTTATTAATTATGAAATTATGATTTGAACAAAGACCTTATCTTCTAGTCACCTTAAAACCATGGTACTATTAAAGCAAGATATCTTTATCACTTGTGGTGGCATTTACTGGCATCTGAAACCTGGTGCACTAAGATTTCACACTTACAGCTCAACCGACTGCCATCGCCTGCCACGTCAAAGCCTAGAAACTCAAATCAGAAACAGAATCTCGGTGGCGGCGGGGTAACGTCCTCGCCTGCCAACCCAAAGGTCGCGGGTTTGAGTCCCGCCTGGGGAGGATTTTTCTCCTCCCAGGACATGATTGTGTGTGTTGTCCTTTGCTACTGTTATAACGCCTGATGTAAAATGGTCCTCGAAGCTGTATTCAGGTTGATGAAATATTTTCTTTTTAATCCGGTTGGTTTATGCCCTAAAAACGTATAACCGCAGAAAACTATCGTAAGAAAAATAATGTAAACCCCATTTTGTGCGAAACTATATTTATTCTTACTTCTCAGCATAAAACGTGATACTTTTATCCCACTGCCGCTGCAAGTATTCCAGGTTCCTCTGGAAATCTCTGCTCCATTGGACGATATATTTAGGACAGCACACGTTTTTCACTTGTTTTTATTATAAATTATAATTTAAATCCCTTACACTTCATATGTCTGAATAAAAAAAAGAAACAAAGAATGTTACAAATTTTATTCCCTCGGTTGCTTGATACAACGCAAATGCTGCAATCAAGTGTTAAGACTAATAATTGAGGCTGATAAAAATAAACTTTTGCTTATTTTTACCAAACAACGCCTACGGTTATGAATGTTTGACAAAGTTTATCCTGTATGAATCGAGAAATATTTCTTGAAGCGAGAAGAATTGAAGAGAAAATGGAGGAGACAAGAGCAGGCCGGAGAATTTCCGCAATAATACAAGCCACCTCGGTACGCACGGTAGTATCTTGCAAGGAGAGGCAATCGATAATCCCTTGACAGCACAGAGAATGCGATTCCCCGCTCCAAGAACGGGCGGTTTCGTCGTGTGCGAGTGGGAGGACGAGGCGGGTGGCCTGTGGAGATGGGGAGGAGCTGTTGGATGAGGATGGAATCGTCTCATTTTGGCGAAAAGGAAATCATGACGCTGAAGAGACACGAGAGAGGGGGGGAGGGGAGGAAAAGTCGTCCCGGGTCGTAAAATGGGGAGTTCGATTAGCATCGGGAGGAAGGAACTGAGAAATGAAAATAGGAAGCCTTAGCAAAATAAATAACTTGAGGGTGGGGAGACAAGAGGAGTGGGAGTACGGGAATATGGAAGAGAATTTTTTGAAAGGTGTACGTCTTCGAGGAGGAAGGAAGATGTGGTCGGGGATGAAGAGAAAAGGAGTTTTGGAGGGTCTTCGAACGAATTGGTCGGGACAGGGGGGGGGGGGGGGCTGGAAAAGCGAAGGAGATGGGTTGGGTAGTCATGATTGAGTTCTGTGGGAAGCCGGACTACACCCTTCAGCGGGCAAAACGCTATCTCCCCGCATCCCATCATCCCATTCCCCTCCTCCGGGTGCCGTCTCATCACGACGTCGTCCTGCGCTGCATCATCCCTCCAGGAAAACTACCCCTTCGTCCGTCCCTCCCCTCTAATTCCATCCCACGTACGAACCACCCCACAGAAACCCACCAAAATCTCCCTTGTTCCTCCATTCGACTGCACGGTCGTGTAAAAGGTGAGGAGATTGAGGGCCAAGATGTAACCTCTCCGAATTCAGAAATATTCCTTAGTCCCCACTCACTCGTAAAACATTTCTAGACATGGCAAGGTATTCTATTGAAGTAAGTAATCCTTTTGAAATGCACAATACCTGTGCCTCTATTCAGTTCCAATTACAAACTAACCAAGGGCGTAACCAGGGAGAGCTCTTGGGGGCGGAGGGGGATGGCGATTAGTATTTGCGTGCCTATGGGCATGAAAAATAACAGAAAAATTGACTGAAATTATAACCACTTTATTTCAAAACAAGCCTTATAATTACAGCTAGTAAACTTAATTGTAGTTAATGCAATGAAAAATTGAAAGTTTATGGTTATTACATTTGCATTTATCAAAATTTGAATTTAGGATATTAAAATTGAGATTTTTCTCCATCGTTGGGGGGTGGGGGGGGGGGGCGATCGCCCATATGGTTACGCCTTGAGACTAACCAATTCTAAATAGCTATAAAGCACTCTGAATCGTTTTTAAGCTCATTCAATTACGGGCCACGAGCACACTAGGCTGGCTTGTTTCCATTAAAAATTGAATTCGTTTTTAACACAGACTCGAAAACAGATTTCTTATCTATGACATATGGTTCGATGTTCTCACTTTCCAAGAGTGGCCAGCTTCTGTCGCAGTTCAATCATTTTCCACGAACGAGCAATATCCTCTTTAGTCTACTTCACTGTTTCTCTCTATCGATATGCCAAATCTGATAGATCAGAATAGACAACAAGATAAATGGAAGGCAAGCATGCAAATTCTCCTGAAACCGTCCAAAAATACAACGGAGCCCATTGCATTCTGAGGGGATATATTTAGGATATCGTGAGATATTCTTCTCAGTATACCAACGCAACCTAATGTATTCCTCGGGAAATTCTGCATGCAAAATCCTATTCGGAACGACGAGCAGCGAATATGGTCTAATCACAGCTACATCTAGGAAGGATATTTCTCTTGAGACATAAAAGTGGTCTACAAATGGCTCAGTTATACATTCCGTTGGACTCGAACTTTAGCAATGGTTCTAGATGTCGCGCGGGAAAAGCAATGTAAATAAATTTGAAATTCTCCTTTAACGTAGACCTAACTCCTCGATGGCGCACTCAGCTCTCATGATTTCTCAGGAGTACACTCGCTCAAAGTAAGGGGTTGCTACTTTGTATGGATTTCTGTGATTCCGTTGGGATCACATCGCTTAGATATCTTCAGAGAACTGAAACAGCCAAATTAAAATCAGCAAGAATAATCTATTCAACTTTCTTTACCAAGTATTTATCCAAAGTTGAAGCAAACCAACATTTACATGCAATCCTGAATGAACTGAAGAAAAATTGAACAGAAAAATGATTCCGATATCCATTTACACAATCAAGCACTTTTAGCAAACAATGCACGAGCCTTTTTTTAATTTATTCCCAGAATGCTCCTATATGTATTATAATTCTAGTCATTTAAAACGGTCGTTTATTAAATACAAAAGACACAAACAACTTAGGAGATTTGAAAGTTTAATTTCTCTTCAATTATATAGTTTGAAGTTAAATATCTGAATATGGCGTCAGGTTCTTTTACTCAGGAAGTACGAGGTTTGATAAAAAAATACACGGAATTTTTTAATGCCGAAGGTCCAATTGTTACAATGTTTTGTTTTTCTGTTGATACATTTGTCCCAAATGAATGTTGACATTGGTTTTTATACTGGTTTTTTACTTTATTGTTGGCTATCGAAAAGGTAAATCGTGTTTTGGAGAGCGCGGCGATATTTTCACTTATGGAAAAAATGCAACAAAGAATTTACCTTATATTTTGGTATAAGAACGTCATAAAGTGCAGCACCGTATTGTAAATGTTAAATGACACTTTTGCCGAGTCGTCAATATCGTCGCGTTGTTTTTATCAAACCTCGTATAATAATTCATATGGTTGATATTTCCCTATGTCATGAAGCATGTTCCAATAGTTTTCTCACTTTGTTGGCTCATGGTAAAACCCTGTAAAAACCAAGATAAGTTCTCACAAATGAATCAACGAGTTACAAGATACTCATTTTTCTCCTTGTCACCTCCACCACCTTTGATCTTCCTTTGATCTTCGAGAGAATTATGAAATAGGTTTATTGAACTTATACTTCTTTGCGCCCGTTGGAGACTTTTGGGATGGGATGTTGGTCGAGAAACCGCGTCACGCTCTTTTCCGCGTCACGCTCTTTTTTGGGTGAGAAAAATCCACAATTGTACTCATTGATACGAATTCCTGGGTATTTCTAATCGAGCTAAAAGGATGAAATTTTCAGGGAAGGGTTCAAATTTGGTGTCGAGTCAGGAAAAAATCGAAAATCCCAATATTTTTCATTGGTTTCGAGTCCAGATAGGATTTTGTCTTTTAATGGGTTTAAATGGGAAAAACGAATAATTTACGTGTAGAGTAATTTTCATTCATTCATTAAAATATGAAACAATTTAGATACAAGTTTCATTCTTTGACTGAAATGAGGCCAAAAGATCAATGCATTTACTTCTTGCAACCGATGTTTCTCTATCGATCGATAAATTGAAATATTTGAAGTTTAAACGCAAAATTAATGCAAATTTCGATCTTTTTTCCTTTTTGGTTGCTAAGCAATTTTTTCATTGTTCCCGAGACTTCCAGTACCTTATACGCGTGCTATAAAGATTAAACTTAAAGGAATATAACATTCTCCGTGCGTATTTCAATCGCTTTTAACGATATTATGCCTTAGAAATATACTTTTTACAATGTTTTATAATTATATACATAAACCTTTTCGTAGCTTTGAGAACTCCTCCATTTGCTCATGCCTACGAAATCCGTTGGGATCACTCCAGATTCCTCCATTTTGCTTCTAAAACACTCTTTACACCTTATTCCGGGTTTCCCTCTCTCTGTTTTTCCAGGAAACATTAATCCTTGCACCTACTTTCTGAAATGTACCTCGAAACTCCATTCTACAAGTCAAAACCATGTAAAATGATAATGTTCTATGATGCATTATCTCTTGGATTTTGAAATTATGAATTCAAGTACTACGCCATGTGTTTAATATGTAAATTATAATAATTGAGATCAGCAAAAATAAAATGAAATGTGAAATCCATAGCATTTACTTAGCTCATATTGATTGAATTTCATACTGCCAAATAACTGTAATCATGTTTAATTACAAATATTTACTTCAAAATTGCTCAATGGCATGAAAATAAAAGGAAAAATATAGCAATTACTAAGAAGAACAAAGTACATATGTCATGGGACCATTCGTTTTATGCTATTATCTCATTATTATATTCTTAGGTCAAAAATTGACCCAGCTAAAATAATTTCCAAAAGAAGTAAGACCTTATTGCATTCGTTTTTAATGATTTACAATGTACTATCATACACTTTTCCCCTTTTGCTTGCAAACTGCAAGCACCCATTTACTCGTTTTGTACGTTCAAACTTTGAAAAGAAGTTTTCTTTAAAATAACAATATATCGAAGAGAAATATATTGAATAATAGAGAAAAAATGTCTTTTATTTAATTTATATATCCTGTCTGCCTGAGTGTGTGAGCGGGTGTGTGCGACCGGCCAAAGAAGTATAACTTCCACCGTCTGGTCCGACGCAGACCACGTTTTTTTTTTTAACCAGATACGGCCAACCCCCTTTAGCATCAAGCATTTACGCAATATGAATTAACTCGTAGAAAGTGAATTTTATTTTCATTCATTTAATTTCTACAAACCCTCAAATACCATTAAACAGAGTGATAATGGTTTAAAGGCAATTTTTCCATGCATAATCATCCGTCAAGGTTGCACCGAGGGCTAATGCTAGAGGCCTGGAAAGTACTTCGCAGCGGAGAAAACAGACGTTATCCGTTCCAGTAGCCACTTATTCGTTTATTCCAACGTTGTTTCAACAACAGAGCATTCAAATTCCTGAAATGTTAATCAGGCCTTCGAACCAACTACACTGACGCAGATAGGACATCAGTCAAAATCATTAAACGGAAAGTAACAAATGATCATCTACATCGACATACTACCCCGCAAGCCACCTCAATAGGCGTGTGGCGGGAGGTGTTAGGACACCAGCCGTTTGCATATAAAAAGGAAACGCTCTAATGAAATTACGCCTAACATTTATTAAAGTCCCTTACTGTTCGAGGGAAAAACGAATTCCCATACCTATCCGTTCGGCAAAATATCTCTCTTAATTTATCGTTTCTGTCGGACCTGGAAATATAGTGGGGTTCTAATATGATGTTTTCCGTGTCGCTCTTAAAGATATATATTCTCAATTGCTCAAGCAATCTAAGCATAGCGCGCAGCCTCCGAGTCTCTAGCGGCTCCCAGCCTAATTCGTTTAACATCTGTATAACGCTGTCTCTACGCCCGTAGCTGTTTACTAATTAAATACTAATTAAATACTAATTAAATCACCAAATAGCAGGTTTACCTTTGCAATCGTCATTTAAGAGTAATCAAAACAGTATAGTGATATATGGGATAGACATAGGGTAACCATAAGACCGTACACTAAAGGTGCCTTCAGGAGAAAACAAAGACGGGTGGTTGTCAAATGGGAAGGAATACAAAAAACTGGGAGAAGTTTTAAATGGATGGCTGCGAACTCACTTGGATCTAAGTGCTTCAAGTTATGGATCCAAGAATAATTTAAATACAGCGCGTGAATGGAGAGGGCGGTACTGAAAAAGAGGGTGTATCTTGGATGCAGCGATTGTCTACTGTGCGGGATATGCATACACCAATAGGAGGGGCTCAACCATCTCATCCTTTCACCTCACCTTCAGTCCATTACATGGATTAGGTTGTCTCCGAATAGCAAACCTTACAATTTAACCTCCAGAATCAATGTCTGCCTCTTCAGCTCTCAACCCTGTAACACAGCCGAGGGATCCATTTTACAAGCGCTGTAAAAAGTCCACGCCCTGCAACTGCAACTCTTAAGTCAGTTTTACGTGAAGGCGTGAACCGAGACGCATCCATTCGTCCTACCTTAACGGATACAAATCCTTTAGAATCCGGGCCTCTCAACACTTTGGATCCTGCTTTTTTTTAGAGCAAGAAGACACTCGGACGACTCCTTTCGTACACGACGTTGCTCTTTTCTTTCTTTCTCACTTCCACCACTACTCGCTCGTTCCACCAAGCCTTTCCTCCAGGATCACGTGGTCCACAAAAACGGGCACGTCTTCCCCTTACGTCCTATCAACCTTCTGTGAATGAAATTTTAAGGACGAGAAAAAACAGAGGATTACGCTCTGAATAGTAGAGCAGGGTGCGCCGCGCCGTCTAGGGTCGGTATCTTGTGCTTCATTGCTTCCATTCACCTCCTTCGGGATTCAAGAAAATATAACCACCAATGTGGCCACTGCTTTGCTGTGACTAACAAAAAGCACGAAAGTTGTAAGCACGAAAAAGTCAAATGCGTGACAGGAATAAGGTGAATGGATGAGTTTGGCAACGCCATGGGTTTCAATTCCATCAGAGATTTACCCTTAAATTAGAGCCCAGAATGATTGAACTCTTAGGTCTTAAATATCACGCATGAAGGCCCCTGGTAATCAAGAGTTTGATAATCAAAGGTTTATGTGGATTAAGCTCCATCTAGATGCAAAGAAAAACGTGGAATTTTACTCGCGATATGTTATTTATCCAACAATTGCTCACAAAGCGTAATTTTCAGCTAACGTGAAAGTTTAAAGGCAATGTTCAATAAAATGTATGATAACGATATGTATAGATGATTGAATAAAGTGACGGGCTTTATATTGAAAATATTGCTACCAGCCAACGCGTTTGTAGCGAGAGTTTCGAGATTTTACGACTCAACGTTTTATGCAGTATGTAATTTTTTTGAAAATGAAACAAGTTTTTATGCGCCTTATCCACAAAAATAATTTTCCGAGCTCTTAGCATTTCGGCCTTAAAACTCTTCAACGGCAAATGCTTAAAACATAATTTACTATATACATTTCTTATGCCGTTGTTCCGACACATAAAAACAGTGAATATTTCCGTCTTTGAGCTCAACACATGCGATTCTCAACAACTGAAAAAAAAAAGTTACCGAAAATTATCTCTTTTGACTTGAGTATGTGGAATTTCTCTGTCAACAGAAAAAGAACTAAATTTGTACAAATGGCTCATTTTGTATTAATTTCATGACACTGGTTTCGACACTTTACCTAAATATTAGGCACATAAAGTTTCGGAACTGGGGTCACGAGCTAAAAAAAAACTGAGCGGAATTTTACAAATTATATCTGATTTCACCCTTTAATAAAGTATAAGATGATAATGTTTCTTCGAAGGACAAAATCTTATCACTGTCTCAACAGACCCGATATCTCACCATTTCCCGCCCAGCACTCATGGCTATGCAGATGACTCCAGATGGTTGGCGGTAAAGAAACTCGCCACCCACACACTCCTTGAGAACGGTCACCTTTAGACGAGCTCCCATCAAGTTACCCAAGACCTCCTCGGCTGCTTCCTGCCATGGCCTCCCGGTTCCCATTCTCGTCCCCTACCTGTCTATCCATCCACCCTTGTTGTACTCCGTCGTAAATCTTCAGCGCGACCACGCGAGCGGCTGAGGGTCCGCAGACATTGTGAGGGCAACACCCAAAATGTTCCCTTTCACCTGTTCTCCCCTACCTCCCCTCCCCCCCCCCCCCGCCCTCCCATCCCACGTTCACCTCAGTATTACTTCCCTGAAACACGCCCACCCACACCGGCCTCCTATTTTTACGGGCACTTTCGAGGTTTCCTCTCCTGCACGGCCCCCTAACTCCTCCTCCCTTTCTTCGCATCCAAGGCTCCTCCCTCGACATTATGAAGACGCCAATCGAAATGGCTTAAAGTGCTCCAATGGTCGTCTTCCTTCTCTCCTAAAGGTTTATGGGACCGACAAATGGCCGCCATCAAAACACAAAAACGTGACGACTCGGTCCGAATGGGAGGATCGGTGGAGGACCTAATTTCCTCGCGAGGATGATGAGATGACGGGATGGCGAGAGAAGGAAAAAGAGAGGGTCCTCCAGATGGGTTATTGGTTCACCCTCAACTCTCAAGGTGGTGTTTCTATGAGGTCCATACTTTCAGTAGCTTCTGTGGGTTTAATCTTGGGACAAAGTTATTATTGATTCATTTACCGGCTACGGTGGGTTTGAATGGAAGTGAACAAAATTCCTTTGCATTTTAAATGTGCAAGGCCCTATCTATCAAAAATATTTCTTTCTTCATCTCAGCATACATCCTACCCTTCTAATTTCGACAATAGATAGATAGATGTACTGAAAGATTTAATTCTCGGGATAAGCAATATTTCAATGGTAACGGCACACTTTGACAACAATTGCAACGAGCGAATACAAAGCGTGGCACATGAAGGATATTATTTCAGTCTTACATCTTGAGAGCAGACAAAAGAGGATATTAAGACAGTTAGTTCACCAACCATGCTCAAAGTAAGGCGCCTATGAGATTCATTCCACAAACAAACAGAGAGGCCAAAAGCGACAATGGCTGAAATAATTCTTTGCACAATCCGCCATTTTCTTATCATGTTAAATCCCGGCCAGTTGGTAGATAATTAGCGATGAACAGAGAGAGAAGATGTCTTTTTAAAGAGAAAAGATTACTGGGAAGAAATGTTCAATGCGAGCATCATGTCTCATTTTGATGTTTTTAAGTCTGGTCTTTAAATGATGGACTCAAACCCAATTTCAACAACGGAAAAAGCGATACACTTGATGTTTGAATTGTTGAAAAAACTGGTCATGCTTTGGCATGAACAGTTTTGCGAAATTTCCTTCATATTTCCTTCGAGTGAAAACATAAACAATGAAGTTATTTGTTTTCTTTAAAAATTTCCAGTTTTACAGATGCTCAATTATTCTCTTTAAATCGAAATTGCTTTTTTATATTGTACAAGGATCAAATTTCTTTTAGTAACGCCTGATGGAACAATTTACACTAATAAAAAATAAATTCTATCAGTGGAAAACAGTCATTTCTGTGCTTCATTATGCTGAAATTTCACCATATCATGCCTGATAATTCTCTTTTTGTACAGTTCACACTGTTTTCTTTTTGATCCACGTTCAAACACACTATTCGTAAAGTTACTGAGTTACTGAGCAATGATTTAAAGCATTGCATCGAAGTAACTAACTAAAAATATAGCGGATATTGGCAATAATCATTACATAAATTAGCATACGGAATGACCAATGACCTATTTGTATATAGCCTGTGCCAATATACTGAGGGGGTTTAGTTGGACTCTTTACAGTAAGATTTAATGGGCGAACTAAAAATGTAGAGGTCACGCGTGCGCTTTGTTAACAACTGCAAGGAGGAAACAGAAAGTGTGACACAATTATTGAAGGACTCAGATGGGAGCCAAAAGAGAACACAAGGCTAGGCAATACGCTAAGGTTACAAGTCAAATTCAGGCCACATGTGTTCCAGGTTAACACGGAGGGTATTATTTCCGGCCCACACTTGGAGAGCAGGAGTAAGATCTTCAGGCGGGTGGTTCCCCGTTAGTATTCATTATGGGACACCGGTAACATAAATACTTTGAGGGACTTCTATTATATCAATCTTGGTACTCAGTATAGATACACTGAACAAAGCAAAATACAAGGGAAAGCCGATCAGCAAACCAATCGTACAAAATACAAAGGTTGTCTGGGCGTTCAGTAAAAATTGTTTCGAGGAAACAGAGCGTATAACGTCGCTATTTCATAGACGGAGTTGAGGGCCTCTACAGATTCAAGAGGTTGAATACATGAAACATTTTGTCAAAATAATCAACATAGTAAAGTTTCAGGTTGAATGGATAGAATTATTTTAGCATCGCAATCTATTTTCAGTACAGGTAGAAGCGACAAAAAGAGATGCTTTGCGGTACAGAGAGGTGTAAGAAATCTTTTTTTTTGTTTTTCGCGGTGCCATTCTCGATAACAGGAAAAAAGTGGCTTGGCATTAAGTCTTACTTTTATTCCCTTCTCAAACCACATATCCTTTTACCTATTCTCTTCCTTTTTGTTGCTGATTAAATAGTACCTTTCGGGTCAGGCACATTTTTACGAGTTCAACTTATCTAGTAACTCAATTGAGGTATCGTACTTCGGTTCTTTTAATGAATCAAATCCCATTCCCTCCAACTCCACCTCATCTCGACTCAAATCATTTCGAGAACCTCAGAATCAATAGTAACGCTCACACAAAAAGGAAAATTAATCCGTATTTTCCTAAACAGCTAATTATGCATTAGAATGAAATCCTTTTGATGCTTCAATTACATAAACTTATGACTTTAAAATAGCAAAACGCACTTTCTCTAGGCTGTAAATTTCTTACTTTCTGTGTGAAAATAAAGTTACAGAAGTGAGATCCCACAACCGTATCAAAATAGTAATGATGGACGGCATTACAGCTTTTCCCGTAAAGGCTGCGAGCGGTAGGAAATCCATTGGACGTGATCAGTAAACAAAAACCAATCACAGGGGAATATGGTCGGTCTAAGAACAACAAAATGGAACGGCAGAAACGTGTTGGCATGAGATTCGACCGGCTTGGAATCCGACGCGGAGCGTGATCGCTCCAGGCGATTGGACTGGGGAACGGCCGGGCTCTCCCCAACCGGGAGACCTCAAGGGGCAGACGGTATATCCCCTTATCCGCCCCCTTTCCGGTTACTCACAAGGGTCGATTCTTTCTCCTCCTTCCAAAGACCCGATAAAAACATCTCTACAAACCAACCCCTTCCTTTTGTTCCAATCCTCCTCGGGGATCAAAACGCATTGGCAAGACCGTAAGAAAGCAGCCGGCTTCTCGGATTCTGACGTTCCATTTATCGCAGAAGATCCTGCGAGGAGTGTTGGGGAGGCATGAGGGAGAAAAATCTTATTTTGTCCGTGGAGAAAGCGAGGAGTGAATGATAAAGCGATGGGAGGTGGAGAGAGAAGTGGCCAGCGACGAAAAATATCTCTTGGCTATTGAATTTCCCCGACAGCCACATACTATTTCCGTTTCGACGTTTGCAGCGATTGTTTCGCCAAAATTGCTTTGATTCCGCGCCGGTGTCACCATGTTTGCATTCAAAACCATACGAGGATACGTAACACTCTTCACTGACAGTGATACACGACGTATTCGTAACTTCTACTCTGAGACTTAAATGGATAAAACCAACGTATCTTTGAAAGTAAAACCAACAAATTTAATTAAATTAAGACAGTATCAATGAAAGCGGCTTCCAAAAATCCATGCATTGTGTCTTCTACAATTTTTGGATGGACCAAACTTGTACAAACCCTCTTATTTCTTGAACATTTCGCTTGAAATTCTGATATATTTACATTTGTAAAGACCAAAATAACACAGTATAGATTTACATTCAAATATAACTTATAATTTCCAAGTTTGGTTTTGTGTCGGTACTTTCTCCTATACTCTGCTTCCCTGTATTGATTCTCCGTCCATTACTCCAATCCCTCTTTCCAGTGGGATATTATTGGTATCGATGAGTACACCAAACTAATCAGCGATCTGATACGAGCCATAGTTAATAATATCCCAGAATGTTTAAGATCGAAGACTCAATAGGAACGAATTGATTAGAAGAAAATGTATTTCTCCAAATTTTTACATTAAGGTCTGTCGGTATTCTCTGTTATTAAAGTCACTGATACTCTTCCTATCTATTGCGCGTATTGATTAGTGTATGTTTTTTAGCTGAACATATTCTCAGAAAATTCCCAGCATTAAAATAAAAAAACACTCCATTCAGGGCACCAGCCTTTCGCTAATTGCTCATCCTCTTTATATATTACAAAATATATTCTTTTGCATTTATAGCCGTTTCCATTGTTCAAAACATCTTTACGCTCACTGCTAATTTTTTTTAGGCTAACGAACATACCGGAGTGCTATTTACTCTCAACATTTCCCTTTAATACTTTCCCCTCAGGCAAAATGAATTTAAAAAATAAACACCCGGGAACGAAAGAATACTCAAAACCAGGCCTAGGCGTAAATAAAAAAATAAAGATACAAAATCACCAAGCTCACACACAGGGAGAGAGAGAGAGTTGTTAAGGAGAAAATATATTCCGAAAATAAAAATGTCGACTCCTCTCTGCTAACGACGCGACGTCATAACTTTCTGGATTCTGTTCTGGTGCAAGCTTTCCCGGAGTTTTTCCCCGGGGTTATGACAATGGTGGCGGCGGCGTTGCTTCCATCCGGGACCCGCTCCCGACGCTTAATTGACGGGAAGTTGAGAGGGGAAGGGATGGCAGTTTTCCATAAGCTCTCTGGCGACCCCAGAGCAAGAGAAAGGGGTTAGCTGGTTAGAGGGAGGGGGAGAGAGCACAGAGAAAGGTAGAGCGAACAGCATTGCCGACAAGGCAACAAGGGTGGCGTGGGAATGGGCGCCTTTTCCCGCGCGCGGCCATTTGTCTCCCCGGACAAGTCACGTGATTGATGGAAGCAAACACTCGTTAGTAGAGGGCGGCGGTGGCGGGCGAGGGGAGAAATTATTCCCGCGATTTGTGTGCGCGCTGCCCCTTTCCGACCTCCTGGTATCCCCTTTTTCCGCGCTTCCTCTAGAAACACACCCCCACCAATCCCCGCAGAGTGGAAGAAAGACGGCTTTTACCGGCGTGTCCACACAATGAGACCCCCAATTTTCCTTCTCGTTGTGTGAACAAGAAAAAGCGAAGTCCTGGAAGAGTAAAAATGATTTTCATCAACTATCTTGAATTACCACTTTTCGAGACCAATTGCGGTTGTGTGTCCTCTAAGACCCCGCTTCTCATTTAGAATGGTCGATTTTTCTTCCTATTAGTCAACTTATGGATCTATAACAAAAACAGCCGAAGGAATATTTATAACACAACTGTAACTCTCCAAAACTGAGTATATTCGAGACTTTCCACGGGCATGTCAAGGAAAGGCTGACACGCAGTGGGCTCCCAGTTATTTTTAATGGAGATAGATGCAAAGATACTTTTCTGCACTCCGGGAGAACACTCACTCTCCAGCCTTTTTTTTCATCCAAAGAATGAGGATTTCAGGACATTATTCTCCTGCTGCATGTCAAAGCCGGCAACCGGTGCAAATTGCATAATCAATGGCATTATTTCATATTACATTAAAGTAATTTATTGGTTAAAGGTAGGTTTTATTGAAAGTCATAAAAAATTCTCCAGATTTTTACACGTGTAGGGCCCTATCTATCTCTAGATTTCTTCCTTCATCTCCTCGTACGTCCTACCCTTCTTCATTCCATCCATAAAACCTATTCCCTTTCTTCCTCATCCCCGCCTGCCCAACATAATTCCCTCTATCACGGCCTTAAGCAGCCTATCGCCCCTCGATACCTCTTCCAACCTCCTACAATGCCTCCTCCTAATCTCTTTTAGAAGCTGTAAGACCATGTAATATTCACACTCAGGAGTGAGAAAGCTAAAACAATGAATTCGTTGTCTCAAGCATTATTTTTGGAACAAAGTGCATACACATTGAGGTAAACACATTAATTTAGTTGTTCTACATAGCTTTTTTTTATACACGCCAATGTTTCAACGCAGGATGTCATCGTCAGGTGAATTTCTTCAGAAATCACACGAGTGTTGAAGTCCATTATCATGATGGCTCTATTAACTCCAGTGCTTTCTGTTAAGATTGACGTCACCATATGACGACGTTTTACGCCAAAACCTATGCTGCGTGCACAGTGAATTTAATGTGGAACAAAATAATCAATGATTTCATTACACATTAAATATTAAAGTAATTTTCAAGTTGAACGGATTTTTATTTATTTTTCAGCTCACGTGCGGCTTTGCACGTCGGAATCTCATACAAACACAAAGGTCAAATAAGTGTTTTGATGAAAACATTCAACTTTGGTTGCTGAGACTATGAGTAGAATTTTCTTTGAGAGACCACTATGCGCCGAAAAAAATGAGTATTAAACCCCTCTCAACTGAACTATGGATTTTGGTTGAGGCTCGCTCAGCCCTGAAAGTACTCAGCAAAATGTTTTGTGGTTTGGTAAAATATGAAAGCCCGATGGCGTCGGATGCTCGCAATATAGGTGTCTACCAACGAGAGAGAAATTTATGACCCGAAGGCTATTGGAACGGCAACTCACTCACCCTCTTGTCCAGATCCACGGCTCTAAGCAACCGAAGGTGAAGCGTTAAAAGGTTTCAGCCACGGTGGCAAAATCTGGATATGTGGTCCAAATTCCCATCTTACTCACCGTTAGTACATCCCGAAAAACATGATTTATTGATCAAATAAAGTGCCAGATCATGTGTCTAATGCATAAAAATGAAATATTACGTCATTAACTGACGAGTTTGATCGGTAAATTGAAAAGAACTAAAACTTAACTTAATCCACCTATCAGTCTATTCTGCAGCATCTGATCATCATGTTTTCATCACCCCATCTTACTCATCATCCGAATGGATTGGACTTGCCCTGAGAGAAAATGAACTCGTAATGATCATGATGGAAGCGAAAAAAGAAAATTCTCTAAGAGGACCCAGTGATGAAAACATAATTAGTCAACGATAACGGGGAATGAAACTGAGGATATATCAGGGATTAATGGAATTGGTACGATAGAGTGAAGGGCTCCAACCAATTATCAGTCTCCATGGCTCGTGATGACGTTAACAATTATGATCCAACTCTCAACAATATATTACTTTCGTTCTTAATTCTGTATAACCAACATAAATATTTCTTCCAATATTTGTGCCAAATAACCTCGCTGTGCTTCCATAGAGGTGCGCACACGTTAACAGTTTTTCCGCCAGTGTATTCTGGCACTTACCCCGCGTTATTAGCCAGTATTAGTGATTGTGGCACTGACAGATATGACGCGGTTACCTCTATACACAAACCCCATTTTTCAATTCACACACTGCCCATCAGACTGTCGGCAGAGTCGTCTCCAGCGTATCCTGAGTTCTAAAATCCAAGTCAGCTCCCACTGTCGTAATTTTTTTATTTTACAATTTCTACATCCTCTTTCAAAACTACATGCAAGAAATCATTCAAAGCATGTTTTCCGGTTCTGAATTGTTTACAAAATCAGCGACCTCAATGAATTCATTGCAGCATTACTTTAGCGGTGGCACCAAATACGGAGGAACACGTGGGTGTGCGATGTAAACCATGAAAAACTCATTCCACTGAGGGATCTGGTTACAAATTCCAGCCCATAAAAATGATTTTTCATTGGGAATTCCACACATTCATGTGACGTCGGAATTTTAAAAATCATATTCGCCAATAGTTCTTTGCTCTTTGCAACCCCCGCACCAAAAACCCCTTTTTTCCTAATAACTTACAGGAAAAAAGATTCTGTCAACCTTAATGCCTTATAATGACTCAATTTTTCTCAATGACAAATTTATGGAATTAATTATCACTACATATATTTTTGAGTAACAAATGACTGTAAATTGGCTTTTGAAGGGAAAACAAATTAACGCACTATATTCAACGAGAGAAATGGAGAGAAAAGTAGATACATCTGAAATCATTTATGCAATAATATCTGGGGTGCGAATAGGTTTTGAAAATTATGATATTACTGAATAAAATTTTCTCAAATAAATAAAATACGGCGTAACTACCGGTAAATGGAAAGTTTAGATCTTCAAGTTTAGATCAGTGGCTCAAGAGCTCAGCTAAATTTTTGTCGTTCCAAATCCGGTTGACGGCACCTTACTAAGCGGATTTCTCGATAATTATGTTCTCGGGGTACTTGCTAAGGACTCATTTACCCAAACTCTAGCGTGAAGTCAAGACGACACGGGTCTGCACACTACAATAACTTTGCCTTCAAACCAACAGACCGACTCTCCGGTTAAAGGAGGCTCACACGTTTCGGGAATTTGGCATCATCTTTCCACTTCAACCAGGATTTCCAGGGGAACTAGATCCCAGGTGTGGGTAGTGGGGAGATGAGGAAAGATGAACAGGGCACAACGAGCATTAGGGAAGAGGTGAGGAAATGTTGAGGATAATCTCCCGTTGCTCTGTGGTGACTGTCAAGCTGTCAAGATGGAAGTTGAGCGGAACTCTTTCTACGAGATAGAGAAGCCTAAATGCTTGTACTTCTACGAATGGGAGCCGACAAACTGAAAAAGAAGGAGAGAGAAGAGATTCTGGTGAAAAGGTGCGGCAGGGTATTAGGAGATTGACAAGGAGTGATGTGGGGGCTATGTAAGAGGAGGATGGAATATAAATACGGTCACAGTCACCATTTTAGCTCAGTAATTTAAGGTTTCATCCTCTGGAAAACTAATCTAAAGCTGAAATAATGCAAACTGGTAGTATTCGTTTTGTTACAATAAAACATTACAAAAGTCAACAAATACAGCGTGCTTCTTAATTGTTTCTTGGGATCTAATGTACCCCACATCGTAAGAACCGTACCCCGGGCACAAAATGTGGCGTGGGGAACTCTGGTGATCGGATTTCTCTCATTGTTAGATTTGTCTAAAATTTATGTCTGTGATACCACTAAAGAGAATGCTATTTTAGCAATCGAGGTCATATATCATTCCGAAGAATTGTTTTTTATCAATCTTACCTCGAAACTGAGCATTTTTATGGCAAAAATGGCTTGTTAATATCAAGAATTAAGCTCTAAAGGCGTAAAATAGGCAGAACAAATCTTGTGTGCATTAGTTTAGCCCATCTATTGAAGTATATTTCTTCACCTTACGGCAAACCATCATGGAGCTACGACGGATTTACTGCACGCCGTGCAGTGGCGAGACGATTGCCTTAAATTACGGGGCTCATTCAGTCCAGTGAATCGACGCCGTCACGGTATTAGGGTGACGCCTTACATAAGTCTCGAGTAACCTATTTTCTGCTAATATTTTCAGTAAGAGAGATGTATAGAAGGCTCAGTTTTATGCTTCATTAATGATGAATGATAAAGGGAACTATTAATATGCTACACGTTCCTACTTGAAAGGCACTAGAACAATAATTTATCGTTGACAACCGGTGAAAACAAAGATACATTACGTAGAATGAAATGAGAGTTATTTTTAATGCTGGTTAGTGCGGAGAATCACTATGGTTCGTTAAGTGATAGAAATGAGACCGAAGCAAAACAGCTCCATCCAAAACGGATGCTGAAAATGCTACAAATTTATTCCATGACATTCCTCGCGAGAGAACCTAAAAGAGTGAGTGGAAAACATGAACTAGACTTCAAAGGAGAGCGATGGATGCATCCGCGGTCGCTGAAAGCGTCGCCCATCCTCTCAATTATGAAGAGAGGGGATTTTAGTAGGGAGAGGGTAGAAAAAATCGTAAATACCCGAGAAAGATAGAATTGGGAGGAAAAAGAATGAAATACGACGGGGTGAATTTCATATGGAGGAGAATCAACGTTTTTTTTCCTTTCCGTCATGGGCGAATTAAATTTCCATCGTCATGGTCCATCCCATGGGAAATGAAGAGGCCTCTTTTACTCTTTTTCTCAGCATCAATCCTCCCCACTCTTTTCCTTTTGAGGGAAGAAATGGCCCGCGACATCATTCCAGGGGGCAGAGTGGGGTGTGGGGGCAATGTATGGCCACAGCCGGAAGAGGGAGGAGTGTAGAGGGTAGGAGAAGGAAGACGAAGACTACAAGAGGGAGAGAAGAGAATGAAATGTGACGGCTCGGAGGCACCGTCGTGGGAGGTTGAGGGGAGACAACACCACTCAATCCTTTTTCCCATTTTTTTCCCAAGCCGCTCCCATCCCACCCCTACTCCCGCATCGCTTACCACATCTCCATCCTCTTGTCCCTCTTCGAATCCCTCCTCACCGCTCCCCGGAACAAATTTATGAGAATAATAGGGAGTAAGGGGAGCAGGTAGAAGACAAACCCTCTCATGAGATTAGTTCCGTGGTTGCGAGCTAAAACGTAAGGGAAAGTCGATTCTTCAACATCTCTGCTACAGTCATTCTCTCTCCCTCTTTTTCCACCATTGTGGCTCGCCTAAACGTTACATTTAAGTACTGCTTTTATTTCCCCTCTTTTTGTAAATGCCAACGAGCACGGCACATCTCCCCTGATAGAGACTCATGTTAACGGCATCACTTTTATGTGTGACATATTTTAATCCCTCTTTCCCGTCTATTCCAGACTCTCAAGCTAGGCGGTCATCTTTGAGGCTTGAACATATTGAACGTTAACTTAAATACCAGGAATTAGCATAAATATAGAAGTTAAATTCACTCTTGCCACTTATACGCGAGATTAGAATTAGTACTCGGGTAAACCCAAAGAGAACTAGATACATAGCAGGATTTGAACAAAATTAGTGCGATAAGCAGGTGAAGGTCATGGTCTCACATGCCGTGTAAGAGAAATATGAAAGCCATGAGTTCATGAAGCCACGAGTACATGAATTTAAGCCACCACGTTAACGTCGGCTGTGGCTAAAGTAACTCCCGGAAAATGTTTTAATTCAACCGATTCAAGTTTTTTTGCTTGAGTTGACTCTGTCGCAGACTATGTAATTTTTTTAATATCTATTTTTTTAGAGAACTGCAAACCATTTCGGAAACAGCACAGGGTGAAAGTGATGAAACATGCGTTACAGTGACAATTTTGATAATAGCGAAAAAGCACATCCACTGAAGGGCTACATAATTATAAGAGGATTTCCCAAGTGTTTGAAATATGGCTGAGTATCTAGACCTCAATTTTAGAAATGAAAAACTATGAAGCAATATGCTGGAATGGAAATGAAGTGGAATTAAATTTCCGCGGAAATGTGAACAAATACTCGATAATCTCAGGCGTAACTTTGTGAAACGTAATTTTGTCAAACTTCTGTTTATGTGAAAAAATACGCTCATGAAACGTATGAATGTTGGCAAGACTGCCTGAGCTCAGAGAGCAGGGAATCGGGTGATAATAGCTATATTTTAAAATGAGTAGCGAAGAACAGCGTGGTAAAAAATAGGGAACCAGAGTAAATATGGAGGTGAAAATACAGAATGAGAATGAAGTAATTGAAATCAATTTGAAGGACGTTCGGTGGTTTTACTCAACGTAAGAGAATTCGATGAAACTTGATGGAAACATTAATTTGGTTGTCTTAAAGCTACCAGATTTTTTTCAAAATTATTTGCCGCAGATTTCTTAAGATATTTGAACGAGAAGTGGGCATGAAAATACACGGGTTGTTATGGGAACGCAAGGCTTTATTCATCAGAAAGAACCTTTTCTAATTATTCAATGTATAATAATTTATATCATCGATAGAAAAATGTACATGTAATAGATTTTTACTCCGAGCGCTTGAATAAATCCCTCGCGCGTTGCAGATCGTGTGAAATTGGCACCAGGGGGGTGTTTCTGACTCTCATCGGATTGACGGCATCGGAAACGGATTCAATCCGAGTCGATCGGAAACCTTTCCTACGGTCGTCTTCCGTGCGTTTCACACTTACTATCGGAAAGCGTTCCGCTGTTGGTATGACGTCACTCGTCATCCCCATCGAGCAGCGATGAAACGTCACAGTTTTGAAGAGAAAAGTGAGCAGCGAAATGTAACCTCCCGCCAGGTTTAACACTTCATAATGTAGGGAAATGGTATGTATGGGTATTTATTTGTGTTAATTGATACATTGTCTTATAATTGACGTTATTGTGGGTTAAAATTATTTTAGAATTGTCCTTTTGTAATTTTTTCAATGTAATCTCCTGTCTATTTGTGTAAATGACGGGAATTATGAAGGCAAATTTTAAACGATTTTGTTCGTTCTTTCTCGTGAGTACACAGTTGATTATTAAGGTCACATTCATATGACTTATAATAGATACAGTCGCGAAACGTACCCTCTCTTGCAACAACAGATACACAGCATCATTTACTCAATGAGTTATCCAAATTCCGACGTGTTATTTTCATTGTTTATCTCATTTGAATGTGGTCCTTCTTCATTAATGTATTGACCATCATGATATGCCGTTTATATCTAACATTTTGCCCGTAAAAATGGAGGTCCATTGGAAGGAAATACAGTGACTACATTGAAAGGTTTTATGGTGTCGATGATTGTCAATGGCTTGACACGTTGGATGAAATAACGGGAAACAATGGGGTTTGATTGTTATCTGTTGTACACGTAACCGGTTATTTTTATAACACCATTTTATTGCTAAAATGGCACACTTGCTAATGGCCCTGGGTGTCAAACCTGGGAATATGAGTAACTTTTCTGTAATCCATCATTTAGAGTACATTACTCCCAGTCTCTACAATTTTTTTCAATAGGATCTGTGGACGGTTAAGTCCGTATGAAGTCAATATATGGGCGCATGCCTCCTGCGGGACTCGGGCGGTTACGTGGTTAGCCGGGCCAGGGTGTCAAACCTGAGAATATTACTATCTTTTATTTACTTCATCAAATACAGTACTCTCCTGTTACTATCTCTCATTATTTTCTCTACCGTTTCAGGACGTTTACAGTGGGTATGTCTGCGCTTTCCTTGCGCCATACGTTGCTTTCAAATCATACTGCGGGTTGATGTTGGCAGCACTGCCGTTTGAGCGCCTGGGCTAAAATCACGTCGCCAATATAACTACGGAAATCGCAGCAGATATATCACTTCAAACGAATATTTCACGTAGAAATATAATATTTAGGTTGTACAAAATGGAATCAACCTAACTAAGTTCATAACCATGTCTACTTTTGATGTCAAAGGCTTACGATGCTATTGCTAGGTCACGTACACGTATCGTATCATAACTAAATAAATGGATATATTTCCAAACTGAAGGACCAGTTTCCACTACATTAAGCTACCTGAGATATTTATACGTTATTATGCTATGCATTCCAACTCGTTTCATCTTCCTTTTACTAAATTACTAGCCCAAATTATATGTAATGAAACTTGCGCCAACAGTGATACAACTTGCTCATATATTGCCCCATTTACACGCTAATTAAATTCTCCCACACCTATATTATTCTGGCAGAACGTTCACATAAATGTGCACTCATGAAATAAAGCGGTATTATCTTATTATAGCCAAATAATTAACGTCAACAACATAATAAGGGTATTCACCTGAGACCAACCAACGCAATCGGAATGACTTTCCGACACCTCATTCCCGATCGACCCGGTTCCGATCGGAAAGCCTTCCTTGAGTCGATCGGAAGCAGTCTGAAACGCACGGATTGTCCTCTCGATAGTAAGTGACGTAGAATCCGATCCAAGCCTTCCGATCCGATCGGAACGGATGACTCTGAAACACCCCCCAGAGGTAAGGTACTTGAACGTGGATGCATAACTTGCAGGATGCAGAAGAAAAGGCATAAAATGTTTAACTTCATGCCCAATTCTCGATAAGATATCTTTAAAAACCTGCGGGAAATAATGATGAAAATTTGCAGGTAGCCGTAGAGAAATATTATTAATACTTTCAGGAAGTTTCATTCAATTCTCTTAAGTTGGGTTAAACCACCGAACCTCCTTAAGTCCGTTTCCCATCTGACCGAGTTTTAGAACCTCTTGGCCCTTATTTTTTAAAACACAAATACATATGGATCGTTTTATAAATTTCTGAAATACTATAGTCGCTCCACATATTATTTTCTTGTTTTTTTTCAGGAATTTTCAGATATTATTTGGGAGTAAATTTAATAATTTGCGCTATACCCCATGCACTACAAAAAATGTATTTTCATATTCATACCTAACGGTCTTCCTTACTACTTCATGACATAAATGTGACACTTAATCACAAAGTTGCCATACTTTTCGGGTGGAGGTAACCATAGCGTGTCTCCTATAAAAAAAAACATTATGATCAACTATTAAACTTGATTTTCAAAGATAAGGTAGTGGAGGATGCGTTTCGAAATGTCATTCATCTTTTTTTTATGTTTCAAATCAATTATTAGCGTAATGGAGTTAAGGGTAAGGGCTATACTAAGTATAAAAACATCAAAAACTTAATAGCAAATAAATGTAGGGAAGAGAAGAAGAACTGGATGAGAGAGAAAAGAGAGGAGATCGAATTAGATTGCGCCAAAAATAACTTAGGTACAGAGTATTCCATCATCAAGACACTGTAATACATACCAACAACAAAAACAGCACTATAAGATAAAGCAGGAAGCATATTTGTTTTAAACATGAGCGTATGCAAAAAGTGGAAAGAATATATTGAAGATCTATATCAAGGAACTGAAATAGAATACCTAACAGAAAATGTAGAGAATGAAGAAACTGTCAAGAAAGACTCACTTGGACTCGCAATTACTAGATCGGAGTTTGATTGATCACTGAAAAGCCTTAATGAAATAAAAACAGTAGGAATTGATGGAATAACGGCTGTACTTCTAAAAAATCTCGAAAATAAAACACATAATGAACTTTACAAAATGACCGTTGAATGCTAAATGAAGGGAACATTGCCAACAGATTCCATTAAAAGCAAGACCATTATGATCCCAAAAAAGGGAAAGCACGTCACAGTGCTATCCCATGCATAAAAAATTCCGATCAATTTCATAAACTACAGAATTAAAAATAAGATAGAACAACATGTCGGAGAAGAACAGTTTGGATTTCGGCAGGGTATAGGAACAAGAGAAGCAAATTTAGCATTAAAACTGATCTTAGAACGAAGATAAGATGAGAATAGAAGAACGTATGTTACTATCATCGATCTTGAAAAAGCATTTGATTGAGTAAATTGGAAGCTGCCATTCCAAGTTATGAAAAAATACAAATTAATCGAAGGGATAGAGGACTAATTATTCTAATTAATTTTATCTATTCAATCTGTACATGAAAGTAGCAATATAAAAACAAAATTAAGGAGTAAGAGAATAGAGATAAATGGAAAACCTATCCATAGCATCCGGTTTGTTATCGACATTGTAGTTCTTCCCGGTTAAGAAAACAATATGAATCGCAAATTGGAGACTCTCGGAAAAGAACTGAATAAACTGAAATAAATATCAACACTTTAAAAAAATCAAAACAGTGGTAGTAGATAAGTTAAACCGCAACATAAGAGTTAAAATTAAATTAGGAAACTCAACCATAAATCAAGTTAAAGAATTCTGCTACTTGGGTAGTGAAATAACAAATGAAAATAAAAGAATAAAAGATTCTAATGTACTTTTTTCGTAGATTTTCGCAGTTCATTTTAATTTTTGTAAGTTTCCTTTTGATGTCTGTGATATAATTATACTTTTTAGCAACAGTTTTGCCGTGCTATTCTGCCGGATTCGTCAGGCTTTCTAAATCAACAATGAAAAATAAATAAACAAACTTATTATGTAGCATGAATAATTAATACTTGAGTTTTGCAGAAGTCTTTTCCACGTATAAGGAAGTTCGTAGACATCTTCTCTATTTAGGTTTTTAGGTCTTTTTTCTATTTCAATGGCTTCCCTGATGATCCGTGGATAGTAGCTAATTTCTTTGGATAAAACTTACGCCCTTTTGATGTGTATACTGTGGCCTTCTAAAAGTGTGTGCTCAGCCACGGTAGAGGTTTTGGTTGTTGATTTAGAATGCCTGACGAAGCCGGAAAAAACTTACCAAAATTAGAATAAAAGATGTTTCGTAAGGATTGCCCTGGCCAAGAAAGGATTTCAATGGAAGCCTAGCCTCTTGGTACGCAACCACCTCTCAATAGACACAAGGAAAAGATTTGTAAAGACCTTCGTGTGGAGCGTGCTCAAGTATGGTTAAGAAGCAAGGATATTAGATAGATAGGAAAAAGATAAACTCCAGGCAGCCGAAATATGGTTCTGGAGGAGATTTACAAAAACAAATTTGTTCATGACAAAAACAAAAGAACAAGTATTGGAAGAAGTGAAAGGAAAGAAAAGGTAGAAGTAAAATATGTGTAATAAGAACGTTTCTTTAAGCAATTCACTCCAGACATATTAAACTCGTTGGTCATCTAATCAGACAACGAGTTCATTAAATACATGGTGGAAGGGAATGCTTTGGTGAAGAAGACGAGAGGACACCCAAGAATGTCCTTACTTAACAGTGTGATGTCAATCACGAACTGCAACTCCTATGTAGAGACGAAAACAACAGCTTCCGAAAATGACAAATGACTACAGTGGCAGCGATAAGGCCAGGCCATTTGATAAAAAATGACGACGAATCAAATATTAATTAAAAATTACGTTCTTGATACTTGTAAACTAAGATTCCAGTTTCAAAAGTTCTGTCGATTATTGAATTTAAAGGTCTAAGAAAAATGGCCATATTTTCCCAGTTTTATAAGTTTTCAAGGTCAGCGGACACCTGTCTTCTGTCGGCGGACACCAGTCTACTGTCAGCGGACACTTCTGTCAGTCAAATTGTTCATTTCAATATTTTGAAATTATTCTCTCCGGAGCAGGTTTATGTGTAAAGGTTTCACATGACCAATCGGTGAACGATCAGCTACACCAACAGGAACAGTGTACTTACATATCTGGGGAATATCGACGTGTAACGGAATGTTGATGACGGTAATTAGGAAAAGAAATTAAGATGAATGGGGGAGAGCGAGAAAAGGAATTTTAGACGGCATGAGAGAAGGCAAGACATAGATTTTCAAGAGAATGACATAAAAAGTGATAAAACAATCTTGCGCGCTTATGAAATAAATATATACTAACTTAAATTTTAAAATAACAAGCCTGACAAAAAAGAGGATATGAAGTGGCTCACCAATCAGGTCCAATAGCTCTTCACCGTGAAGAAAAAACTTATAGCAGTAAATCGTTAATTGGCGCTTACCTATAAATAAGAAAAAGAAATACCAATTATTTATTTGACGACAAAAAAGTAAAAAAAAGTATTCACTATTTTCTCAGTAAAAGTATAAAATACATACACAGATTTCCTCAAACGAAGATACTTGATCTGGCACAAACAGATATTTTTGAGACGGAAACATTTGAGAACAAAGTTAATCATTAACGAGTTAACTTTGTGGAAATTATCCATAGTAAGAGGAAATATTCACTTCGTAAGTTTTCCAGACAATTTATTTTTCTTGACCGGTTTCAACGTTTACAAAGTCATTATCAAGAGGCAAGTAATACAAATAGCGAGGAAATATCTTATGTATACATTTAAACAGGAAGCGGGGAGTATCTACACAGCGGACTGTATGCAGTGTAGTTAAAATTAAACGTATGTATACAGCTACTACCAATTCACTCACAGTGAAAGGGATCTTTTAGAAATAGCCTTTCCAGTCCCATAATCGTCCACTGTTCATCTGCCACAAGGAATACCTCAACTTCAGAAGGGCGAACGGCAATGCGGGAATAATCGGGGAACATACTGGAGCAATCAGAGACGGAACATCTATTCTGCTCCACGAGTACCTTTGTGACACTGGGACATGCCCAACATCAGCCATTTAGAGACCTCTAACCACATCTCGCATTAGCATTATAAGAAACCTTTTTGTAGCTCGAGAAGGCATTTTCTTAGAAAAGTGATCACAAGCTCGAGGAAGGGATCTCTAGGGATTTATTCTTTGTCCCCTAGATCGAGCAGGGGGATGGCGGGGAGGGAGTTTATAGGAAAAATCGCAGAAAAATATTGACGCCGCCCATAGACCACCAACAAAGAAACTCGTCCCCGGGCCATATTCTGCGGTGTAGTGGAAGCAGTGGACTCCGGAACAACCTATCCACCTCCCTAACATCTAAGGTGACACGTCATCGATCTTCCCAGCTGTCTCGATGCTGGCGGGGTCTCCGGAAGAGGTACATCCCCCTAGTCCCCGTAGGCCTTTGCGTCATCGAGTCCGCCATTTGTTACCCCCGTGGTGCGAAATGCCCAGACATCTTTGCTGAGAAGTAAGTCTTAGGCCGGCGAGGCCAACTCGTCGTTCCTATCCCTTTCGAGTTCGTAACCAACACGGCCAGCCAACCAGAGAACCAGCGGTCTATAGAGAATCTCTTCAATCGGGGTTTTTAAACTTTTATGCGTCACTTTCCACATGGTTGCGTACAGCTCTGTTATCATAAATTACACCATATGTAATAGGAATCTCCTCGAGAAAAATTCAGCTTGGGCTGGAAATCGAACCCGGGCCAGCCAGTTTAATGCGCAGAACACTACGCTACCCAGGCTTGTTTTATTACTAGAATTATTTATGTCCTAGCTAAGTGTTCACAGAGGATGACAATGCAACGTTAAAGAGAACTTCAAAGAATTCACAACCAAAAACAGGAATTAAGCTCTGCTATGCCACGAATGCTAATTTCCTTATCTGCCGAATAATAGTGATGAAATTCTTAGGAATTACCGTGAGGGAAAGATGGGCTGTATCGAGAATCAAACCACGGCTATTTGGCCCGCCGAAACATTGCGAAGAGCACTACGCTACCCAGACTTTCTAATCATCGAGGCAATTTTAGAGTCTCTTCTCGTGGAAATTCCTACAAAGTTCGTCGTTGTAATTTGGCAGACATAAAAATCAACACCATGGATTTGAATAATGTTTAATTAAAGACCTTTAAATTGGAATACTAAATTAATTCGCACAGACAAAGTGGCATAGGTTAATAAAAGCCAACGTGTGCGGTTTGTTTTCGTAAATTATTTTAGTGTTTAAATAAACTAGCTACATGCAAGTTGCACGTGGCTAGTTTGTTATTTAAGAATTAAAGCGACATCCGAAATCATTAAATAAAGATGAGCGGATTGTTAAGGGTAGAATAATATAGGGAATGAAGAAAGGGAGATAGAAATACAACATCTGCACTAGTCTACTCTTATCGAAAGGCGTTAAGGGTTCCAATGTTTAACAAACCTATCCAACGGAAGTAATACTGCGACCGAATTGATCTCCTCACAGTATCCAAATAGGGTTCGGGTTTCTACAGAACAATATCCACCATAGCTGCGACTGCCTTGCACCTTTCATCATTTTTAGAGGTAAAATAAACTTCGATATCTTGCGCCAAGACGCCATGTCATATTCTCTCAATTAATCCAGGTGCGGTGCGGATGCTGTGAGTTTTGCCTTTCTCCGGGAGAGATGACTACCTCGAGCAGGCCGCGGAGGGCTGGGGACGGGGAAGGGGTGCGAAGCGACCGCTCATCCCATCGCAACGTCTATCCTCCCCCCCCCCCCTCCCTGCCACCCCTATTCTCCCCGCAAAGGGTCACTGTAGGGGGACAGCCGACTGACCGCATCAACGTCACGCGCCGGGGATATAATTAGCGGTCACACGGAGAGAGGGCCCCCTTCTCGGCGAAGGGGAAGGAAATGAGGGAAGGGGAAGGGTGAGGTACATGAAGGTACCCTCCACAGACCGAAGAACTATTTTATTCTTTGCAATTAGTAGTCTGTTAGCCAGACCAAAAGAGTTACAGTGGGATGACATAATTTTCAGTCTTGGAAGTTTCACGTACATTACGTCCCACATATAAGAGGACAAACAAAAAATACTTGGCATGGTAGAGGAAGAACGAATGTTGCTGGAGGATATCAAGAGACCGATGAGATCGAAGGACAATGTTAGTATGAGTATAAGGAGGGATTGAAGACCGCTACTAAAGTTATAATGTCAGCAATGCAGGGAGTAGGGAATCCCTACTAGGGATTAAAAAAATAGTAATTTTTTGCTGAAGTAATAGAACGCAGGCATGTGCTTAATCGAAGATAGAATTAAGGCTGAGATAAAGACGTTTTAAGATGGAAAAGTAAAGAAGAATTTATTTATAAAATACTTCCCCAACCGGTAGAATACCTACTATAAATAATGTCGTAGTTAACGAAAATGTAGTCCTAGAACCCGATAAAGAATAATTTATGGCATGCTTAAAAATTACTTACTTACTTACTCTTACTCCCAGGGCCATCTATATCTTAGGCGATATTTAGCCGCATCAAAAATTCCCCTCCACCTGGATCGATCTACTGCCTTTCTTTCTGTTGCTCCAATTTTTCGCATATCTGTTCTCACTTGGTCCCACCATCTTAGCCGTGGTATTCCCCGGGGTCTTCTTCCTTCAGAAATCCCATTTAGTACCTACTTCAGCAGACATCCCTCCTCTTTCCTTAGAATATGTCCAGCCCACCTGATTCTTCTTGCCTTCATTTCACTTGTTATGTCTGGATGTTTATATAGATTCCTGATTTCTCTGTTGTGTTTTTTTCTCCATTGTCCTTCTTCGTATGTGGGCCCATAGATTTTTTGCAATATCTTATTCTCGAACACTATTAGTTTTTTCTCATCCTTCTTCGACAGCCTCCACGTTTCGAATCCGAAGAGTAGTACTGGGGATATTATTGTTTTATAAAGTCTATTTTGGTTTTGTGCGACAGGGCTTTCGAATATCGAATTCGATTGCATCTATGTAGACATCTGTTGGCGAGGTTTAACCTGTTTTGTATTTCTGGCTCTATCGTGTTGTCATCTGTTAAAATTACTCCTAAATATTTAAAATGGTCTACTTTTTAAATGCAAGACCATCTATTTGCAGAGGGCCTGTATTTCTATTTTGGCGTCTTGAAAAATGCATGTATTTAATTTTTGTATCATTTATTTTCAGTCCTATTTTTTCCGTTTCCTTCTTAAATAAATTTGTCAACTGTTAAATCTTCTAAACTTCCTGCGAATATCGCTACGTCGCGACGTCAACAAAGGCTAAAACGTTTATTTTGGTCCCAATTTTGATGCCAAGGTCCATCTCTACTACTTTTTCCAGTGCTTCCTCAATTGTAATATTAAATAGTTTTGGGGAGAGCCCAAAAATGAAAATTAAAAAAAACTATCGATATTTTTATTCATATATTAGCAATTGTGCATTCGCTATGTTGCTTTAAAAATGATATAACTTTAAAATCACCAATAATCAGGAATCGGCATTCCGAACTTCAGGGAAGGAGAGTTTATCTAGTTTAGACGCCAACCCACGCGGTTAGGGTCATATAATTAATCGGATGCATAACAGATGTTCCATGAGCGAAAAATTAGTACTGACTTGGTCAGTTCTGCGACATTGATGTGCAAACCCCAAATTACGTATTTCCGGTCACGCGCAAAAGTACTCTTAAATTACACTCAAACAAGCTGATCAAATCACACTTTATTTCGTTATCTCCCTACCTCAGTAACTTCTCAGTAGCCTAGCGTCTATTGAGGCAACCCTTATTGTCTCTTCGTCAAACGAAGGCGGGTGGATTTTGATCTCGGTGTGGGCAGACTCGGAAAGGTGCTTCATTGAAAATTGTGGCCGGCTGAAACTCCTAATTGCTAGTCAACGAACTCTCTTCCTACGGCACACTTCAGGATTATTTCCCGAAAAATTAAAGGCCTTCACATTACGATTTGGTTTTGTGTTAAGTTACACATCTACTGAAGCACACAGGCTACGCGACCGTTAGCCGATTTGTTCCACTGGTGGAGATTTCTACCAAACATTCGAGCCACGCAATGATAAAATTAAATACTACTCTTCGGCACTTCACCGCCCTGAGTTTTTATTCCCGCATAAGTCCAATGGTCCAAGTACTTGCGAATTTCTTCAGTGGTCCAACGAAAGCCACTATAATAACTCCGAGAGTTGAGGCTCTTTTAAACGACACTTATTTCAGATCGGAAAATCGAACCAAATTCAAGGAAACTCAAAGTGACATCGTGTAAAGGCAACATCATTCGAATAATGCGCCGAATCCAATTTTCAGGGCTTCAATAGAAATAAGCACCAAAATTAATTTTTGTCCTATTCTCGCATCCAACTACAGATCACAGGCGAGTAAAGCGTTTCAAGGAAATAACGGTGACAGAGCAACAACCAACTGAATATTGTTTTCATCACAACTCGGTGTGATATCGTGTATGATGAGTTTCCCAAGATCAAAATCAGAATTGATCTAAGAATATAAAAGTAGGATGCTTTTGCATAATACAGAAAGCGTATATTATGCATGGTTGAATGATTCAAACAAAAAATAATTTCTGCACATGCGCCGATCATAAATCATAACTGAGATACGTATCGTGTAAAAGAGTTCATCCAAGACTTCAAGGTTCAAATTTGAGTTTACTGGATTGAATTCCATATTCAGTACTGAAGTACTTTTTGTGTAAAACATTATGCATAACGATACAAAACATTCTGCAGAAGTAAAAACAAGACTACAATTATTTAAGGCATTCTTTGACTTCACTTTTTCACCACTCCCATAAGACACACCATAAAATATTTCAATGAAGAAAGTCATAACTTACCATGCTTAACTTCTAAAACCAAACTGGTGAAAATTACAGACAAAGCATGAGTCTGTGATTTTCTCCAGTCAATATACGTACTTGTACACATTCTCAGTTCAATGCAAGGGTAAATGGAGGAGTCACGTCATGCAAATTATGGGAAGTGAAACCGTTCAGAGGCTCTGCATCCCCAAGGACGTCCCACGTTCGTCAAAACAAATTATTACGTCCGGTCCCTCCAGCATTCCAAACATTTTCGCCGATGGTGGAGCGGTGGGGAGTATGTGTTTGTGTGTGTTTTCGGACGCAGGCAGCGGAAATTGACAAGAGGGAGGGACATGTAAAGAAATAAACGATTGCATTGACGGTGCCTGCCCCTCTCTCCCTTTCACCTGGGGGAATATTTCGAGCATTGTGTTCCGAGCGAAATCACAGTCGGGGAGCGTGCGCTCTGTGAGGCCCGGCCCCTGAGGCGGAGACTACAGCTGTGCGATTTTACGACGCATTGACTAAAATTCGCGATATTCCGGAGACATCGTAGTGATGTTGACTTCCTGGTGACACGATACATCGCCCTGCAATATAATTCGATTTCGATCGATGCGATAGGCGATGCGATAGGCGATGCGATAGGCGATGCGATGTTATTAATGCTATGCAATGCGACGCACAAGAAAGTAATTCAATTCCTTCAAAGACTTTTACAAAATAATGAACGTACATGGACAGAAGCATTTCGTAACCCCTAAGGGCTCCAATCATTCAAACCACGTAATACTTTGGTAACAATTAAAGAAAACATTTAAATTGAAAATTTATAAAAATTAATATAAAAGATGTTCTCATGAAAAAATACAAACAAACGTTTTTTTATAAAGAATACTTGAGCTTTGCCACCAATACATTATTGTAACTATATTCACAAATACATATACGAAATTGCTAATCGTGCATATATTTATTTATATATGTTAGATTAGATTTATAAATACGTACATTTCCATATAAAATGACTACATCAAAATACATCTGAATACATGAAAAATCATTTTCTATTTAACATAAGTTTAATCAGATGAAGGTTACTAAATAAAACTTTTGTATCAATTATACTTGATAACCACGCTTTAGGCCATCGCAAAAATTAATTGTGAGATATATATTTTCTTTTTTTTATCGTAAATATTCTTTCCTGCATGCAGAAAAATCTTTGAAAAAAGGCAATACTTGGCATCAATATCGTATATCATTTTTACGAAATATATGCGATGCAGTGTGATAAACTGTGATACATTCGATGTCATTCGATTTAACTTGCTATCCGATGCAATTAGACGAAGCAACATAACGTCTGATGTTATGAGATATGTGAATTAATACGATGCAATGCGATGATTGCGATAAAATTTGATACTTTTTTGAATGTAATATGCGCAGAAATGCGACTCAATGCAGAATTACGAAATACAATGCTATGAAATGCTATGCATCACATCTTTTGCGATTCAGAAGTTATAATGAAATTCGATATTGAAATTTGAGCATCTAGGGTCCCTAACGGGGGCAAAGGACGACTGCTCTTCCTCTCGAGCCTTCCCCTTCCATGCGCGAACCTGGAAATTGATTTGGGGGAGGTCCTAGAGGGGAGGGACGAAGGAGGTGGAGAGGAAGGGAACGTGCGATTCACAGACAATTTCCGCTCGTTATTCTCTCGCGAAATCGCATCCCGCTGGGCGAACGCGCACGTAGAGGCCATCTGTTTTTTCATGCGCACGACAGAAAAGTGTAAAAGGCTGGTTAATGGCTAGACAAGAGAGATATGTGGAACATTGGTTAGAGGAATGCTTGGGAGGGGAAAGAAAGGAATGCTTGGGACGGGGAAAAGAGAGCAATTTTCTCCTCACAGAAGAACGCCTAAAAACGTTGACATAAGCACAGCGACGGCTATTAGAGGGTGGTGGAAAAATTTAATTACCAATCGATTCTGAAGAACGTAGAGAGAAACCCAGCGTTGGCCCACTCCTAGCGAAATAAGCCTGTAGGTCAACAGTTTAACGTCTTATCCGACGACCGAAGAATTGCACTTAAAGTGCTCTCCACATGGTATTCAATTAGTGACAGTGATTCCACTAAAATCTCCACAACTGCCGTGATTCAAAGCGAGGCCCTCGGTATTAGAAGTTACGCAGCCTTCATCTCTAAAGTCTATCTTAATAAAATTGATTTGCATTGACTCCAGAAGCAGAACAAGCATGGCTAATGAAACCCTTTTTATGTGGTTTGAAGGCGTAAAAGGAGCACCGTACATGAGAGTGCTATAGGCACTATAGTTTGAAAACTATGTAGGCATGTATTTAACATAGTGTAATTTCCCGCTATCGCAGCTAACTCACACTAGACAGAACAAATATCGGGGTAGGACGCACAGAAAGGAATCTTCATTACCACAGAGATCCAACATCTTTCGTCTGAGGAATGTAAATGTCTGTTATTTTGCCACTTTGGTCAAATCAATCGATGAAGTGTGGGTTCAAAATTTCATCCACCACGTAACTCTGAAGCTCGCGTGATATGAATTTTGTGAGTAATCTTAGCCCAGCCTGTAGCCACCAAATCTCTAGCGGCCCCCAGCTTAGTCATTACAACATGTTATACACTCTTTGTTCACCTGAGCGAATCCTTCGAGAATGATTCTATCGCTAATTAAATGTTTCTCGGCAGCACGCCTGATGCGTAGGAATTAGAGATGTGACCAATCTAGAGCTAGAACATAACATTTAAAATAAATTTACAGTAGTATGGAATTAACTACTATTTGGTTCAGGTACATCATTAAGGGCGACGGATCATCTCATAGTTTTAACCACCGCATAACCTGTGCATCACTTAATTACGGAAAAGTTTATCCGAAAACCACATGTGGTGAAAAAACAAAAACGGCGAAAATCTGCCCAAGGACCTAATGGAAATGCATATTTTTCACTGGGATCACGGCCAAGCAATCTAGAATATTGGATTAAGCAAGCCAACTTGTTGCAAAAAAAACAACTTCTCCTGAAAACTGTAAAACAATAATGGTAGGCGATCATACTGATAAATCTTTCGGGTCAACAATAAAATACTAATCCCTCTGACCCATCGGAAGATTCCTAACCGCCACTTCACCACCCACACCCAAACCTTTCTGAGTTCCTATATCCGCCCCGGAAGAGCTTGATGTAATTCACAGAGCCGAGAGGGAAGGAGTGGGTGGGGCGGAGTAGGTGAAGAGGAGTGGGAGAGGGAGGGGGAGTGAGTGGCAGAGGAAAACAGATGAAGGCGCTGGAGCGAAGGACACCGAAAAAGGTGACGAAAGTGGAAAATAGAAGGAGGTGTTGGAAGATACAGCTCATGAGCAACGCTTTCCTTTAGCCTGGAAAAACAAAAAACGACAAAAAAATTTAATAAATTTTCGATGGTTCCAAACTACGCTCCCTACTTGTTCATACACCAATCTGAAGTGCGAAAGTTCTCAGCAAATTACCGATACAGAGAAATTACTTATTCTTTAAGTGTATGGGAATAGAGGTACTTGAGCGAATGAATATTTTCCTGCCCCATTCCAACAACAACGATGCCAATTTTTATAATCCCTGGTAGAATATTATCTCGGTATACAAACAGGAAGTTATACGATTTCACTTTGATAACGCTGACGTCAGCTAACAGAAAATATGAAGTATTATGCAAAATACAAACCCACAGTTAACACCGACTCAAAGAGAATTCTACGTCATCCTGCGATTTATGTTAACTAAAAATTATAAATGCTATATTCCACAGAGTTACTTACTCTGTGGAATATCGCACTTATGTGCACTTGCGGGTGACTCCGTAAAGGTAACTACCGTGGCTAGTCCCGGTCCATATCCTCAAAATTAAAAATTATCAAACCTAGCCTAGGTGTACAAATAATGAATTACTTCGTAAATATTTACTCAATTGAACATCAACTTAGCTGATCCGTGACCAAAAGGAAATATGAGATCTGCCTTTGTCACAGAGCCGTTGGACGAACGATACACGAGGCGAGTGGAGTGAGCGAGATGAGAAATGCGAAAGTGCTCCGCAAAGGGAGAGGTGTGAAGGTGAGGCGAGAATAAAGAAGAGTAGCGGATATGAATCGACGGTGGGAGGTACGGCGGGACAAGGAGGTCGTCCATTTTCCCCGTGGGGAAGGACAGATGGGGATTCCGCCCACCATTCCTCCCATTCAGGGCGGATGAAGGGAGGAGCGATGGTTTACCCGGGGGCGAAGGCGAGATATAGAACCCTAGAGACGAGGGAGAGAGTGTGGCTCGGATGGCCGAGAATGCTTTGGAGGGAAGGGAATGTTCTCTAGGCAGGATTTAGGCCTGCTTGTACGTTATCAACTTTCTCAACAAAAAAAACAGAAAAACGATAAAACCGTCCATCAATGGAGGGAAGTAAAACACACTCATGCTTTTTATGTCCCTACAGAGGGATTTTTCTAGTGGGGAACGGCTTGCCGCGATGGAAACACCAGTTTCCGCTCACAATTCTATTGTCACTCACCGAAGCTGAGTATCGTTGGGCTATCATTTGGATGAACTTTATATTCGTCCAATGCTGTTGCCTCTGCCAGCAAACGATGGACAATTAAGTGTTGAATGGCCTTGGCCGTCAATGCAAGTGACATTGATACGCTGAAGATATTATTCGTATACCCACAAAATTGTGATTCCCTAATTTAATCATTAATAAGCTCATATAGCTCAACAGAAGTCGATGACTTTAATGAAAATTTAATATAGCGATTTATACCGTTAAACATGCGCTTAAGAACACGCTTTTAGTGGTCATAAAACGGCAATTTGAGATTTTATTGCCCATTTGATTTCTGATTAAAACCCTGCTTTAAATTGGGGTCTTTTTAATCTACGACCTATGGCGTACAGATTTAAGTTTATATTATTTCCATCCACATTTTCCTTGGATATTTTTTATTCTCCTTCATTTCCTTGGTCTTATTAACAATTGTCGAGACGGACCATGGTAAAAACCTTTGATTGCGAAATTTACAAAATATATTTCATCATAAGTGACTGAAATAACGCTTCGTAATTCATAAATACCGACAGATAAAATTATTTAAGAGGATAATTATTGCTATTTCGAAAGCCTTCACCGGAGAAAGCTCGTAAGAAATATCCCTAAATTGTTTGCAACACAACTACCAACCACAAACTGAAAAAATTGAGCATTACTAGAAAAAATTAATTTCAAATTTCTTTTCAATTATGGAAAAATGAAGGTATCTAGATTCTCGTAATTAGCTGGCTTCTGAGAGAGAGAGGGAGTTCATTACTTGAATATCAAAACTAGAAAAAAAACACTTTTCACCATCCGCTCGTTGCGAAATAACTTCTAATAAAATATTTAGATCGTTAATAACTCCAAGTTTCGACTAGGCTAGGTTTCTCAATTTTTTTTAGTAAAATGTAAGCTGAGTTTTTGTTAGGAATACGTAAGCTAATATTTTTGCGGTATAAATTATTTTAAATTTTCGTTTGCACCTAAAGAAAATAGCGTCTCTCATCAAGGCGACAACAGAAGACTTCAAATTCTGAGGAAAAGTTTTAATCAGCTCTGTCCAGTGGCGGATACAGAAAAAACTCAAGTTTGAAAGCTAAAATCGCAACGATTTTAGCTTTCAAACTGACTGCCTGGCAGCGAATCAGCTTCCCTTATATATGTAGCTCGGTTGTTTCGAGAACATTCGGTGCCACAGTAGCCACACGGGCTGCTCTAGACTGCGGGTGGTGGCCCATGTCGGCACCAATAATGCTTCCGAGCGTAGAGCCGATGAGATCTTGGATTCCTTTAGGGATCTAAACTCGGAGGTGGAACGCGTTCGGAGGGGCACTGGTGTCGATCTGCGACTATCCATCTGCAGCACTGTTCCACGGACTGACTGCGGCCCTCGAGTTTGGGACAGGATTGCCTGGATCAACAAGAGGCTGTGGAAATTCTGTGTGAGCATTGGGGCAGAGTTCGTGGATCTTCGGCCGGTGCTTAGATCGTGCCGGGCTCCCCTCAACTCGTCTGGGGTGCATTATTCCAACGAGGCGTCTGAACGAGTGGCTCGTAGGATTTTTGAGCACTGTAGATATTTTTTAGACTAGAGGGTAGGTCATCTAGTGGGATTTGTAAAGATTTACCCGAACGTAGCCTCCGAGGAAGTCCGCATTGCGAAAATGATCACATCCAAGTAAACTTAGAAGGACTAAAGCCGGAAAATAGTGCCAATATTCCCAAAACGCGTACTCCAGCGAAAGAAATTATATCAAATGTAATAAGCACTTCCATTGAAATTCTCCCACCTAATACCCATAAGCGTCGAAAAGAACCAACCGACACTCAATCTACAAAATATGACATTAACTTTGTAGTAGTTAATTGCCGTAGCGTTAAAAACAAGCGAGCTGAAATCGAGCATATATTTCAGGACGCAGACGTGGTCATAGGAACGGAGAGCTGGCTTACAGAGGATATAAGTGACAGCGAAGTTTTTCCTCCAGGATATAAAATCTACAGATGCGATCGAAGCGATAGGACAGGAGGCGGAGTTTTTATAGCAGTTAAATCACATTTACACAGCACCGCCCATGAAATAACTGATAATGAAATAGAAAGCGTATGGTGTACAATTAAACAACGAAACAAAAGGAGTATACATGTTTGCTCTTTTTATAGACCTCCAAACTCCGAAGCTGATATTATTTACCAATTAGAAAATCAAATATCCGCATTTACTTTGAGAGACAGTAAAAGTGTAATCATTATTGGGGGAGATTTTAATCTGCCATCTATAAATTGGGATTCTTACACTGTAAA
The DNA here is from genome assembly GCA_963573305.1 of Pyrrhosoma nymphula. NCBI lineage: Eukaryota > Metazoa > Arthropoda > Insecta > Odonata > Coenagrionidae > Pyrrhosoma > Pyrrhosoma nymphula. The sequence continues at coordinate 140,049,476 of OY754329.1, read as the reverse complement.
GCCAAATTCAAGGAATAGGGAAATCAGCGAGATTTTACTCAACACACTTACTAAGCACTCACTCGCCCAAGTAGTTGACAAGCCTACGAGAGGAAATAAAATATTAGACCTTTTTGCAGTAAGCCATCCTAGGTTGATAAAACAACTCGATATTATTGATGGCATAAGTGATCACAGAGTAATTTTTGCAGCCTTAAAACTTGAAGTAGAGTCAGCTGTAAAACCGAAACGCAATATTTATTTATTTGATAAATGCAACTTCATAAAATTTGGCGAGATGCTTAATGATTCGTACACTGACTTCGTAGCTAAAACAGAGGACAAAAGCACTGATGCATCATGGAAATATTTCTTAGAAATTCTACGCCAGGGAATCAACGAATATATTCCGCGAAAATTGAAATGTGATAGTAAAGAACCTCGCTGGTATAACAATGATGTTAGGAGGGACCTTAAGAGACAGAGAAAACTGTACAACTTATTCAAAAAGTCCATTACGTTAGGTGACAAATCGAAGGAACTTGAAGCAAAAGAAAGTTACGCTACATAACGCTCAAAAACCAAGAAATCAATGCGTACTGCATTGCGAAATTTCAAGAAAAAAGTACTTGGTGAATTACTCGAAGAAAATCCGAAATCTTTTTGGTCATATGCGAGAGAGCTTCACGGAAAATCTTCAACCGTAGATTCGTTATTTGATAAAGATGGCAAACTTGTCACCGATAATATTGACAAAGCTAACACGTTAAATTCCCACTTCGAAAGTGTATACACTACAGACGATACTCCATGTTATTTCGACATTTCATTCACTGAGGAACCGATGAAAGAAATCACTATTCAATGTGATGGGATAACTAAACAGCTACAGTCGATCAAAAGTAGTAAATCTCCGGGTCCGGAGGGAATACCCGCGCGTGTCCTCAAGGAATTAGCGCCACAGATAGCACCGTTCTTAGACATAATATTCAAGAAGTCATTGTCTGAAGGAAAGATACCAATAGACTGGAAAATTGCAAACGTTACACCGATATTCAAAAAGGGAAACAGACATGACCCAGGGAACTATCGACCAATTTCATTAACGTCTATTATAGGCAAGATACTCGAACATATCGTCGTTAGCAATATCATGACGTTCCTGGACAGTCGTAACTTCCTTCATGGCTGTCAGCACGGCTTTCGGAAAGGTAGATCATGTGAAACACAGCTCGCGCTCTTTCTTCATGACGTTCTCAAATCTGGTGAATCGAAAACACAAGTGGACGCATTATTCCTAGATTTTAAGAAAGCTTTCGACATGGTACCTCACAACAAACTTTTATACAAATTACAGTCATGCGGCCTAAACGAAACAGTAGTAAACTGGATACGCGACTTTCTGAGTGATCGTAAGCAAAAAGTAGTTCTTGACGGAATTAGCTCTGATGCAGTTAAAGTGACATCAGGTGTCCCACAAGGAAGCGTAATCGGCCCCCTTTTGTTCATTATATACATAGATGATCTATGCTCTCGAATTAGCAGTAAAATACGTTTATTTGCTGACGACACTGTCATCTATCGCGAAATTAATGATCACTCTGACTTTGAAATTCTATCATCGGATTTAAACAACGTTCATGTGTGGAGCCAAGAGTGGGGACTCGAACTTAATCTGAGCAAATGTGCGGCGGTACATTTCTTGCGGAGGTCGTCCAACTATCCCCGTGTATATGCTGTGGATGGCGTTAAGATAAAGGCGACAGATGAAGTTAAGTATCTGGGAGTTACGATAACCTCAAACCTATCGTGGGGAACACATATAAGAAATATTTGTGGCAGAGCTCTGAAGAAGCTAGGATTCGTCAAGCGTATTGTGGGAAGATTCTCAGATGAAAAAGTAAAAGAGAGGTGCTATTTCGCACTCGTCCGGCCACACCTTGAATATGCAGCAAGCATATGGGATCCGGTGCAGAAAGAATTAATTCGGGAACTTAATAAAATACAAAGGAAAGCTGCGCGATTCGTCAAAAACTGCTACGGGCGTACAGACAGCGTTACGCAGATGTTAAACGAATTAGGCTGGGAGCCGCTAGAGACTCGGAGGCTGCGCGCTAGGCTTAGATTACTTGAGCAATTGAGAATAGATATCTTTCAGAGCGACACGGAGAACATCATATTAGAACCCCACTATATTTCCAGGTCCGACAGAAACGATAAATTAAGAGAGATATTTTGCCGAACGGATAGGTATGGGAATTCGTTTTTCCCCCGAACAATAAGGGACTTTAATAAATGCAAGGCGTAAATTCATAGAGCGTTTCCTTTTTATATGTAAACGGCTGGTGTCCTAACACCCCCCGCCACACGCCTATTGAGGCGGCTTGCGGGGTAGTATGTAGATGTAGATGTAGAATATTCGCGAATTTTCTCGAACAAATGCCAGGCAGAATAACGTATCGAGATCACTAAAATGGCCGCGACTTTTCTCGTAGGTTAGCTTTCTATGTGCCAAACAGAAACGTATAAAATATGATGACGTGGACGCGTGCGAGTGCTACATAATAAAGTACAACTACTCGATAACTCGACTCAGAGTCGACTGACGAAAGACACGAACGAATAGCGTGCGGGATGACTGGCGGGGGCGGCGCGGGCGGCAATGCGGGCTGTCTCGCAAGGGGGCGGCGCGCGCCCCCCGCTACCCCCCTATGTATCCGCCACTGGCTGTGTCACACAGCGAGCTACTACTTACATATACCTTCTTCTTCCCAAAGACATTTCCAAACAGTTACCGGCACATACTTTCGTGGCTAACTCCAAGCAAACAATAATTTGGCACCTTCGGTGAAGCAAACAACACTATGAAAACTTTATAAGTTTCATCACATTACGCCAAACACGATTTCCATGATTCTGGGCACTTGCCAAATTCATTTCGTGTGAACGATACCTACGTACTTAGATTAAAGGGATTGATGTTGACCGTATGGAATCGGACTGGAGTGACAGAGGCATATTCATTGCAGTATAAATAAATCGGAATGAAACTCTTCTGAAAAAGCTTATGAAACAGTATGACTTGTGGTGCATGATGCTTATTTGTGCACAGAATGATTCTGACAAAGCTTCATCTTTAGTCCATGGAAGCGGTAGCGAGATTGCGATACGCAAAGGCGATAAATCAACTAAGTTACCAGATTCCTTACGACCAGAATAATTTTGAGAATGCATTAAAGTAAATTTACTTCTATGCTGAGGAATAATTGTATGTAAATAACAATCTGCTGCTAAGAACACATTTGCACATTTTTTCGTACATCATTTTTAATTAGATGAGACAAATTACGGAAAAATCCCATTTTTTTATAGCCTCTATCACATTAATCACATGTTGACAAAATCCATAGTGACTCACTTTTTGCGACAACTTAAACCACAAATTAACCAGATTTATGATAGTAAGATTCACTCAATTACTTAGACTGACGGCACAATACGAAAACTATCGCGACCTGCGTCGATTACCTACGTGTGTCTAGGAAACGGAAACTTGAATTCAACATATTTGAATACGAGGGTGACTTAAAGACAGAATCAGTATAAAAATTAATAACCTTTTCATTCCTATCGATTTGCGTAAATAGATACTATTTTACGGAAAAAAAACTAAGAAGCAATCTTTTAAAACGAATACGGCGAATTGGCATGATGCGCACGTCATCTGGATAATGCCATGATGTCGTATTTGTAAGCTCTCACGCCCCTCCGAGTTGAACCCATGCCTCTCGCCCCTGCTGCGAGTACCACATCACGGAAAAAACTGCATATTTCATATCGGAGGAGTAAATCCATAGAGAGTAACTCTGTGTAATGGTCACGTAACGACCATTGAGGGAGAGAGAATTCACATATAGAGATTGGGATGTGCAGACAAAGGATAGAGCTAGCGGTAGGATGCTGGTCTCATCGAAAATTTCTGAGAGTGGGGAGTAGAAACGGCAGGCACCAGTGCATTGTGGGAGTGGGGAGTAGTAAGAAGAAAGAATGGAGGCGTGAGGGTAAGGAAACTGAGCATCGTGTTGTTCCAAGAGGTGGAGAGTTGGAAGTAGATGGGATGTGGGTAGTAAAAGGTATTATTAGGGAAAGGGTGTGAGGGTGAGGCGCAGGCAGAGGGAGAAGTAGGGGCGGCGCAGCATAAGATAACCGAGCGTGGGTCCCCGCGGGTAAATAATTGATGCGAGAGAATCAAATTCACGACCTCGAGGAAAAGGGGATTTTTAGGCCCCTCGAATTCATTCCCGGCGCCACACACACGAAAATAAATTCCTCTTCGAAAATAAGATAAAAACAACTTCCTTTCGCACCCTGAGCCCTCAGCCCGCATCCTAAAAGGGTATGAGAGGGAGAGAGGAGATGCTTGAAAGGGTGAGGGGATAGTCGCAGCGTTCCCCGGTCTGTGTGTGGCACAGGAGAATCTTTTGCGCCTTGAATTTTAAGGAGGAGTCGCGCGAAATGTTATGTGCCCCGACCACTTGTCGCTTGGAAAGGGTGGAGAAGAAAAAGAAGAGGTGGCATTCGCAGCTTGGCGAGTTTCCTCCCAGTTTGGTTTATTAATGGGGATCGAATTACGGTGTCTGCCGGCTGAATATGATTTTTTTTAATACCATGCTGCGACTTACGTCCCAAACACCAATCCCTTATTCCGGCCTGTTTTGAAGCCGTAAATAGAATATAAAGTCCTCGGCCGACTCCAGGAACCATCTTTCCAGCAGAAGTCAGAGGTGTCATGTGAGATGCTTCACAAATGCATGTCTGGGAAGACTCGCATGCCAATGTTATCGGATACTTGACCTGATTCCATTCTAATATCACGGATAAAATCTTAAGAGTGGTTCCATATTAAGGTTATTCTTCCTTTCTTTTTCCTTCCTTCCTCCTTTCTTTAAATAATGTCTCTTTACTTTATAGAAGTACTATATCTCATGTAAAACGCTAACTATTTTTAGTAGAAATCTCAAAAACTAACACACAAAATGGCTTAAATATCGGTGTTATAAAACTAGTGTTATTTGCTTCTTTAATATGAGGCTAAATTCAAATAGTGTTTTGAGAAGTGAAATTCCGCACAGACTCCCTAAAATGCAGAGGTTTTCAGTAAAATTGACAGCTTTGTTATAGGTGTCGCCTCTAACGCTTAACAGTTATTTATGGAACTCAACCACAGTGGCTTACGAATACTTGTTGTGCTCTCCTGTCCCATTTTCACAAATTAGTCAGAAGTTCTTCTTTCTTAGTTCATTAGGATAATTTATGAATGGAAACCACTATTTGTCCATGCCATTCAACCCCAGAAGCCAGGAAAAACCGCGTGAAATACCATTTCACCGCGCCGCAATGAAGGGCATGAATGGTTATAATCACCATCTGACAGTCGAACACGCCGCTCTTCGTCTTCATGTGGTAGCCTTGAATAATTTTAATATCGTAACACAATGCCCTTTGGCGAATGATAAATGACTTTTCGAGCCAAAATTTTTCGGGGAACCAAGACTTAAAAAGTGCTCGTCCAGGCGATAGTTTGATGCACAAAGCTATATGAACGGGAACCTAAGGCGATCGGGTTGGTGAGGTGGCTAGAATAAGTACAGATTTTCATACCGAATGCCCGCGTTTGAATCCCGCCCATGGATGAGATTTTTCAGGAGATTCCCGGCTTCTAATTGGGTGCTAAGTGGAGAGCATTTAGTTTAGAACAGGTGGCGATTCAGGGTTTCTCTCCACATTTCCTCCTTTGTCTTTAAAAAAAACCTTTCCTTCCCATGCAAAGAAAGCTTTCCTAAGCAAACGGCCTTAGTTGTCGGTAGCCTCCCCCAAATAATCAACCAACCGTAAACCTACTTATAAAAGTGTTTTTAATGTAAGGGTGCTATCGAACTTCACAAGCATTCCATCTTAAAACCAACCCTCTCGGTCTTCTGCACTTTCCCGGCCTCGTTTCGTGCATTTTGATTGCACGCTTTGAGATTTTCGCTCACGAAAGGATATTTTACCCCGCGTCAGGCTAATGAATGAATATTTAAGATGAACCACGATAAATGCGCTCGCTGTCTTTGGGTATCCATCGCGCGGTCACGCAAGCCAGTTAACCTTTTTTTAAAGAAGGAGATAAAGAAAGAGAATAAGATAAAGAGGACACGCAGAAAATCACGCATAGAAAGAGTAAAAGCTACTTTCTCCATCTCGTTTCACATTGAGAGAAGGAAGAGCTCGCACTCTCTTGGCCCGTGTGGCAGATAAATTGTCCCGAGTCACCGACTGCCATCCGTTGTCGTAAATCTCAGGAATTACTACTACCAATTGCAGTGACTAGTAACCACGTGGAGTACAGCAGACAGTCAACATCACCACGATCAGCCCAAAATGCGAGAAAATAAATGTTTGAAATGTAGATTTCTCGGGTTTCCATCCGGGTGATATTGGCGTGTTGCACCGACGTTTCGACGGCGTAGTCTGCCATCGTCCTCAGGATGAATGATTTGAAGAAATGTTTGACTATCAATATTATGACAGATACTATAAACTTTTAACATGCAAGTTACTGAAAACAGCCCAGAGCTCCATTTCCGTTGAATTTTGTACCTACTAATAAGATACGCAGACAAACCCTAGATGGATAAAAGGCATCCAGACCATACCAACGACGCGGTGCCGCGGCTCGCCATCGAGATCAGGTTTAATAATTGAATTTTTATCTGAGAGATAGGCGTTAGTTTTTAAAACCAAAATCTCTAGGAATCAAAATTTTTCTTCTCATAAACATTTGGAGTTTGAATACACAATAACGTCTTTAATTCACTGAGTATGTGTAATTGAAAAAATAAAATTAGGCCAAATAAGATTACCAAGGACTATCACTTATACTTTGGGAAAAAAGATCAATTTGCACCACAATATTGTTTTCGGGCCCATCTACGTTCATTCATCTCTTACCCTTCACTGGTTGTAACTAATGATCAAGGGTATTTTTCTTGTCATCAGCAAAACCCACAGCTTAACCGCCAAATGGTTTGCATCAGCCCAATAAACGACACCCATTCCTTATGACTCACGTATTATCTTCGTCCCAGACTGGATTTTTAACGTGCCGGGTGCACAGGAAATTTATGACGCAGTCATTGCGGCCTAAAAAATTGAAGTATTTTTACACAATGCGCAAAGCGGTTGGGTAACTCATTATCAGTAAGGGTGACGGATTCGTTCCGCGAATCGTATCGCACCGCACGTCGCCTAAATAAATGTTTAAAGGCAAATAAGTCAAAACTGTTAGCAATGCTCGGGAAAACAAAAGACTGGGAAGGAAAGCGACACTTTTCAGAGTACGAGGGTGCAGAGTGGAGAAGGTGAGGGGGCGAAAGGTAGTTTGCTGCACAGAGGTGTGGAGTTGGGAGGGGTGATTTGAGGACGGCCGACGGGTGGGAGAGAGCCGAGAGGTTTATTATTTTAGAAAGTGACACGGTTGGCAGGAGCGGAAATTAATGATCCATCGCGGAGGAGAGAGTGGGGGCGGGGGCAAGATGAGGTGAGAGGGGATGGGTGGGATGGGGTGTACAGAGAGGGGCGATCAAGTGACGACGACCGGGAAGATCCTTCCCGAACGAGCTGCTTCGCAAAATGAAGGCATGCAGAGAATACGTGGAAGGAGCCGAGAGGCAGAAAACTAACTCTCCTTCGAGACGAGAACGGATGTTGCGGGTGACTGAGGACCTCTCGTGAAGACGGTGATGGATCGGAATGCACTGAGATGGGTTGAGTGACGACTGTCGCTATTTTGACATGTGGTCTCCACAAAATGACAACGATATGAAGTCTCTTTTTACGGAATTTATCCAATTGATGAGATAAAAGTTACCCGAGCGAGTCAGCTGTCATTATATTTCATGAAAATTCTTCTTATAGACGATTCTGGAGGTAAAAAAAATAATCTCGTAGTTTAGTTACAGTCTAGTACTACACAGTCGCGACACTCAATATTAATTTTCCTAAGTTGACTTGCAGCTGACGTTTGTAGCGAGTAGAAAATGCATTGAGGTGCATAAAAAACGGGAAAAACTAATTATTTATAGTTGAAATAAAACTGCAATTCCTTAAAAAATATTAAGGTATTTCTACCTTCGGTCATTCCACCACAAATAATTGTTTTTTCCTCTTATTACACTCGCATATCTCGCGAATCGCAAAAACATTGTTTCAATGGGCCACTTCAACTGTTATAAAACACTGAAACTGCAAGGATACGTTGAAGAGTTTTATGCAAAAAGATATTCGGAGCGTAATGACTCCTATGAAACAAATTTAAGGCACCACGAGTACGAATTCTCTAAGGTTTGCGGTAAGATTTTACTTCCACCGCACGATGCCACCATACGCCAAGCTGCAAAGTTGACGCCATTGCTGTCACGACTGTATTAAAAGGACTGAATAATGGTTTCCCGTACTGAAGACTCGGGTTCGAAGTACTTTATAAGCGAATATTTTTCTGTGGAATCCCAATCCTTATTTGGGTGCTATGAGGAGAGCACCTCAAGTATAGTGTTCCGTCCATCAGAAGAGACAAACTGTGGTCCCCTTGGTGCCTTTAGTCAAAATTAGGCTAATACCGGCGCCAGATTTCTCTCCACTATTACACCATTCCCCAGGCAATTTATCCCGACACAAACAACCCACCTGTAATCAATGACACAATTATCTCAGCTGTCGGTCGCCTCCCCAAATGATCAACCAACGAATAACGCCGGCTCCCCACCGGATACAGAAAAACATTCAAATTATAAATTCAAATAAAAATAAAATATTCTTAATCAAAATCATTCCATAAAACAGACTACCATAGGCGAAAGAGGAACCAACAATTTCTGGAAAAAACTAACTCATTCTTGCATTAGCTGGAATTTTCGGGTTAGAACTGATTGCAACGCATATGATTCCTATCCATTGGAATCGCTTCTCAACTGAAGAAGCCGACTAAAAGGCTTACATATCTGCCACCTTTGCAAATAATAATTCTAAGTTATGATTATTTGGACGGATTTGTGACTTATCCCTTGAGCCATCAAGCCCTCCACAGATGGACAAACAACGAAGAAAACCAGAGATATATCCATCATCGTAGCTATATTTTGGCCAGGATTATTCCAATCATCACTAAACAAAAAACTGTTCCAGACAGTGTCTTATTCTGTTTTAATAAATTTCTGAAATACATAGCTTAATTTTTACAATCATACACTGTCTTCAGCCCAAGGTTGATTTGATGAGCGAGGGTAGAGCTCACATAGCAATAGCTATACAACGGCGAGTGACATTTACACACATGTAGGAGGGAAAGTCCTTCACTGCTAGCTGTAGTTTTACATAAAGAGCTGATAACCAGGAAAATCATACAGCTTAGCTTTAGCTGGACGGGCTTGAAGGCCCCTCCTAAAATTGGATCCAGGGATCTCCGTTCAGAGTCATCACGGTTCTGTCATCACGGTTCCTACACATTCGATTACTTTATCTCACTAAATGACGCGTCTTGCACCCTGTCCCTTTCGTCACCATACCGTATCTCAACTTCCGTCTTCCTCCACACCCTTATTATGTGACAGCTAAAACGATGATTATCACTTGAAGCGTATCTGACGGTATGACGAAACGTTTCAAGTGATAAATTAATTCATCAGCAAATCTAGCCTCTCTGATCTACCCACACACGTGTTATTTTATACTTCCTTTCCTAAAATGACAAGGTAAAATCCTTGGCATTTATTATACTTCCGGTCTTCATTTTCGAGGACTGACCGTCAATTAAAGCAAAATGTATTATTATCACATGAACATCCTGTGAAATGCTAAAATGCACCAGAGAATCTTCGCACCATTTTTCTGTTTAGATAACACTCTCATTTTGTCTTTTTAGCGTACTAAATACGTTATTTTTACTGCCAATTGAACAGCATAACCAGTGTTGAAGCTTGGAAATCAGTCAATTAAAGCGAATAAGATTTATCTTCAGGGTCATAAAGTGATTTCAGTGGATGCTTTCAAAAATAAAAATAACCATTTTAAATTGAAACTGAAAGCAACGACAATAGTATTACAACGTTACAATTAAAAAGTGTAAATTCGAGAAATGAATTTGGGTTATTTTTATGTGATTTGACCCAGCACAACCTAAGTCCTCTTGAGATTCTAAAATAAATGTATACGCAGAAATAGCGTACTTCCACCGTCATACACAAAATGCTATACAAAACAGAGTCTCTAACACATATGTGTCCTCAAACATCTGTGCCTATCTTCCATTTAGAAAAGCACAGAATATAACACAGGAATGCTGCAGAGATAAAAGCGTGAACGTAAAGGCACAAGTAAAAACTGCAACATAATTTACAGTGTCAAGAGCAAGTATATTTTTATGCACAGCAATGGGGCTGTGGCGACATCTGGAGATGGAGGGTGTGGCGGTTGTACTTCAACACCGGAGTACGAGGCCACTGCACTGGTCCTCGACAAGCCACTCCGAGAAAAAGAACCCGGTCTGAGGAGTCAGTGGATGGAGGATAGGGAGGGCGTGGAGGAAGGTGGACGTGCATTATTAGTCATGTAGCGCTACTCCGTGCACACTTAGGGCGCATACAAATTGTCAGCGTGAGAACACCCATTCTGGTAGAATCACACTTAATGGCGCTCCATTAAACGTGACTCAACCCCGTGTTACACCGCGTGCCTAACTGCCAATTAGCCCCCTCGTCTAATGCATGCGGCAGGGTTTCCGTGGGAAGAGAGCCGCTGCCGCCAATGTATTCCTGGGAAGCTTTTAAGGCTCCTGTTTCAGCATTGCGTAATGAAAACGCAAACATTTCTCCTACGCTATCCGAAACGAGGCACAGCGCGCGTGCAGTGGGGGTAGAAAAATTCCACAGGGTAAACAGAAAAATGTGGTTGCCACCTTATCTAGGTGTTCACCGCAAGAAGTCTTCTAATGTATCCTTAAATATATGAGTACCTTTACAGCACGTCTAGACACCTTGTGACACCAAGTTAAAAAGGTTTCGCCCTATTTCTCATCCAATCTCATTCTCCTTCAATTTATGTTCCACAGCTTTAACTGGATAATTACTGTCTCAATTTGTGACCTTAAAACCATGTTGTTATCAGTTATATAACCCTTAACAGAGTACCTACTCCGAAACAAGAAGATCCTTAAGGTATCCTGTTCTCCTATACGTTCAATCTACACCAGATCTCCGTGCAATTGTTATTTATTGTATAATTTCTCATGATTCCCTCTTGACCTGCCCCTTTAACTTTACATTTAATGGCTACTTCAATAGCTTTTTCTGATTCTGGTAATAGCTGCAGTCTCTGATGTTAATTGTTTTTTCCATGTCAATAAGTTTCTAAAGCTTCAGTCACCCAGTGAAAAGATTTCCCATTTATCATTCTATCAGCCCACTTTATTTTCATTGGTGTTTGCGATATCATTATTCCCTCACTGACGGATCCCTAATGTTAAATTATTTTCGGCAGTATCGAGATGTAAATTTAGCATGTAAATATGGAAGAACGCTGTAATATCGATAGCTATTAATAATGCGTTCTAATCATACGGTATAAATTAGTTCTTCTGAGAAGAAGAAAGTTATTAAAATCCCTCAACAAGTAGGAAAATGGGAAATAGCAGACTATGGGGCGGAAAGTCGATGGGAATATTCCCCAGGAATGCAGTAGAATATATTTTATATGGTTACAGGTAAAAACAAGTTTTCCAAACAGTTGAACTTGAAGGGGAGACATCCGCAGCAAGATTACACACGATTGTTTGAAATTCACAACGAAAATAATTTTTCACAGAGAATTTCACGCGCTCGAGACGAAAAAGAATTTTTGTTAATAAACCGATTCGACGGCCATTGTACGAATTATAAAAACGTCAGGAAACGGAGACGTACTGTGGGCCATATTTTAATCTTGAGCTTCTACCTTGAACTTCTACTTATCGCGACAGCCGACATCAAATAATAGCCACTAAGCCATCACGTAAAACACTGGGTTTAAACATACATATTAACTAGAAATTAATATGATATAAAAAAAGAATTAATAACCCTTTTATAAAGAATGCACTAAAAAGGAAAAAATATTTTTTTGTAAACAGCCACAGTACTAGGTACTAGCGATCACAGTATATTCGTACATCAACAAAAAATCGTGCTACAAAGTTGCCATTGCTCACGAAAAGAAACCATGATTTATTAAAAGTAAGATTGTTTATAAAACTCCGTGTAGGTTCGGAATTATTTAAGTACGATTGTAAATAGAGATTCACGATAAACTGTTAAGAAGTTTTCACTATTTTATTGATATAATTACATTAGGGTCATGACATAATGATTTCCCAGACAGAGATATTAGCAATTTTAGGTATTTGTTAAACATAATTAAGTATAACTAAACGAATAGAATTGTGATGAGACAGTTTCACGCAGTGATGAGAATGTACAAGTTATTTAATGCATGCAATTCTTGGGTTTTTTTAATAAAGCACCCCACGCTTTTATTTTTATTGGCATACTCATATACTATGATCGCTATTAGTAATGTGGCCGTTTACAAAAATTATTTTCACCTACAGTCTTTAAAAAACCGTGTTTTCATTTTTTCAATTATAAAATTATTTCCCACTTTTTAGCCTTCATCACATCAAATAATTTTGCCAATTCCTACCTCACCTTGGTGAAATTAATAAAACTGTATAAAAAAGCTATTCATTTTCAATTTCAAAAAGTATATCTACAATTTTATATATAAGATGCTAGGATGTCATTCTTTCTGTCTGTATAGGATCAATGGATAGAGGATAGGGATGTCATTCTTTCTGTCAAATATATAAAACTACAATAATTTAACACTATTAAATTTGATATTGGTACCTATAGCAACAGCCATTCTTCGTTCATTCAAGCCATTTTATAAATTCATTGAAAACTTGAAGCATGCTGAAATGTATTTTATTATCAGAAAATTAAACGGATATTTGAAAAACTGTTGACTGATTATTGTACTGTCTTCCGGAATACATCTCTCTGCGAAATTTCAGAGCGATTGCGAGATCAGGAAGTGTGTCAGATTTTTATTACAAGTTGGGTTCCTGACTCACAGACAGACAAGTGAAGCTAATTAAAAGTGTTTAAAAATCAAAACGCATGCCTTCATCGTATGATATCATTAAGAATGCAAAGGAGGGTATAAAAAATTATTAATCCTTTCACATATGTTTCCCATAAAATATATTGTGTCTATTCCGCGATGTCTTTATACGATCGTCGAATTGATGGCTTTTTGCTTTGTCTCAATCGACCAGCAAAGCTTTTCTACTTCCCTTTCCAGATTTTCGCTAGCTTCTCTAGTGTACAAATTTACACAAGCCTATTTTTCACACCCCTTCCCTTTGTTTAGGCACGGGTCGATGCGGAGGAAAAACACATTCTCGCCAAATTTCCAGCCGGGAGCTCGCGTCTCGTATTTTGCGAGCTAAACGACGCAGTCTACGCAAACAAAATCGCACCATCTGTTTGTACGTCGGTCCACTAATCAATCCCTTCTCTTTGATTCACAAAAGAAGAAATGATTTGGCTAAAACGGACCTATTCAACAGTTAGTAAACTCTTTAAAGAAAAAAATTGCTCTTTTCTGAGGTAAAAGTGCTTAACCTCTTCAGGGACAATTTTTTCATTACTTTGAATTCAAACAATTTTTTTTCTACATTATGTTATACACTTTACAATCGTATTAAAAGTGAGTTTTTTGCTAATTTTCATCGGAACATAATGGACACAAACGTGTATTCTTCCCGTTACAGTACCCCATTTTATCCCATAGACTAAACATACTGTAAATGGCCACATATGTGGCAGTATCCCTGAAGAGGAAGGAATAGAGATTTTGCAACTATTTATAAGGGGAACACATTTTTTCATTTCGAAGTAATTACACGATTCGTAACCCTTGCATTAGAAAATACTTTTATCCCTTATGGAAACAGATATTGAAGAAATGAGCATTATTTCTACTCGAAGAAACTAATATTTTCTAAATGCACATCATTGATGCTTTGAGGAAGCAAAACTTGAGGACACCAAAATGAAATACATCTGGGTTTATAGTGGAAGGCTACTATGTATATAGTGCTGAAGAGGCCGGAGTAAAATGATAAAAAAATAAAACATCTTGTTTCTAATATTAACAGCCTTTAGTACGACGAGTCACCTCAAAGAGATCCTAGAGGTCGAATATCCGACAAGTTAATACCGAAAAACCGAGAGAGGGCAAACTTTTGACAAATAAAGGTGGAAAACTGTATTGAGCAGATTGTCGATCTAAAACTATTAGAGGCATGAAACTCAGGCACCGTGGTTTTTGATCTAGTAGTAAAATTCCAATCAAAATAATAAACGGTGAATGGAAATGGAAAAGAACCAAGAGGACACTTTAAAGATACATCCAGCTGGAAGGTAATTAAATCGAGTTCTTATCACCTCTTAAGTATGTACATGAGATACTTTCACAAAATGGCATATTAAAAAATAACTCTTCTTGAGTGTATCAAGTCAATTAGTTGGAATAAATAATAATAATTGTATTTTCCAGCCAATTCATTGTCAACTGCATCAGGAGTCTGTTATTCTAAATTCGTCCTCAACCATACCCATTTATTTTCAGAAGTAATATACATTCCTTTAAACGCTGTGCTGATAAAACATCCAAATAAATTTTCTAGGACAAAATTACTAACCACATAAATCTTGAATTTCCACAGTAAAATAAAAAACTTAATCTCCTAATTTACGCAATCTGAACCAATGTGATAACTGACGCTGGCATAGGGATAGCCGCAGTAGTTTTAATTAGATAAAGTAACGTTGTCCTGAAGCTCGGGCATGGAAGCTTCCATTTAGGGACAATCGAAATATCGCTCAGCTTGCATTTCCCGCCTCGTGCGATGAACCGAGGGTCAGCTCCACGATGCCTTCCTGAGGAGAATGTTTGAGCGCTCCCACTCCTGAACGGGAAAAGTAATAAGGTAAAACCTACACCACTCATTGACAACTATATCATTCCAAAAAAATTCACGCACTGTTTGATCCGAGAACCAAAGCGATAAGGAAGTAGAGGGACAGAGAAGGACGGGGATGAGGAATGGAAGCGGTCGTCCCTGCTTTCAGTTCTATAACAACATCGACTGCCCACGTCTCTGATCAGATGTCTCCGAAATTCGACGAGGCACTGCACACAGTGGACGGTCATTGGAGCGTAAGCGACCCCCGCCTACCTTCCCGCGCTATTCACGCCCGGTTTAATCCGTAATGGGGAGATACAGCGATGGCATTGGACGCCCACGAGAGAGGCCGAATAGCGGGGTAGGAGTGAAAAAGATATACGGACAGTTCTTGCGCACCACGCTCCGCATAGAAGTCGGCGGTTTTCACAAAGGGGTACAGAAGAGGGGATAGGGTACGCCAGAGTTCCGCCGATGCTCCTTTTGTCGCGCACCTGAGAAGATTTCCCCCACCTACTTCCGCCGTTTTCAAGCCCTAAGCCTTATCTCTTGGAGGCCCGCACTAGGGGAAGAAAGAAGGAAGGCACGAGAAGGGGAAGAAGACGAGGGTGCGGAAAAGGGTTTAATGGTCTCGTTCCTGAGGGAGGAGCAAGAGGGTGCAGAGAGGGAGGAGACAGGGAAGGGACGGAAGTGTGGGCGCTGGGGGAGACGTGGAGGGTTGGTATTCAAAGGAAGGCCAATTGGTCTGGTCTTTAAATTCCAAAAGGAAGGACCGCGTTCCTGCAGGAAGTGGCGGAGGGTATGTTGAAGAGCGGGCTGGTAATGGAAATGGCGTGTATGTCATGAATACTGCTCGGCATATTTGGGTTAGATACGAGTACAAGAAATTCTTGCTTCATTATTCTAAAGAACAACGTTTTCAACGCGCTGATTCCGATTTTGTAGCTTAAACGCTGAACACGCACTGGTATTAACTATTCATGACATACCGAATGACTATATACCAGGAGGATGCCACCGTATGAACGGCAATACACGCAGAAAAGATACGGGTTAAAGCCAAAGAATAGAACCACTGAAGAAAGGAATGTTAAGTAAAATTAAATTATGAAAAAATGAAAATTCTCGAAGCAAAAAGTTGGCAAAATAAAATCTTCGCAGACTTGATCTGCATGTTTAGACTATAATAGTTTTCAGATATAGACAAGACCATTCTATTGACCAATTAAAGATAATTTATTAATACAGGGAACTCTAATAATGCAATATGCATTTATTTAAATTACCATTGCGTTTATAAAACTTGGAAGTATGAAAATAACTGACCAATAATTGATTGATAACATTTAGTAAGTTTAAAGAGTAAATTTCGCAACGAAACTGGAGTAACTACTGATTGATTCATTATTCAGTAAAACGGCAAAGATAAAACATCGCACATCACTATAAAAAATGGTCGTCTTGAATCACAGGGCACGCCTTTTTTCGGGCAGTAAATTACAAGTTTTTTCCACATTTTTTACCAAGAAAGTATGTAAAGCGTCACACGAAGAAAAAGTAAAAGCTAAGTCGTCATTACTTATCGTATTCGTAATTACTAACTCAGCTAACAAAAAATATATTTTCCACGCCTCTAATCCAATATTTTGAACACATTTTGTTCAACTGACCATCTACTGAACTCAATTAACAATAATTTGTGGCGATGCATCAAAAAGATTGTAATTATGGAAGGGATAGCAGAATATCTTGGTCGAAAAATTTACAGATGCCCCTTTGCTCCACTTAAGCGTCATTTCGATTATAACAGGACCCGTCAAAGAGAGATTGGTTAGGCGAGCTTGACAACCTACGAAGGAAAGCCGTGCATTTTGTTAAAAACTGCTACGAGTGAGCGAAAAGAGTGGCACAAGGACTGGGATGTGAACCACTAGAGAATAGGAGGTCGCATGCGAGGCTAAGGTTATTTGAAACAATTAGATCTAAAAAGTATTGGAGGCGCTAAATTAACGCAACAGTTTCATTGCAACTGTTTCGCAACCGAAACAGTTTCAAAACGAAACAGTTCAGCGAAACACCCTGTTGCGGACAACAGCTAGAGGCATACCAAACAGCAGGCGATTGATCGGCGCTGTTACAACATGGCTGATTCTATATACATAATAAGAAATCTTTCACTTAACGCAACAACTTTCGTAACAACGTAAAACTTTCACTAGTTACAAATTCATTTGGATTCATGGAAGATAGGTACTGCACAGTTCTAATTATAACGGCAACGACGGGCCGACATATTTTGGCTGAATAAACCAGCAACTGCCTGCAACAAATTCAAATTTAAAAAATTGTAGCTTGTAACCGCAACGCAGCCACACGTGCAGTGGAACTGGAACAGAATAGAACACGAAACAGTCAGCTTCAGCGATCAGTTGCCGCTGCACAGCACAGAGCGATACGGCGCGCGGCTGCAGTACGCCGGCTCTTGAGGCACGATCAAGAACATGAGGACGGATATAAGAATTTATTCTTATATCCGTTCACTACAACAAAAAGTGCGATACATTGATTCACCAAGTCACATCTTATTGCGAACTAAAACTAAAATTATGGCAATTAAATTTATGTTCCAAAACAATAACGTTAAAAATCATAGGATATTGCTATACCAAAATCAGATATATTCAGCCGTAAAATTGGTATGGGTATATGTAAGAAGTTTATACATAACACTTCACTGTTTTCATGTAGGTACTTTTCTATTTCATTTACCGATTCTCTTGATCATTAATTAAATATTCTAATGATCATTTTTGAAAAACAAATATTTCGCTGATTTTGTTGTAATATATTTGTCGTAAAAAGAAAAACCTAGAATTTGGTCAAAGTATTTGCTATAGTAAATATATTCCATTAAAGGACAATTTTCCCATAGTAAGTTCAATAAGACCTCACCGGCGTGACAAGCAAAAACATAGGTACAAATGAAAAGAAACTCACACGTCCATTTTTTTAATTTTCGACGGCACAACCACCATCTTCCGAACATGAGAGTGTAATCACTTTCTTTAACTTTCGACAATTATATACATTTATTTATTTAGATGAGTGTGTACGCCAAAATAAATCTCCGCTTGAAAGATAATATTCACTTACACAGTTTGAAAAATTATTACGAAGCATCTCGATAAAAAGAGTAACTGAACATTGACAGGACAGAGTATCGTCAATTCAGGGGGGTGTTGTTTTTCTTTCCGTTCCCTTCTTCCTCGGGAGAGGAGAAGAAGCAATCAGCACGATTGTGACCCTCTCCTCTTTCGGTGATGACTCGGCGCATTTAGACAACGGTTTAGTCGCAGCACACACTAGGGAATGCGCAGGGGTAGTCGAAGGCGAATCTAACTGGAAGGGCGGAGAGTAAAGGAGTTAACGGGGCTGAGAAGCGAGAGAGTGGGAGGAATAGGCTAAGGGTGGGTCGTCTTCCGTCCGAAATTCAATCCTGGAACAGGATAAGCTCTTGTTCGCAGAGGCGGGGGTGGAATGAAGCGGCAGAGTGGGGTTGGAGTACGGGCATAGCTGGAAGTGGCGGAAGGAGGAAAGGGAGGGGAGGAAAAATACTTAGCGAAAGAAGGAGAGAGAGGAGGCCGACACTCCTGGCACCACGTCCAATCCTCCTCCCATCTCCTTCAACCTTGAGTACGCCACAACCATTTTAGAACTCGGCACCGAAATATTTTCATCGTTAACTGGGAAAAGTACTCAGTGAAACCGCAATGTTGTCATAAACAGCTTCGATCGAGGAAAGGGCGCTATATTATGATAGGAATGACAGCGATGAGATACACTAGTGACTCGGAGGTCCAACGCAAGATTGAGGGAGCTCTCTCCAATCCTACCTCTCTTAATCCTTATAATCCTTCCCCTACCGTCCTGCCCGTTTACCTATCACGGCGCTGTTGACCTCAGTTGTTGGTCCCCTCTCCAAGTATCCAGCCAACCATACAGAAATTAATATTGCAACGTAGACCGCACGAGTTTCAGATTTTATGACAATGCGCTTCAGTTTATTATTACCTAGGTATTAGAGAAATTATGTACAATGCACATTATGGTCCCCTAAAGATACAGGCTTGTCTGCGGGTCATAAGTATGTATATAGCATTAGAAACAAGGAAACCGATCACAGATTCAAGAGGAAATTCTACGCCAAGTAAACCAAGATAACTCTTAAGGTAAATTACAAAATTGTCTAGGAACATTCACATCCAATTTCCTTTTACCGCGTTAGTTGTTGTATTTAGGAGTCACAAATTTACATGGATATATGGTGTTAATGCCATAGTTGTGTAAGTTAAAGGCATTTTATAATCACTGGAATAACAGTTATCAACTATTCCCATATATTTTCGTAATTCGTTAACAGATAAAATACAAAATAATAAAATCCTCCTGTAGGAGCGGAGCTATCAACTATTCCCACATATTTTCGTAATTCGTTAACAGATAAAATACAAAATAATAAAATCCTCCTGTAGATCCTCGTATGTATAATGGACATCAATCAAGCTTAGAATTATCTTTCAGTTTTGAAATAACCTTTTCATGTACACATTGGCAGCATTCCCCCATAGAACTACTTCACATACAGGAATGCCTGATACCAGAGTATTACGCACAATGGCTTTAATACAATAGTTTTAATGCTTGAAGGAAGGTACAATATAAAGTTGTTAATTGGTATGCTTTTTCCTTAATTTTGACATTAATTTTTTCATATGGAGGTTTATCCTGACATTGGCAAAGAGAATACGATTTCCGTCCGAAACTACATATGTGAAAAAGAAAAAGGCGACAAAATATAAGACATCCATTCGATCATTCATAAGAATGTGTATTTCCCGCACAACATTGATCATAAGAAAACAGAGCAAGTTTCTAACCCACCAAAACGCACCTCAAAATTTTCCCGCTTCTTTCCTTAATTCTTTTTTCCAATATCTTTCATCCTTAAACAACCTCATTTCTGTCCTCACACTTCTAAGATATAGAATGCCCTTCCGGAGGTTAGCATCGAGCTCACCGAAGATCTAAGAATAAGAAATCAAAGAGGTGTAGTTGGGGGTTCTGTCGTTCCTTGGGGCCAGCGGAGGGAATCCAGGAGCATTGAACGTGGGGATGTGGGTAGAGATGCTGATAAAATGAATCTGTAAGACACGGGGAAGAGGGGTTGTTTAGAGGGAATGAAGGACGAATGAGTTAGTGGGTCAGGAGAGTTAGGCCAATAGATGCATTTTCTAAGTCTCGCTTTGTTTCTTAAAACCACTGATAGCAGCCCTTATTTCCCGAGACGGTCCACACGGTAAGCAGTATGAACAGCGTGGTGAGAGAAATCGGGCAAAGGGAAACTGATAGCCTAATCGCAGTTCCAACTTATAGTGCATTTAGGTGAAGTTGTTTAATACAGCGCAGATAATGCTAACTGGTGTTATCTTGGTGCATTTTTAAGAAGTTTCCAGTATCCGAAATAAGAAAACATTTCTCATACATCATATTTAAAAAAATAAATATCAGAAGAACAGGAGGTGTCATTACTCTGTGCTCCAAAAAATTTTTAAAAAATCATGAATTCTCTTCTGTTATTTCGAACTTCTGCTGCGCTAGCAACGAGCTTTGTCATGGTATCTGTGGAATCTCGTTATACTGTATAAGAATAAATTTTCATTCAACAGTAAGTTTCTTTGTGGTCTAGTCATGAAAAAACTTAATACAGACCTAAATAAAATCGGAAAATTAGGCATTGCTGCACATATGTTGAACTTTCATATTACGAGGCATTTTTGGCTATGAGAGTGGCAGGTCAAGTCACAAAATGGCTAATTTTAAACCACAGGCCCTTGACTCGTCATTCACAGGAAATGAAGGCAGATGAAGACGATGATAAAATATTAAAATAGAATACTTACGGATGCCAATCAATCTTCTAAGAAAAAAACTTGAATCCCCACACATGCTAGAGACCAAAATTAGAGCACGCCAATTGACATCCGAGTAGACGGGATCTCAAAATGACGTTTTCTTATTTTTCTCCCAAGGAAGCCAAACGCTGCCACGCTTCCTTGGCTCTCTTTGGCGGCGACTGACTTTTCCGAAACAGAGCGGAATGAAATAATGACGAAAATTACACCCGGGGGGGTTATTTTGTAATCTCACTTAAGTGAGAATACGTCATAAAATGTGGAAAATTACGTCATGTTTCGTATTTCAACTCCGCCACCCAGGCGGCATGACCATCTTCAACTCTCAAGTGGTGAAATGCCCGTCTATTTATTTGATTCATCCGCTTTTTCGACTCCTGATCCGTATCTTTCGAATTTTAATCCATTTCATTTGGCTCCGCATTTCATTAGTTCCATCTCACCTGTCGTTAGGAACGTGAAATGGAGCCACCATCGGACCTTGGCCGATCGTGAGTAGATCATTAAAAGAGCGAAACGGATCTCCCGCCTTCCCCCAAAGAGTCGTTAAAAAGGTGAGACTACAAAATAAACCCCCCGATCACCTTTATATTCAGAGAGTTCTGTCTTCCGAACAGAAATGCATAGTACAATCCAATCCCCTGCCTTTCATCAATTTTTATTTCGTGATAATTTTTTACAAGGGTTTTTATGTGAAACGAGGCCAACATTTCACTATTTAAAGGTAATTTTTTCAAAATATAATAATACTATTTCAAGCAGAATTTAAACATAGGAAAAATGCTATTAAAGACTAGAATTAATAGTCTCCTCAAAAACAATGAGCTTTCGTATACGCCATCAAAGCCCTTCTAATGGAAATAGAGTTATACACCAAGGTGATATTTTTTATTTTAGCAATATAAATTGGACAATTAGTACGACTTCCATAGGTGAGACTCTCATTTTTCGTTCTTATTTTAGAGAGAATACTATGTTAAACAAATAGTGTGAGGTTTTAATTGATGGAATCTCCCATAAAAATAACGAAATTAAGTTTATAAAATACTCTTTCATGACATTGAAAATATTTTTAGTTTTATATTTTCGAGTTTGCTGGACCATCTCAAATACTAGCCAAGTAAACGATAATTGGTTGATCGAAAGATTCTTGCAAATGATTTAATGAAATCTATGTTTGACATTGATTTTTTTTTCGATTGAATTAAAGGCATGGTATTTTAGAAGGCTGGAGTATATGACATGGGTAACTAGTTTCATAAATAAGGTGGTATTAAACGAAGTATATTAGGGAAAGTTAATGAAAATGATGAAAAGTAGAAAAGAATATCCGTTCTGTTACAAAATAAGAAATAAATCGCTCAGATAAACGGCGTAATAGAGGAGAAAACAGAATAGTATCAGACAAAATATAATCAGATGGTAAGGAGACAAACTAATTACCACGTCAAGACAAAAAGCTATAAAGAGACAAAATAGAGGC
This sequence comes from Pyrrhosoma nymphula, assembly GCA_963573305.1. Lineage (NCBI taxonomy): Eukaryota > Metazoa > Arthropoda > Insecta > Odonata > Coenagrionidae > Pyrrhosoma > Pyrrhosoma nymphula. The sequence continues at coordinate 140,026,939 of OY754329.1, read as the reverse complement.
GTGGAACATAGGTGGATGAGGATATAGGCATTGCACGGAATCTGTCACTCGGCAGAGCACCTTACAATGATGACTGCTGAGTAATTTTTCCAAAGGCGATGTTATTTCCGTAAGTACACACCCGTATTCTGAATTTCGGACGCTGCGTGAGTCTAGAGAAACTCACTTGATGACATTAGACTTATTATTTATGAGAGGAAGTCATGACATTTCTGACAGGTGTAGTGTGAATATCTCCAGGCTGGTCAGAGAATCACTTGGAGGAACAATAAGGACAGGCAGACATGACCCGAGTTTCCCGAGACAAATGACAGTGGTTGTAATCATTTCAAACGTTTACCGGGGAGATTAGGAGACCAAATTACGGCGCCTTTAGGTACCTTGAGCTAAGTGTGTTTTGTGTCCATTGAATTCAGAAAAAAAATGGACGAAGCTTAAGACGTAAGGCCCCATTACGACCTCCGGGGTCAATCAAGCACACCAGATGATGATGATGACTAAGACGACTACTGGTCCCGACCATCGCCCCTTCCATTCCGTGAGCATTGTCAACAATGTGGGCCTCCCACGTCTACAACGACCCCCACTCGACCTTATTCAAAAGGACATGGGAAAGCCCAATTATGCTCAAGGGGGAGAAGGATGAGGGGTCTGGGGTGACGGATTGTGGAGTAAGAGAGTGAGTTGGCGGCAAAGTGGAGGATGAGAGAAAGAATCGTCGAAAGGACTTAAAATAAATTAAAATCGATTTTGTCCCCCGCCCACTCGCTATCCTCGACGTCCATCACCATGGTAATTTACACAAATTTATTCCGAGTGCCACGATTATTAAATTAAACTCCAACAATTCCTTCCCTTCGCCTTATAAAAAAATGAGCCAACGCCAGAACGGAAGCTTAGGTTTTCACGCATAGCCGGAGTTATTTTAATTGGGTGCATAAGGAGGAAAAGTGTTCGTTATCCAATGATCCCATATATTATTACTAATATTTTGGAGGGGCATCAGAAAGTAATTGAAGTTAGGAATAACTTCAGTTTTTTAAATTAATTAAACAGTAATACAGGAGAAGTATGGAGACAATTTGGGGGCTATAGAGTACCTAAGGCAAGCGAAAAAGATTCAAATATGGTGGAGGAGGAAAGACGGTTAGTGAAGGAGATTTGAAGGTGGCTGAAAAACATTGTTTGAGGGAGTATTGATGTGTTTCGGACTACTAAAGAGAGTAATTTAGAGGATAATACAGATCCATAAGGAGGAGGATAGAGTAGTTTAAAATGGGATAGCGTAAAACATTTACAATTATTCGTGAAAGAGTTAGGTAAGAATAGACCGATGATTGTAAGGGACAGGAGCTAAGCAAGAATAGTTTCCTTTTTAACTACCAAGAGTAATTGGTAGAAAACCCTTCAATGAGCATATGAGGAGGCAAGATACCTGCTTATACATATTATTGATAGTACTTTCATAGTGTTGAGGGTAAGTAAAAGTTATAGTCATTAGCGTTATGATTCATTCGATTTTTTTCATTACTGACTGGTTATGGAGGAAAAAGAACTCATACTGAGCCGATCTTGAATATTACAATTAATACTTTACATTGTAATCAGTGATCGTAATTGGGTTCTCTTACCGAAATGAAGAATTTTTTTAGGCTATTGTATGCAGAATCAAACGAGGGTCTCCGCCAAGAACTCCGGCGACCATTTTTCAGAAATTCAAGTCCGTCGATAACACAAGTACGCGAAGGAGAAGTTTTTAAAGGCGCCATAAAACTTCGCCAGCGTCATGAAACTATCCAGCCTAAAAGGAAGCCCTTCTGAATCCACTCATGGAACATGATTTAATAGTCTGTATCTCGAGTCTGCAGAATGGGCGATTCCTGTTCCATTTAATGAATTCGCTTCGTTTAATTATGCCTGGGTATATTAACGTCTTCATTTACGTCGCTTATTATCTTTTAATTTTTGGCGATAAAATGAGAGATGAAGGATGATTTTAAAACGCTGTTTTCTTTCCACCACGTCCGCTTGTTTCGATTCAAACTGGAAGCAATCAGTAGAAAAACTATCACGTTGCTGCCACACAGTAGTGGTAAAAAATCTGTCATCGATCTTAGTAAGAGCAGAATAGTATGAATTCAATAAGCTAACACGTTATTTGGAAAAGCGATAGGAGATGTGAATTAGCGAATCCACATCGAATTTTAAAACGGGAATATGTCATGCCAAACTAAAAACCTGGTATGAGTGAACTAAATGTCAATTATATGAACATTAAAAATCTAAATGTGATTTCAAGGGAACAGGTACAAAGAGTAACTGATAAAACTTTATACGTAGGACAGGGGTGATAACTGGCTAATGTCATAAAAATCGCCGTTTCCAGAACGTCCACGCTTCGGTGGAGATCTCTCGCCTCTCTTTCTGCCATCGGCGCAGCGGTAATGGGACTGCAGAAGAGCTGTCCCTTTCCTTCTTTCACCGCCCGCCTGGCCTCCGCCCACCCGCTCGCATCCCCCTCCGGTCGACCACCACATCTCCCCCTCAACTTCTCAAATGGCAGGGGGGAACCCGGGCGCCGCACCGGCGGAGCGGCATGTAGTGGTCCCCGGCGGCATTAGGCCCTTTCGCAAGGCCAACCCACCCACGCAAGGGGGAAGAATTTGTAGTCCCGCACGGAGGAAGAAGAGATATCCACCATGCACGGATGAAATACACGAGTCGCCCACGGCCACCATCTGAAATATATTTCGCGACAAGATCAATTGGGGTTTCCCGCAGGCCTCCCCCATGATGTAATGAAACGTAGGGGAGAACAAAAGAGGAGGAACTGCGGCTGGGTTTCATCAAAGGGGGGTGTATGTGGAGCGACGCGATGTTACGATGTATCGGCGGTGATGCACTGATACATCCACGGCAAAATGTAACATTATTATGATATTGCCACACGATAAGGAGATTTTATGGCGGCTTAACACATCGAAGTTACTTCAATAGCAGAAGTCTATATAACACTTGAAAGTTGAAATAAGTCACTTCCATGTATATGTACAGACTTCGCCGGAATCAGGTGTTAGTAGTAGTTAGTACTTCTAAGAAAATAGGAAGCCCAAAAGTTTTATTCCAATTCTAAAGCAATATCGCAGAAAATTCGGTGAAATACTGATCACTTGACACACAGTGGGTATCACAGATCCAAGCAACAACATAATTTGCCGAAGGAGGACTTAGTGTAAGAAATATAAAAATTGTCGTTTGCACAGAGTTGTTTGTTTCTGCAAGGATTACTTAAAAAAAGACTCATGAATCTTCTTGATTTTAGCAACGAGTAAAAAAATAGTAAAAAAATTACATGCTGCAAATGCAACTTAATTTGATTCATACAAATTTACAAATCCTACAAATGTCTGTGGAACTCGTACGGTGTTCAAATTTCGCCTAAATCGGAGTGACTAAGCCCCTTAAAGAAACGTGGTCGCGAACCGGAAGTTGGCGTATTCCCGACTGCCACTCACGCTAGGACCACCAAACTCAGGCTACATGTATATGTGTATAAGTGCGTTCCTCCAGTGCAGTTTAATGAAAATTGTTAGAGATGTGAAATACCCTCCGAGTCGCTGTCTTAAAAATGCACCCGGGAGTCCGGAACTCGTAGTGGACACATTACAAACTGAATTTCTCGTGTAGCGGTGAGATTACTGAAAATACGCCATCAACGAGCGGATGCTCCATATCACTGCTAAATGTCATTCGAAAACGATACAACGTTTCAAGACGGACAAAAATCTGACATAAATTAGTTCCAGACCCCCTGCCCCCTAGATAAGACAATGTAATATGACCCCAACCCCCCTACCCCCAGAAACGTCGTACGTAATACTTGAATGGCCCCTTAGCAACAGATATTTTTATTGATATTTGTAAATATGAAAGAGTACCTATCTGATTATTGTAGTTATTAGGGCTTTCTGGGTCAGAGTACTTAGTGAATAAATTGAAATAGTAAATATTCATGAAACTAATGTATTAATTGCCAGAAGTCAGACAATTGTATCCCGCACGAAGGCTTATCGTTTGAGACCATTTTGAGAGCATTCCACACACTGGGCTACAGATAACAAAAACTTATATCAATGAATCCCCGAAATGCTAATGCATTGCATTAATATGAGCAGAGAATATTTCACTAATTTAACATTTAAAGGCATGAAATATATAGCAGAAGTTAAATTAGATAGGCAAAAGGCTGACGAAAATTCCTTTTTATAAAAATAGTGGTACTGACTACACATTCAAATGAAGTTGAATAATTTAACAGGTGATACACAAATTCACACTCATTTCGGTGTATTAAGAATTTTCGATCGAAGGTTAATGTTACCATCTAACATAAGAAAAAGCTTATAATAACTTGATGGAAAATTAAATTGGCACATGAAGCTGCCTCAGTGGTTCGCAAAGCAAGAAAGGATGGATGAAAGACAATTGCTTCGTAAGACAGTGCAAATTTCGCACAGCGTAATATCTTCAATTTAAATATCTCTCATTCAAAACCATTTACGAACGTAATAAACATTCACTCAAAACAAAAAATATGGAGAAATAGATGAATGAATCAACCAATCAACGAAGACTGTTTACATCGCTTTTACCACACTATCGGATCACACTGAGTACGAACGCAATCACGCGATACGGTAGGTGGTAGCCATGGTAGTTCTTCTATTTGGGGCCATTCAAGTATTACGTAAGGTGATTTTGGCAAAATTTTGAACCCCCACCTCCCCCATTTAAGACAACGTAAGATTTCATGAACCCTTCCCCTCCCAATCTTACGTAAGTTTTCATACATTTTTAGAAGCATTCACATATATAATAATACATGGCCGATTCCATGTCCAAATGAGCAAAAATTCAACTCACCTCCTCCGGTTTTTAAATTTTGTTACAAAATCATAGGCCCTTTTTATAAACGTAGATATATGAATTTTTAGTCATATATCTATAACGATTTTCGATATTTCGCGATTCACAGTAGGCTCGACTCGCAAAACACTTGATCTTCACAAATGCGATGTCTCCAAACTAATGAACGCAAGGAATTTATCATACCTTTTTCTATAGTTAACCATTAATTCAGGCGTATTACCGCAGTGGTAATCCTAAAAAGTAAGTTATTCCGTCCGACGATAATTTAATAAGTTGATAAAAATAAGATCTCGGAAGTAACTTAAATCTTATGTAAGATTGTCTCGGACCCCCTCACCCCCCATACGTAAGACAACGTAAGAAAAGCTCAACCCACTTCCCCCCCCCCCCCAAAACGTCTTACGTAATACTTGAATGGCCCCTTTACAAAAAAGTCATTTTGACTATTTTTCCAGAAATGGCAAATTTTTCATTCCGTAGGTCACTGCATCCGTGTGGGACTTTCTTTCGCGACACTGTTCTGTACGAGTTCTCATGCAAAAAAGTTAATTCATCAGGTAATACAACTAAAGTCAACAATCATCGATTTTTAAACCAAATTTACTCTCCATTTTTTACGATTTGTTTCGTAGAAAGAAGAAACCCAGGGTTTTGACAGAAATCCATAGCAGTGCGGTGAAACTGTCGGGTCATTTTTGTGGCTACCATTCAACATGATATTATGACGCAGATATTAAAATAAGAAAATGTTGTTTCTCAAAGCAAATGAAAGTCCGTTTTAACCTGGGCAATCTTTTGTCGCCATATGAGGCCGTGATGTAGCACTTTACCACAGCAATCCACCGGAGGCACGTACACTACATTCAGCAAATGAGAAGTGCGCACGAAGAGCGTACTTTGAAAAAGTTATGAGAGCACCCTTTACCGACCATCCCGGGAGAGCGGGGAGGAAAGAGCGTGAGAAAACAAAGGTTAAGGAGGAGAAGGTGACTCCGTCTTATATATTTTCCCGGTCTCTCTTTCTTCCCCTCCTTTACACTCCTTCCTCCATATCTCTTCCACCTGCTCCTCATGGCTTCATTGTGCCACCGAAATAAATGCAGAGAGCAGGAGACGAAACAAAAGGGAGGTAGTCTGGAGTGTGGGAGGGAGTGACAAGTGGGCAGGAGTAAAATTTTAAAAAAAGAACAGTGGGGGTGGGGAAGGAAGGAAGGGAGAAGGGGAGAAGTGGAGAGGGGAAGTTGGAGAGGGGGGCGGTAGATGGGGGTGGAGGGAGTTAAAAAGGGTTTATGACTCCTTGTCCCCGTGGGGAGAAGATGCGACCCACAAAAGGGAAAAAAATAACTACGTGACCCAGGGCGGAGTGGAAAGGATAAAAGGACGAAGGAATGAATGCTATAACTGCGTTCCAAATTTATAAGGCGTTTTCGGTGCTGGCATTTAAAGGGGAAAAAAAGACCCCAAGGAAACCTTGGAGGGGAGTGCCCTCTTCGTTTCACCTATATTAAGTAGTTATTCAGGGTGGCTACTGATATCAAATTTTTAAATTCCCTGACTTTTCCCTGACTATTCCCTGATAGGTTTAACAATTTCCCTGACCGATCGCCAACAGGTCACCTATTATCGGAATATTTTATTTCTGCTGAATTAAATTTTCGTCAAAACTCAGAAAATGTTAAAAGCTGAAATCAATGCATTAAAATCTACACGTACATCCTAATGAAAAAATATATTAAATCTTCATAAGTTAAACTCTCATCCAAATTATAGTCGTGTCTTGGTAGTTCTGGGAAGCTGAGAATTACGGAAAGGCATCGAAGGGAAAGTTAATGGCCAATTTACTGTCGGACTCCGGCAAAGGTATCACTAGGATGCGCGAAAAATACATACCAAAGCCAAGTTTTTGGACTGGATCAAAATCGGATAGCGCGAGTGACATTCAGAAGCGAATAACAATTTGATTAACGTGGTTATAACCCCTTGATTGGAAGAGTATTGCCATCAATTGCGATGTAAAACTATTTGGATAAACAAACAAAACGTAAGCGCGCCACTGCGAGCGAAGACAGGAGGCAATTGGCAACGGCAGCATCATATTCAGGAATATCATGTTTGAGGTGGTTTTTGACCTGACAAAATTGCTTCGAGAGGGAGCTAAGGGGGCTATTCACCAATTACGTCGAGCGTGAAAGGTGGGAAGGGGAGAAGGACTCTTCTTACTGTTTCACGAAGGGGGATATGGGAATCGAAGATGATCTTGCGTAAGATTTTGTTTACACGTGACATCGTACTTGTATAACCATTTTAATAATTATCGTCTCGTATTTTTAGAACTGCAAGCATGTATTTACTACGAGCTAGTATGCTCCAGCCGCTCAAGCTAAGTCTCGGAAGTTAACAAAAAAATGCGAGGTAAACTTTTCCGAACAGCATAGCCTCGGATTCCTTGTGATTAGCGTAATACATTGTGATCATGAATTTTAACATTACTAGGCAAATATCGCAATAAGGATATGCAAAAGGGATATATTGTACGTCTGATTCACTACTAAATAACTAAGATTCCCAACTGAATGTGCCACGAATTGATGGGACTTATTCCATGCACGTCAGCGATGGACATAAGTTTTAGTTGGTGAAATGTTTTGGTGAAATAAAGGGTGGGAAAGACTGGCCGATAAAAGTAATGGTAGAAAAATAATGCGAATTTCCTACCCATGTTTCTCCCTGACTGTTACGAAAATTCCCTGACTTTTCCCTGACTTTTCCATAAATTAAAAATTCCCTGACACTTCCAGGTTTTCCCGGTTTTCCCTGACGATCGCCACTCTGTTATTGAAAAATACCGGGGATGGGATATTATGGTATTTATCACAGCAAAAATAAAAACATGCAATATTTTAGACATCACCCTAAAGTACACAGTTCCTGACTAATATGTGGTTAACTATTACCTACACAAATATTTAATTATAAGTATGGCGAAGAAAAATAAAAATTACTAATCATTATTTTATATAATATTCTAAGTTTATGAGCAAACATATCGGGCCTCGGCACAATTCGCCTGGCTAACTGGAACCGATATATCGATTCGCGACTCTTCAGAAGACGATCGCATGCAGACGAAGGCATTCTTATTGACGCAGGGAATGATGTATCTTGTAAGCTCATCGTGGTGAATTATCTTACCAACGACTAATTATCCCTTACTTAAGGACGTACATTTCTTTTCTATTGCCAAAGTAGGTGAAAATATATCGACTATTGGAGTAATTAAAATAAATACTCGATGAGCAAATAATGCATGGATTCAAAGGAATACTTGAAATAGATGAGTACGATTGGAAGAAGAGTGAATCAAGCTACTTCATATCGCATTGCCTTACGCTCTTCACCAATTACTAACTTGTAATTGAGAAAATAAGTAATGAAGACTTTGAATTGGCAAAGATATATTACTACGTTTGGCCTTCTAAGTCGATGGATATTGTGCGGTGAAAGTTATCAAACGTTATTGTAGTGGCTAAATCGTGAAATTTTTAAGACAGTAAAAAAGTTAAATAGGAATAAAACAAACTCTGAAATTTAAAGATATATTTAAGGTAAAATTTATAACAAGTACGCTACTGTTTGTTTAAAAATTAAAATGAATACTATTATAATTTGATAACTAGCAAATGTAATATTACTTTAACACCAAAACTGATAATGTACCATAGCAACTAAGAACCTCCTTGGGACACAAAAGCCTAATAAATTTCGGATATTTGATTAAACAATTACCAAAGTTTGCCTTAATTCTAATTGACATAGGCATTTAAAATTTCAATCAGGCGGAGTAGACTTGAGAAATATTTTTCAGAATTAAATTGCTTTTATAGTATTTCCTTAATTTTTGACATTCAGATAAAAGGATAAACAATCTAAAATTGTAAACTAAATAAATATAAAACAATAAACTACTTATTAAATACTTCAAACTTATAAACATCCCCGTTAAGCGCAATTTGCGTCGCATTTTCTCTTAAGAAGTCTTCTATGCCAAGTTTTTTTCGTTTGAGTTAAAGTTAACCAGGTCTAGCACTATATGGATCTGTAGGCTAACTGTTAAATAAAATTGAAAGGAAGAAAAATATCACAGCGTGAAAGATTTCTTGAGCGCATTAAGAAGGGAGAAAGAAAAGGGAATGGCTGCCCCCGCCAATCCTATTCAGGATTAAATCTTGGGTACGGCCTCTTGGTTTGCATAACTTACTTATTTTTATCCTTTTCACTCACCTTTCGGTGAAGAAAGAGAGTGGCTACCTGCTCAACTGGTGCCCGCTGGAGGATCATTCTCACGCAAAGGCGTCGAATCCAATCCAAAAGAAGGGAGAGGCAAGCTTTCGGAATGGAGAGAGAGAGAGAGAGTGATAGAGACGAAGAGAAAACGTGGAAGGAAGAAAGAGGCTTTTACGAGAAGGACTTTGCGTTCTCAGACCGGCCCTTGAGCGACTCTGACACCCGTCCGTTGAAGACTTGAATGGAAATCCGACCACGAATCGACTTCCCTTGTGTTCGGATCACACCTCCGTCCCTACCACTTCTTCTGTCACAAAACTGCCAGTCGCCGGAAAGAAAAACAGCCACAGCTACGGGGAAAAACGACTAAGTGTCCATTTACACTATTTTTTCACTTAGTATGCAACCAAATTTTAAGAATTCACCACCATCCTTAGGAGTAGCGAGGTTTTTTGTTGAATCTAGGTGGTACACCATTACGATAGGTATTGATCAATATTGATAGGTATATAATCAATATTGATCATCATCCTTTTATCAGTGTTGGACTAGATGTAATTCAGTCCTCCAATCTTCCCTGTTCATAGCTAATTTTATCGCATCCAGGTAATTCCTCTTTCCAATGCCGTTTATTGAATAGCCTAGATACTTATCCCTTGGTCTTCTTCTTTATTGTCGTATATTCTATTCTTCCATTAACACTAGAACTACCGGATTTTCCGCACACCTAAAAGCGCCGGTAGCGGTCATTTTGACTGCTTCTTGTATTGTTCCTTTGTTTGGACATTTTCAAAAACATTCATACGAAATCAATGGTAATGATATAACTCATATAACTATTTCATTTTAAGTCAAATTAGGTCGTAAGATGACATATTTTTTATTGAAAACCAGGTTTTTAAAAAATCCACACATATAAATACAATAATGTGCTTCTAGTTTTACGCCGTTCCTTCATAAGTTGACCCATGCTATTAAAGATGCCATTCCAGAAAACTATGAATACGTGTTTAAATTTTAATTTTACCAATAAATATAAGCTATAGTTGAAATTAAATTGAATAAATAATTATTATGGAATTCTTAAAACCCATGGTATTAAATATGCCATTCCAGAATACTATGAATGCGTGTTTAAATTTTAATTTTACCAATAAAAATAAGCTATAGCTCAAATTAAATTGAATAAATAATTATTATGGAATTCTTAAAACTCACTATGACAATATTTAAGGTAGTTTGACCGAAAAATCACTTCACCTAGAATATGATGAATTTGGCCTCATTTTAAATAAAAAACTCTCATCATTCCAATTATATCAAAATATCAACCCCTTGCAGAAATACTTTTCGAGCAATTTGCCTAAGCAGCTGTTTTAGATGGGATAGATTACGGCTGTGCGCTCCAAAGGGAGAATATTTAAAAAATTAAGAACTTCTAGCACCTAGATTTCGTCAAAAAACTTTGTATGATATAACTGTGTATATAAGGAGGCAGATTTCTTCGCACTGACATGTCCTGAGGACGATGGCAGAGGTAGCCATCGAAACGTCGGCCAACAAGTACCTGACCTGGTGGGAAACCCGAGAAACCTTCATCAGCATCATACGCCAGGAAAGAACCAAATCATAACTGTGTATAGTTTGCATGTTTTCTCAACTATTTATGAAAATTAATATATTACTCACCGAAGTGATTCTTACAGAATCGCATAAAAACCTGCTGTTTTGAAGGGTTTTCTGCCGTACGGTGTGAAAAAATTAGTCAAGTTAGAGACTTATGCAGCTTTATTTATTGAATAACTGAGCATTTTGGTCATATATAACTTAGCGCCATTAATACTACAATATTTATTTCATACAGACGCTGAAATAAAAAAATAAAATTTGAATATGATCTCCTTTATGATTAGGGAACTATCTCGCTCAAACCACCTTAAAAAGTGGAACTTCTTTTTCTTGCTGTACATTTTACATGAGTACATTGCTACTCCCATGAATATTTACCTAATGCTTCTTCGGCATCTTTATACTTTTACTCTGGAGTCTAATCTTTAGATATACTCGGAGATGCAATGTTCTGCACTGATTGTGGGTTTTCATTGCCTTTTGATTCTTTCTTCCTTTCATGTATTTCACAGTAAATTAGTGCCAACTGGTGTTTAATTGTCACCACTTTGAACGCTTTCCATACTATTACTGTGCAAAGTCAAATATATACGTTTTTATATAATTACACCGGCCACCTACAAAACCTAGCGCGCGTTGCACTCTTTCCGTAATTTTGTCACGAATATATATTCTGTCTTATGAGGAGTTTGAGCAAGCAACTGACCCTATTATCCTTTTTTCGTGTTGCCTATTTTGAAAACATCCGGTGCACAGTACTCAGTACCAAAACATTTGTTTTTTTCACTATGTTGCACTGTCCTCGCTGTGCCTTCCGGATTCACTATTATGGTAACTTTTATATGCATATAGATTTTGACATACGGGCTATTTCAAATACTCTGTGTATAGTTCTTTTGACGTATCACACTATGTTAATGCCCTTTATATTTTTTCAGAGACATTTAAATGTAAATATATCTGTTTTAATATGGTAGATGTTGTCTCATAACAGTAGAATGAATTATTTAAGAGATTTTCCCAGGTTCGGTAACCCTTTACAGAAGTATTTTGCATTTATAGCAGTTAACATCCAGAACACAATACAACTTTCTTTCGTTTCTTAGCCATGTATGATTGGTGAATATACACGAAGATTTAGTGGGAAAAGCTGATCACCTATAATGAAGTAATCACCAGGCTTATTTCCACAAATCCTATATATTATACCTCGTATAAAAGAAAAGTGATAGCCTTTAATATTCTGGCGAAAGAATGTCTAACCAAACGCATCATATCGGCATGCTCGCCTTGCATACATACTTGCAATAATAGCTTCAATTAACTAGACAGTTTTTGTCCTGTCTTTTTAACTTAACGGAACAGCTTCTGGCTCACTACAATTTTGACTGCCGGATCACACATTTACCTACGGAGAAACAATATGGCCATGCATTAGAAACATTTATGCTGCGTTTAGCTTGTGATGAAGGAATACAAGTATCTTTCAAAATGTTTTGCACCAGTTAGCATTATCATGTTAAAACAGGGTGTCCCTATCCACTAATCGTCAGTATGACCATCCTGTCCAATAGGCTGAGTCCCGGCCGCAAGTGGAACAGCACCTTTTTAATTTTGCCTACACTATTTATGACACCCTTCATCTCATGAAGTATAACAGCAGGATAACGAAAGGAGGATGACTGTAGAGCAAAGTCATCGTGTACGTGTACATCCCTGATCATCGTCGATAAAAATTGGTACGCGAAAATCCTTTACCATTTCTCCTACTTGTCCTCTTAGCCATCCTCTTCTCTGTCCTTTCCGTTCACCTGTATTTATTCTCCATCTTTGCCCAACACCCCAACAAATTCATGGCAGGATCAATAGTCAAAGTGTGGCATTAAGTCCGCGTTAAAAAAACATTGTTAATTTATTTTAAGATATTCCTACTCTTGTTGACCTTGAGGAAAATACTGAAGTTTATAAAATTAAGATAGTAAACATGATCAGTAATTCAAATTTAAAACATGAATGAAAATATTTTGTTAAATACTGCATAAACTGAATTGGATACGGTAAAATTATAGTTATAGTTGGATCTAACTATGACCTAACGATAATACTGCAACCAAAATTAAATCATTCAACTTGTGTACCATATACATTTCTTGATTACAGTAATAATGTGTAAATTTAACCGTAACAACAATTATAATACATGCGATGGTCGGTGGCGTAACATGGTGGAACTCCTTCATGATGCACAAAGGGTAAGAAAAAGACTTTGCTGTTCCACAAAATAAAATATATTTGCGACCGGTTTCGATACGGCGTATCATCATCTGGCCAGATGATGATACGCCGTATCGAAACCGGTCGCAAATATATTTTATTTTGTGGAACAGCAAAGTCTTTTTCTTACTCTTTGTGCATAATTATAATACATACTGAAATTGTTAAAATTGATCTTTCCAAATGTAAATTTATTTAAAATACCTTTGAAAAAGATTAATGAAGAGGGGTACACAAATTGGTATATACCCTCGTAAATAAAGAAACTTTCTATATAGTCAATGCCGAAGTTGTAATGTCGGCCGCAACAAGAGGGCTAAATCTCTACTGTATACTACTCCACTCGAGAACCACGCATTTGCGAGCGTGAGTTTCAAACTTCGTCTCATTTTCAAACACAAAGCTTACATAGTTGGCAGACGTAGAGAGCGAGGGATTGGAAATTCAAATTCGGCTCATGACGGAGGAGTTAAGAAAAAGAGTGGGTGCTAAAAATCTGTTTCAACAATGAACAACAAATACCATGTAGATGGAAATTTATATTAGTGAATAATATGCCATAGTAATTCGGAGAAGTTTTTCATGTAAAACTGTTCTTCTCAATTCAAGGCTGAGAAAGTCTATACAAAATTCATGATACGCATTGAATGATAACAAACAAAGAGGAAATAAATTGAAACTATTAACAAGAACATATTGTAAATTATAGAAATGTAATCTTATTACTAAATAAATATAAGGATATTTATTTTAAAATTAGAAATGCGGTCAAAATGAATGCTGCAGCGCTTATGGGTGTATATGTAAATATTTCTTAAACCATAGCACCTATCGCTAAAATAAATTATAAGAATGAGTGCAACAAAAATTCATTTAAAGTCACAAAATACCAAAGTATTTCATCAAGTATTAAGGGAGAGGTAGACGATAAAATTTCCAAAACAGTGAAAATGATCCAGAGGGGCACTTCTAGTGTTAATTATACCAATGTCTAAAAAATTGGCAAGTTTTATGGCGGTAAGTTTAGGTTTTATAGGAATTCCCTCTTCGTCTCTTGTTTGTACTACTTCTTATTCATTTATTTGTCCATCTGATCTCAGGCATTATTCTACACCATGTTTTGAATTCCTTGGCCAGAAGTTCTGATACTGTATGTTTGTTTTTTCGGGTGTACCCCGCGTACTATGACCAGGTGTGAAACCTGACGTTTCGTGGCCGTTGCTGGCCACTTTATCAAAGGGAATGAGGTATCTGATGAGTTGGTGGAGTTTATATAGGGGTTTCAAGGAGGGCAAAGGATAGGAAGGGGAGGAGTGGAAGGAGTAGTCATTGCATCTTTATTCCGCTTCAAAGCAGCACCAATCGGTACCTCCAGGCAAATTCACACCATCATCCCGCACAGATAAATGCGGTACTCAATACTGTAATTCAGCGTTCCTGCAGAATTAGTGACGAGACCAACTTCCCGGCCGAAAGACAGAAAGTGGAAGCCATTCTACAAAAGAACGGATATAGCAAGAGAGCCATCTCCAAATCATTTTACAAAATCATGACCAAGGATGAGGACGGCCCGAAAAAAGAAGAAATTGGGACTCCGGACGCAAACAACCTGGCACCCAAGAGAGCATTCCTTCCTTACGTCCGGGGCGTAACGGATAGAATAGGGAACATCCTCCGCAAACAAGATATCAAAGCTGTGTTCAAGCCACATTTAAAAATTAGAAACTGTCTGAGGAGTGTGAAGGACGCAACACCATTTCAAGTGGAAGGAGTGTATGAGATACCATGCCAAACTTGTAAGAAGAAACATATCGGCGAAACCGGACGCTCCGTCAAAACCCGCTTAGAAGAACACGAGCGGGCGATTCGACTGAAACAACCCTTAAAATCAGCAGTAGCGGAACATTCAGCCTCGGGACACGCGATTGACCTCAGACAAACAAAGATAATCGCCAAAGTGAAAAACTTCAAGCCCCGGCTGATCCGAGAAGCTTTGGAGATAAGAAAATGCCATCTTAATTTCAATAGGGACTGTGGCCTCCAACTCAGCCACACGTGGGACCCTGCTTTGAAGCGGAATAAAGATGCAATGACTACTCCTTCCACTCCTCCCCTTCCTATCCTTTGCCCTCCTTGAAACCCCTATATAAACTCCACCAACTCATCAGATACCTCATTCCCTTTGATAAAGTGGCCAGCAACGGCCACGAAACGTCAGGTTTCACACCTGGTCATAGTACGCGGGGTACACCCGAAAAAACAAACATACAGTGATAATGACCCGCGAAAGTTTTAACCAAGAAGTTCTGATAGTCCAAGTCTCCAACCCAAAGAGAGCAAAGCTATATTGGAAGGTTTTGACGTATTAATTCCATGTTTTTAGCTTTACTAATATTACTTGGGAGCGTGGTGGCCCAGTGGGTAGAGTTCTTGGCTACTGATCGAAGGGTCCCGGGTTCAATTCCGGGTGAAGCCTTTGGACGCCCCCGAGTAAAAAAAATCCTCGGAGTCCCCCTACCCCCTCTACCCCCCTACCCTGAATGTGTGAAATGTGAATGTGTTCACACGCCTGTGGCTCAGTCCGTGGTGAGCTCTACCCTCAACTGTCCAAACCTGTCGGGTTGAATCACTGCACGATCGTAATATTACTTAGTAGTACCTAATACCAAAATAAGTACTAAGGTACCAGTATTTGTACAGATAGAAAAAAACATACCTAGCAACGATACCAATACCGGTATGTACTAGGTAAATTCTTACTTATATACCACCAATTCAGAAATCATCGCTCCATTTTAATTCCGTCCCGTCACGAATCACTACGCACGTCCCCATTTTAAACTCTTCACTCCTCCAACCTTATTTTACGGCATAATTTATTTTTATTTTTCCCTCCTTCCCAACATTCTCTCCTCAACCTCCTATCCCTCATAACAAGTTACACCTCCTTACGCTAGTCATAAAAATTCTCGGTCCCTCGTCACACGAGCATACGAGTTCCATTTAAACGTATATTGTGTAAAAGGATCGACATTAATTGTAACCATCGATTGAATGATAAACTCTCTGCCACTACCAACTCCGATCTATTCTTGATTGGCACTCGGCTGCACTCCTACATTTTTTCCTACTTTAAAATCGCTCACAATATGCTCGAGATATTATATTATCGATGTTCCGTGGTAACACTCACCATTTATTCTTCCTTCGTAAATATTTTCCACGCCGATTCCCAAACATATTTCCTCTCCTACATCGAGACGCATTCACTAGCTCTAGACCAGATTTATCCATACATAATTATCTATCTCTCTCAATTCCGTTTTCATGTTTTCTTTGACAGAACACTTTCAATTTTTCCATCTTCCTTGTTTTTCTACCGTTATTAATCGAATCAAATCTCCATAGAAAACCCTGCAAACACATTTTTACTTAAGAATTTTTCACATTAATTACTAATTCAAGGCGAAGAACTAAGCGTTATTTGACTAAAATTTAGATTACCAAATAATATTCAGTCAGTATTAAGTGATGATTTTTGTTTGGTAGCAAATATTTCAGCATTTTCAACATCAGCAGGACTCATGGTACGGTTTGAGCCATTAGTTTAAATGGACGCTATAGCAATTTTTTATTCTATTTGAAACAGTTAAAGGAGGACCTTGTGCACACTATGTGCTAATAATTTTAATTTTGCTGTGCATTATTAAAAGCACTCACTCCACAATTTCAAGTTTGCATGTGGAATCCAATTCATTTTTACCTATCGTCATAATTTTCACGAAGAAACAGCCATGCTCATCCTTCCAAACAAAGCTAAGTCTAGTGACTAGAAGTTACACGCGGAGAAATGGGAATTCATGAGTGAAGCAGTCGGGATCCCACATACGCACACTTTCCCATCCCCTCTGTAAGCTGAAAATTCTATTCGTGTGGGCAAAGGGCGGAACAACTGTCCCACAATTTGCCCGAAAGAGAATTAATTTTTTAGGTCTCCTATTTAGTGGGAATACGCTCGTTACAGCGGTAAGCCCCAGTCAATATTTGAACTGACTGCTGAGAAGAAAATTTTGGCACTCAGGACCAAAACGTGTGACGTTTGATAAATAAAATAAATATTTGAAGTCCTCCCAGCAGATGGTCCAAAGCCGAAGAGCCTCAATCAAGCCACCTGTTTGAATAGCAAGTTAGAGTCCATTTTGGAGTTAGGAAATAAAATTCTTCACGCACGCGGATATAATCCACCAGCACAGTTGAAGCGTACACTGTGCCGTTGTCTAAGTGAGAGCAATCGGCATGGTACAGCATAGTGATAAAGGATTCAAGGTATTATACTCATCCCACCCCGGTCGCTCGTTACATGGGCAAAAGAGTTTCATCTAAACGCACATTGTCAAATTTGCATCAACAGTAGATCTGAAAATAGTGCACGAGGAAAAACTAAGCCAGTGTTTAAAGAGGCTTAAAAATATATAAAAACGAGTTTAAGTTATGACTGTAAGCATTACACGCTACAAAATACACCTAAGTATGGCGTCTTCTTTCACGCACTCAGTTTTTAAATAGCAAACCAGAGATTTCACTTTTAAATCTTAGTACACCTTGCGATCTGGTATAATATGGGCCATTAATAACGTAGTCTCTAGAAGAGACATCACTATTCTCGAGTCAAAGAAGAGAACGTCCAATTTTACAAGCGCCATGAGCCCTCTTAAAGACCAAAAGCTCAATAAGAGACCACTTTTTAGCTTAAACAATGGAGTTTAATACTTATGAGTTCTGTAATTAACCAAGTAGGTGAATGTTCAATGAATAGCTTGCAAGGATTAATTTCTAGATAAAAAAGTTATTATGTGACGAATACCTAATAGTTTATTGACTCATGCTGGCTAATAATAATGTGAATAAGTAATGTATATACATGAAATGAACATGGATACATTTTATTTAGTTGCAGTATATTAGACGAAGCATTCGAGTGAATGAATATTAGGAGATTAGCAATAGTTCCTGTGACCCGATATTCGTAATGAGGTCCGTAATGACAGGTCTCTTGACTGACGATACCATAGCTAAATGTTGGCACAACCATCTATTTATAGATGTTTACCCATTATAAATCAAGTATACTATTTTCGTCTGCATCCTCAGGTGTAAAAATACAAGCTATTCTAAGAATGTACGGTAAAGCACGCTCATGAGTAATCCATGCAGTAATAATAGCATGATGTGCAGTGTAATATGGTGCCCTCTCATTCGGGGAACTTCAAATTCGACATTCTAGAATCTGTGGACGGGGGAATAAAACCGTTACGGCTTCACCGCGTCATATTTCGCTAAGTTGCCCATCATGAAAGAAAACACATGCAATACAGTACAATGCATGCAATGCGGGATATGGCACCAATGCGGCATTTGAAGTTGGAGGAAAAAAAACTGCCAGAAGAAAAAGGGAAGAATATTTGCGTCTTCGTTCGTGTTCGCGGCAGAGGAGAGAAGAAAATGTGTTTTGTACATGTTAGTGGGAAGTGTTAGGCGAAGATGTCGAGTACGTGTTGAGTTCGTGGGTAAGGCAGAAGGAGAAATGTGAAACATGGGAAGAAGTCCCGGGGTGACGTTTTACCCGGAGCGGCGGACGCGCGTCTTGGCCTACATCCAGGTCGACTAGCGCAAACCTTATATAAATGGACCCCAGGTATTGGGGAGGGAAAGAGGTTTTTACTACCTTTTCTTTATTATTTTAAGCTCGGGCTACAGAGAAAGCGAGCGAGGAGGTAGGAAGGATGAATGGCCGGTAAAGCGTCGCCTTTTTTTGAAAAGGGAAGGAAAGGGACATTCGAAATTGAATTTTTTACTCTCTCCCTTGCTTTCCCACCCTCTCGAGAATCGCTGCGGAGTAAATGGAAGGGGTGGTTTGGGCGGGTTGTGCGAGAAACGTTAAGGGGAAGGCGGTATTTGGGGTGGTAGAAGGAGGGTTCGAGGTGGAAGGCAAGAAGTCAGGGTTGCGGAAAAGGGAATGGATAATGGTGCGTCGGGAAAGAGGAGCGTGCGAGGGGGAGGGTTGGTTCTGTCGGTGGGAAATTCGGGGCTTTGGGGAAACGGAAATGACATGCGAGGTCAAAGAAAGAAAGAGAGGAGGAAGGGGCGTCGTATAGAGTTTCATTCCTCCTTTTTCCTTTGTTGCGCGAACGAGGAAACGCTTCCGCACCCCAGTCGTTCGAGGGGGGGAGCGAGCAGACTCTGCCTCTTGGTGCCCACGAATGGGAAGAGAGTGGAAGGAGTAAGCCGTGATTGAAAAGAAAGGTTTGCTCCCGCACTCGAGATTTAAGAGGGGCATTAATCAAGATAAAGAGACAGGTCGAGATTATAGCCACCATAAATATTTGATCCTTTTGCCTATTGCCCATGGTAAAATTTTACGTTAACGCATTAAATAATCAATCGTAAAACTTAATTTTCGAAATCTCTCCAAGTAGACGACTAACCCTTTCTGAAAAACCTATTTCTTTAAAAGTCTTAGGGGAATTGAACTGATTTTATAAAAGGTTTAACGGATAGAATTAATATGAGAAACAGGCAAAAAACCTCTGGAGTATCATTGAGCAATAAAAGGAAACAGGCACTACATTAATAGAGTTATTAGGGGAAGAAATCGGCCAGTGAGGCTCTTTGCGCTAATAAAGACCGGCGGATAGGTTGACAAGAGAATTATTTGCTAGAAGAATGGCCTCAGAAACCCGGATTCAGAATTAGCACACGCTTGACGAAAGTAGATCAAATAGTTTGCATATTTAGGATAGAAATACCGTAATTTAAATAGGTAAATGAGGTACTATTAGCGGAACGGATAAAGAAAAAATGTCTCCAAGGCTTCAGAGTATCCCAGGTTATTTGACAGGAAGCATTTGACAAATGTTGTTACACAAATACTTCCAAAATTCCTTTATTAGATGGGTAACAAACGGAAAAGTAGGTACTAGGTTAGATTGATATAATGTCAAAGCTAAGGACGGCGAATAAAAATAATAGACAAGTTAATTTGATACGCTGCAGGAAATTAGAGTTATCTGAAAACTACCAAGAATTATTTGAAGAAGAGAAAAGACGGGAAAGGCCGAGGAAATAGTACATGATGCCGATCATGGATAATGGGTGGAAATTGAATGGTGAAATATAAAGCCTGGCGGAGAAGAGGGAGGTGGAACCAACCACTGCAGGCGATCAATCTGGGTTAGTACAACTGATAGGGGTTAGATAGCTGGAGTGATTTCGGCGGATGCCCGTAGTTTCTTGCAGAAAACCTATCGTGTGAGTGAAAAGGTAGATTTTCTTTCGTTGGTCCCCTCTTGGTAGAAAGTTTCCTCCCATGCTGGAGAAATTTGCGTGACATGCCATCACCTTTCGCTGACAGGCGGCAGCCTGTTGGACATGTTGGCATAAGTTTGACTCTGTGGTTTGGAAATTCTCACCGGTTACGCCTCCTTGCCCAACAATTGATTTCTTTGGGTGGCTGAGAACCTATTTTTGACACAGAGTACTTCCTCCTCCCGGGGAAACTTGGTAGATTTCTAAGATTTTTCTCACGTGCGGACTTTCTCACGGAGTGCCCTGCCGAACGGAGCATATCCCCTTTTCGTTGTGGATTTTTCAAGATCGGATTCTGGAAGCCTATCGGGAATACCTCGCGTGCTTCGCGCTCATGCTTGGAATGACATTTTTCACCGTTCAACTATATAGTAACATCGAGAAAATTTTCATGATATGTAGGCAACCCGAACCCAACAGTTCCTCAAAAAATATAATAAATAACAACTGTAGACCTTTGAATGAACTAAACTAATGAATAATCTTTACTCAATGAGCTAAACTTTTTGCGTAGCAAAGTATGTTGAAACTGCATTCTTGGTCAAACTTTTTTTTCACCGGTTTACACGAAGCATTCAATTGCGCAGTACAATTTACATAAATTTTGGGATGGTAATTAGAGCTGGATCCACTTTCCTATCTGTTGCTCATGCATTTGCACAGTCTTTCTAGTAAGTCCTCGCTTCACACGACGCATTTTTCACTGCAAATACATCCATACATCAGACGGTGCAGTAAAGTGCCTCGTGCCTTTAGATACTTCGCGCAGTCCTCACTCCTTCCCCTTCTGTCTCTTAGCAGAACGTGCTTTGACGGCTAACATCATTTTGCTCTTGTTATATGTAGTTCTAAACATTGAATGGAGTTTCATCCATTGTGTCAAGCGAAGGGATACCTATCCCATCTTAAATTGTTGTCTTCAACGGCCTGGTACATCTGATTGTGAACGACTACTTAATGCCTGTTCATGTATAGAAAACATCATTTCGATATCGTCACAGCAGACGTCCAGCATTGACAAGGGCAACGTGTGATCAGCCAATTTTTCTTTTCTCTGTTAAACACGTAAGTTTTCCTGAAACGCCCGCGTTCTATCTTCATTAAACTCAACGCTACGAGACCTCGATCCCTCTAACACACTCACTGCCTACCACTTTGAGGTAGAGGTAACAGTAATAGGTCGACTTGGAAGATCAACCCTTTAAATTCGACCCTTACCCAACATTTACTATGCTTATATGACTGCGCGAGAATCGTATTTTTCCAACGTTTCAGACCTTTGCCTGTTTCCTGTCACCCAATACACTTTACTTAAATTTATTTAGCAGCCAAATGGTCATTTTGGAATAAGTTGCTAATGCTTCCCTTGAAAATGAAATCATGATAGTCTACATCCAGTTGGAAAATAAATACTGTGGTGACTACGAAAAGTGTTTCACGCGAGTGATGTCTAATTTATAACCAGAAATATCGTTCTCATAACCCCCTATAATCTATACCACCAAAAAAATACAATTTTATTTCCTTTCAGCAAAACTCGTACAAAATAAAATTTTCCATGGGGCACAAAGTGGCACATTGAAGTGGATGAATCAATTTTACCGGAGATTCAACATCATCAGGTTCAATATATTGTTTTCAGAATTAGTTAATTCCCAATTCCCATTCTGCACGCGAGTGGCATCATTCAAGTCAGTTACTTCTTGCCAATCAGTGAATTTTATTTCAGAGAGAAAATCGTGTTTGCTTCAAAATCTCATAGTAAAAAGGCCGACGAGGAGTGAAATTTCCATATTTTCCAAAGTGATACGTGAGTCACATACTAATCCAGTGTCTTCTACAGTTTCCATGTCAGCGAAAGGTACCGTTGGGACAACATTAGATAGAGAAGTGTCAAAAGAGTCATGAAACGGGACCGGTAGGATAGGACGATCTTGACCCAAAGATTTACCTATCTATTCCAGTCAGGTGCTCAATTCGCCGTTCTTGAACAAGGAGACACAGATCCGGTGTCACCCAAGTGCTCTCAAGAACGTCTTATGGCTTCTAATAGGTACTAGCTTGAGTAAGTGCACAGGCACACACACACACACAACGGATTCGATCCCTCTAACACACTCACTGCCTACCACTTTGAGACAGAGGTAACAGCAAATGGTTGAATTGGAAGATCAACCCTCCAAATTCGATCCTTGCTCAACATTTACTATGACTGCGCGAGAATCATATTTTTCCAACTTTTCAGACCTTTGCCTGCTTGCTGTCACATAATACACTTTACTTAAATTTATTTAGCAGCCAAATACAAATTTAGAAGCCATATACAACTCATAAGCAAAAGAGCACACATTGATACAAAGGTGCTTAAATATTTTTATAAGGATTCTACTTTAATTTGTAATCATCTCCATTCAGGCTCTGCCCAAAAATATCCCACTACAGAATCCACTGTTTTTGGGATCAAGGTTATTTGAAATGCATGATCAATTGCTCTCATCAAATTAAAGCAATACTTCATCATCTCTGATAATACCATCATAGCTTTTTTTTTAATTATTGTCTATGCTTGGCAATGTAAAAAGTTGAAGTTTATATGGATTTTTCTTTTGTATTTTCAGGTATGGAACGCCGGAACTACCGTACAATCTGTATGACTACTACACTCAATGTAAGTGCTTTCATAATTACTGTGACGTGATGAAACAGATTTCAGTACTTTTCAGTAATAACCAAAACATCTTTAATATTCTGGGTTATAAAAAGTTTTCCCCTCCCGCAGAATCAAGAAATGTATGCTTTGCTTAAAATCATTAATGGGGAGAAAATAATCGGAATATTGTATCTCTTAAAATAAGGAGAGAAAAATTTCACCCTTAGTAAAGCAGGAATATTCTCGACGGAGGAGAAAATAGCTCTCGAGCAAGTCAGCAGATTATGCAAAAACGCTTGGGCAGTTTTTGTAATGGTGTAAAAGTTATCATGAGACAGGGACGCGTTGTTTTTACTAGGAAAATTATCGAATGGAACAAGAATTTTTCACACGAAAATTATTCGAAGCTCCAAATAGAAATCAAAAGGAGGGGAGGAAAAAAAAGGAAGCGGTTCTACCACCTTGAGGAAAAATACGATTTTACCCCATTTTTGCAACGATCTAACTTAAGTCAATATTGCCGCTTCTTTTTTTCTCGGTATAAACAAGTAACTCTAAAAAAAACATCGTCAGAGATAACTTCTTCAAAAAAAAGTCGTGGGAAACTGGTCAAAGATGAAAATTATACATACTTAAGAAAAATGGAAAGAATGTTCAACGTCCGTTGAACTTTAAAAGAATTGAAGGAAAACAAGAGCCGGAGAGAGGACGCTAGCCGAAGGGATCCACTCCTCCGCTCCCACAGGGTAGTGAAGCCTTTTTAAGTAGTACAAGAACCAAAGAGAAGGGAATAAATAAGGAAAATAGGCAAGACTAGCAACAAGAGTATCTTTGAAGAAAGGAAATGGCTGTGTCAAAAACTTTGGAGCGCTAATGGAGATTATTCTATACGCCATGTTCATTCAAACAAACAATTAAATAGGCTTGAAAATCTGCATCACTCACTGTGTAAAAGGCTTGTGGTTTACCACACATGTAGCAAGCAAATATGACCACCGGCTTACTCGTGAATATGGAGCTTGATTGGAGAGTTCTTGCTTGCTTTTACTTCATACTTGCATCCATTTTCCCAAGCTGTTAGCAGCCAATGTCTCATAAGTTTATAAAACGCCTTCAACTTCGTATGGAAGAGGTTGGCATCTGAAAATGAGGCGGTAATGCGTTTTCCACCGCTCTATTGCACTGGTATAGAATCGCCTCCACGCTATACCACATGCAAAGCTAATGGCTACATAAACCTGAGTATGCATTTTGACTTTTGTTTCATATCGCGCGACATTCACTTAGCGGCATTTGGTTTAGTTGAGGAAAATATCTTCAAGCTAGAACTCGAGCTAACTGGCTCACGGATTGCAAAAAATTCCTTCGTTCCGGCCGAATGAATAAGACTGCCTCCACGAAATAATTGCTCCATTGCAAACAATTCGACGCCACGTCTTGGATAGCCGTGACAAATTTCCATAATGGGCAGGCCCTTAATTCCCTTCCGTGGACGAAAATGCACACAAAATAAGGCAACATTGCTAGGGTAAGGAATCAACTAAGGCTAGCGTTTCCTTGTTGCTCCCTCATCCTCATTTCGTTCCTCAAGCCAGCCATTGTCAGCCATTCGTGGTTCAACCGTTGACTCTCGGCTCGATTGTACGTAGGGAGTCTGAAACATTTAGAAATTGAGGATGGCCATTGCCGATGCATCTCTTAGCTTCAATGTCGTTTTTCTAGTCTCTGTAACTGTTGATTTATCCCTCACCAGCTAATAGAAGGTTGCGGTGTCAAATCCCATCTGATTTTGAGTGTCTTTTCACCATCTAGGGCAGGGACTAGTACATGAGGCCCGATTTTATAATCTCTGATTAAATATTTTCTCGTAATGAAAACTAATGTTTATAAGCTCTGCCATCGATAACGCTCAAGCCAACTAAGCGAAAATCTGACGTAATACACAAAACCCGAACTCTCAGACAGCAAGTTAATGAAAATGTAACGTCATCTTTTGGTTAAGGTTAATCAGACACGTAAAAATCGGACCTTGATGTATTAAATTTGCCGTCATTGTCGAAAACAGGTGTAAATAAAGAAAAAACCGCAGCAGTACGTGACGTACATACGCAGTTTATGTATTTTAACCACACTCTTGCACCGGGCCGTCTAATAGAGATTAAAAGAAACATCACATCCACAGCAGAAACGGAATTCAAACCAGCGGACTTAAGGTAGCTAAATCTGCGCGTTATTAACCCGGCAATGTCGAGGGAGAGCCTGAGTTCAAGGTAATATTCTAAGTGCCGCGCAATGCATCAAGAAGAAATCATACACTCCATATAGAGTGTCACCAATCATTTACAATGTGTCAAATAACAACAAGCTGGCTGGAATTGACGTTTGGATTTTTTTAATCATTAAAACTCCTCCTTGTTTCCATTATTTAAGTAAATAAACATGGTGGTATTTCATGTATAAACAAAAGTTAACACCTTCAGCCAACTCCTAACATCACTTTGTTCTTTGAAACTGGAATACTTTACTGAGTATAAAAATATTAATATTTTATTCGCTGGAGAAATAAGCCTGTATCTCCAGAGAAGAAAGTATAAATAAATAGAGGTCGAGAACAGAAATCATCTGGACATTCTATTTACTTCTCCAATGATTACTTTCAACTTGGAATTACTATTTACTACCATAATTTTATAAATGTTCCCAAGGCATTAACACAAACATAAGAATTCCTAAACAATTTGGTTAAGAGACAGGAAAATGCTGAGATATATTTAGTTATATCAATTTGCCGAAAACTTCTGTTGGAATTGCATATATCTGATAAACGCAGGGGAATTGATTTAGGCTTTAATTCGATACCATAGCGTCAAATATATTTCCACTTTATAAATAGGAAAAGCCAAAATGCGAAGACATAGCCAAAACCACATAGTTCTTGTTAGCTTTCGATTATTACGACGCTCTAACAGTGTCATTGCACCGGAAAATGAGTGAGAGATGATTTTCAATTAGCCTTTAAAATCCAGGATTTTTTTTAGGATTCCATGTTTCAACAATTCACCTGCCAACTATTAGTAATTAATATGTACATCTCATATTAACTTTCAAAATAGCTTATTTCCAAAGAACCCCTTATTGCCTTCAGAGCGCGGCTTTTACCGATACACTGCACTGCAAAAGGGATGGAAAAATCGTCCCAAGGATATAATGCTCTCAGAATTCCATGTCAAAACCATCAGAAGACCCAAGCTGGGGACTCTTCTTGGTTAGATATTTTTTGGGTAAACCGCAGTTGGCATAGTGAAGATAATTGCCCATCAACCCTGAATAAGTGAATTACGAATTCCGTTGAAGTTTTTTGAAAAAAAAAACAAAGGATGCCACTCCAATAAACAGGTTTTCAGGATGCAAACCGAGGTTGGAAGTCCTATCGCTCTTATTGCCGCTGACTGAAATAATGACGTTGTTCTACGGTCTTAGTGTAAAGGTGACATTTAGGGGATAGGTATAAAGGTTTTCATTGGCTAGAGGCCAAGAGAAATAGATGCATGGGGTTCTGTTTAATTACTGATTCTTTCTCCACCTTGCTAGACTTCTCTGACTTCGCAGACTACCTCAACCCGCAAATCAACGCCCCCAGGGAAAACAGATCTCTACTTGGGATGGTAAACTCGGTGAATTCGGGAATTTCAATAAGCTTTTTTCCAAGAGATAAAACCAAGAGTTATGGAAGATATTTAAAACCCATAAAATGGCAAAATAAACATTAAAAATAAATCAAGTATCCCTGTTACCTTGCATCAATTCTTTATAACTCAAGGTACTACAGAAAGAGAATAAATTGTTTCCTCTATAAACTAAAACAAAGTTTCAACACCCAATTACATTCACTGTACACTAGGCCGGCACTTATTTTTCAGAATTGAGAAAAGTTATGTTTTCCTAGTCTCAAAATGATCCAAATGAGGTTTATATTCACGTGCTAAAATTTGGTTACTTTAAAATAACGGGAACCCGTGCCCCAAGGGCCCTAAGTACTTAGGACCCTCAATCGAGTTTTTTGGGGCTGAAAAAGCACTATCCTTATGAAATACGTGAAAGTAGAGCCCTTCAGGCCGAATTTCTGTTTGTTTTGACCTATCTCTAAGCGTTTACGAGATATCGTCCGTCGTAATGCGATACACCCCCCAGGGCGCTACCCCGCACCACAGCGCCACGCCGCGCCGCTGAGGTACGACCCGCACCACTTGCTAGAGACTTCCCCTCCACCCCCTCCCCGCCCTCGGCAAAGTCTTTGCTCCTGCTGGCAAGATCTAGCCTCTGAAGAAATGTGCCTCTGAATAAATGTGAAAATAAAAATAAGGGCCGGCCTACTGTACACTGTACAATAAGCACTCTGGCAGTGCGGACGACACATCGGGAATTCTTCCGTAACTAAAAACAATGCATTTAGCGGTCATAGCATAGTCGTTACCAGGGGAAGCGGCCTACAACTAATGTCATTTTCGTCTTCAAGAATAGGTAGGTAGGTGGGATAGAGGTAGGCTTAATTAATAAATTTGGGAAGATATGAGAGAAACCCAGCGCCGGCACTAGCCTGCCCATAATGAAATACCCCAAGGGGTCCACGGTTTGACGGACGGAATACTGCACTTGAAGTTCTTCCAACAAAGCACCTTAAAAGGGATCGGGACTCTAATTTAGCGTTCATATCGGAGAGGTTAGTCGATTAAGAGATTAATAGCTAGGCTGCAATAATTTACGGAATAATCTAGGAGTACCGAGCAGATGGTAAGGTCGTTTTGCATTGGTTTAAGGATTCCAAAAACGGAGTGGCGCCAAAGTTTGTCCCACTTCAAAATTCTCCAAACAACATCGAACTCTTAATTCCACTTAATTACTGCCGGCGATTAAAAAAAAGCGAGAGAAATAAAGTCGTGCATTGCGCTTTCCAGCCATTTAACTCATCTCTCTCAGCCCTTCACTTAGGCTCTGGCATCTCATTACCACTCATTAAATGGGATTCAATATTTGGCAACGCGTTCTGAGGGTAGGTACACAACACAGCCGTCCTCATTTGCCTCCCCTTCCGCCCTACACCCCCATCTGATATTCCACTCGCGGAATTGCGAAGTGAATTCGCTCGGCCGAGTTTAGGCGTTGGCCTGAATCCCCTTTTAGGACGCGGAAGGGGGCAAGCCCTTAAAGCGGTCCGAGAGAAGGGAATTGGACGGGGTTTATGGTAAGGGAATGGCAGGGTTTGCGGCGGAGGCGACCCCGGGCATTAATGCGAAGAGTGACACCCTGGGGTCTTAATTAGCAAACGCGAGTGTTGAAGACCCTTAAATGCTCCTGCCACGATAAAATATTCCTGTTCGTATCCAATTTTTTTTCGTAGAGTTGCAATGCATTGGTGGTGAGCACACTCGTTATTCCCTTCGGCGAAAATGTCTACATCTGCGTGCACCTCCAACCTACGTCTTCTTTTTCAAGAGCTTTTTAATGACTGATCGCCACCATTCGTTTTTCAAGACTTACAAGAGTGGGCAAATGACCCATTTACATGTCATATAATGATATTGCATTCCTAAATCTCATTTCCGTTTAATTCCCTCGCTTAAAATTTTGGACCAGCATTAAGGAGGAGAACAGCAAATAGGAAGGAACTGGCAAGGGCGTCCTATGACAAAAATAACAAGCTCTTAAATACTTCATTATAGCGCCTACCGTTAGGTTTATTAGTTCCGGAGCCTGGACTCAGATACGAAAGGATCTCAATACCTTGGAAGACATTGTGATGTGGCCTTGAATGAATCGAGACATCAAAATAGTCAGAGAAAATTGATAGAAGAGATGTGATCTATATCTGAGACTGATTTTTTTGTATGTAGTGAGCATTTTGCAAAATAAGAAGTGAGAAATCAATTTTTTTAAGCTTTACCTGGTTTATCTCTGTTATTTAATGCCGATATTTTTCCTTACCATATTTCATCTTATACTTTGCACTGTCAAAGTTTCCAAGTAATGGAAACGTTCTATAATACCGAAATAAATGAGTACCTTCCTAGGATATTTATTCTAAAAAGCTTAAAACCTTAAACATGGCATTTAACTGTTGAAACTTTCGGTTTAAATTACCTCGGGTCATTTGCTAGCAACAATTTTCAATATTTCTAGCTTTTCAGGATAAATAAATGTAAAACGCACCTAAAAAATTATCCCTTATTTATTTGATCTTTCATTCAATCAATAATAAATTGTGATTAGATATTTCAAATGATAAACAGTCCTATGTTTAGGAGATTCCAGTGATTCAAGTAATAACCAGGTACTTTCTTGTTATAATAAAAATTAAAAAATTATTATTAATAATTTAATTCAAAGGCGGAATAGATGACTGGAGTACGTCAAATGAACAATGGAACGTTGGAAAATGTGCTGGAGGAGAGAGGCAATCGATGAAAAATAGGAAAGGATAGGTATAGAATATGTTATGACAAGCAACAGGAAGTAAGCCGAAATGCATGCCATTGCATGGTGATGAGTTGCTATAAGCAAGCGGAATATTTGAAACTGATTCCTGGTTGATCATTCAATCCCACCTTGAGATGTAAAATATCATTAATGGTTAACAAGTTTTTCAAATAGCCTTCAGGGTTTTTATCATGAAGCTTATAGCTTCCCTTTGATAGATGAAGATTTAGTGCAGTGCAACTCTGGAAACTGCCCAAAACTCTTAGAAATATAGGGCGTGTTTAAGGTTCAATTCACTCCGACACGATGAGCGACCAGATTCCATCTAAGTGGACACCGTGGGTCGCTGGGAGGTGCCCTTTGGCGTCAATTAGCGGAAGAGCAAGTTGACCGCACTCTCCGCTCACCGCTATTATGAGGCCGCATGAATTTTGCTTCAAAGGTGGGGCACAAGTCATGCGGCTGCACACAAGGACGCTGCTCTGCGGCTATGGCGTAGTCATAAAAGGAGACAATATTTTTTTCAAGGCTATCCCTTTGATGTTCCGCGACCCAGTATTCAACGCATTGATACCCGTTGCGTTTTACACGATGGTGGACGTACATGGTCAAATTCTAGCATGAAACAGCAAAAATACATCCCATGGAAACAGAAAAAACCTATTACTTCAGGCATAACATCGCTATTTGTTTGATGTCAGTAATTCCACCACACCAAATCGATTCAAAATGAAGAAAAATTAATAAAAACGAAGATCGTACGAATTTAAAGTGACGGAAACATTTTTACACGTGGTAAATACAAACACGTGTATTCTTCCTTAGTTATTTTCTCAAAAAAATGTATATGAATACCTTTACATTAAGCTCATTAGCTTTGCTGGAATGAACTCTACAAATTTGCTTATTGAAATTTTAACAGCAACTTACTCCGTCAGTCATCCGGCCCAAGAAGTCTAATGGATAAAACGAAGCTCTAGCAAAAGGTCACGGATTCCAATCCAGCAAAACATCGATTGCTTTCGTCTTGGAGTAAGTTTGACGGTGCGATATAAAATTTACTGTTGAGGCTCCTTAAACCCTAATCCTCCATTATTACACTTCTTATTTTTCATTTTATAAAATTTCCACTGTTCAAGGAGAGCGTTCCTGAGGCCTCAATATCGATTGTTGCAACAAGCAACAACCAACGACCATAAACACCATCCAATAGGTGGTAACAAAAATTCTCCAGTTGGGAATCTAGTGTGCATCCCTATGGTAAATTCACCGGGACTTAACCCCGCTGCCACCGATGCAGGGGGAAAAATCTTTCTTTGATCCCAAGACTGCATACATGGTTTCTATGTAATAAACGCATCTTCAATTGAATCTGTGCTTGGATAGACTTGTAACAGGTAGAGAATTATTTAAAACCAGAAATATCCCCTTTAATCATATCACCTCTCCAATGGGTTTATTTTTCTACCGAAGGCTCGTGGAGGTCGGGTTTGTTTCGCCTTAACTGTACTCATCGAAAGAAGGCTATAAACGTAATGCGAGAGCGCCAGGCGTCTGAATTTCATCTTTGTATATAACTTCGTTTGCATGTTTAGTCTCATCGAGAGGGGGATATATGGGAGGAAACGGTAGGGGAAGGTTTTGAGTGAACAGACCCACCCAGACACCCGTTGTAGGGGTGGGTAGATATGGGGTGGAATAATAATGTTTGAGGAGCCACCGCTTACGAAATGCCCCCCAGGTAGAATCCCCCCAGACGCAAAGCGAGGTAAACATGGGATGGGGAAGCGAGAGCAGGCGAAAGAGAAGCAGAGGGATGAGGAGAGTCAGGAACTGGCACGAGATGGAATGGGGAACCGTATAGCATCCCACTGCCACAGTTACTGGCGTCGCCCACCGCGCAACGCAGGTCGCTTTGCTTTCGCCCCGCGGAGGCTTTAACCGGGCATATCAAATTGACTTAATGCGCCCGGAGAATTACGAGAAATTTCGAAACCCGAGTCGCGCTGCTTTGGCAAATACCTGTGTCGGCGGAATAGGGAGGTTTTTTAAAAAGGGAATTGAGCTTCGGTGTGCTTCCAAGAGGAGCGTCGAATATTCCGCCGCTCGAATTGCTGGGGAGGAGCGCGACCTCGCGATGGGGGTTGATCAGGGCAGCAGCGCTGTCGAAGCATGCGCGATACAGAAGGACAAATAAATAATAGCTCAATCCACGATATGTCACCAAGTTTCTTCAACTGTCAATCGTCAAACAACGGTTTCTTCGTGTTTATTTTTTATTGGGTCCTCGAGTGAAGTTGACGAAGTCTGCTGTCAAGCGGTTCCTTCTTTTTTTCGCACACAATCGTCTGCTTCGCTCGAAATTTTACGCTTTGGACGCTTCATTTTAGTCATTAAGATGCCAGCAGGATATCTAGAGAAATTATGGTTGCACAGACACAAGGATACGGAGAAGAAAGGCTAGAAATCCGGGAGGACGTATTGGGAGGGAATGTTGACGGGGTATATAAAAGGGAGAATGGTAAATAAGTGCGAAAGATGAT
Source organism: Pyrrhosoma nymphula (assembly GCA_963573305.1). Classification (NCBI taxonomy): domain Eukaryota; kingdom Metazoa; phylum Arthropoda; class Insecta; order Odonata; family Coenagrionidae; genus Pyrrhosoma; species Pyrrhosoma nymphula. The sequence continues at coordinate 139,994,791 of OY754329.1, read as the reverse complement.
GGAAAATGAATAATGGATATTTTGGACAGAAAAAAGTGCGAGGAACTTGAGATTAGCAAAATTCTGGGAAAATAGAGAGGTAGCTCTGTCAGGAAAATTTTCATAAGAAAATGCAATGGGGTACTGATGGTATGGCCTGCTCAAATAACTAACCAATCTATCGGTTGAACACCTTATGCATTAATAAGAAGAAGTTTTTCATTTTATTAATTTTCGACACCGAATTCAGTTTTCATTTACCACCTAATGCTAGCAGATATGAGAAACAACACTCGGGACGATTTGGAAGATTTACTGCTTAACTTCATGACGAGCCCAACGAAGATTTACTCCATTGATAGGGGTAACGGTGGTAGAACGTTTAATGATTGGTATTAAAAAACGGTGATAGTGTTGGTGTGGTCGGTAAAGTGGATCTGGAAGAGATTTTTCCGCAGAATCTTGATCCTATATATGTGCCCAATAGGGAGCACTTCTCACGCAGTATTCCTTCGGTCAGATGAGAAGTTAACTTATGGACCCCTGTGAATGGTGGCGCCGGGTTCATCGTCATCAACGAGTTTCAGCAAGGGGAGATAATTTCTGGTCACCATTGGTTATTATTATCATTTTTTTGTTTTATTTTGTTCGTTGTTAATTTTCCCCTCCGAAATTTTAATTAGAAAAACAAAAGAAATTTTCAGTACCTTAAATTTGAGGGACCAACTACAATGGTAATTTGCGTTCTACTTACTTGCCGGAGAGAACGGTTGCCAGTTTTGTAATGGAAGCATTATCCCCGCAAACACTCACTGGTTCAGAGGGTCGGAAAAACTTGGCTCAAGCAAAAGCAGCCATTCTAACTGCTTCCTTGATTAGCCTACCTACTTCTATATTCCCTCCTACAAGATTCATCCCATTAATGTCGTCAATTTATGCGAATCTGAGATCCATTAACTTTTGCTTCTATTCGGAGAAATCGTATTGCGCCGGAAGTCATTCGATGTCCACCGCTTCCAACGCGCCGTATTTTACCATCGATCACAAGTAATACTCGTAGTGTGTCCGTTTTCGTTTTCCCACAGCCACCGGTTAAAAATGCAAGCAATTGGAGCGAAAATAGCCGCGCTCAGCGGCGCAACAACCCCCCCAATTGTGGGAGGGGGGGGCAAACTCCTTGAATAATCTGTAAAACCTCTGATTTCTGGGGAGGGGGGGGCTAGCCCCCCCCTCCCACAATCGTGCTTGGGGGGGGGGGAATGACCCTGGGGAGGGGGGGGGCTAGCCCCCCCCTCCCACAATCGTGCTTGGGGGGGGGGGGGGGAATGACCCCCCCCCGTTGTTGCGCCCCTGGCCGCGCTACGAGTGGAATAGAGAGTTGACCTGGCTGGACGGTGGAGAACAGTCATTTAGGCCCAGAATAGCACCTTATAAGACAGCTACATAGACCTCCATTCCACTCAGCCATTTACGAATGAAGTCAACAAAGTCCGGCGAGATGCGGTGGAACTCCATTATCAAAAATGAAAAGTAATCGATCTATTACCGTCCACTTCATTTTAAATTGACAACAGTTGTTTCGGCTTTTTTATTTAGCCATCGTCAGGTAAAATCAGGCATTGTGCCTGAAGATGGGCAAGTAAAAAAGCCGAAACACGTGTTGTCAATTTAAAATAAAGTGGACAGGACTATATCGATTACTTTTCATTTTTGATCAGCCATTTACGACCAAGTATTTGCGAGACGGATTTTTCGATTTTGAGCGAGGGTTTACAGTTTTGATTTGGTTTAGTAAAATAATATTAGATGATTCCACTATTTTCGAATTCAAATTTACGTGAGTATTTATCGTTATAAGTAATTCAATCCTACGATTAGTTGACAGCAGCGCCCCGCTCTTCCTTATATATTCCCTTCTATCATTTCTCATATGTGTTAATCATCACTGAATGTGTGGCCAATCTATCTGGAACTTTTCATCCCTAAGAGTGTGTCGTATTTTTTTCTCTGGTATTTTTTACCGTACGTTTCATGTTTTTTTATTTTTTCTGTCTATTCGATCTTCAGATAACCCATAAAGCGCGAGGTTTCATTTGTTTTCCCCTGACCAGTTTTTCCCCCAGATCATTTCTACCTTATTACTGCATAGTAGGATGCTGATCCGATCCATCCCCGCAACTAACAAGCACTACTGGAAAATTCCTTACAACTCACCCCTGAGGAGCTCCTAGCAGATGCGGCTTTCTTAATTCATACAGGTCGTAACTTTTCTTCCTGTTTCCTGCTTTATTAAACTGATTCGAGGAGAGTGGGATACGAGCAATCGACTTGGGAGCTGATGTGACGGAGTGATGGCACGTAGGCGGCTTGGAGACAGAAATGACGTAATGAACTATTCGTAAAATGAGCTCACACCAAAGGGAAAAGGCAATAAGAAATGACGGAGGGTATGGAAGAAGTTATACTCCCGCCGTTGCTCGAATAACTTCTACAGGGACATGTTCCCAGGGTGGCAGGCGCGTACCACAGGGGAGAATAACGGGACCCTTTCGATTGATCATCGTCACCGACTTCCCTTTCGTCTCCGTCGCTTTTGATGAAGGTAGCAATCCTAACGGTATTGACGCGCAAAACTCGTAATTAAAGACTGTGAATGACATCCTCCCTAGGCCGTACTCTTTCAGGGACATAAAGAAGGTAAAGAAGGAAACTAACTTCTCAAACAAGCTTTCCATTATCACCGTAGAAGTTCTACTACATAATAAAATAGCCCACATACTGTTCTGCTCATATTTTCCCCTCCCAAGGGGAGTGATTTCTGACGTTTCTTTCCTATTTCGCAATATCCTGTTTAAACTCTTGGTATATTTCGCCTGCCTTCATACGGCCCACAATTCTAATTCATCTCCTCCCTCTCCCACGCATACCCAACATTCTCCCCTCAATCACTCCCTTCACAATCTCATTACCATTCAAAATGAACCCCAGCCAACATCACTGCCTCTTAATCTCTCCTATTAGCTTCCGCTTTTATCTCACCATCTCTTATACATCATTCGCTTTTCTTTCTATCTAGCTTACTCTCTTCATCCGTCTCCATCCACACCTCCAATTCCTTCAGTCTATACTCAGCTTCCTCCACCTAAAAACTAATTTTCAGAACCATACTCAGCTCCTCCTAGTAAGAACAGCTTAAGATTTAAATCCAAAATGCTATTACTAAGTTCCATTAGAGACGAGTTTCCGTAAAACTTTTGTGTTTAGTGACTTAGTTTTATGCGTATGATAGTAAAATTACATCTTTTTATTATTTTCTAAAGTTAGTTACAATAACTGTCTTCCAATAACACTACGCACATGTATTAATCAGGCAATAACTTGTGAATAACGGTATCAATTAAACAGGAAGGTTTCACCGAGTTTGTCTCTAGTTAACGTTTCACCAAACATCTTTGTCTTCTACATTCAAAATTTTCTGTCAGTATCTGAATGATTGCAGAAGCGTTCACCTCTATTTTCAGTATTTGAACTACATTTCCTAGCTCAGTTCAGTGAGGAGAGTTTAAGCAGTCAAGGTTGTGTTGAATAAACTGGTAAATTTCCTGTCCAAAACAACCTCTTGTTTTGCAACATTAACTTAAATTTATAGTACTATGTCAATTTTTCACTTTCAGCGATCGATGACCCAGCTACCCATGCCTGCCTTCTTGTTGCAAAAAGCACGGCTACCTTCTTGTTGCAAAAGCAAAGCATTGGCACGGCGAAAATACATATTACATAGTGTGAATTATGGTGACTCCCCAAATGACTCTCAAGCCAAATTTACTAATTTTATGATAGCACTTCTTCTGAGGATCCTCCAAATATCTTCACCTATCCAACTCTCCAAAATATTAGTATCATCAGAAAACTAATTAAATCATTAAGAGATAAATAAAATCATACGAAGTTGTTCGTCAAATAGGTCAAAATACAGATTAGCGGTCTATTCTTCAGCTGATAATCCTGTTTTGCCCCTGATGCCTTTTTATTCCTCGATTATAAATTAAATACTAATCAAAATATTATATTCACCAATCAGTGCTTCCTGTATATGTTTTTCATTTAATTTATAATCTAAATCAGTGAATTCGATATAATAGTAAAATAAGGTGAAGATTATTCTGGATTGATACCTACAATTTCGTAATTATTTTTATGTCTCCTCTCTATATAATTTTGAGATAACACGAAGAGAAACTAAATTTTAAAGCCATTTTATCTGTTCCTGTGAAGAGTAACATGAAGGAATGAGGAATCAAAACGCACGCATAAGTGCTTAGGGGTCACAAGGGTCATCATCCTCCAGGGGCACCCGGCCGGGTGATGGGAGGAATGGCCACGAGGCTCGAAGCGCGCCGTCCCAACGCCCGCGTCAAAATGTCAGGGCAATTGAAAAACTTCCCGAAATTGCCAGTCCCCCGAAGCGGAACTTTCCGCTTCCTGGAGACGCGGATACGCAGGTAGATTTCACAGAATTTGAAGCCCCTCCAATGGCAGTAAATCCTCGAGTTACGAAAGCAATGCATTCCGAGGACACTTTGAAAGTCTACGATCGGGCGAAGCGAAAATTTATGGGACATGAGATAAAGACGAATGTTTTGGGATTTTGTTTCATTTCCTAATTTGGAGGTTTAATACGTAACTTTCGCAGCGATTGTAACAAGGTTATAAATCAATATTTACGTCATATTCGAGCGGATGCCTCAAGAAAAGGAGATCTCCCCAACAATGTTGTTCCATAACCAGGTGGCGAATAAAAGCACAGAGTAGCTGATATTAAGCAAGATTTGTAAATCATGTATTCCCTCCGGTTAGTCATTTTTGGGAAAGCTAAAGCGATTTCGGATTTGAATTGCCAGTCAGTTTGAAGTATTTTTGAGGATGAGGACGACAACTAAGGTCACTTGAGCAAATACGGGGTCAGGTTAATAAATGAGGGATAACAAAAGAATAGGAGAAGGGTAGAAAAAAAACCGGCGGCGGAGCATTAGATAACTATCGTCAAAAATCATACAACTCGCGTTAAACAAATATTTTGAAGGATTATATGAGCTCAGCGTTCATGGTTTTTTCTGCCTCACAAATATGGACCATAAATCAGTTATCGTAAGCTATAAAGCTAGACTACGAAGTCATTTGGAATTTACAGCACCAATTAAAGAGATTATCTAACCACCAGATTCCGATAGCGCAAAAATTTGCTCGATCAGCACATAAAAAAGTTATAACCAGGGACTAAATAACCGTATATTTTGTGATTTTGATAAGAAAGTTACCTTTAAAAAAAAGCACTTCTTATGCATTAATCCGAAAGATTGCTGGGATTTAGAAAATAAATATTTCGTAATTGCGTTTTTTTAACTCTCACCTTTTCACTTTTTACTTCCGAATTTAAAATATGCCACTAAAAAGATTTTTAGGATACTTGTTTAGTACGTTTTTCATTGCATTGGGATAAAGAAAGAGCAAAACACTTGTGCTAAACAGATACGATGGCTGAATGGCAGGCTGTGTTTAAACCTCACCGAGAGAATGTTTGTATTACAATAACGCAATGGCATTTCTTTAAATCTTTCCCCAAAGAAAAATATCCTCATCAGTTAGATATCGGCATATTTCCATCACGATTTTTTTCAACAGTAAAGCTCGGCCTGACGAAAAATACATAAAATAATTTCCACATTGAAAATCCACGTGTAGCAAAAAAGAACCTCGGATTTGTGTCTTAGTTTAATACATTCTATTTGCACTATCAGTAGCTCAGTTCTAATAAGTCAAAATAGTTTCCGGTTTGTCCTCGGGGGAAGAAAAACAAAATTGTGAAGGTAAATATTGATGAATCAAGGCATGGAAAGCGGGAAAGTACACCATGCGTCATAGGTCTCAAAAACATGCATGCAATTTTTCGCAAAAAATGAAATTAAAAAAAATGAATCAAAATAAAAAACCTTTGAACTATAAAGGAAGCCGCCTAATGTGTAGGGGTACTTCCAACGGTCGGAGAGACCGTTTCGGACCCCTATCAATGCTCAATGACTGTCGTGCTGTTAAATATATCACCATAATCGCATATCCAAATTCTGATCCATGATTAGTGCGAAAATTTAATTTATATGAAGATATTTAGAAATCCCTCTGGCAGACAATTGTAATGAGAATGAGTAATTGGGAACCGTTGGAATAGTAAAAAAATGTCCATAAGAGAAATTAGTGTTCCACCCGATATGCGGGTCAACAGATAACGGGAGACAATTTTTTAGGGTTTATCCGATGGCTCAATTGCCAGCTTTTAACGTGGGACTATTTAGTGAAATTCTAATCTGAAATTTAAAATTTTATTTTCGTCACTTTGTTCCTCAACAACAAACTGGGATTACGAAGGAAGACGAAACAAAGGTTAAAACTACAAGAATTTGATTAAATTCAAATGTTTCGTAATAATATGCGACACGAACTAATTATCACTTTTCCAACTGGGTTCACACGATCGATAAAAGGCGTGAAATTATTACATTCCTTGTGAGAAACGTTTTTGTTTGCAAAATTATCCATATAAAAATGCAATCAACGGGAATCATAATACTTGCCTTGATAAAAACGTGAAATGATTACATTCCTTGACAGAAACGTTTTGCTTTGGAATGTTTTTGTTTGCAAAATTATCCATATAAAAATGCAATCAACGGGAATCATAATACTTTCCTTGATAAAAACGTGAAATGATTACATTCCTTGACAGAAACTTTTTGCTTTGGAAAATTATCCATAAAAAATGCAATCCACGGGATTCATAGCTAATACTTTCCTTGATTAAAAGGGTAAGTATTGTTCGCTGAAGAATCGGCGAAAATGTGCTCAACTAATATTTGATTGAGACATTGTAGACGTCCAATTGCTTTGATGGCCTGTGACGAGACGGTTATAACCGTAATAACCATGATGAAAGCAAATTAATTTAAAAGTACCGGTAAAACATATCTCCAAATACAAGAGCGTATATTTTTAACAATAAGCCATCTTTTTCTCAGGGAAAGCGTTAAGTCAAACTAATTAGATACTTCTATGCGTTTATCACATTTTGTGATTATTTCAATTCGTTCAGCCGCTTGTTTTGTGTTTCTAGGATGATTTTTACTATATAATATAGTGATTTAATCGCAGATGAATTTTCCGCAATTTATAAAGAAATTTTGTGACGAAAAAAGGAGATGCTACCTTATCGAAACCGGTTGTAATCATTTCAGCCTCCCGAAATGTAAATTTTCTCTTTTTTCACGTTTAACATTACAATTCGTTAATCTATGTCTTCCAACCACTCCTTTGTGTCGATGTCCAAATTCAGTCATTCCATCTTTTCCAACACATAAGCTTCCCCTAGAGATACAGAGAAAGAGGCTTAATCCATCCAAAAGCAGGTCAACGTCTTAAAGAGAATAATTTGACGAGTCCCTCATGGGCCCTCAAGTAATAAGAGCAGGAGGTATAAGAGAGTGAAAGGAAAATATAGTCGGGTGTTGCGTTGAGAAAATTAAAAACCATCCAATTCGCCGACGACGAACTTGATGGGACAGTCAAATATTCAATCATTAATAATGGCCCATCCTTCCACCTTTACTAACTTCCTTCCTCTCTATCGACTCACTCTCATCCAATTTTCCCTCTTTTGTCTCGAAAAATGCGGTCTCTCTCCGACTTCCGCCCTTCACCCCTAACACCTCAATTCCGCCCTTCCACCCAAAACCTCACAATCTTCCCATCCTCTTCGATTGATTACCGTCGCTTTTAAACGTCGGACAAATGGTGCCATCCAGAAACAAACGACGCCATCTCTTCTCTCATTCATTTTTCGTTTTTTTTCCGGTCGTCAGTTTTTTTTCGTCCATCTCCGTTTCGATTCTGTCTTATTACCTTCCTCCCCCTCTTTCCGTCCGAATCCTTTCACTCCGTAGCGGCAACCCTCCCACACGTCCCAATCCCCAGAATCCTTGCCGTTGGCCCAACTCCCCCCTTTTCCCAACTGTCGCTTTTCTCTTCTCCCATAGCCCCCCAACTAATACACCTCGCTTTTCACTACGCTACCCTACGCTAAGAATGCTTCAAACCGTCGCTGGTTTGAAGCAGTCTTAGCATAGAGTAGCGTAGTGAGGTGTGTGTGGGGGAGAAGAGAGATGTGGAATTGGAAAAAGAGGGAAGTTGGGCCGACTGGAAGATTTCTGGGGAGCAGAGGTGGGCATCCCAGTCGCCAATGGTCACAAGGGGCGAATTGGGCACGGAACAGTGCCAAATTTCTGTTTCCCGTATTTTTGTTACAACAAATATTCAAAACACATGTTTCTTGTATTTTTATACCAAATGACTGCTAGATATCTAGTGAATGAGTGCATATTCATGAGTCAGGCTAGAAATTGTGAAAAGATCTAATTTTCATTCCGAAGGCATGTCATTATACATACCTACTTTCTACACATTTTGCCATACATGTATAGGAAGTGAGAAATATACACAGAATTTTCCTCAAAATAATTTTCATTCTAATTATTCAAAAGTGAATATTCTATAACTGTAAGTAAGTGTAAGTTATAACTATTTAGGCCATGATTTGAATGACCTGATTAAAGAAAAGTTGTGAATGTTTGACAAATCTAATCAATCTTTGGAAGGACTCGCGGGATTCGAGAATTCAAGGAATTGAATGCCTCATGCCTACTCAGCAGTATTAGGGGTTATATACACCTGCAATGCATCGTACAAAAAATGGGGTATCTTCTAGAATTAACTATAGGAAAATGAAACTAGATAGAGACAATTGGTTATCAGCATTTATTCAAGTGTCCATAAGACAATTAAAAAGTTTTTTAAATATATATTTATTATTTTTTATTTAAAAAAATATCGTGGAAAAAGGCCGGTTTTTCAACCACCGTTTGCGGTGACCACTCCCTCGGCGAGACATTTCATCTGAAATTAGAAGTGGAAATGTGATTTTATTGAAAGGTAGTAAGAGCCGGTACTAATCGTTCGATTTAAAAAATATTAACTATTAACAAAATGGCGGTTGCCTAAAGTTGTGATATCGATTTTTCAGACACAAATCTGAATTTGACCGGCTGTAAAACAAACATTATACAAAACACAGAATATATTTCTGTGCATTGTAGAAAAATTTGAAGTAAATCGGTTGAATTGTTCGCGATTAATCTTGGCCACCGACTTTGAACATTTCATTTCGAGATAATCGCGTTTAAGTTTTTAGGCGTTTTTGACAACCATAAACAGAAAATAAAAACTACTTACACTGAGTTATCTATCCCTGGACCATAAGAAATGCCTTCTCTGTCGATGAAGGCCTCCAGAAGTTTTGCTTGTTGCTGCCGTCGTAGCATTCTGGCCTCACGGGTGTTCTCCTGCGCTCGTTTCTCCGAAATTTTAGCACGGACTGCATCCATTTTCATCGAATATGCGTGCATATTTGGGCCGCAAAACACTCCTATGGTTTCAAACAGCTTCAATAAATCCGAAAATCCTTCATTGAATACAATTGGTGCCGTATGAGCCGCAATTTCGACGATGACACCACCAGAGGGAAGGATTTTCGGCGTTATTTTCCAAATCAACTGGTTGAAGCTCTCGTTGCTGTTTAAGCTGAATCCTCCAATGCATCTCTGCAGCAGCTCTTCCTTACTCAAGTCATCGTAGATCGGTTTGATTGCCTTCAAAATCTCGTCCGGTAACGCCTTGTAGTCGTGTGTGAAGGAGTTGAGAGAACCGTCTGCTTTCGCGCGCTGCCACGCACACCATGATTCAGATCCGGTCGGACACTTGTCATGGTGTGGATCAGTAGGTCGATAATGGTGATATGTTGCCCAAATCTGTTTCTTCATATTTTTTACTGAGTCACAATTTCGTCTTATGGCCAAGCCATAATACACAGTAAGTTCGTCTTTACCAGTCAATCATTTTACCAGTCTCAGCTTACCTTTTCCGCCGAGTCCCTTGTTTTTATTTTGACAATCACGAAGTCGCCGTCCCATCCTCTTCTGCACGTGACCAATACTTCTTGACCACAGTTTTATCTCCATAAGGATTAGAATTCACAATACGACTGTAAGTAGTAGAATCACCGTCTCCGACATAGTTAACATACCTCACGCCGTAAAATTCTTCAGAGCGTGCGAATATCTCGTCTATGGCATCAGCTTCCATTTTACCTGACGACCCGGTATGATTTGCGTTACACTCAGGTTCATGATGTTGCAGCCACTCTTCATACTCAGACGAGTCTTTCTATGAACTCCATCTCTCACACCCTTTACAATACAAACTTTTCGTGATCAGATCCAACACCTTGCCACTGTGATGACCAATAACTGCTGCAACCCCGTACAATGAATTGAAGCCTCGTTTTTTCCAGGACCCGTCACCAGAAACAGTCAAATCATTCGAATTTTCTGTGCCGCATGCTGTCCCAGTCTTAGTTATTTCTTCATTGACAGCCCTATGGAAAATTGATTCCACGACCAGCTTCACACAATCATTTACTTGTTTCACAATCATGTCATAAGTACTTTGAGCAAGACAACTCGGCATGTCCATCAAACAACAAAATCTATCTGCTCCGCGTAATCCTATGCCTACAATCCTCATCACTAAAATGAATTACCGGTTCACTTCATATGTATTTCGTATCAAAGGGCACGAATTGAAAAATCGAGTTGGGCACTTGTCACAGGATAGCGTGATTTTAAAACCGAGTCCGCGGGTACTGGATGTTCCGAACTTCACTACACCGATGCACCCTTGACACCGAATAAAAGATGAAAGTGCAGCAAAAACAGTCACAAAGTTGATCACTCGATATTCTACACTTTTGTCTTCTGGCACATCATTGCCCACTTTCATCTTTTTCGCCGACGAACTAAAGCTAGTTGGCTCACCTTCCATCGACTTTGGGTTCATCGCTTTTCTTTTCGTAGGTTCATCGATGAACGTAGTGTTCGTGAGCTTTTACATTGCTTCGGAATAGGACTCGTGTTGATTTACACCTTAACAACACAAAAACTTGATTCATACAGGTTGTAGACGAATTTGGAGGTTAGATTTCACGCAATAGCAAACTTACCAAGCGCATCCAACTCACAGCGAGTACTACTGCTTCCTCTGAAAATGCAGACAATGTACGTCAGCCAGGTATAAACACTTTTATATACAGCGCAGACGTCACGCGCCACACCATCCAAGCGTATCCAAGTCTCACAGTGGACTACTGCTTCCACTGTGAACGTCAGACACAACGCACAGAATGAACGCCAGACATGTATAAACATGTTCAACTTCTGCGAAGACGTCGCGTGCCTTCGAAGGAGTGGGCAGCTCCGCTCCGAACCGGGCTTGATACGGCCCTCTTTAAAACTGCATAACTTCGCCAATTTCCATCAGATCGACTTGAAATTTCAGAGAAGTAATTTTGAATACCTATACTTTCAAATTATTACATTTAAAAAATTCGTTTTTTTTTAGTTTGCAGGTGTATAAAACCAGGGGCAAGATATAGACCGCGTCGGGATATCTTACCTGTGTTTACTTTTGTGTTGAGGCCATAGGGATGGGAGAAACTAACAAATAAATTTCTTATTCGTGACTTCGTAAAAATAATTGTTTGAATTCGAAATAATACGGGTAAAAAACTGTTAACGTTAATTATGGAATTGACCTTTTGCGAGAAAACCGTAATTTATCATCCCACATGATTACTAGCAAACTTATATTTCCCGAAATATTAACCCTATTCAACCAGAGATATAATATAGTAAACCACATGATAAAGAAGATTTTAGGGAATCGTTAATTTAGAGATTGCGACGTCTGTGAAAAGCGTTTTAGCTGTAGGCTCAACTCTCGCCAAGACATAACTCTATGGACTGGAGTAAAAGATGGAATTCGATAGGAATGAAGGAACTTGAAAGGAGAGGGAAGGGCGAGGAATGATAAGAATATTTTTAATGTAGTTCTCGCTTTATGTCGTAGGGCAAATAAAGTCTCAAGGGGACGCAGAAAACTAATAAAGGTTAAAGAAGTACCTTTTTGTTGAAGGACAATTCAAAGAAAGAGTTAGTTTTAATACTACTGTAGCCAAAGTAGGTCACCACGAAACTGCAATAAAAGCGAAGTATCTGACAACTAGTGTAAACCTTTTGTTTCTGGCACAAATTCTCGTATGCTGGCATCGCCTTAACCTACCCCTCCATCACCCAATAACGCCTAATAGCGTTTTTTGCAGGCTCATTAAGCAGTGTGTGAAACGGGAGCTTAGAATCCGCGCAGACAAAAAAATTGCTTGCATTGTCTCTGATGCCTTTCATGGCGTTTATTTTGTTTACTGCAAAAAAATGGGTTGATTATACCCACAATTTCAACAGAATACCTAATCTCACGCAAAAAAAATTAAGTGAATTGAAATATAATAAAATACAGAAATTCTCTTCGCTTTCAACATTTTTACTAAGAAAATAATACCACAATGATTTTTTACATCTTAGATTAATCTGTGCCATTAACAGCATTCAAAATATTCAGAAAGGTCTGCAAAAATAGATCCATTTAACTTTATAATTTTCAATGAGGTGGAAAACGACAAGTATAAAAATAAAAGCAATAGGCCAAAGATAGTGATGTTAATTTAAAAAAAATTAACATCACTATCTTTGAAAAATTACTTTTGTGACGTCATTGGCGCTGAAATAGATGCTTAATGATGGAACTTCCAACGAAGGAGACGAGCGAAATAAATTATTAATGGCAATCGGGGAGATAAGAAAGATTTGCTGAGCCTTGTCTTATGATCCATATCATGTGTCAGAGAAAAGTGGAACAACGGAAAAGGGAGGTATGGCGCGGAAAATTATCATTCAATAAATTTAAGTTTATCTGACGCGGAAAGGATAATGGTGACACCAACGTAGTCAGACGAAAGGTTGACGGGATTCAAGAGAAAGAGACTGCAATATAGGCCCCCCGAGTCAATATGCATTCTATAGCACCATACTGCCACATTTATCAACAACTTGCGTTCAAACATTAAACGAGGTACTCCAATGTAAAATGAAGTCATAAGCACATCCATGCTAAACTCGTTTCGAGCTCATCCTAAAACGTTTTGAACACATGTTTGCAGTATGCAAGAAGACATGAAAGTTTCTGAATGAACGCATTATTTTAAATATTATTATCCACCCACAACCGTCCATGCAATACGCGCTGCAATGAGGAAATATACCTATAGCGAGGTTCAATTGTAGCTGCCGTGCACAGATGAGAAAAATAAGCAACATGGACGACCTGGGAAAAACAACTCTTCACATAATCCCTTGGACCGTATGACAGAGTCGTCGAAGGATTGGTTCAAGTTCTGACATCAGGTCGCAAGAAACATACACCTACAATCAAGACCTCTCGTTCAAAATTTGTCAGACTCAATGGGCCGTGTATATGGAGCTTAGGCGACTTGATTGGATATGCTCCGCGCAGTAGTAGACGATAAATATTTCGAAAGCCTATCATTCGAAGTGAGCGCACAAAATAGAATCAATTAAAACTTCTGCCTCCTGTCTTCCATCTACCTCCTTTGGCCGTCTGCTATCCCCTGAAAAATTCCTTAGCAATTAGAATTGGGTTCTCCAATAGAATTTTAGCGTATCCTGAATTGTCAGCTTTATATATACTTATAAATACTTTTTCAAAGGGGAGATGAGGGTAAAAATAATTAAAATTGTTTTTTTTTAAGATTTTTGTGTCATCACGTTGAAAAGGTACTGATATCATTAGGCATAAAAACCTAATTTTAGAAAATGATGTTAGATGCTTTTCTTTATCCACATCATTCAATTACCTGCCCGACAATGAAACTGAATGTCCTTAGATACACGCGAAAACGTTTTTTGAAATCCTACAATTCATGCATGTTTCACAATGGATGTCTAAAATAATTGTACGAAGATGTCTTCAATACATTGTTCATTTATATCTTTACTTAACCCTTATGTTATTTCCTCTCGTAACAGAGATGCTTTGAGCCAATGCATGGTTTCCCACAACCTTACATTCCCTACTTAGCTATACAACCAGAATGATGAAGAAAATCATTTTCATACCACAATATTGGCACACAACTTTTGGCCTAATTTTCGTTGACTGTCAGTAAATACCGTACCAGTCTGGAGAATAGAATCTAGAGGTAAACGTTATACCGTATTTTATAACTGCGTTGTGAATGAGTAAAAATAGATGAGCTACCAAAGACATGTTTGAAGGGAGGAGAGATAAATCCGCAGTCCTACTCGAGAGTGCATAAAGGTAGGAAAAGGGTTTAAAGTAGAAATGATCAGAATTAAGAACAATATACCCGCCAATCCCTTTTTAAAATCTAGATTCTCTTGGTGCTCCACTTCAATAATAGGACTAGTTTTTGGCAAAAACACTTTCAATCTAGATAAAATTGCATCATTAGATTATGTGAGGTAATGCATTTTCAGGAAATGCATAATACTGGAGTAAAAATAGATGACCAAATGGATAAATTATCCGTGAGAGACGAGAAAGGACTGCAATGCCACTAGAGAGTGAACAAAAGGAAGAAAGAGCGAGGAAAAGTTGGGAAGAAAGAGACACTCTTGTTTGCGGGTTAATGGAAGGTTGTTAGTGGAGGGAGACGTGAGAGGAGGAAGGGAAGTTTTTTAAGAAGGCGGGAGACAAAAGACAGCAGCCGGGCGATTATTTATGGCACCGCTTCGACACGCAAAGGCCCGATGTGGGGGGTGATAGAGAATAAACAGTGCATCTGAATCGTTCGCTCTCCACAACCTACCATAAAATTGATTGATAACCGGTCTTCTAAATGACATCTGATTGCAAATCCAAGAAAGTCATTGAAGATGTCCCTTGCCTTATATCACTGCCTCATTTTCTACACATGTAGTCTTGCCAATCAGTCAATTAAAAAAGTCTGTTTTTCATAATTTTTAAAATAGCGGATCAACAGCCAGAGCAATTTTGATGTGACTCGGCTAATTTTGTAGGTTTTATAATAATTATAACTTTTGTTGGAAACTTTTTCACGAAAAATCAATATATCTTTCTATATCTCGGAAAAACCGCTTTTTCACATCTATAGTCTATAATCAAATTTATTCCCAAAACTTCTTCTATGAATTGAAAAATACCATTTATTACCACTGTCATTCAGAATTCATTCCATCCATCAGATCTCGGGCATCAGTTCTTCGTTAAATCAATGCTTTTGGACCTAATCCGACTAGTTTTTTCTTTAAACATGTCCTACGTTTTCTGGAATACTGTTTACCCATACGACTACTAGCTTCACTTTGCTAAAATTTTTCAATCGGCCTCTAAATTTCTTTTTACCCGTCGTCCGACTTGTCCTCACTCTTAGTCGACGTAAAAGTTTTGGAGAGGACAGGAAGAGTTCCTCTCGAGAGCACGGTCGAGAAAGAAGGAAGGAGAGAGAGGAAAGGAGAGAGGGATAGAGAGACACTGTGTTTGGGTTGATGGAAGGTGGGTTAGCGGGGGGGGGGGGGGAGTGTGGGGGGGAGAGTGGGAGGAGGAAGTTAGTGCTAAGGAGAATGGGAGACGAAAAACAGCGACTGGGGGGATTATTGCCACCGCTGCGACACGTAAGGGCTCCAGAGGAAGATGATGGAGTTCTAGCGATAGGGGGAGAGTGAGGCAGCTGGAGAAATGGGCTGTCTTGTTTGCGGACTGGGAGTGGGAGCGAAAAGAGTTTGTGTCTTCTTGATGGCTGTGCACCTCGAGTTCTTTCTCTGACCAACACACACATACACACAGTTCATGTGTGTGTGTGTGTGCTCTACTTCCATTAGAGCATCGGGAGAGAGGATATGGTGGGAAGGGCGAGAATGTGAAGAGAAACAGAATGGGGGAGCCTGACGTGGAAGTGGATGTAGAAGGGTGGATTTGGGGGGTTTGGGGGAGTAGGAAAAATGTCAGGGGGAAACAAAGAGGAGAATCTCTCGAGAAGAAGTTGGTTCAATATAAAAAAAGACGGAGACTGATGCTGATAGCGATAACCGCTGGGGGAGGTCCGATAAATAAGGGGCAATAAACACAACATAAAAAAGAGGAGATAGTGTGAAAAAAAATGGAGAATACGGAAAAAATTAAGTGAACACACTTCGAGCGAACCAAAATGAAAGCCACAGCAGATATAATAGCTCCACAGAAGTTAGCCTACTCATACAATTTATAATTTAAAATAGTAACTGTCCAACTGATATCTATGCGAAATCTATTGGCAGAGGCATCGAAAAGCTACGCACCACTTACCACCATTTGAACTATCCAGAGATTCACCAGGGATGTGGGGTCGAATTCCAGTGTATGCGGTGATTGGTTTGGCTTTCCCATTTAATCGTTTATATAAGTACCCTCAATGCTTCAAATGCTGCGTACTACCACAGGTTTGGCTATGAGCATAAGATTAGGGAAACATTACCAAACAGATTTTGAAGAGTCCACAAAAATGACAAAGAAGTATCGGCAGTAAAACTATCGACACAGTCATCGCGCTTTAAACTACATTTTTCAAAGATGACGTCGAATACCTGAAAACCACCGTAATGCCCCGTTCACAATTCTAACGTTGCGACCGTGGTTGGTGCCGTCCCGTCATACGCGTTAACCACCGTGCGTACGCGCGTTGGTTACCGATGGAGTAGCAGCGTCGCGAGCGAAAACCGGAAATGATGAAGGACGATAATCAAAATAGAGAGGTAAATGGTCCTCTTTCGATGAATGAGGAGTATCATTTGCTTTTTAAAACATTTCGAAAGCCTCAACACGGCACAGGGGTGAGGGAATTCTTATTTCGTTTGCTTTCTCTTTACCTGTTCGTCGCGATTCCTGGTGAGGGCAGCCCTGAGTTACGATAGAAGTGAAAATGCGTGTGGGTGTGCTAAGTTGGTACGTACGACAGTTGTCTGAACCAGGCATAACTTCAGATCAAGCGTGGTGGAAACGCATATGAAACGTTGGCGGTGCTGCATTAAAAAAATGGATTAATCAAGTAAAAACTAGGAAGGTCCTCAGCTGGAAAGGTGAAAGGTTGATGCTATTTCGCTCAGATTATGCCAGAACTCTAATACATCGCAAGTATTTAGGGCCCAGTTAAGAAATATGTGATTCGCGAAATAAACAAAATAATAAGGAAAGCCGCACGTTTGGTTAACAACTGCCACGAATTGACAGGGAATGTAAGACAGCTCATGAATAGAACTAGGTTTTGAGTCGCCAGATACACAGCGGTTACAAGCTAGGCTTAGATTACTTGGAACATTCAGTTCAAGCAAGTTTCTGTATAACATGGAGGATATTATATTAACTCCGCACAATCTATATAGAACTGATAGAAACGACAAAATAAGCTAAATACATTTCCGAGCTGAAAAGTACAAAATTCCTTCTTTCTGCGGACTATCAGTGACTATTAGAAAACAGCGAGACGCTAAGATACTGCATTAACGTGCCGTTAACATTTGTTAACCTCTCCCTATTCCTTTTTCCGTGCTTCATCCCATTTTCACGGCTGGTGTCCGAACACCCCTGCCACGCGCACCCGTGGCGGCTCGCAGGGTAGTATGAACCTTGACAATTTTACGCCTCACATTTCTGAATCAGTCATCAACAATTTAAGCGGTATTATTGCATCTATATTTATTTTTGTGCTTAAATAACAAACTAGTTCATTTGTCCTAAGTCCCTAATTCTTCGGTTGCGCTTCATGGATTAATGCTTATTGAAGAGTCACCCTCTGCCACACACGCTTGCGTCTAGCAGCTTATCTAGCAGATGTAGATGTAGTGCATGATAACGGTCTATGACGGGCGTTGCCCGATCCTAGAATAATGTGAGTGAGGCATTGCCACGAGCGGTGGGTGTCCTACAATCTGGAAGAGGAGCGCGTTGAGAGTGAACCGAAGGATAACTGAACAGACACCTGGGCTAACCGTGTGGAAAGGGCAAAGGTATCTTGCCTCCCCGATCTATCACCTCCACCTCTCTCATACCATACCTGCCTACGATTCGCAGAACACGTAGACACGAAGTCAACTGTTTCCTCTGAAAAAAGAGCTTAGTTTTTGCTTCCACGACAATGAAGCCGAAAATAATCTTTTTTATATTTTGGTTTAAACTACTGAGGTAAATACCAGTCGTAAACACTTGCTATGGAACAGTAACTAAATGGTAATTGAGGTATCAATTTCACGGCATGAACATATTAACCCTTTCTGCTGAGAGTTGAAAGTGACACAGCTGCATACGAAAACATTCTCACCATGAGAGAGTATTAACTGTTACTACTTAGAGACAAAAGCTTAGAGACACTCATAAATTTTATTCTTGTAACTAACAGGCTTTCAGTAATTTGGCGTCAACGTATCTAAAAATGAGTAGCCCAGACGGGTCGCTATGTAGCCTCCATGTAAATGCAGAAATTTTTATGACTGGATACACCAGACGATAGCTTAGGGGTCATTAAGGAAGGAAAAAATAGGCTACGCTTCTCTGAGATCAAATAGGAAATTCTTAAGTTTATTGAATGTTAAGAGGTATGAAAATTATGGATTCCTAATTCGTTCCCAGATCAAATATAAAATTACTTCATCTTCCACAAAATTTAAAATCAGCCACTCTCAGTATAACAGTTGTTCCGTATAGGGTATTGGTTCGCATCGTTCATATATAACGCATACTGGTATCAGGAGAATAAGAAAAATGGGCGTAGTAACAGGTTTCCATTTTATTCCGCATAATTTCCTTTCAATCGACTCGAACGAGAGTAATAAAATGACTTCATTGTTGCAGGATTTTATTTTTAATAGAATGATTTTTATAAAAATCTCTCGTCAAGATTTGAACATCCACACAAATTAGTGACTGCATAGGCAGAAAAGCATGGTTTAAAAAGAGCTCCAAAATTATTTTGTAGAAAACGTTCTCCCTAAGGAATTATGATCAGTGATTCTCACTACCGTTCAAATAACACAAAAAAAATCCACCCAATACCCAGGCATGAGCTGGCGAGACCGAATCTCACTTCCGCTTCCGAAATATTGCGCAGGATTTTCTCGGAACTTGTCGTGGAAGCTAAGGGAAAAAATCTATTTTCGCCAACGCTCTCAAGTCAGATTCAAGGAAGGAAAAGGGCAGACTATGTGCATAGAAAAGCCCGTCTCACGCGGGTGCTTACGTAAAATGAAACGAGTTGAGTAAATCCTTGGCTGAGGAAGCGGTGAACAAGGGCGCAAATGGAGAACTTTATAGAATTTTGGTACCGTAGTGCGCGATAGGATTTTAGGCTGCAGGGTCCCGGGTCCTCCGGCTGGTAAACTGTGGAGGCGTTATGTTCCATTTAATTCAGCGTGGGAGAAAAGCAAAAATCCCTACGTCCCTAGGGGCGTTGAGGAAGGGAGGTCTTAAATTATAAAAATGGTGCAGGAAAAGAATAGTCAAGGAAGGTGAGATCGATGGGGATGTAAAAAGAAGCCAGAGACTATCGCCCTTCGGCGGGAGACCAACCCCACGCCCCTCAGAAAATGGCGCTCATCGCAGCCAAGGGAAACGTCTAGCGTCGTTTATCTCGTGAGGGTGGCGTAGTCGCTTGAAGCAACAGCCTCCTCTCCTATCCAAATTCCATCAAAAATTCCAATTTTCAGCGTTTTCATTCAAAATATTGTTTCAGAAAGTCGACCTCGTGACGGCATCAGCCATCTACGAAAATATTTCAATTCTGGATTATTACTTGGATATGTAAATCTAAAAATAGATCCACCCTTCTGTATTTTCGTAACTAGATTCACCTCACTAGGTTTTTCTAACAAGTTTGCAGGTATAAAACATTTTTAAGACTTTGAAATACTTTTGTACAATGAATGCTAATGTAAGCTTTCACATAAGATAGTTAATACTATAGTAGTAGTAGTAGTAGTAATATCTAATAATAAGTTTTGGACTAACTCGTTAAAAGTTAACCAGTAATGCGTAAAAGAGATAATAAACTGAAAGCAACTACCTGATTGAACGGACACCAACAAAATTTATTAGTTAATAAACTAATGTTAATGCAATTGAGTGGTTGAAGCTCAGTCTAAAAAAAGAAATTTTTATCTACTGCATTATCATTTTATTTCATCATCTAGCAACCAAGGGGCAGGAACATTTCATTACTGCGCGTACAAAAGGCAAATAAACGGCTGGAATGAAAGATAATAAAATATCATGTGTAATACTGCACATATTTCAACTTCTCTAAACCGTTCACTTATTACTTTAATTTCAAAATTTCAATATAATTAGCTACAACCTTCATCCTTTGAGTAATTACTCGCACATAAATAATTATATAGTTTTAGTTATTTTGGAGTGGTTTTGGTTGTTCACTGATATTCAAATCGGAGATACGAAATTATGATGATTTATTAAAATGAACCTAATGCTTTATTTAGAAGTCATACAACAAAATAAATTATCGTCAAATAATTCAAATTAAAGTTTGGCACACAGGAATTATTGACTCATTGTCAGTGAAATGAAAGGTAGAGCGTTAGACAAGAAGGGACGACATAGGCTCGGTGAGACGCCGAGAGCCTACGCTTAACTAAGACGTCAAAGGAAACTTGGTTTAAGATCCAATCAGACCAACAGAGTGAAGTAATTATAAACCACAGCAACAGTAGGGTAACAACAAAACTTTTCCTCTGTTGATGCGAAATTGGGAATCTGGTACTCCAGCCACCACATAAATCCAAACCTCCATATAAAAAACAGTCAAGCTCTTATCAAGAATGTGTAACCCAACGCGATAATACTTTCCAGATTTTCTTTGTGTGCAAAGTTTACGTCTTATAAGTGGACGCATTTGTCACTTCAATCCATCTCACTCCCTCAGTACTGTATGCGGAAGACGGAAGAGACACGATTCGGATGTACACGAACGGGGGCGCTTTTAATCCCTCGCCCACGTCAACTCGCCCGCCCAGACTTGTGAGTGGCGCTCCCTACCGTAAGAGATAGACGCCAACTTGCCTCGGAAAACGAGGACGGAAAAAAGAAAGACGACAGTGTCTCCGACATCCATCCTCACCCATAACCCTCCTCCTCCTACCTTGAACGTAAAAGATACAAATAGGCAGCCCACTTTCATGAACTCCCGTTACACTTCCTCTCGAATCACGCAGGCCGCATCAATAGAGGGTTTTGCTCTACGAATATCAAGTCCCTGCCCCTTTCTCTTCGATGGCACAGGAAGTGAGACCTTCAATTGGTATGTAGCTATAGATATTTATATGTATTTAGTTTTAGCATTCTTGCAATAACTACCACAATTCGGCCGGGGTGGTCAGTATTTCATCCGTAACTTTTCCCTTGAACTACAATTTTGACGTGGTGGAAGGGCTTGCACGTTCCAATGACCTATAGAGATGAACTACCAGGAGCAATTACTATTGCTCCTGGTAGGATCACCCATGCCAGATTAGGTCGAAGGTTAGGAGCCAACGAAAGGTAGTTCACGTGATGGTGTCACGTTAAAAGTACTGTTGGAAAGCGGGGGTGGGTAGTCCTCCAAACTAACAATCACCTACCCAGAAAGTGATAGTCAATTATATAGAAGTGAATGAACTTACGATATTGGCATACGATGCTTATATAAAAAGAATGGTCACATATGAGCAAGTTACGTAGGTATCAAAGTGGGTGGTTACAACACCAAACAATAGAGATATTCTGACGCTGTTTTGCTGCCCGTGGTATTACAAGTAAATTACAATGACTTAACAGAGGAACCACGAATTGCATTGTGGAATGCAAATTAGTTACTTCTGAAGTATTTAATAAAATTAGGCGAAAAAATGAACCATTTCTGAACGGTCAAGTTCACACCACGAAATTTGCATTTGCTGACAACAGTTTCAACATACTCCCACTGGAATACGGGCGAAAATGAGGTCTACAGACAACAAAATGGATGGGAACCCGACCGAGCAGACATCACCGCATTAACGCCGCGGAAACTTACGACAACGAATACATGTATGATCACACAGTCCAAAATAATTAAAAAATGGTATTTATATTCGAATAGTTTCCGGGGTAGTAACGTACCGGTTTAGTACTGTAGAGGCAACGGGTTCGATTTTCCCTTCGAGAATGAATGCTATGCTGATCCTAGGATCAAGGGCTAAAGCAAGATGGTTCCATTGACCTTAGAACTAAACACCTTAAAACCCGTCTACTACTTTTAGAGTGTAAGCTTTCACACCTTTCGAAGCTCAGGCAGATGCTGCTGAGGCTTTCTAGTTGCGCTGCGATTGGAGCATTTTTAGCACAACGTTTAACTCGCATTACAGCGAGCGTCTTCAGAAGCGAAGTGATTGTAGCTATTGATCGTCGACTTATATATGAGAGAGTGGCGAAGGTTAGATATCTATCACTCTTTCGTCATCTGTTGGGGTGACTAGTTTTACGTCTCGCTACTTCCTTTGTCTTCGTCACGATTGATCTCTTGGTCACTCTCTCGGACTTCAAGGGTCGTGGTTTGTCTATCGAGGATGGTAATATTTCCTTGAGTTTCTTTACGGTACCAAAGTACTTGCAATGTTATGCTTTTGTAGGACTCGGGCTATTCGTTCTGTTTTCCCCAAAAATATTCAAGGGTATACGAGCTACCTTTTAGTTGCGACGGCATTTGTGAGGGGCAAACCTGC
Organism: Pyrrhosoma nymphula; assembly: GCA_963573305.1. Taxonomy (NCBI): domain Eukaryota; kingdom Metazoa; phylum Arthropoda; class Insecta; order Odonata; family Coenagrionidae; genus Pyrrhosoma; species Pyrrhosoma nymphula. The sequence continues at coordinate 139,971,977 of OY754329.1, read as the reverse complement.
CACCCCATACAAATGAGAATTCAAGAACATAGGAGAGAGGTAGAAGTCGTTAATGGCCAAAATCATACCATTCCGAACTCTTTATGTCGGAATGCGGGCGTTTAATATAATTTGATAATGCAAGGGTGTTAGCAAGAAATGAATTTTACCTATCCCGCTTATTTCGCAAGTCTATAGATCTCGTGAAATGGCTAATAATTTTAATCATGACGACGTCAACTTCCCCACCTCTGGAAACGCCTCCTGGCCGGACAACTTGACGCTGCGGACTCCGCCGAGACCAATCGTGACGAAGACAAAGGAAGCAGGGGGACGCAAAACTAGTCACCACAGCAGATGACAAAAGAGTAATAGATATCCAACCTTCACCACTTTCCCATATATGTAATAATTTTAATCATGACGACGTCAACTTCCCCACCTCTGGAAACGCCTCCTGGCCGGACAACTTGACGCTGCGGACTCCGCCGAGACCAATCGTGACGAAGACAAAGGAAGCAGGGGGACGCAAAACTAGTCACCACAGCAGATGACAAAAGAGTAATAGATATCCAACCTTCACCACTTTCCCATATATATATAAGGCGACTATATAACAGCAACTATATCTTCGCCTCCTGAAGACGTTAGCTGCAACGCGAGGGAAATATTGACCTAAAAATGCTCAAATCGCAGCATAACTCGAAAGCCTAATCAGCACCCATCTAATACTCCTGCGATGGAATTTTCTTTCTAAATCGGAATTAAGTCGTATTATGAATGTTTACAGAGTGGTCTAAAAATGCTCGTACCTTGTAAAAAATAACTCAATTAGGCATATTAACAAATTTACAAATATATACGCATTTTTCTTGTTTAATCTCATAGAAACACCAGTGCAACCCCTCCAAGCGGACAGTGAATCCTCCTGACAAAGTCGCGCAAGGATTTCCTCTTCTGTGGCTAGAGCTGGGTTATAAGGAGAGGGGATGGATTCCCATTAAAGATTCCAGACACGAAGATAGCGAATAGAGATGGCGGTGGGTAGGCTGCAAACGAGCGCAGAATGTTTTGCATGTCTCTCCTATGTATACTCCAATTCATACGGCATTTTCGTAAGGATATCACATTATCACAAGGTGCTCCAAAACTCGGTATCAGAAGTTATCAAAGGAAAAAGAGTACTAGAGTAACTGTTTATGTCACAGTGACTGTTTCTACACCATGTTTCCTCCACTATAATATACTTTCAAAGAGGCAAAAGACATTAAATGAGCGTGAGCCACCAAATTATTTTTAGAAGCTTAGTTTTATTCTATTGCAATATGTTTTTATAAATTAACGAATTTGATTTATGTTATCATTTCCGCAAATTACATCTTACAGAAAATGACTTTACTCTTTACACTGTCTCCACAAATGAGAGGAATATTTCCTGGCCTCTAAATGCCACTCTAATTTTCTGACGTACAATCTAAAAGTTAATTTCTAATATACTCGAGTAAAAGAAATATAAGCGAAAAAAACTCAAATCAATTATAGGAAAGTCGCATAAAATCTTATTTTGAACCAATAGCAATTTTTCTTTTCAATTTCCGGAAAGTATATTTGCTGCAATGGACCTCAAATATTCACAGGTTGCCTACCAAAACATTTGCTTTGATTAAGCAAAACTTCAATGATCTCGATTTTACGTTTCTTACGGAGATATTCCCGACTACGACGTCTCAATTCCATTTAACGGTAATTACACCTCATCCAGATATGATCAAAGGCCATTTACTGCTATCGAAGAGATTATACGCTCCGATTAATTTCTCAGACATCAGCACGCTACTTCTTGCGGCTTTTAGCCACGTGTAGCTGAGGATCCCAAAAGTGAACACAGTTATCTGATCAAATGTTCCCTGGAGCAAAAATAGATCAGGAAAAGGTAGACTCGGAATTCAATATGAAATATGCCGCATTTTTTTGGGAGGGAAGAGGTAGGAAAAGTAAATGGGTTTTAGAACGAAAGAAAGAAAGCATTAACTATGAGAAGTTATCAAAGGGAATAATATAGGATATAAACAAATATTTGTGGAAGATAATAATAAGGATTTGGTGATGGGAAGCAAGGTAGGAACTGTTATATAACTTATCAATACTGGAGGAACACATAAAATTACAAACCGTTCCCTGATGTGTTGATCACACAAACTAATTTATTTACACTGACTTTTTCTTCTGGTAAAGAGCACCTGATGCTAACATGAAATTATGAACATATTATAACAGGACACGATATCAGGAATAGTATTATGATGAATATATCGACAGTAGAGTATGTTAGACGATTAGATTCGTTTGGAGGCTCGTACAAAATAAATGCTCAGCCCATGAGATGGAGCATTGGGGTATGAAATTCCATAATTTACCAAATTTAGAGTGGTATCACAGACTATTTTCTTATACCGAATTTTTTATGCATAGATTAAATGGTGTTTGGATCACTTGTCTTCATTGTAGACTAGCGTGGATTCTTGTTGGTGAAGTAATTCAACGATGATGGCACATTTTGGCGTGGTACAAATTTCGTCTTGAAATAATGCCTATGCCCGAAAGTTCATCAGGAAAGAAACAGCTGACTTGACTCGAAGCCACCTAATCAGGCAAAAAAGTTTTAACAGATCTGGGTTCGAATCCAGGTAAATTCAAACAACTTTTCTGGACAAAACATCCTAACGTTGGTCTTTCATCCTGAACCCGTGCGCGTTCATGTTGACAAAATTTGTGGTCATTTTTCAAATGATTACTGTACCATCCAAACGAGCATAACGCTTTGATAAAATAGTATTAACGTCCAAACAGAATGTTTATGTCGCTGATCGCAATGCTTTCAATTGTACTTAACATGCTATTCCATCCCCGCAGCTTAAAATTCGACCCTAAACTGCTCACTTTAGTAGATGAATATTTCCCGAGAAAGAAATAGGATCAAAATGGTATGGGTTGTTTTATATTTCCACTCACACAATCTCCGCATTGCACCCCCTCGCCTCACTTCAACTCCCGTAGGCCACACACGCGGCTTCCTCTCGACAACAAACGCTCCGATCATACAAAAACATCACGTCAGGGGCGAGGGTGGGCCGCCCGTCAACGCCCGCTGTCAAAGGGGCTGGCCGTATGCGGTGAAGGGTCAGGGGGCTCCCTGAAGGACCTCACACAGGGCTACCTCTGCGGTGCGCAAGACTCCTTCCCCCTTTCTCAACCTCCCCAAGCCCGTTCTCCATTCCCTCATCTTCCATTTCCACTCTTCATATACATTTTACCATGCAGCGAGGGAGTGTGGCAAGGAGTGTTAGGATACCAGACATGGAGGGAAACGGAAAGGGAAAATTAAAGGTTGGTTGGTTAATTGAAGGGTTGAGAGACAACTATCTATCTAACTAACTATCGGCTATTTGCGCCGTGAAGGATTAGGTAGACAGGATGATAAGCTTAGGATTATTTTGGGAATGGAGAAAGGGTGGAGAGAAACCCGGCGTCGACGTTTACTTACTCATAACGATTAGCGCCAAGGGATACACAGTTTAGCATGTTCTATCTGATGAACGTAGGAGTACACTTGTAATGCATATCCAGCAGCGAACGGGATTCCACTGAAATATCAACGTCACTCCCGAATCTGGATGGTCCGTTATTAAAGTATTTTGTTTCTGCCGTAAGTTTAATGGACGTTGTGCGCTGTTAAAATAGTAGCCTCTCAAACACCCAGGAATTTCCTGATCTAAATTCTCCAAATAATCTCAGCCTAGCCGGAAACCTCCGAGTCTCTAGTGATTCTTAGCCTAGTAGTTCCGTCAGTTTCGTTTCACATACTTCAATTTCAGCAGTTATTTAAAAGCGTTCTGTTATTCTTTTTAATTTGTTTATCTCGCGCATTATTTCCTTTAAGGCCGGGTCCCAAATGCTCGCGGCGTGCTCGTGATGTTACCTTACCAACACTTGTATGCTTGTTTTTCGGGTGTACCCCGCGTACTATAACCAGATGTGATACCTGACGTTTCGAGGCCGTTGCTGGTCACTTTATCAAAGGGAATCAACCAACACTTGTCTTTCGTGTTTTCATTCGAGAACTTTTCTACTGTTTGTTTGGTAAAACCTAGTCCCTAAAATGCAAATCCTCACCTTGTGAGTGGCGTAAAACGTGGGGGTCTTCACGGGCCGACGGGCCACACTCCGAGCGCTCTCCTCTGAATATGCACGGCATCAGACATGAGAGAGATGGATGGGGATGTGGGCCTCTCTTCCGAAAGTGTTCACACCTGTTCGACTGACTATCGGACTTCGTAGAAGCCGATTTCAGCTCCAGGCGTGCTCAACGAGGCTAGACTGTCGAGTCCCACCCCGTATCTTCGTGAAGGGTACACCCGGGTCAGCCCACTCAAACACCCGAGTACCGAAGTGGTCTCGCACTCGCAGGTCGATCCAGAGCGGACTCCAATGCGCGGTCTATTAGCCCGGGTTTCTCGAAAGGTAGAACATGCATTGCCTATCTGACTCTATGTTTGCGGACCAACTCAATTTCGTCCATTCTGCGCAGGTCAGATTCCGAAGAAGGAAATCTGGGGCCTGTTTCTCAAAGCTACAAGTCCACAAGTTACAAGTCTACAAGTTACAATTCGGATCTTACAAGTGTGACTTACAAGTGTTTCTCAAACGAAAACGGAGGACTTGTGAATTTTCAAAGATTTTACAAGTGAAAATGGCGGGCATCTAGTCCATATTTAGCTATTATTTAAAGCTTTCGATATATTTCACGAGTTTCTCCAGCCATCTTCTACAACCAAGAGTCAGTGCTATGTTGCTCGGTGCCTATAAATGCGTGAACACAAGATAAACGGAATTTTTGGCTCACAGTTTACCTTAAAATATCTCAAGCGAGGACGAATCGTCCGCAAAACTTGAACATCACGAGGAAAAGTCGTTTATTCCATCGCATGAAGGGAAAGATGAACTCGAAATTAAGGTTATTCACAATTGCTGCATGTCAAGACATCATCTTGTGCAGTGTTTATCTTTCATAGATACGAATAAATAGCGGAATAGCGTTTTATCGTCAGACAAGCGAAGACTACCAGTTCAGCCATTTTGAATGTTGATTATTAATACCCAAAGGGAACACATATCTCTCAAGAAGTCACTTGGTGTAGTGGTAGCGTGCGACTCTACGATGCCGAAGGTTACGAGATTGATCCCCGCAGAAGTTAGTTTTTTTTCTCTTTCATTTTGATGGGCTACGGAGATATTTTACGACCGATTTGTGTAACTTCGTACTAGACCTTATGCACAACTTATTTTTAGTTTCACTTTTCCTTGAGCCCCAAGTTGTACTAAGGATATCGGACACATGACTTCGGCGTATTAGGAAAAACCACAGCACATTATCGTAGCATTTGCATCTCCTGCATCACCTAAAAATGATGACTTGAAATACGTATGGAGTTTCCTATTAAACTTTCGCGACTTAATATTTCATAGCGATTTATCATTTTAGTACGTAAACTTATGCTCTGCATTTTTACCTCTCAATGTATAAACATAATGACGTGACATTAAAAGTAGGTATATATTGATAAATAGCAATAAATAATATTAGCAAACTAGTGCGTAACTTTCACATTTTCAACCATTCCCACCTCCCCAAAATAATTTATTCTTTATCAAATGACATCATTTATAAATTGCACGATTAAAAGCAACATTCATGTCTCCTGTTGGAAATAAATCTTTCTTCTTCGTTGTTTAATCACAAAGTCTCCGTGGGGGTGCTCTTGTCTCATTACGTTTTAGTCTAAAAGACTTTTCTTTTAACTTTAAATAATAAACAAACAATGAGTTTTAACCTAAACTGAGCATGTTATGTCAAAAGTCGGTAAAAAATTATATCTAATGATACCTTTTTCGTCGCTATCGCCTTCGTAACAGTTGAGAAAAAGAGATCGCAAGTCGCTTTTAATTTGTTTTCCCAGTTATTCTTTCCAATTTACTGCGATTTACTCACCTCGGAGGACTAGTAGAAATTACCTTACAAGTTACAAGGACTTGTAAATTACAAGTCTGTTTGAGAAACAGAATGTGTCGTAACCATGAAAACACTTGTAAGTAAACACCTGTAACTTGTGAAATGGACTTGTAACTTGTGAACTTGTAATTAGTAGACTTGAACGTTTGAGAAACAAAATTTCACAAGTTACAAGTGAATAGACTTGTAACTTGTAGACTTGTAGCTTTGAGAAACAGGCCCCTGGTCCTTCCGCGGTAGCCTAGCGCGCAAAGAGCACCCGTGTACTGCTTTGCTTGACAGCCCGTCCGGCAGCATTCACTGGTTACTTTAAGGTCCGACTAAGTACGCCCGATTCAGAACTCAGCTTAGAAGCCTAGTCGCCTCGATACGCAGCATCATCGGGGGGAGGGGGGGATTTACCAATTACACTTCGCCACGTGAATATTCCTCGCCGCTTTAATCTCTTACATCAAATGATTCTGTGATATTTCAATTTATTTGCAATATTGAATGAAGGAAATAATTCCATTAAACAACCTATGTAAGAACTGAAAGTAATGTTTTCACGAAGAATTCGTCTGCCGTTTAGTTACGGTAATTAGTCCCTCGGTAAACATCCTTGCATCTACAAAGAAGTTCACGACATACCTAAGTTCTTCAACAACTTCAAGCCTATAATAACTAGTAAAAATATAATGTCTGATTTTAAAATAAGTAGACCAAAAGGATCCCACGTAGCAGAGTTCTGTTTCGTGGGATCACCGCTGCGTCATCTGGTGATCAGCGCGCTTCCGCCATCACATACTGAAATCGGCACGCGGCGGTAAAATTAGTACAATTTAGGAAAGCAGCATAGTAGCACAGTCTACACTATTAGACTGGAAATACCACGTTCCAAAAGGTGACCCTCGATTTGTATACGCGAAATCTACCAATATTTTTACTTTATTTATGAGAAAACTTGATTAGGCGAGTAAAGAAATAGTGAAGAATTAAGTGAAAATCGCTTGTCTCAAATATCCTTATTTAAAGAAGCGCTAAGCCAAAAGCAAACCCAAACCAGAAGAAAGAATGAGTCAAAATCTATCCAACAAGGCAAAATTGTCCAAGGCTGAGTAAAGAGAGCTTGGAGGCACCGTAAAAAAATCCAAGGAGGCCAAGTGCCTGGAGCCGCAGCCGAGTGCATCTACTGTTTTCGCCGAACCAAAGATATAATTAGTTTTAATTTCAATATATAATTAGGAGAAACTCACTTCCTAGTATTTTTTTAAAATATAATTCTATTTTATTTTCATCTCCACTTAAGAACGAACAAAAAGTTCGCAGAGTATATTAATTGTCGAATAAATTATATTCTCTCATATATAATCTCATTATAAAATAATTCAATCATACTGAGTGCTTGAGGGTGAAATATAAATGAGATGAAGACCAAAACCTACAATTTGGCATTTATTATAATGATTGAATGATTCCCCAGACATATTTTGTCTTCCAAATTCACTCGACTGCTTATAATGACGACTGTGGTTGTTAATTGAGTATTTGTATGAGGTTCAATAATCTTCCTCTAAATTCAAAATAAAAGTATGAATAAAGAGGATCGGCTTCTTCATCACTTTTTCCCTTTGTTAGCGTGTCTTTGAATTCATAGGTGAAAAGGGGGCGGATTCATGAATTCAAAATTTTCCATGGGACAAAAAATCGTGATAACGTCCATGAAATTATTCTTGGAGAAAACTACCTGCGTTTTCCCTCGTTTTCGCCTTACCGATTCCAGGAAAATAATTAGTAAGTAATTTTAAGCATGCCATATGCAGCCACGCATTTTGCTTCGATATTTCGAATACCAGCACTCGGCATTTCTAGAGGAATAAAAATCCATGACGTAAGTCCTATTCAGCATCAGGATCAGGGTTGATTCAAATTCCAAAGGAAATTCTACGCCAAAAGCCTTCATCCCTACGTCATGATCGGCATAGCTGATAATTTAAGAGTGTTTCTAGTACGTGGAAAACCCAGCCCCATTTTTACCCACACCCACCCCGCTCCAATAATCCAAAATATGAGTTAAAAACTAAATAAGCATTAAATGACTATTTTACGCATCTAAATTTGAAATTCTGTTTTTTTTAACGCATACAACACTTCCACATCGATAGATATGAACGACATTCGGCATATTTGTTCCTATGAACCAAGAAGAAACAATAGGCTATATCAGAAGGGTCCCACGGCCACAAAGTGGTACATTATGGCTATACTCGAATTTAGCACAATGTTGAAGATATATATGCAAAACCTCTGATGTCATAACAAGGTCCAAAAGCTCAGAAGTAAGGGTGGGTCCCTAAAAGGCCCCGAGACCCCAAATCGGAGATATCTATTTTACCACATAACGGATGAGCTGATGAGCTTATTATCTTGATATTTCGCAAACATAAGTAGCGTTAGCACTAGGAAGGACACTGGCAAAATAAGAAAGGCCGGAGGGCCTCAAAAATAGCCTTCAATAAGGTTGTATACGAGCAACAATTTCAAGGGATTGTTTTTATCTCATATTTGTTAACTTTTTCTCCCATAAGAAAAGCATTGGATTCAATGCAGAGGTCTCTTTTAAATTACTTCCACGAACAATACAGGCTTAGGATTTTTAGTATCGAATAAGTAAAAGAATTAAGTTTATAATTCGTCCATTCGATTTTTGCCCACGTTTTTGCCTAAAAATTGAATGTTTGGCTCCAGAATCGTCACTAAAATTTAACACAAGGTATATGTGCAAAACTTCTGAAACCATAACAAGGTCCTAGAGATCAGAGGTAAGGGTGGGGTCCTGAAAGGCTCCGAGACCCCAAATCGGATATATCTATTTTACTACATAACGCTATAACGCTTATAAGCTATGAATAAATAATAGAATTAAGTTTATAATTCGTCCATTCGATTTTTACACACGCTTTTGCCTAAAAATTGAATATTTGGCTAAGACATCGTCAATGTTTTCACTACTTGAAGGACAGAAATGGTTTTCCTTCGAATTCTTGCTTTCGATAAACACTGATAGCTTATTTGAAAAGAAAAAACTTTGTTCAGTTCCACATAAAATAATTTTAATGACGACCTAGGTTTCATCACTGAGCGACATCATCAGGTAGTTTACAGAACATTTTTCCACAATATATACTCCTTACTCATCCAACCTCCCCCCACTCTCCCCCAGCCCTACCCTCCCCCAGACCAACCCTCTCCCTCCTCTTCCAAACCTTTCCCCCCCCTTCCCCCCAGTGTACATATATATTGTGGAAAAATGTTCTGTAAACTACCTGATTATGTCGCTCAGCGACGAAACCTAGGTCGTCATTAATATTATTTTATGTGGAACTGAACAAAGTTTTTTCTTTTCAATCATGAAGGAGTTCTATAAAGTTACGCCTCAAACCATTAACTTCTGAAAGCATATATTTAAAGCTCCAGCTTTCGCCGAACCTTTTGCCTGATGAAGTCAATAGATGGATCGGCGAAGTCTTGCGCTTTAAACAGATGTTGTCAGTGTTTACCGAAAACAAGAATTTGGTATAAAAAATACAACACACTGAAAATTTAATATCAAAAGAATAGAAATTTTTCATTAATTGGTAACCACTGCATAGGGTTCAAGTGGGGACTTAGGCCGGAGGCACTTATGGCTCAGGTAAATGATTAATATTGAACAGAATTGCTGCCAGATTTTAGCTAGGGTATTTTTCATCCCAACATTTCTATATGTACTACATCTAGATTCATTTTAGTTTCACATCGGGAATATTATTTTAATCCTGTGCAAATATTTTATTTTTTTTCTTCTTCCCGCTGAAATTCAATGGGTATCATCTTCTATTGGCTAATAAAATACGCTTTCAAAGTGAGAAATTTAAGGGTAACTAAATATCAGAGCTATAAATATCACCACCTATTATCTTATCCAGTGTGCAACGAGATTTTCTATTTGATTCAACGAATTTCATTCATTCGTATGAATAAATTTGATTGTTTCAGGCTTGACTTCGTGGAGGTGATAGATATCCATTTTGAATAAAAAAAATAGAAGATGCCTTATTAAGGTAAAACCGGTCGCAGTTTTGAAATAAAGTGTAGAAAAGTAAAAAGTTTTTTATTCAAAATGTACATTCGTATGAACTTGGCTCCAATTCCACCAATAACTTTCTGCGTGATTTGTTTCCATAACAAAGTGATTTGTGTATTTGAAAAAGGAGAATTGGAATCGCTGCATGTAAATTATTCCCAAATTGCATTAATGTTCATCAATTTCGGAATACCCGCGGATATTAGGACCTGCAGTCTACAGTTGTTATTTTTAGCGTGGACCAACGAAACGTTTTTGAATTCCAAGAAGTAACGAAACAGAAGATAGCCAAAAGCCGTATGCTAGAACAATTGCAAAACGTGAAACTTCAATAGAGTTAAGATACACTGGGGTAATCAGGTCGACCAAGAGACCTCGTTTCGAGCTGCCGTACAAGGTTAGCATGGAGATGGTTTAGATTATCATGGGGACCAGGATAAATTTTATCGGCCCAGAGGTCCCCCACTTGGGTTTCCTTGAAAGGATAACAAAAAATGTAATTAGATATCCGGCGAAATTACGTCCGTGAGAAGGAAAAGAAATGGTTTCCCATTACATGTAATTAAAATGTGCGGGGAGCTGACCACTAAAGTGTACACAGAGAACTGGTAGTTCTCATTCGAGTAAGTCATTTACTTCGAATAAGGCTTTGCATTTTTGCAACTTAAACAAGCATTTTAAAATGATGACAATGTACCCTGTATTAAAACCTGTAAACAAGTACATATGAGATATGTTAGTAACGAGATCGCAAGGGGTTTTTGACTGGTGTACTGGCTTCCAATCCCAAGAGACTACGCTCGGATCCCGGCCGTGACAGATTTTTCATTCGAATCCTTATCTTTGCTTAGGTGGCATGTTGACAGCGCTTCAAGTTTAGTACACCGTCCGTCGGTTTGGATGCAAAACTGTGGACCTTTGGGCTACTTTATTCGAGAGTGGGCTAATGTCAACGCTAGAATCCTCACCATCTTTCCTTCATTCCCCAAATTATCCTTCTCTCACCAGCCTAACCACCTGACATCAGTTTTAGGTCTCTTCCCCAAATAAACAACATTATTATCAATATTCCGATCCACACTCATCTTTCGGTCGCAAAGGGAAAGGGTCGATTCAAGACAAACAAGGCACGTGTAGCCCCGCAAAGGAAGCCTAAAAAAGAAGGGATAGTCCCACGTTCCCCAGCAGACTGAGGAGATGATAACTCCCTCCAAGGGAATCCTCACTAGCTTCCATCGCGCTCTAATTGCCTCAGTGATGAGGCCCACACCTCATCACTCGTATTCGAGGATCTCACGCAAGAACACCCTGGCAAAGGGAAAACAGGAGGCTTTCAATGTCCTTCTTTTCATCTGTACTCTCGAGAATTCTGCTTCCTAACCCCCTTTCAAAATAATAGTCCCCGGTTAATTGGCATTCACCTCATTACATTAGGGCTCAGCATTAAATATTACGTTTGGATAAATGATGCTTCCATTATAATTTATTTTAATCGTCTCATTCTTAACAAAATGGACTTCCAAATTATGTTTTTGAGTATTATTTTTATTAATTACTTTACTTGAATTTTAACTAAATAAAAATATTCTAATAAAATTAATTTGTGTTATTTATAGTCTACGTCTGTCGTCAATTTGTTTATCTCGTCAAGAGTAGACACTAAATTTATTTCATAAGACCTTATTTTAATCGTCAAGTAATTCTGATTTTCTGATTAAAAAATTGAGTGACACATTCTAAAAGTTAAATATGTAGTAGGTAGCATTCGCTGTTAACAGCTCCTCTACTCACATGTTCCCATCTACCCATCACCTTCAAGTGGTGAATCTTATTTACGTTCGCTAGTTGTATTTCTTTCCAGGCTTTCTGCTTCTCATAAAAAAAGGGGACTATCTACTCCAACATCCACTTTTCAGCTACATATCCTTCAAAATGAACTATCTGAAATCTGAGTGCTAGAATACCTTCCTTTTCCAAATGTTTTGAATACCTGATCCAACAAACATTTTTCTTACCAATGAGTAACTTTCGAAGCAGCAAGGACGAGTATATTCCATTGTTTATAGCTATATTTTCTGTAATTAATCATGGTAATGAATTTTTACACTTCAACTTGGGATTAGGTACGTATAAACTCTTAAAGACCTTGCCTCTCTTGTTCAAAATAAATAAAATTGGACCTCATTTACGACTTCTATCTACTCTGCCCAACTTTTTTTCCGTCGTTTTTAAAAAGGCACAGAAACATAACGCATCCTCACCCCACGCCCTGCCTTATTTCATAGCAGCCTCTTTTTTTTCGCCAAGGCTCAAACTCTCTTTTAGCAAATACCATGCATTATTTTCTCCCAATAATTAAAAATCACTAAATATTGACATCATATTTTACGCCCGTTTCACTAAGTATCCCTATCATTTTCTTTCTTCAACTAAAAAAACAACACAAAAACAACCTTGATGTAGAAATAAGGACGCGTTCAATTGACGATGCAGCCACTATTGCCGGAACAGGAGGTACACCACAAATTGCATTAACATATCTCTTAATGCGTTTTTCATATTCACTCAGAATTCCTTCATGCCCACTCCCACTACAATATTTCTCTACCTCAAAAAACCGCAAACGACTTCAGATGTCGGTTGACTCCCCCAATCGGAACGAATCTCCATATCCCCCTCGTTTCCACTGATGCTACTAATAATTTTACTTGGCCCTCTTTGAAATACCAACAACAGCTAGGTAACCCACTCCCAGGCATTAATCTACACTGTACTCGTAGGCCCTATCTCATTTTATACCTACGTGCAACCGCCGTCGAAGAAAATAACCGTTAAGATTCACTCCCAAGGCCATCACCCTACTCCTTCACATCAAGACGTGCGCAGCCGTTGCTTATTTCTTCAAAGTTTTGGACTCCCCATGCTGATGGAAATTGGAGGAGGTTAGACGGACGCATCGATCCACGCCTCCACAAGAGCTCCCTTTCCCACCTCCTCCTCCCGGGCAAAACAACCCACCCCACTCTCCCATCTTCCCTCGCTCTCATCCTATTCCCCTAAACCCCGCCACCCACCTCCAGATCCCCACCCTCCAAGCGCCATCGCACCCCTCTCCAGAGCGGGATCCCCTCGATGCCTCCGTAAAGCGCATGGCAGGGGTTGCTTCCCCATCCCCCCACACCGACCAAACATAAATGAAGTCATTAGTCTCTTGCCTCCTCCCACGCCCAACCCAACACAATTCTCCCGCATAACACATTCATTCCAACGGCCTTTTCCGCCAAGCGAGTCCCGGGGTATCTCGCGGCAGAACTTTCAACGACGACTTGCCATTGCTCCTCTATTCCTCCGCGATCCAAACCCGCGGGGTGCTTAAGGTGTTCCCATAGTGCATAGATTATGATAAAATTTCGGATTCCAGTTATTTCAGAGAGGAACTGATGTTTCATAAAATGCTCTGATCTAAGTGAAACAAACTTTAATTACCTATATGTGAAATATTTGCTATAAAATATATTGTTTAATTTAAAACTTACCATACGTGCCTATCAAAAAACGAAAATAATACATAAACCATTAATAACATTGTATTAAATATTTTCCCAAGAATATTTTTTCTGTTCTATGCGAAATCAAATGCAATACCTGCAAGTTCTCTTATCCATAAAAGACAAAACGAATGCCGTTAGGTCCAACGAAACAAAACGACTAAGTAATGATAGAGAATAGGTGGACTATTTATAAATAATTACTATCCAGCAAAATAAATATTATATAATAAGCGAAAAAATAAGAAATATGTATAAGAAAATTTTTAGGATTTGTATTATCTACGCAAATAAATACATCAATATGTGCAATTCAAGAGTCATTTTACTTGACCCTCCCAATACTCCCTTGACGAAGAATCCCTAAAGCGCATTCCTCCTAACGAGCGAACCAGGATATCTCAGATATCTTGAGACAAAACATTCTCCGACTTATCCTCTCGATTCCTTCACATCAGAGATGCTGGAGCTGCATGAGATCTAGGAGGTGGTTCCTTTAATGGAGTTTTAGATTTATATCCGAAACTTAAAAGGGAGTTGGTTTATACACAAAAGACTTGGCTCGAAGTTTACCAAAAGGCATTGCGTACAGACAGAAATACTTTTATACGTTAAAATATATTACATGGGACATCGAAAATGCATCTTTTTATAATACTAACTAACACACTGTGGGATAACTCACTCTTAAAATGTAAACAATACAGTAGTCACTCATCAAGCTGTTTCTGAAGCATATCTCTCTGTTCTATACGATATTTACTCCAAATATTTATAACTGAAACTTCCTTCATCGATAAAAAAGGAAATAGTTTCCATTACGTTCAATCTAACGAAACGAAACGGTTGCTATGATGCCGATGGGGCTAACAATAGGTACCAATATTCTAGTGAGATAAAATAGTTTTCGAACAAAACGCGAGAAAGCAAGAAAATGAGTCCGGAAAAATTGCAGGGTTCCGCAAAAACAAATATGGCATAATAAAAAATATTAAATAACATAGGAGGTAATAATTATTTTTCAAAATAATTTATAATAAATAATACATTTTTGTCAGTCAAATTAACATTTGGATTAACAACAAAATAAAAAATGGAATCTGAACGGCCTTCGTCAATAGCTCAAAATGATAGCAAGGGATATTAACTCCGAAGTCCACATTCTGTGGGAATCAGAGAGGCCAAACGTTAATTCCCCGGATTTTTTAAAAACAACTGGTTGACAATATCTTAGAATTAGAATATTAACTTGTGCATTATGGATATCAGAGAATAACACACACTCGCCAAAGCTCTTGATACCAAACGAATGCAAAAAGACTTTGAAATGCTCCATAGGTAATTTTAGCATTGTTGCCAAATTTGTCACATCTGAAAATAAAATCAAACTTCATCCCAATCTGGAGGAAAGTAATTTAATAACGGACCATTCCATAACTTTATAGTGCAACCGTGAAATACCTACATTAGAAATAAATTGAAATCCCAAAAGTTATAAAATGACCGCAAAAAAGTCTTCCAATATGATAACCCGCTCTTTGTAATCCTAAAATACTCTTTTTAGGTCAAAAACTGGAATGATATAACGGGATCGGTGATAAGGCTAGACCGACAAGAGTGTATAAGTAGGGATGTCAGAAATACTTCTCTCTCCCTCACGATATCACCGATCAGATTGTCTTTAATTCTAGACATTTCCTTCGCGCTTGAAAAAATAAAACAGTCAGAGATACCTCAGGAGTTTAGCTTCCTTTCGATGGATCCTGCAATTTCCGCGAGGTCACGTCTCGATTGGTGGCGCGTCAAAACGGAGCAAGGATGGTGGAGAGTGGGAATGTGGGTGGGAGTCGGAGGATTGGGGTAAGACCGGGAGGGAGGAGGAGCGGCATCATGAGAAAGAAGAGCGTAGACTGGGAAATAAAGCGGGCCAAGCCCAGAGTCCGAAGCTCGGCCCATCCATCCTCCCCTTCCCCCTCCCCTCTAGACCTTTAACCCCACCTCTCCCAACTTCCTCCCCTCAACGCCACCCACCACACTACATCACTCAACTTACACCCTAATGACACCTTCCGCTCCCATTCTACCACACAGCACCGCTTTCCGTCACCAGACCCTTCGTCCTACATTCTTTTTCCACTTTCTTCCCGGTCCGTTTTTCCTTTGCTTAGAGCAAGAAATGTTTCCCCGAGTTCCACATTGTTTTTCCACTCTCTTCTAGGCCCGTTTCTCCTTTGCTTGGAGTGAAAAATATATCCCCGCGTTTCTTATTTCTTATTATATAAAAGACATTTTGCATTTATATTTTTAAAGCATAAGCAGGACACAAGTAAAAACACACTTAAATTTTAAAAAACTGTTATTTGATGAATAATTCCAGAAAAATTGGTACATTTTCTGTACTTAAAACTTAAAAATGTAGCTTTATCCAAGTAAAATTGAAATTACAAATATTATGCCAAAAATCCATAACATACGTAAGGTAGAAAATGAGTTTGTCAACAACATTGATATAACAGCAGCCATTTCACTTCTGAACGCCGAAATTATGGCGTTTTCATTATTATTTCACATTCATTTCGTGCTTGATAAACATTATAAATGGATATATAATTTAATTAATTGATGTATTCCATTAATATTAATCGTCGAGATAATATTGATATATACATAGCACATTAAATTTGATTGTTTCGTAAGTAAATTAAATACTGGTGTAAGCAAGATAAATAATGCAACGGTAATAATTTATATCGCTCCTCACTTATGTTCAAACCTCACGTTCATCGCTCTCTTTATACCATTTATAATATCACCAGTACTAATGGAAGATAGGTTAATGCTGCAATATTTTTAAGTAAAATAGGAGAATAGCCATGAACTAACGATGAGTTAGAAGCAGAATGGCAGTAAATAAATCTGGTACTGAAAAGTTCCAATTTGAGAACAGCCGTCTTCGTGACCACAGGGATTACACTTTGTGTTTTCACTTGATTATCAGCAATTTCATGATGAATTCAACTTTTCTACTGAAACTCAACCTGCTGCATTAATTCTGAGCTTCTCAGACTCATGAAATTCAAATATCAGCAAAAATTTGAACCCTGGTTCAATAATGTACCTACCAGTCATTTATTCATAGATGGTCACCGTATGTGAGGGATTCGTAGTCCTCATCAAGTGCCAAATCTAAGGCACGTGAGACGTAAACCACGGGAAAAGCATATAACGATTCCTAAGTGGTCTCCATCGGATGTGGACTCGAGCCACTCGGTCAGTAGCCGAACACTAGCCCGTTTCCCAATATACATGCTGAATAACTATTTCAACACGGGATGTTTCCGCATTAGAAGTAATCAGTTGGTGACGTTCATAATGGCAGCGGAACAAGCACTTTTCAGCCTGTAGACATTGAGTCTGCAAAAAAAATGATGAGGCATAAATTACCGATTTCAAGCGTTGTGCCCTTGAGGAGGACACCAATCGTGAACGACAAAATGACTCATTAGAGTATAGCATCCTACGGAACTGCTTCCTTCTATCGAGCAAAGTAAGAGCTGTTCGGAATGATTTGTCTTTGTGGTGAGCTACATCCAGCGGGGACCTTTGTGTCACGTACCGTGCTTCTAAGGCGGAGGTAACAGACTTGGGTCTAAGTACCCCAACTATCTAGCCTACGGCCATAATGCCAGGACCAACACTTTATGCATATCCCAGGATATGAGACCACGACCTTTGGTCTGCCATGATCACGCGTTACCATCCCGTCTGCTTTAAAGAGGAAGTGATGCTAATTAATCAGGAGGAACAGGATGTCAGACGACCTAGTTCTGACGAGTACGTCAGATTATTACACGCATGGGTGAGTTAAGTACTTCTTTGGCCCGCACTTATTCCACGGATTTACATCAGCAAAAAAGTGGAATTTTGATAAAATGCAAGTTAAACAGAGAGGCGAATAACGAATGTTCACTGGCAATGAAATACTTTTTTATTTGCCCTTACCAACCAAGTCTTTCACTTATAAACTCTCTGAGGGATAGATGCATAACCTCCACACCAACGATTTCAAGGTTATTTATTTTCAGATCTATGTCAAAGTAGAACAGAACGTCCCAAGCGTGCTATTAGATAACTCTCTATACATAATTTTCCAATGTTACCAGCCGAAGTTTTGGAATTTTATGGCTTAGCAAACCGAGTCAATCTTTCGATTAGGAATTGAAATATTATATATATTTAAAAAAAATGGTTCTATTATCTAACTCGTAAAGACTTTGTCGATAGAATATCGGTATCTTAAAAGCATATGTCACCTCCCTAGTAGATAATTACCTCACTTCAAAGTGATGGTAACGAAATTGGTCGCTTGCTAATGACGAATTTATCAACATAAATTGCTAAATACTACATGCATATTAGCTATTTTTGTTCTATATCCTTTCCAACAAATGTCGCTAGCATGCCTTAACAGTTACATAAAAAGACCAATTATTTTGTAAATTTGGCATCAATCTTTTCTAGGAAAAAATATATATCTACGCCACATTGGAATGAAATGTCCAAAACATGGAAATATGTGATTTTTTCCGATATATGATCCAATGTTACCTCCCGTGCTTTTAAAATCCTACCGTTTGGCAACCGAATCTAGTATACGCTTTAAATCCGAAGAGTTACATAATAACCCTCCCTGAATATTATTTTTGGAGGCACATAAGTATTCCCTGGTTGGAAAGTCCACTGTTGAGCTTGCACCTTCCTCGATTGTTCACGAAGCAGAAGCTTGAAATTACACTTACCCATCCTCTGTACGTCACGCTTAGCCCCTACCCCTCTCTACACCACACCCCTCCACACTCCCATTCCCTGAGACTTTCTTGTCCCTCCTCCACTCGAGGATCCTCTCGGTTCGGATAAGACGCTCAGATGGTGGAGCGTGAGCCTCCTCAATTTGTGAGCCCGTTCGTTTCTCCACATCTTCCTCACCTTCCTATCCTTTCTCTCTTGCTTGCTTGCCTCGGAGAGCGATCGCAGGCGCCTCTTAAGGGCGATATTTCACTTCCCCCGCGCTTTAATCTCGGGGGAAGGGGACCCCGAGCTCTTCGTCGAAGACGAGTTCTACCGAGTTTCAAGGAGGAAGGAAATTAAAAAAACAGAGAGAGAAGTAAGTACATTTATCGCACCCCTTCTTCATTTCCGCTTCAAAAAAAGGTAATTAAGAACTTACAAGACTGAGAAATCAAGCCGGGATTACGCTTCGAAGTCTCGTACTTTGTCATAAAAAATAAACCAAGAAGTAAATCCTGGCGCTAGCAAATCAAGAAACGACGGAATTTTTCAAATACTCTCGCGTTACCGTAGCTATTTTTCTATTATACCAAAGAAAACTGAGATATTTTTCAACTTTAGCTTTTATTGCAAGAACATTAATGCCCACTGCGGGTGCGAAAAGTCGTTTAATTTTTGGGATTTCAAAGAAAATTGTGTATAAGTTTTGATACCAAATCCAGCGTGTAGTTTTCAAATCAATTTCAATCCAGAGTGGCCTTGGGCCGGTGGACCCCACATGTCTGTGTGAAGATAAAGATAAGCGGATATACATGTTAAGAATAAGTGACTGTAATGTTGGTTAAGATAGAATTATGTTAATAGTGGAAAAATTGACACAAAAGGGCGCACAGGCATTAGTCTGCTTTTAACCAAACATGCCAAGGAGACCACAGTTTAACGTCTCATCTGACTCTTGGAGAATTGAACTTGAAGGGCTCTCCGCACCAATGCAGTGATCAGAACTCTACAGAAAAATCTCTGGCACTGCTAGAATTCAAAAACGGGCCCACGTGATGGGAAGCCAGTATTTCTAACATCACACTATCCCAATCCGAACATTACCTGTCCTGTCAAACCACTGAACGCACAAAAACAACCGTTTCTGTCAAGCTCAATTAGGTAAAGAAATCATTTTAAAATTTCGAGCTTTCCATTCAAGGTGTGAAATTTAACGCAGATCGGAACACACTATCGAACTTCAGCGCACACGAATGGAACGATATACGCAGGCGGAAACGATATGCGTTTGGTAACTTGCCGGGAGATAGAATTTCGAGGGTATATTACAGTCGAATGTTTTGTGTAAAGCTATCGAATTCGTTTAAATTAAGTATTTGAAAACTTAAGCTTTTTAAGACGGAGTATAAAAAACTTTCAAACATCCATGCATGACGCCTTTACGGAAAATCAATAAACAAAACAACCGTGGATGCAAATATCGACATTCTTTTGTTGTTTAGTGACAACAAATCTGCTCCTGGACTGTTTTGAAGCGCGCTACCTAGTGCGTAGGCTCTATAACGAATGGAAGGCAAGTGCGCCGTTGTGTTGCGAAGTGATTAGCACAGCATAGCGAATGGAAAACTCCCACTATCAGCTTCAAATATCCCAAGGAGCCTGAACCAAGGGTGCCAAAGCTGTCTCAAAGTGCTATTGGGCGCTCTCCATTCGTTTTGGGGGCTACTCACTTCGCGACATAACAGCGCAGTTGCTTCCCATTAGTTATAAACCCTACGCCCTTGGCAGTACACTTTAAAATACAACGGGATCATTGTTGATATGCGCTGAAGTGTGCTTAAGAAAGAGATAACTTCGATAATCGTACACACGGTTGTGTACGATTGGGTTGATTTTCTGTTAAGGTGGCAAACATAAATAATTATTTTGATATTAAAAACTTCCCTACTTCAGCATTTAGTTTGTGCGAATTCCAGTGCTTATTAACAAAGATTCGGCCGTGACTCTTGAGTACCAACAGAATACTACCAACCGACAGGTTACGGTAAGTTTTGACTGCGTATATCGTCCATTCGTCACCGATCGTATGCCCTGAAGTGAGCTGATAGGTTCCCACCTACGCTAACTAAAACATCCCGAATGGAAACCTCCCAATATGTAAATCGATAAAGCATTCCAAATTCCATTTAGAAGAGAGACGCAACAAGGGTCATCAATAAGACACGAAGGCCTCTCAGGATTCAAGAGCCGCTATTTTCAGAGAAAGGTGATAAATAATATCGTTGGCGATCAATGTTTGTTGTAAAGAGGCCAACCGCCAAAAAGCCATAATCATGATTTGGGGCATCTTTGCAACTACACGCTCGTTTTAATGAGCCTAGCGCAGTTTCCTATGGACAAAAATGGATGTGAGGAACGACAACTTTACAGTTGAAGTGACCGCACAGGTTGTGGGAAATAATAGCAAGAACCAATTAAGAGGGCTGAAATCAGCGGATAAATGACATTTTAATGCATTGAAAGCCTGACATTTAAGTAAATACGTAACTCTACGTTAATCTCTAGTTAATCTACTCTAGTTAATACGTTAAATTCTTTCTTAAATACTTCGTTCGCTCTAATACCTATGGCGCTTCCTTCACTTCACACTTGACAACCTTCGCTGTGCCATATCGTCAACCTATCAATTAAAACTAATTTTTAACGACATGTTTATCAATAAAAGACACTACTATATCCATGACGTATCAGATAAACTTCCTACTGCATTACGTGTCCCGTCCAAAGCCTCAAAATCTTAAGAAATACCGTCATTATTGAGCTGAAGCAGTTAAGGAATACATTTTTAACGTACAACTCCTTGCAATACCAGCAAACTATGCCAAAGAGGATTTAAAAGAGTATCTATATAAGGGATTGTTTACCAATGACCTAGTCCGTTACATTTTTCGGAGAAAGAGAAGTAAGGTTCTTTTTAAGAACTAACGATGGCTTCTGCATGGATTTTCCACACGTTCCACGTTTTACCATACAAATGAATTAAAGCAGTGTATCACGGCGTTGACGATCGTAGAAACAAATACACCGCAAAATTCCTCGTCAGGAACGCAAAAATGTCATGAAATGACCTGGCATTACTGTTAAACCAGGTGACGAAAACATTTTCAACATTTCCAACACCTTAAAGTGCTTGGCAACTGCCATAAACTTGCCTTTAAAGTCCTAATATGGGATATAAAACCGGTAAACTAGTTCCAAGGAGATAGGAAACATGAGTCATCAACAAGGGTGTAATCTAGTGTTAGTTTCACAAAAGGCTTCCAAAGAGAGCACCTTCAAATTCCCTTGGCGAGACTTCGTGGAGGCTCAAACAAGGGGAAGGATGGATGGGGAGGAAATCCGGAGACTGAGTTTAGCATGAGACAGGAGAAGGGCTCTCAGGGCTCAGGACTAAGCCCGCCGGCGGGGAAGTATTCCCTTACTTCCCTCAACCCCCGAATGCACTCAGGCCACCCTCACTTCTTGATTAGAATTCTAGTTATGGCAAAGAAAACACACGTTTATACTAAAGCCGACTTATAGGCATGGAACTCCGTCAGTTTTCCTTAACACTAGAGAAATCTGATTAAATATCTTCGGAACCGTACAGGATGAAACAATATTTATTGCACTATTGTGTAACACATAAGGCTACATTTTGAAGGTCTCGAAACACTTTGGGGCCATCGTAAATAGCATTCACGTGTCAAAAATTTGTTCACTCCTCACATTGCTAAAAATATGACAACCATGTTCTTAAACTCATTGTCTTCTGTAAGAAGCATTTAAGTTGAGCTACGGCGAGTTTTATTAGAAATTGAGCAGTATAATTCATACAGGCACGCACTTCAACGCTACTGCAGTAGAAATACCAGATCTTTAGGGTACAAATGTAGAATATCTACCTTATTTAGAGTGTATCCGGAAGATCTAACGATCACTGTTTTTTTATTTCCACTTTTAAGACAACTTTAACCAATTACCCTACCCATCCCAGCATTTAGACAGCAAATATGTAAGCCTGCTCCATTCTTTTAAACCTTAAGAGATTCATTGCTGATTGGGAAGTTCTAATAATACTTTTTTTCTTTTTGAAGAGGCGGCATTTCATTGCAAGGTTATAACCAATGAAAACGTACCTAGAAATCAAATTCAATAATTTATACATTTTTGCATCATGGGGGCGAATCTCGACTACAAATTGATCGCTCCTTACTTCCAGTTCCTTCGCATTATCACGATATGGAACTAAAACATAGGAAGAAAAGCGGCGAGACGTTGCTAATTTTTCACTTAGAGACATCACGCCACGTAAATTTAGTTTATAGAGAGGTCATTCGGCTGGTGCCGCACACATTCAATCTTCACCCGGCAAGATAGAGGCGTGTTTCATTACTATTTCACACAACTGGAAGACGTACGTGGATTTTCCGGATGTCTTGAGATGGAGAGACGAGAAGAGGGTGAGAGGAGAGGTAGAGGGAGTAGGATGGAAGGGAATGAAGATGAATGGGACTGAAAGTGGTGGATATAGTGCTTTGCCCACTACCTCACCACAGTGTGGCCAATGAATGGAATGGAGGAGGCTTCGCAAGATCACAGAGAGAACGGTAGCAACGTTTAGATATCCAGCTCACCATGTGAAGCTATGGAAACGTACGAGAGTTGTGTGGCAATTATCATCTTTGAATCTAATAACACCTTTACTTAGTTGTCAGATACTTTACACAACTGGACTCAGTTTTCAATAACATAGTTAATCACGTAAACGATATGAATTATGGCAAACCTTTAACAACTAAACAGCAGTAAGCAAAAATAGTTGGCGCTTGAAAAAATATCATAAACCGCAACGGATTAAGATTATGGAAAACAAGGCAAAAGAAGCTCTTTCGTGATAATGAAAAAAGAGGAATTCGTGGATGAGCATTACGACTTGATAATAAATATAAACATAGTGAAACTTGATCAATCATGATGATTAAAATTATGATCAATCATGACAATGATGATTAAAATGTATTACTTTAAAAAAATTCTTCAACTCAGCTAAATTTTAACATCCATAAGTTGGCTCGAAGTTGAACAGGGAATGGAATCATACCTGAAGATGGCTTAGTATAAAGATGAAACACGTGTAGTGTATTTTTAAATAAAGTGGACGTACTACATCTATTACTTTATATATTGAACAGGGAACATTGAAATCATCAACTGCAAAATAGTTTCAACATCTTCAATATTCAACCAGTCAGAATAGGTTTTGATAGAGGACTTGGGATCGTAATCCCACCTTCAAACCACGTTTTCCTGACACGTTTTTTCCCTTCCTCAAAGCACACTGCCCAGCTAACTCTTCACGCCTACTCTTTCATCCCAATTTAATGCATACTTAATCTTCTTCCGTTGACGGCTTTCAATCTCACTACCACTAATGGCATAGGCTTTTAATTAACCTTTCCAATTTAAGTACTAAGTTGGTTGTTACCAAAAGTAAATATTTATATTTTAGAAACGCCATCTCTTGTTTAAATAATGACTCGCGCAGATTCAATTCAGATTCCGCGATTCCTGCATAAATTTCCCTACTAACCAAAACCGGGAAAACATTACATAATTCGAACAAATGCCAATGCTTTAATTGCAGCATTTAACAAACGCAAGGACAAAACCGATTTTTGGATGCATATGCTTAGTTTTTAGGCTGATTTAGATACGTATAGGTACTTAGTTTTTTCAGGATAATTTTTGGGATGGGAGTAGAACATGCAAGAGATGCAAAGAAGGAAAGTACAACCAAACATTTACTTCACAGTAATCCGTAACATGGGGTAGAAATCAGCAATCGAGGATAAAACAGTTTCCTTTAAAGTGACGCTTATCTAGCTGCCCGACATCAGCAGAATTGTAAAGGCTCCAGGCCTCAAAAGTGACACTTTCTGATAAGCTAGCAATTTCCTTAATCCTTTCCAATATACCTCTAACCCTGACACTGACTTTGATCTTCTCCACCCTCATTCTTCTGCCCTAGATTGTGGCATGGTTACTCACGCTCTCTGAGAGAAGGGGGGGGGGGGTGAGTTCTGGGATTATACTTGAGGGGGGGGATGGAGGGGAAAGGTGAAGCGAAGAAGGGTAAGAAGGGTGTCTAATTCCTGAAGAGTGAAGCGGGGATTGAGAGAAGGGGTCTCAAATTGGCTCCAGGGGTGGTGACCGCGGAGAATCCCAGGAGGGCGGTGGCTCATTTCCTCCGCACGTAATAAACCGGGCGCTAACCTCTTTCATATTTCTCCCTCACTCGTCCGCGTTTATGACAAGAACAAACAAAATTGAGCCCTACCGTTCGATACACTGGGAAACTTAATTAGGTGGTGACTAAATAGTTAACGCGCAAAAAACGAAAATATGTAAACCGTAACTCGGCCGTCATTTTTTATCGTAAGAATGATGAAAGACCATCCATCGTTTAATGATTTATAGTAATTTCAAAACTCTATGGGACAGACATAAATTAAATTTATAGTGAAAATGCAAAAACATATATCCTAAGCCACCTTTATTAATCAGAGTAGAATGAACTTTCTCATAACCCTAACCTAAAAACAAAGCTAACACACTCTTAAACGTCACGTTTTCAGGAGTAACATTGCTGAACTTCATATTAGAGTAATCAATAACTTGGTAAAATCCACACTGAAGTTTTATTTCCGAACCGCGTTTCAACATACAAAGTCATTTTCAAGGGCCTTGAAAATGACAATGATTTAGTCTTACGCACACTATTCTAATGGCTTTTGGAGGATGCCTAGAAAATATAAATTCTATTCTTGACTAAAAATCGATGGAATTAACATTTGGAATTTACGATTACACAAAAAACTACCAACAAAATCTCGAAGTTATAGTAATTTTCCACTGTGCAACCACTATTTTAGCCAAAACCGGTCATAAACGTGTACCATTATTAAGATCATAAAAATTCATTTCAAATACCTTCGTGCTTCTGCTTCGGGTATTTTCGCAACTACCCAAGAGTCTCCGCTAAGCTCCCTACGCGTGAAGAGTACGCAAACATTGACAAATGACAAATCGTCGTCGTCGTCGATAAACTCTTGAGTTCAAGGACCTTATTCAGTCAGATCTCTAAATTATCGAACCTCGACAATATCGAGGTTGTGACGTTACATCATCGAAAATACTTAACTTTAGTAATGCAAAAGTTGGGTTGTCATACCAAAATTTCGTCTTTGCCGAGGATCGACTTTCTATTCCTTCCCGAGCTAGCCCTCAGCTAAATTTGCCCAACGGGTGGGGAGGGAGATAGCCAAGCTCGTGGATTCCAACGTGGAGGATAGAGGAGAACCAGGAAGCCCAACGCATAGTCATATTTACACACACACACGTAGGTCACCTTGGAACGGGATTGAGGTCATGTGTAAGCCAACTCTCGAAGAAGCACACGATTCCTTGATATACCGACCTCACGACCCTGCGCGCCTCGCTCTGCGGACACAGGAAGAAGAGGCCCCATCGTGGGCGGAGGGCACCTTCTCACACGCCCGTCACCAAACCCTCTCCAAAACTTCCCCATTGCGACCCCTCCCATCTATCCCTTCCCTTAATCAACTCTCCCATTCGCTTGCCCTAGTTTTGACCAGGCACCAGAGCTGCTCCTTTGAACATTCCGACCAACACCCAACCACACTCTCCTGAAGCGAGTAAGAGACATGCTTTTTATAAGGGTGTATCTAGATCTTAAACTCATCTTCAACGGTCGTACACCTTTCCAATTTTTATAAGGCAAACGCGTGAGCACTGAAACAGAAACTTTGCACTCTCATGCAGTCACAAGATCAATTAATTAGAGATTAAATATTTAAAAAATGGATGTCCCAAATTTTCAAGCCCCAATCTAATTCAACAACCCTATTCCATTTCCACTCTCCATTTATCTCTTCCTATGGTAATTATTAATTTATTGCATAAAATTTTTAATGCAATTATTCCCTTTACCAGCCAAAGTTTGAATATATGACAAGCGCATTTTACCTAACCGTATTTATTTGGGGCCAAGTGACATGTAATATTCCCCCCAAGTTTATCCAGTATTAACATCAACACTAGTCAATAATCCAAAGGTTGGTTTACTGCAGCTCTCCTTTCAATCCTCTCATCAGCCAACCGCTTTAATTCTTCTCTGTTCCTAATTTTTTGTTCTTTCATAATATGCTCGGTGGATTTATTCTCAGTCTTCTTAGTCTATTCTTCTCACCAATTCTTTAATTTATTCTTAAATTTTTAAAACGTAAAAACGTATTTCAAGCATCTAATTTTACTTTGTTTCGGAGTCATTTGTTTTTCATAACTACCGGATTGAAAATAATGAGTAATTAAACAAATAAAAGCCTCGGTAATGATACGGAACATATAGACGTGTATTCGAAATATATTTTCAATAACGTACAAGCTAATTAATGGAACAACTTCATTTTCTAAATAAAACTTTATTTCCACTTCATTAGGGTAGACGACAAATAATTATCCCCAATATCTATCACTAAAATAATTAGAAAAAGGTTCTTCCGCTTCATTCAGATGTGGAGATAAACAACTTTCTGAATACATGCAAATGCTCTGCTGATTCAGCAAGCAGCTTCATTTTCAAAAGAAAAGCTGATTTTATTTATACTGAATATTAGGGAAAATCGAATCGCTTCTGTTATTAAAACTATAATGCACCGGATATTATGTTATTAAGTTGGAATTTTCTCGAAATTCGTACATTTAAGTACATTAAAAAGCTTTTCTTCTATCTCCAATTAAAAAACTTGATTATACTGAAATTAGAAGAAGGGTGAGTTTCAATAAAAATATTTCATCGTTTTCTATGCTAAAACTATTTCCGAAATTGTGATCAAGCTCAGGAGTTGACATTTCCTCAACATTTTCGCATTAAAGTACGCCAAAGGGCATCCACCCCTCCTCGTTCATCTTTCCCCGCACGCCAGACTCGGGTTAGTTGCAAGAGGAGACTTAATAGTCTCAATCTCACCTTCCGAACAAGAAGTAAAGCCCCTTCCATCTATCCTCCCAACCTTTCATCCGAGCGCTTCCACTTACTCCCTCTCAAAATATTTAACCGCTCCACCAGACCCCTTCCCTCCTCCACCCCACGCCCACCCCGCCGTCAGCCTAACGACTCACCCCATACTCTTCCTATCCGGGCTCTCATTTATCAAAGCGATGAGGAGGATGCCCATGGAGGAAGGGGAGGCTCTCGCCGTATCAATGGCTGCAAAAGTGCGGCGGTAGCGTACTTCACGACTACACCGCCCTGCCGCCGTTTGATGCTCAAACGAGCAATATGATACGGGCATTCGCAGGATGAGAGGGAGGGAGGAAGAGGGGAAGCGATGCGGTTAAACCCCCTTCTCTCCCCCACACCACCACCTTCCATTCCCCACCCTCGTGCCCTCACAAGTCGAAGGGGGGATGGGACGGGAGGGATTGCGATGCTAACAGGTTACTGTGAAGCGTGCCTGGGGGGGGGGGGGGAGCAACCTCCTAGTGCCCTCTTCACTAACAGCGACCTGCGTGAGCGAATACCCAAACGCCCGACATCACCGGTAGCGGAAAAAACATCCCGCACGGTTTGGGGACCGATTCCAAAATATTGGTAATGTTTACGTATTGGTAACGAATGGTTTATTCATTCTGATCTTCGCAAATTCGCGTATCTCCAACACGGGTGGCACCCGCTAAAGGCTCGTTCATAACGACATCTCGTTGTAAACTTATACGTGCAATTTCAAATATTTTGACATCCCTAAAACTTCATACTGTTAACTTTAAAGCGCAATATTCCTCGAAATTTTCCCATTGACTGTGATGTAGGTGACTAAGGTTAGTGCTAATATGCAATGAGGAGCATCCATAAAATTCAATTATCACATTTGTTTAGTGTACATGACAAAATTTTCTGACAAACGCATATATATAATCCATATGTATATCCTTTAACCTCATGCATTAATTAAGGCTTTAAAACGTTTGGCTATTAAAAATGTATAAAAATTTAAAAAGTCATGTGATCCAAAACGGCATTTCTATGATCTGTCGTCACCAAACGGTATCTCATCTCTGCACCACATATATTTTCACAGGAAGGATCAAATTATACCAGTTCGTTATCTTCCACGATAACTTGACGATGGGGAACTCAAAATTGAAATGCTTGAGTTTGACCCAGTTGAGAACGTGAACATTATTCACTACTAGCTGAACGTACCCGTTGAAATTCAACGGGTGTGAAAAACAAACTTATTCTATAAGAATACCACAAAGCCTGAAGAATACTGTCAGCGTGATCATTTGAGGAGTTCGTATCCTATCTTGTTGTTGTGATAGTTGTAATTTGTTCGTTTTCCAGGTGCACGGAGAGTTGAATGACTGTTTGTCCTCTTTAATGTACGGGAAACCCAAAAATGGGCCACGCAGGTTTATTACTACTTAAATAGCACCCAGGTTGATAGATGGTCACCTCGTCCCTCCGGTTCTCTTGAGCCGTCTTCTGAGTGATTAACAGCTTGATCGCTTCCCTTGTGTACATAAATATAATTGTATTCAATGACTTAATCGAGTTGCGCAATTCAACGTTGATATGTACGTTGAGTATCTTAGTCAGGATTGGAGAGTAGAGTATAATCCAGCGGTTGACAACGTCAAAAGGAGCATTTTCAGCAGCAGCCATGTTTATTTGTCCCTTGAATCCTTCATTGCCCAGACTGCGCCTTCGGCATAAAGGGTAGCCATGATCATTTGTTTATAAATCATAGTCATCGGTTGCTAAAGTAAAAATCTAAGGTGATCAGTCTTAGTGCACTTACCAATCTTCATCAACCGATGTCGTTCATTGCGCAAAATATCCGTTCTTCTTTCGGGTAAGAAGCATGTAGTGACGTCATTATAATTTACGCCATTTTATAACAGCCTGAAGTTTCGAAACAGATGGTCATATATTTGAACCTGATTTATAGCTGGTTACCCGTCAGTAGGTTTGGTTAAGATGAAATTTTTGCGGATCTTAGCGGAATCGGAAAAACACCACGGGGAGATGCTCATGAGCTCGCTAGTGGGCATGTCTTTGAGAATCCAAGTCTAACCTTCGTCGTTTTTTATGCAAGGACTCATTTACTCGCAAAGAAGACATTCCTCTGGCTTTAGAAGAGTTTTTCGAAAGGTTACTTTTTTTCTATCAGGAATGTTGATGGATATATGTATAAGTCCAAGGAGGGGATACGCAGCGGCGAGTTAGATTCTTGAATAGGAAACTCGATGATTGAATGAATGTAACTTAACTGCACTTTAACACTTTTAAGCATATTTAAATAACGTTAATGATGAGGGAATTGGTCTAAAAAACAGTTCGCATTCGCAATTAGAGGCAGATGGTCCCACTACGTGGGATACATCTGAGTATTAAACGATAATAAACAACTTCATGTTTGTTTTAGCAACAGATACATTATTAGCATTACTATTCACTTCACGTAAATATTCTTGCACGTTTGATTCCTTTATGTGTATCGTTTACTACGTAAGTGTTCTCTCAAATGCATGCAGTGTCCCTATGAGAGCTACTTTGAGAATAGACACTTAAGAGTACTTGTTGTAAATATGCATTGAATTTACCGATAACCCCCTGAAGCAATCAATCATGGGGCCCTTGGGAATCTGGATCCTTCTTAGACAGATTTTCTTCCTACGTGCTAGCGGGCCTGCAGGAAAACTTAAATTCCAGAGGCGTGAATATCCTTTGAAAATCACATCTCTGGTTGTCGAGGAAATATAGCATTGTTGAATTCAAAGAAAAATGTGAGATGTTTCAGCAAAAAACAATATTTTCAGACAAGTTCGGAGCGTAAAAGGAAATCGATTGAAAGAATTAGAAACTTCATATATCCAGTCATCCTATAAAAAATATTCCAGCCCTCTATCTTGAGTGAAAGTACTTTTAAAAAGCAAAAAATGAAACCACTGCACCGAACCCAATGATTAGCATGGACCACCAGAGGGGTATTTGGGGGGCCTTAGGGGAACCTTAGGGCTTTTTAATATAGCCTTTATTAACCACAGATATATTTTATTTCTACGTAACAAATTTCAGCTCAATCGGACCAGTAGTTTTTGCGTGATTGAGGAGCAAACATCCAAACATACAAACTTTCACATTTATAGTATTAGTAGGATTTAACAGCTTACGCCAGGATATTATCAGATATTTCCTCACCAAGGGTAGACCTTCGGTTCCTCTGGCTCCCCATCCACCATTAATGACCTCAGACACTCCGCTGGCGAGTTCCACTTATTTTTGTGACGCCTGTGACATGAGCCGTAATCGACTTAGAAAATTTACCTAACTTTTCCCATAAACCAGATACACTCAAACACATGGTAATCTTAAGAGATTCTGCGTTAACTCCCCAATTTTCTCGGGTGGACTACATGGTAGACTAAATGGTGTCAACCAATCTATTGCAAACTAACTCTTCACTGCCAAGTTATATTAGTTATAGAATAATACCGGTCAATTTAAATGTATTTTCCACGTTGAAATTTTAGCGCATTGTTTATTCAATTCGCTCTGAGGGTTTGATTTCGTCCTGCGTTTTTTTTGTAATTCCTAAAAAAAGCCATTTTTAAAGCATACTACAGCAGAGACCGAAAAAATGTAAGCCTTGGAATCCATTGGTGAATGTAAATTTACAAATTTCTCGATGAAAGAGAGGATGCATTATCGGTCAGAGAGGAGAATTTCTTATTACTGACAACTTAATTGCAAGTAAAACAACGGCTCGGTTGCACCGAATTCACCGCATCTGAATTCTTTGCCACATCCTTAAATAGTTGTGTTCTAGGAATTCCCAGTTGTTTATAATAGCACAACATCGACGGAGATTGCTTCCCGTTTTCCCTCGAGTCCCTAAGTTTCATATAACCCTCATCAAATGAAATTGATTCAAGAGAAACTAAGCTTCAAGTAACTTCCCCGAAATCTGATTCTGTAATTAAGTTCGTGTTTACGCCACAAGAACTAAGGAAGGTCGTATTATTTTTCTTTGCCTCTCACGTAAAAAATAAGCTAACGAACATAAATAACTTACGCGTGACCTTTGCTACACACCTGAATGTTTTATTTAGTTGCCCATGTTCTTATTAACAGGGATCAATTCCGTCCTCACTAAGCACACTCGAGATTTTCAATAAAGACAGTGTTTTCCAGGCACAAATACGAATAAAAATTCCAACATGACTACAAGTCAACCACAGAATTGTTTCTTGTTTGGGAGAAGGCTGAACTTTCCTCATTGAGCAACTTACAAGAAAGAGAAGAACGCTCGCTCATAGATCCCGAAAAATTAAGATAAGGGAATAAAAGAAGAGATATACTCCCGGAAAATGTTCAAGAGAAAGGAAATTTTCTTACACAGTGCTGCTACCTACCAAACTAAGCTTTTGCATCGAGGACTAAGAAAGTGGATACCAACGCAGGTAGGCGACTTTGGGCTTGCCCAAAGGAACTACCCTAAATTCAACGACGGAGAGAACGATAAATTCAGAAACTGAAAACAAAACGGGAAAACCAATTCTCAAATCTCCACGGTTGACTCTATGTGTATCTTACCCCCTAGAACTAGCCCAAAGGAACTACCCATATATTCAACGACGGATAGAACGATAAATTCAGAAACTCTAAACATAACGGGAAAACAATTCTCTATTCTCCACGGTTGACTCAATGTGTATCTTACTCCCTAGAACTAGCCGAAAGACAGCCAAGAGTGCGGGCAACGCCGAAAGTAATATCTCCCAAGGGTGATAAGAAGAAGAAAAGGAGGAGGAAGGAGAGCTATGCCTTCGACATCGACGAGGTGCTCAAACAGGTGGACACATACTGGCATCTCCAACAAGGCCAACAACAACTTGTTAACTCCTAAATTCCACAAAAATTTAACTTTTTCGTACAAAATATTCGAGAATATCGCCGTCGAGGCATCGCTCACTACAACAAGCGCTTCACTATCACCTTCCTCCTGGTGAATTCTTCCCGAGGATTCACTACTTCGCAAAAACCAAATGCTGATCCTGGTGCTCCAGAGTGAGAGTTCCCTCCGTCCAGAAGCTGGAGTAACTTCACATGTTATTTCACTGACTTGGCGTAGTCCAAAACATCATGTTGGAAGAAACAGGTTCCACGAGTAATCGTTGAAAAAGCACCTCATCAATAATTGTATATACCTGACGACCAAATAATTTTTGGTGCATTTTCACTGAAGTAAGGAAGTGACTATTCCTCGAGTGTTTTCAGATACATGTTACGCGCGATTAAGTGTCTATTAGATAAATACCTTTCTCATTCTATCCATTAATCACTATGAATTTTTAGATGTTTTAATACATTGGTTCTCATTGTATCTATTCATCTTTCATTAAGTAAGGGCTGTAAAATAATGGCTATGATTTATGAAGCAAACTACTTATAACACTATCAATCTCCACTTCGGTTTCACCGCACTCCAGGTCTGACCCATTGAAACTGTTAGAGAGAGACACTTCTAGCAAATCAAGGATGGAGTGCCTCAAGATAGCCGTCTCTACATTCCCTTCGGGGAATCAGTAATTCCAAAGTCAAAGATAAAACTAAAGTTTAGTAAGTAAGCAAGAAGCCGGTGAGTGAAGTGTGCGAAGACATGTTTCCCAAATGAAACCGGAAATGAGCACTCCAAAGAGAGATTGGCACATGAGAAAGGACGTCGAAAAGAAAGCTGTTCAACATTACGAGCACCAAAAAGAACTGTATTTCTCTCGTTAAACAAAATGCTATTATCCCCTTACAAATATCATGACAATTTCAAATATGGCGGACTCTTAATGCCCCACTAAAGGACGGAGTAAACTGTAAAAGATGATATATTTAGTGAAAATTAATGAAATGTGCACAGTAAAAATCATAGCAAACTTATTTATGCAAGTGCAGAAAAAAGTTTTGGAGATGCAATCTGAAAACTTTCAATGATGAAAGCCTCTAGGCCTCTAGTGGCGGCAGTAAAAAGTTTTCCTCTTTCAACAGACACTGGAATGAGTTCCCGAGGGATAGTGCTCTCACAAGGCGCGTATTAATCAGGGGGAACGAGAAACCCAGCCATGCTTCGTCGCCGCGCCGTGCCGGATAGTGCCTGTGTCTCTCTCATACAAGCTCTCTCTACCCAAAAGAGTTTATTTTTCCAGTATGAATAGTTAGCTATATGAAGAAAATACATCAAACAGTTATCTATTTTGGAAAGAGAACAATAACCGGGTCACAAACACCATTATGTGTAGGTTGGTAGGATTTTTTATTGTTAGAAGAAAGGATGAAGAGAAACCAAGAGTCCTCATAAGTCTTCTCTTAACGAAAGGCGCAAAAAAATCAATGAGAGCCAAATCGCTACAGTTTTACATCCCATCCGACATACTTACCATGAATAAGTCTCCTCGTATTTCCCGAGTATGGTGGCAGTGGCGCAAAAGTTCGCAAAGCGTCTATAGTGGTAACGAACATGGTGGAAGTTGCTTAGGAGACCCTTTTCAAAGGAAGAGTCCATTGCCTGCAAATTAGCTTCGCACGGGTATGTAACGTCGACTAACAGAGTTCCAAAGATCGCAAATCATCATTGCCAACTTCTAAATTTCCACTCTTTTGTTCACGTTAGCTGTCTAGCTCTCCCATAGGTTGTCAATAACATGGCCGTATTTTGAATCAGCTTTGCTTGGATTGCAAACATTGCCGTGAACCGCAAACCTGATATTTTCCCGTTCTCTCAATATGCAGTTGGCACCATTGCCCACCATGTGCTCTCCTCTCCCTTCTGCTGCATTGCCAACCCCTGCCGTACGAGCCTTCCCCTCCTCGACGTCACACTTCACGTAGGAGACTGCCACCATGTTTCGACAGCACTATAGAGATCGGAATTCCACAGAAAATCTCCACCACATACGGATTTGAACACGGGACCTCGGGATGGGAAGCAAGCATCAGCCACCAATGCAACCCGATTCCTCACGTTATAAGAAGCACTAGAGGAGTGGAGCGCAAGGATAGGTTGTCAGGTTTTTTATTTCCCAAATAATGCTTCCATCTTTTGGGAAATGGAAGAAAGCTAGAGAGAAACCCGGCGTTGGCAATGCGGTATACCCTTAACGAGAGACTAAAATGGGTTCACAAGATTTCATCATATCCGAAATATAAGCGTAGCGAAACTTAGTGGCACTTGCTTATAAAGATCATAATGAAAAAGAGAGGAAATTATACCAGAAATGTGTGATAAAGCGTCCGAGTCTTCCTCCACAGATTCTTCTGGGAATTCTTCGGTATCTTTGCTCACTCATCAACGCTTGATTAACCCTCAGTACCTCAAATTCTCCGCTATTAATGCCAACAAGTTTCACTATACCTATACACAACCGGAGAACAGCACTTTAAATATTATCTTTTAGCATTCTAGCAAGGATCATGATTTCAGTAAAAAATATCAACCAGGATACGAAAAAGGGGCCATTGAGACGAGAAACAAATGCTCCATCAACCCAACAAACCCGAATTCTTCCAAGACACATACAGCAAAGGAAAAGAAGAGAAGTTCGTGACGGAGATATTTATTTCGGTAACGCACTTGCTTGCTCTATTCGTCAAGGAGACTTTGTCAGCTAATTTCAATGATTGAAAAATGCCACCTAAACACCACCCAAGGTTCCTCAGCTTCAAGCTGCCGGGGAATCAAAAAGATCGGCAATATGAGCATTTACGTAGCATAACGCGAGGTTAATAAGAGCATGGACTTTTTTGAAACCAAAATAGAATTCATTTACCACTACATTCCAAACGAATTTCGTTTCCCGCGAGAGGGAGGCAGCGCCTCTGACCGTAACGCGACAGATCCTCCTCTCTCATCAAATAAAAATCGCTTGTTCCCGTGCGACGTCATATCCGCCTCGATGGCCTCGTCAGAGCGGTTGGCAGAAAAATACGAAGAAATGGGACTGCTTTTAATTTTAAAGTACGACAGAGACGAAGGGCAGTCGTCGTATTTGTCTCCAACGATGATCCCTGTTAGTAAAATTTCGACTGAGGACTGACTAAAAATCATATAGCGTACGTACCGAAATTTTACGAGATACTGGGAAGGGTAGAGAATTCACTTAAAGAGAATTCTGGTCGGCGACGCAATCAAAGCAACATGTTGACTCGTTACCATTTTTCTTAGAAACATTCTATAGCCAATAATAGCATAAATAATCCTTTGAAATTTAAAATTATGAGCGAATGACGCTGATTTATTCATGAATAGAGTTTTGCGCAATAAATTTCCCCTTCACGAGTGTCCGACTTCAGTGCCATTTGTGCCAAAATTATGCAATTTCTCCAATGTAATTTCCTCATGGAGATGAATTCATCAGCTCCCGAGATTGATCGAATTGCAGCCCTCAACTCATTCCTGTCATTCGCAATTTCTTATATGTCCTGACAGCTCATTTTTTGCCATTTGCAAATAACTCTCAAACTTAATCTGGTCGACGCATGTCTTTTTATTTCCTAAAAATTCAACATATTTCAACTAATTTTACAAAATAAGCCATTATCATTTGCCTTTAAAATATGCCATATTAAGCATAATATATGCGTCCCAGAACCAATATAGTTTTTAGGAGTATTTTTTAAATGGGCAATATACGAAACTAAATTTGTTTTTGTTACTTGAATGAGGAAATATCATATTACAAAAATGAAAAATATCTTAACTTTCATTTTTCATTCCAATCTTCTTAAAAAGCAAGCATTTCTACACACTTCTCGATGAGAAAAGAGTAACGGAACGCGACAATTACCTCCTCATCTAAAGATATGCCTTGATATTTGAAATGCTATGCAAGGGGAAGCAGGTGGGCAAGAAAACATTTGAACCAATTCACAAGCCCATTTTAGCCCCACTAGTAACTTGGAAGGCCATCGAGCAGAACATCTGTGAATCCATAACTGGGGAAAAAAGTCAACATCTAGAGGTATGGCGTAATTGATAATATCCTTCCTCCGCAGGATAGCGAGCGAGAATTTAAGGGAGAGGACGTGTAAGGCGGATTTGAGCCAGCCAAGGTGAAGACAAGCTATCCTATTCGCACTTGAAAGATGAGGACGCCAACATAGAGAAATCATTTCAATGTGTGACGACACAAGACGTCTACCTTGAGGTCTAGAGCAAGATTACACATAAACTACGACATCCTACGTGGAGTTTCTTGGTGAAGGAAAATGTTTTTTCTCAGCAGAAAATTGTAAATTAAAGAGTCATGAAATTTATGATTCAGAAGTAAACCAACACATATAAAACTGACATGATGAGAGCCGACTGTTGCTACTAAGGAGTGGATGATCGGCAGCCATTTTATGGGATGAGATCAAAAGTAGTCAACTGCAGCATTCTTTGACTTTTTCTTAAGTTCAAGTGAAAGGAACCATGCAAAAGCACTGCCCAAACGCCACAACCTTGCACTCAACGAAACTCATTTGACAGATTCGATAGAAAGTATTATTCTGCATGTATTTATATTTGATAATGTCAGCTGGTGTTGTATGTTCACAGCTCCATAGACCAACTTATAAGGATTCTTGGTCCAAAATCTTTAATAAAGCTGGGCATGAATACCTAGGAAGTATCCATCTACAAATTAATGCGCACAGCTATTTGGATACCATGTAGCCAACTAGCTAAATAACTCATGAACACTCTAAAATTTCATCACGTTCCAGATTATTTCCAATCGGTTGTGACACTCTCCTTTTCTTTGGTGCCTGCACAATACGAGATTCGCAGATACACAAGTAATGAATACGTTCCTGAGCCTTTTTCGATCTCCTTAGCCGGTGAGTTCCACAGCTAAATCCTGCTGAAAGCAAGTCTAGCGGAATCGCCACGAATGAAGGTTACATTAATACAAAATAATGAAATACAATATTCATTGAGCGCCGGTTACCAAATTCATGGACTTTTAGCACGCATGCATGCCGCGGTAAACAATATGACGGAGTCCCAGGCTGTCAACCAAAAGGCAGCGGGATCAAGTCCCGGCGTAGACTCTAAGGAACAAGTAGCGAGCGATATTATCTTAGCAGTTGAATCATTAGATCAACTCCTTTTAGATCAACTGCAATTGTAACGTGCTCATTTGTGCTTAAAGATAGATATTTGTTCCATAAGTTAGGTGGCGCATTATATCAAAGACGGGTGCAATTGTAAAAAAAATGAAAATTTCTAAAATCTGGAATATGTGACGACATCGAATGCAGAGAAGTTTAGTGAATTGAAGTAAGTTTGCTTATGTCATGCGCTCAAATCAGTATACAACGACGTAGAAGTCAACCTATTCCAGCCATAACTATCCCTCCAATGCTTCTGCAAAAAGGGGATGAGGAGAGGAGGAAAAACAACATCCCCATCCTCTCGTTGTCTCATGATGCCCTCGAACTCATCCGCACGTAACACGAGATTTTGATCAAAAGCGCCCCCACTTGCCAACTTCCGGGAATCCCGCTCCGATCGCCGAGCGGGTGGCATGGTTGCCAACTCCTGAAAAGTTGATTACAGTAGTTTTCAATACCAGTATTAAGAAATTCAACGAGGGAATAAAGATATTATCATAATCACAACTACTTTGTAATGAGTATTTTTAATTTTTGTTCGGCAATAAAGTGCCATTTGATCACTAATAAACGAGCTCTACCTCATCATGTAGTTTTGAATGACTCATTAATATTTCTTCAACAATATTTATATATTTGCAGGCATCATTCAAAATAGTTCAGAGGATCGTTCAGAACCCTTGAGCATCTCTCGAGAGCTCCTTCGAGGATATGCTCTTCAAAAACTCAACGATCTAATATAAAACTCGAAAGGCGATCGCCTCGCTGAGTAAAAGTGGGAGGAAAACGTCAGGAGGCGAGAGATCCTAAAAAAGTATTGCGCAATTCCGGGAGTTTCCCCTGGCAACCCTGACGTGTGGGTGTGGGAGGGAGGGCAGGGAGGGGGAGAGACCAGCGAGTGAAACGAATGGATAGTGAGAGAGAGAGAGAACGGCTGAGAACCCTTTCTCCACCTGACATTCTCCCATTCCATTACCTCTTCTCCCTTTCTCCAGCCGCACAACAGGGAGAAGAAGAAGACGAAGAGGAGCCGGGATGAAAGGCCCGTCCTGGAGAGAGGAGTTCTCGCGCCTGAAGGAGAGAAGGGTGGCGTGGCTATCGAATTGCAACCCCCGGGGTAACTGGGGTGAAAAGTCAACAAGGCTCCCTACTGGCTCCCACACTCCTTCCGTGGCTCTCCCACTCCTTCCGTGGCCCTCCCACCCCCTCATGCCTCCCACCTCCTCCCTCAGGCAATGCTGTTTCTCCACTCCCCGGTTTGAAGGAACACTGCTGTCGAATTTCACAGCGCGTTCGCGAGCTAAAAGTGCCGAAGAAATGCGCGCATGTCCTTCAGAAGTACATTTGTTCAACTTAGTTTGGAGTTAGACTTTAGGTGCACCAATTACTTAGGCTATAGGTACAGCTCTCTTTATGCTGATGTAATTATTTTTAAAAATTCACCATAATTTCGCTTACCGCCCTTTCCTGTTCGCAACGTGCCTGGATTTGTAGTTCGAGACACAGTATGGGTGGCACTGCTATCCAAATATCCGGGCACATAACGTCCCAGGGAAATGTCATCGAAAAATCAACAGGGTATGCAGAGACATCCTATAAAACTCATTTACATTATTTGGCGTGCGCAGTAGCTTTGAGTATCACCTAAAAATACAATATATTCCCTTTAATTTTAATGTATATAATGGGATTCAAACATTAATGCTACCGGTCCCGATTAAATTCACCCAAATCTTGCACTAGTAGATGATTTTTTGCGTTCTACTTATATTTGACAATATCGCAGTGTGTGACTATAAACTTAACCATAAGGCAAACACAGCATGTCTGCTCTAGGTAGGGTCCGCTTCCGTAAAATTTGGGTAGCCGGACCGTCGCGACACCGACCTGCACGGTGCCAAGTATAGTTCCAACCAATTAAAACAGCAAAATTCAGCACCAGATCGGAGATGAACTAGACGAAGTCAATGATTGCCGAATCAACTTTGAAAATGGCAGATATTATGGACATGTAACTTTTTGTGAAAGCGCACACTTTCATTTACCTGCCTCTATCGACCGGTTAAGTCCTGTGCCAGAATCGTCACTAAGGCCATTATAAAAATGATAAGTAATCCCACTGGCAATGACAAAGATCGCCTTGATCGAAACGGTCGAAACCGGCCAATGGAGACAAAACAAATACAATTTGTAATGCGGTAACGTAGCATTATTAAGATGGTAAACGCTGAATGCCCAAAATATACCGGTCCTCAAAGACCTGATGGACATTTACGAAAGCACGTAAAGAATAGTAGAAATAAAGCAATCTTCTTCTGGCAGGAGAAAACATTTTTGTGACATTTGGCCGTTCTTTCTGAGATTATTCTTCTCAACTTTGTGATATGCATTACGTAAGTTACTACTTTCACTGTTGTAAATCACAAACGCAACTAAAGAAGACGCAGGTTTCCATGCTTGGGAAAAATATTCATGAATGTCATGCCAAAGTATTCGTACCGGTTTCTTATATTGCAGCGCATGTGGTTCCTAAGGCTTAAAACAGTTATACCTACTGCGCAAACTAATGCTGCTTCTAGTAGCTAGGTGAATTGTCTCGTGTAAAACGGTCTTAAAGATACACATTCACATTCTAAAAAACTGCGGAAGGAGACGTGTCCTGACCGAGTTGAAGCTGCTCCCGTCGCCTACAACCTCATGAGGATTTTGCTCCTAATCCTCGCTCTGATAAATGCTCCAGCCGCTCTTGAACCCCGCCCCCCCCCCCTCCACATGCCTTTTCCGTCCTCTCGACCTTCTCCCTAATCCAGCTTTCCGTCTTCCTTACCTACCAACTACTCTCCCCACCTCCATCTCCGCCTCCCACCACCCACGCAAAGTCTCCCCTTCCGACAATCCCTTCTCACACTTGCCGCTGCCGTAGAAGGAGCCAGACCTTCACATGACTCAAGAGTACCTAAAACGCTTAACCGCACATGCAAATTTCTCATACTATTCGAATAGTAAATGTTCATCGCAAATGCATAGTAACAACGATAACATAAATGTTGGTAATACCATTTCGCATTAAATGCATTATTATGTTGATCCAAAGGTATACCAAAGATAATATTTTCAGAGGAACTTAACCAAGAAGAGATTTTTTTTCATTTTGAAAGGTACAAATTTCGAGGTGTCATAATAGCTTTTGCAATACCGAAATTATTTTAAGCCATATTACATAATATATTTTTAATATAAAATAAAAGCGAAATGACCTAACTGTAAGAAGACACCTGTATCAACAAAAATTCTTTTCAAGATTCAACGTCTTCAGCGTTTATAATTTGCTTGGCCAACGACATTGCACCATTGAGTTGATTTCTAACGGATTGATACTAAAAAATGGATGATTGATACATTTTAGAAAATAATGACTGTGAGTTCAATTATTATGACGAATTTCATGAAATTTAAAGGAGGTTGGGTTGTATGGTTGATAGTCAATCGAATCACCCTTGAGTAGATGAAGGTTCGTCAGACGAATTGTGGGTATATGTAAAGAGAAAATGAGACAGATGTTAATTTACTAAGACCACAACCAAAACCACCACACTCATGACTGCGCTTAAAAAACGCAGAATACGGGATCCTTCGAAGAGACAGTTAAGAAATTACATATAGTTCAAAGAAGGCCAGAGCTTGGAAAGTTACAATTAAAACTTATTATTAAAAGTGTTGTGACTAAAAGAAAACGTAAATTATTTACCGGCGAAACAAGGGTCGGATCCCTCCAAACATCAAAAGCGTCGCAGAGTAAATGTAGATATCTTTCGGCTATTCGGCTGCATCCGGCGTGGAGTGAGAAATAGTAAATTGATTTCCGACTAGAAATACTTAATGTGCATTTCCATCAGCACCAGCACAGTTCAAAATATACATGAAGGAGACAATTATAGAAGCACAAGAAATGGGATTGAACGTAATAACCATTAACGGAGAAGAAATAAACATGCTCCGCTTCGCAGATGACATCTCAGACATTGCAGGTAATCGTGATGATCTTCAAAGATTACTGAACACATTGGACCTAATGTTTCAAGAATATAACATGGAAATAAATAAGAAGATCAAATTATGTGGAGGAGAGAAGCTGAATATGCAGAAGTCACACTAAGAGGAGAGAAATTAGAGCAAGTTGATTCCTTTACCTTCCTCGGAAGCACCATCACGTGGGACGGAAGAAACACAACGGGCATCAAGCGTAGAATAGCCCAAGCTCAGAAAGCGTTCAGGACGAAAAGAGAACGGCAATGTTCAAAGAATATAGGACTACTAAGGAGTAAACAGTATGTGAAAGCATTCTTGAAGAGAGTGGCTCTGTATGGATCAGAAACATGGACCATTGGAAAAGCATACCAAAAAAATACAAGAATCTCCGAAACCTAGTCCTGGAGGAGGATGCTGAAGATAAAAATGGACGGATAAAATAATAAATGAAGAACTATGCAGAAGAGTAGAAGAGGAAAGGACCATATAGAACACTATACAGAAAAGCAGAATCAGATAGATTGGGCACGCCCTCATGTACAATGGGTTTGTGAAGAATGTAATTGAAGGAAAAATAGAGGTAAAAGTCCCAAGAGGAAGACCAAAAGATAAATACTTACTCCAAATAAAGAGGAAAGTACACAAAAAGAACTACCAGGGAGCAAGGAAAATAGCATAAGATAGGGAAGGATGGAGGGCTGAAGTCAATCAATATTAGCTAAGAAATTGTATCATGCTTAACTTTTTGGATATTTCATCACCAATTTTTATTCAACCGAACTAGGTTTCGGCAAACATTGCCACTATCAAGGCCTTGATAATGGCAATGGCAACCTTGATTCGGCAATGTTTGCCAAAACCTAGGTCGGTTGAATAAAAATTGGTGTGGAAATACTAACAAAGTGTTTTCTGTTACAATGCACTCTGTGAAAATTTTCCACATTTCCACTTTCGCCTGATAATTTTAAATCTGTTAACTTTGTGGAAGTCACGAGCATTCATGATTAAATAATATAATGAGAAGGAACAAAATAATTTTTAACCATGAATCATTATTACGATTGAACAACCAATGATGATTATGAGGTAAAAAAGTAGTTTAGCGCGTGTAGCAAGATATGCGCTTTAAACAATTAGCCTTACTCCAGAAAAAGGAAATCGGATTTTTACCCGACAAAAATCAAAATCTACGTAAAGAATCACGATCTCGGTTATTTTTGGGAAGCTGTAAATACAGCTGGGCTGATTTAAATTAATTTTCTCAATCATCGACTTTACCTTTATTATCCGTACCTCACCCATATTTGGGTCAAGTTATTTCGGCGAACAGCTTCGGATTTTTACATATGGCAGAGATGACTTTTAATTTTGGGTAAAGGCTTTTTTACACAAGGAAATTCGCGGAAACGGCTTTGAAGGCCCCAATGAGTTACACCCATTCTTGACATAAAGATTTACGGAGGGCAGTAAACACATCGTGGTGTGCGTATGAGTCCTACACACGAAGAAAAATTTCCCCAACATGCCCGTAACACTCAATAAATAAAGTCTCTCTTTTTCCCCCAAAATATATATATGTCAAGATGGCGGCGCTAAATCATATCAAGGGACCATTGTGATATATTGGTCACGTCGGGAATAAAGAGAGTGATACTTGAGGCAAAATGCAAATAACTTTACGCGTTCAGCACAAATGGAACAATGACTGAGTTAGACATACGTCACTCGTAGAATAAAACACCCTCTGGTAAACCATTAGTAAAAATAAACTCGCATTCAAACTCTGTGATATAGATAGGGCTACTTAAAATTATGAACCGGCGTAAATATGTTCAGTAGGTAGGCATAGAATAATAACCCTTTTTTAGTCTTGAGTCCGGCTATCCATTCCAACACTACATTTTATATTACATGCCTATTACTTGTAAAAATTTTCAATCATACTTGTATTCAATTTTTTTCATCCATCGTAAATTTAAAAAATGTACTTACGCGTCCTCATTCGATAAAAAAACATTCAGAAACACCAAATGGAAAATCCACAGGTACTCACCTGAAATAAAAAAAACATTAGGTCAGAATAAATAATCATGCACAATTAATTCAGATTATTACGATATGTTGGCAAAC
The DNA here is from genome assembly GCA_963573305.1 of Pyrrhosoma nymphula. NCBI lineage: Eukaryota > Metazoa > Arthropoda > Insecta > Odonata > Coenagrionidae > Pyrrhosoma > Pyrrhosoma nymphula. The sequence goes on along the minus strand of OY754329.1, from coordinate 139,928,055 downwards.
ATTACAATAGTATGCTTAGATTCGAACCAAAGACGATTTAGTGAACATAATTTCTGGCGAGCACTAGGTAACTGAAGGGTTAGCAAAGCAACCTTAAGTTTTTTGGGACTTAATCCCACATCATAAGCCGATATAACCCAAGATCAGTTACTTTTTTCAAATGCAATGGCATACACTTCTCATTTGGATATTTTAAAAGCAATAACTATCACCACTCACCAAGTCTAACTGTGTAGCTGTATGTCTAGAAATGAAATCCCATTCTTTTTTCTGTGTTCCGATGACGCATAGTTCAGCCTGCCTAGAGAAGAATGCGGGTTACAGAACGCCTAACCAGAAGTTTTACATAAATTGTAAATAAATAGCTTCCCTCAAGGGAAGTACAACATTTTAAATTAAATGGAATACGATGGCAGGAAAATTAACTATGGAACTGTAATCATGGAGCATTGGAGCATTTACATACACGCCACGGAGCATTTACATACACGCCACTCACGTAGTTCAACACCCATTTCTGGTAGTCTATGTCTGCAGCTTAAGATGTAACAGAGGCAAGTGGGAGGGATTCATATTCGAAGATCCAAAATTAAGGCATAAAGAGTCGCATAACGATTTGGAGAAACAGAGAAACACACCGCGCGCCTGAGTGCATTCCTTGAGCGCTCTCATATCAAACCGTTAGTTAGCGAGTAAGAATTCTCCTAAAGTTTACGTTAAGCATTAATTTTTGAGTACTTACTGTTTTATATAAGAATTAAATAGTCTAGAAACATTTTTCCTTACTCTTTTTAGTCTATAAATACTACGGACTAAAATTTTACAAATGAATGCAAAACTGACGAAGGAATTGAAAAATATTTCTTCGTATATCTCCCGGTATTTGAATGATATGATTAGGAACCAGAATACAGAAACGGAGATAAAAATTGAAAAAACTAAAAAGTTTAATATCAAAGAACAAATGGCAACTAATTCAAGCTTCCTAAAACTATTAAGTCACGCAAATAACTTAGAACTATATCAGTATATTGCTTCGATGTATTATTATTATTTTAATTCTGACCTATTGTTCTTCTTTTCAGGTGAGTCCTGATTATTTTCTGTGAGGCAGCATTATTAGGCGATTTCACAATTTGAGGACCGGTAAGTATATTTTCCTTAAGGTACGTCACCATTATAGGTATTTTGCCAAAGAAATAGCAGGTCATGACAATGGCAATAGTTTTTATAAACGCAGAGAATTTCCAAAAGCGTTTTTTTATTTCACTATGTAATTTAGGTACATTATTTAAGCTCTTTTATACTCTCTCCACATTGTTTACCAAGTTTCAAAACGTTCAAAATTCTAAACCTTCTACTTTATACCCTGGGGCTTACCTAACCTCCTACTCATCGCCTTCTTCAGCACGTTGTTACCACTTGAAAGGTCCTCCTAGACACTTTTCCTGCCTCCTAATTTCTCATATCAATTTCATCTCCCTCTTACCATGTCTAAAATTTCTCAAATATAACTCTTTCCTTTCTTCTTTACACCTCTCATTGCGAATTTAACACAAATAGTAATCAGTGACATCAGTTGGGTCAGCCTGTTTTAAGAGAGGGTTAGTGTCTACTACGAGGATCAACTAAGGATATCAATGGGAAGAAAGGAGAAGAGAGAAGCTGCACTGGCCTCTAATTTCCTCCTTAGACATATGCATTTTAACGGAAGTGAGGGGTATATTTCTGCAGTCATAATAAAGACCGTATTGTTCGTTGTAAGAAACATGAAGCAAGTATAGTATTATTATGATGCAAAAAGTTTGTTTTTACGACAACTTTTCAGTAATGAACTAAATATATACACTTGAGGATTTGACTTATTTGTTTCATACTGTGTACTAAAAATGCCTTCTCAGCCAAAGGTTTTTAGAAGAGAGTATAAAAATTATAGCATTACGTAATAAATTATTTTTTTAATAATAGATAAAGCATACTAACAACTCACCGTTACATTTTTGAGGCGATCTATACGTCAGAACTCGCTCATTTTTTAAAATGATATCGTTCTGGAGCTCACTGGCCTACCAGATCCCATTGAAAACTTCTAATTGTTTAGCGAATAACTCCAAAAGTAGGGCAAAAAATTGCAATTTTTTTATAAAACTAAAAATATGAGATTTTTTTCTTAGAAGGAAACCAAACTCATTGAACTTTACTATCAGTGATATTTTGCTCAAACTACCTTAAACGTCTCACTTCCACCCAACCTTTGCTGCATAGAAATCGACTCTAGTGGATCCCTCATATTTATTCCATAACCTTTGGTCAAAGACAGTGAGTTGCAGGTATGATTCCGCCGAGCCTTCACATGTGCATGTAGAGTTCTACTTAACCGGGTGGAATCACTTCGCGGTGACGTCAAAAATGAGAGAGTAGTCTTGAGCCATTACAGGCAACCACGTACATCAGGGGATGTAATTATCGAAAATAACATCGATAGGAATGCATGCAAATAGCATTACCTTCTCCCTCTGGCATTTCTCCATTTCCCGATAACCGTCCGTTCCCGCGGGGGATTCAATGGCACCAGCACCTAACGTGGCCATTAAAATCACACGACCACTTGATTGATTTATGTCATCTAGCGATCACGCTCTCTCTACGGATTATGCCTCCCAGAGGCGCGTGCCTTCGACCACCCGAAAGAACACACGTGTCCCGTTCGATACACAAATCCGTATTTGCATATTTCAATTTTCAAGCCGTTTAGAGCAGACGGATGGAAGTGTAGATGGATTAAAGATAGATTATTTCCCTCGCTATTTTATTTGAAAACGTTCCAATTTACGCAAATAGCAGCAATGAACGCTGGGTAGGTTGGAAGAGATTCCTCGGTGAAGTAGAAATGTAATGTAGAAATGAATGAGTAGGAAACAATAAACTGCGAATAAAATAAGGAAAAAATAATTATATAATAACAATAAATAACCGTTCATATACCATACACATGACATTAAAATAATGAAATATTATCTGAGCTAGCATTCAAAGCTCTCGTTAGCGAAAAGTCTCGGCTACCTTTTTCTAAAACGGTATACTATTTTCAACCTTTTAAAGGATGAGAATGTCATTTTAAAATATATCTAGGTGTAAAATATGACGGGTAATTAAAGGTGACTATGAAGTGGTGGTGCTAGTAAAGTATCGAGACAGCACTAACGATGCAGCGTTAGTCTACGGGAGAATACGGTCTTGAACGTATTAAAGTGATCAGTTAAAATCAGTGACCCCAAAGATTAAGGTGAATTGTAGGATGCTCATCAGTACAGAAACCCAGAATACTTTTAAAATATTCAGGTTTAAAGAAAATTACAATGCGAGCCCTTGGATGTGGCTGAACTTTCCAAAATATTTATTTCTATTGATGTAAGCTATAAGGCTCCTCTTCCATTGTGTAACAATGATAGTAAAATTTAAACGTATGTTGTGCACTGTGCTTGGGTGAGATATTGCGGGAACATTCCCTTGATTTAGTGATTTTAAGGAGAACAGAGTTAAAAGTTATTTTTCTCAAATATTTAAATGCAAAAAATACATCCTTCCACACGGTGTGGAGTTCGATTGATAACGTACGAGGAATAAATAAACAAATAATTTAAAACACATTAAATGCAATGGCCTAAGGAACTTTGAAATATAAAGTCTGCCATCAGCTTCTAAGGAAAAGGGCTAACGCTCAAAATCGATTGAAAGTGCTCCTGCGAATCACTCAAGTATACATAATTAAGAGGAAATGAATTGTTTTGAAATGGAAAATTGATGAACGAGCTAAGTCGTTCAAGGGATTAAATTTCAGCAGCAATAACCATCCGTCGAATAGGTTTGTCTCGAATTGTGCATGAAGGACCTGAAACACCTACAAACATGCCAAGAGTATCGTATGTTGGATAAATGCATTACACCACCCAAGCGAAATGTTTGCTAGTAAAAAAAAGAGGTTGACTCAATTACAATATCGGTTTCTCAATGACCTCATTAATTAATATGCATTTAAATTCATAAATAAACCTTTCAAAAGATTACTCAAATAATTAAAATTGTTACTTCTCATTTTAAAACTATACAATGGCCGCTGATGACGAATATTTCTTGCTTATTAGAATAACGGCGTTGGATGAGATGAGGGAAACAGCCGGTTTTGAAATGCATATGAATCGGTATCGTCTAAGCTGCACTTGAAAGTAAAACTTATTTATCAGTGGATAGGACCACTTCCCCATTAACTCTTTAAACTCCTTGTCGGCAGGAGGAGCTTCGTATTCTCTGAACTCATCTACCATAAGAAAATTATCCTAGGGGGATATTTTTTTTAACTTTTCGGAACCGAATCGAAAAATAGACTATGATGTTAACGGATTTTATTTCGTAAATTTGGGAGGAAGCAATGCAAAAGTTATAAGAGAAATACAAAATATCACATTTCTCAAAATTCAATAGATTGTGATGCAATTTCTTTTTTACTTAATAAACAATTGGTAAGAAGAATATTTTTAAAAAATCTCTGCATTGCCAATTTACAAAGTTTCATACTTTGATATATATATATATATATATATATATATATATATATATATATATATATATATATATATATATATATATATTGAAAAGAGTCGGGCGTCGCTCTATAATCTACGCCAGGTATTCAGGCGCATCGTCAAGAAGAGACTGTCGTTTTTTTATCCCTTTCCTGATTCATCAAGACGTCACGAGGTTCTCTTCTATTCTTCGTCCAATATCTCCAAACAACGGGAAACAAAGTTCATAGAAGGGGATGAACGACGTGAAGGCTTCAAAGGAAAGAGTAATTTCAAGCTTCTTGCGGCAAGGGCCTCCAAAGTGAGCATTTTCCTCATTCCTCGCCTCCTTCGTGCAGCGCACGGCAGAGGGAATAAATCACGCCCGCAATTAGGAAGATTTATCGCGCACCTCGCACACACGCACGGCCGCCTTCAGGCAACGACGGACGCAGGGGCATGCGAACGGATGGGCCGGGGGGCCGTGCGCGAGAGGCTTACAATGCGAGAAACTTGGAAAATTACTCGGAAAAGGAGAGGGCAGAGAGCAGCAGTAACACAGCAAAAACATGGGACTAAGGAAATAATGTTGGCCGGTCGACTATAGCACCCCCTCCTTTTCCAGTGACAGATGGCCGAAACTTACAAATAAATATTAGTTTTGCTGTGAAAAAAATACAGCCTCACAGGAAGACTACCACTCGTCTAATTAAGAATAATTTTTATTTTATTGACCATCATTAACATTAATTTAACCCTTTTAAGAATACGTCACACATGGTTTCAACACCGCATGAATAGTGTGACCATGTTGTTATGAAGACGTCACGTATATTGATTTGCCTTAGATTTGACCCCTCCAGTGAATAAATAATGAACGCCTTAGCACCTCAGCTACCATATTAACTTATTATTAAAGAGCGCAAACTATTAAGACGCATTTCTATCAAGGTCAAACTTGATTTCAAGCAATTTTTATAGCCAATTAGTCAACCACTGCAATCATATGTTCACTAAAAAACGCGTAATGATATCATTATAAAATCTGTTCAGGGTAATAACTGCTTCGCTGTAATTGCGCCTCCAACATTTTAGATGACTTGCATAGTTCCGTGAATTTTGCCAACAGTAAACATTGCAGGCGCTGCAGTATTGTGCTTCATACGCATTACTCTAAAAAGTCTACGATAAACGTCGTTGTTAGATTTAACTCAGATACGTAATATTTTTTTCCTGTTTAGAAGTGTCGCTCAATCGTGGGAGCGTAACAATCCTACTCAAGACCGAACTGGAGTAAGAAAGATCGTAATCTATATGCCATGACGCTTTGCGGTCAAAACGACAGAATACAGCAGAATATATAAACGTAAGTAATAGCAATTGTTTTCAGGTTGACCAATGAAAACACATTTGCATAAATGAGAGAATCATAGCACTCCAAGTCATTTGCTTTCATGGTGGCTTGCAGGAAAATGAGAAGATAAAGTTGAAAAATATTCAACGCCCGGTAGCTGAGCTGTTATGATATGCAATCAAATAAAAGTACTAGTATTGTAAAAGTGGAATAATACTGTACCAGAAAATGTATTTCACTGTATATTGCAGACTGTCATATCGTAGTTCCAGGTTTTATAATACATTATAGAACATAATAGCTAATAATAAAATTTGTTCTTATTCTCAAGGATCATATTTTCCGAGGAATAATGGCGAGGAGAAAAAGGGAGATGGGTCGTAAGAATGAAAAACTACACCGCATCACAAAAAAAGAAACCGGCGAGAAAACAGAGATATGAGCAGTTTGCGCGAGAAAAGCAGAGATATTTAAATTTGGTGCCAAATAATGGGCCGTGGGGAAGGAATAAACAAAAGTCAAAGCAAGAGAGAATGGATAGGAGAATGGCATCGTGGCGGAGTGAAAATGTAGACTTATGAACTAAAAAGAAAATGAATGATGGTGTCCTACGGCGAGCGTGGGAGGCAATAGGGGAAGGGTTTGTTGGGAAAAATGTTTTGGGAACGAAAGGATTTTTAAAGGGTGCGTCGTTGCCAGGGGAGGTTGAGGAGGGTTGCGGGAGGGTGTGACAATGTGGAATTCGTGTAACCCCACCCTTAAACCTTCCTCCCCCACCGAACCCCCTCCTATGGCGTCATAACTCACGCGTCTCACCGTAGAGACGAAGACGGAGCTCAAGGGGGCGGCGAGGAATCCGGCGAGGGGGTGGGAGGAGGCGAGGGGGGAAGGATTGGATTAGAATGGATGAGGAGGGAGAGGGTTGGATCGGGAACGGAAAGGGAGGCGAGAACGTGTGAGGATTCCCGGGAAAGAGAAATCCCGGGAAAAGTAAACTGAATAAGTTTTCATACGGTGCTCATTTATAAGCGTGAGAAAGAGTTTAGGTGAATTACAGGAATATTTTTACATCAAACTCCCAACAAGTCCCACAGTAATATGCAAGCACTGATTCAATGTAGATCGTTTTTATGACATGACTCGAAATTACAAATCAGAAATAGGATTTGTTTCGTACTTTTTTTTAAATATCACATGCTCCATCCGTATCCTAAAAGGTTTCAGAATTTCCTTTCGACTCAATTCAAAGAAGGAAAACAATGTTCCACAAATTTATAGTTTAGCAAAGCGGTTTAGATATTTCTTTCTTTAGACCCCCTAAGTTTCTCGAAACGGTCGTATGTGTAGAACTGTAACACCCATCCACCTTGGATAGTATGTGGTTGTGTTAAAAAAAAATCCCTACAAATATGATGAATAAAATCTAATATAATGAAAGTTCCTCAGGCATGCAATCAAAATCTCAGGAATATTATTTGTGAATCACTGTACCGAGTCGCTTGAGACTTGGAGACTACACACTAGGCTTTGATTACTGGAAAATTTCACATCACGCGAGTTTCAGCACGACTTGGAGGGTATTATTTTAAACCCGCGATATAGATATATGTCTAACTGATAGATAGAGATAACTGATATAAGTGACTTAATGAAATATATCCACCGCCAATCTAAAATGTGCAAAGTATTTCCCCCTTTCCACGCACCTTTAGTAATTATAACGAAAACAGCGTACCATGGATGTGGGTGGTACCAGCGTACTATGACTCCTCCCTTAACATGCAATCCACTTTTGCCCTATCCCTCTTCCGATTACTTTACCCCCTTCTCTCTATTTTTTCATGGCTGGTACCCTAACATCCCATGCCACACGCTCCTGCGGTTGCTCACTGGGTAATACGTAAATGTAGATGTGCCTACAATTGCACCAAACTACGTCTAAAAAAGTTTTACAAGAAGGCTATGGAATTGTGGCCGCTAAAGTAACAATTGAAACCCAATGCTGTACTAACGCAAATTTGGAACTAGAAATGACATAAGTAGAACAAGAGTGAAGCTCATTTTTTTGCTTTTATTTCGACTCAACGCCCGTTAAATGCGTCCTCAAACAAACTTGGAATGGTGAAAATTATTACAAACAAAACTGTCCTCTCCATGAAAGGTGTACCTCAAAGCATTTGTTTCTTTTATGCATCACCCACTTCTAAAGGTTAATTTTACGAATGACTGCTACCTGTTAACCAAACGAATAAATTATGTATATGATAATGATAATTTAAATATCTAACATACAGATGATATTATTTTTTTCCTATGAAAATTCTTTCTCAATGCACAGGAGTCTACAACGGAGCTAAAAATCGAGCGTTTTATCAAAAATTATCCTTTCGAGATTTGTTGCGAATTGTCCAAAGGAACTCAACGTTTTGCTTCTCGCCCTATGAGGGTCGCCGTTCTCATGACGACGCTCACAGGATGCGGAGCAAAATGTTGAGTTCCTAAAAAATGGACAATACGCAGAAAATCCCGAGAGAATAACTTTTATTGATAAAAGAAGCTACGAGAATCTTAATACCAAAATTGAGTGTTTTAATTGAAATAAACTTGGGATATTTTATCAAAGCGCAATTGTATTAATCTACATAAGGATATGAACTGGAATGGTTTATTATGAGTCCCCTCGAAAGGAGTAAGATGGCGGACTGCAAAAGAAAATAAAAGCTGAGAAATTCAAATGAACAAAGTAACAAACTTACCAGTCGTTATTGTCAGAAACTAATATTAATGCACATAAGTACGCATAATGTCTGCCCTGCTAAGCAAGGAACCAGAATCAGCATGTTAGCTACAAAATCCCACGTGACCGCAAATCCACTGGAAGTAGATCCAAGAGCACGTTTATGGTAGTTAAAATATACTGCTCTAAAAATTGTTTAAACGACAATCCCACTGCTCTAATCCATTATATGGATTTTTAAAAATATTTTCCAGGGATACTTATTTATATGTAAAGGTCTGATTTCCCGAAATGTTGCTAATTCTCAATGTATTGAACAATCTCAAACGCTTTGCTCAGTTCTAATAGGGTTAAAACACTTATGGAAAAAGATTTCCACTTTCCCTCCACAAATCAAACTTCCTCTCGATACAGTTACGTGATTAGCAAGCTTAAGACTAGGCATTCACCTCATTAAGTATGGTACTCCGCGCACGTTTGCCTTTCCATGAGAAGTTTTAAAAGATAGGGTAAAAAAGGAGATCAGAGAAAATTAAGGAAATGAAGGGTGATAGCCGATAGGAAGTTACATACGTGTGAAAGGGAGAAAGTTAAAGGAAAGGTCGGCGTCGTTTCCAAATTGAACCAAGTTCAACGAAGAGCAGAAAGATTTATCCAGTTCTATCAAGACAAACAGTAAAGAGAGTCCAATTGAACCTCAAGACTGTAAAATCTGAAACACTTGCGGTACATAATTTTTATGCGTGATTTAATATCACATTTCTTAATATTTTGTATTTGTCGGCCGGGGTAACGTCCTTGCCTGCTAAAGGGTTCGCGGGTTCGAATCCCGCCTGGGGAGGATTTTTTACTTCCCAGGACATGGTTGTTTGTGCTCGTCCACTGTTGATTGTTACTACTACCACGATGTACTACTACTGTGCTGTTTTTGGTGGTAATTAATAATAAATAAAATAAAAAATATGTGGAAGCAAGGAAAATATTCCCAGTGGGTAGTGTATGTCAGGAGGTAGAGGCTTTAAGCGACGCATTGTATTATTTACCAGCCAAAACGTATGGCGGTTTATACCTTTGAAAAGTGACGAAAAAATGAAAAGCACATTCGAAAATATTCCATCGAAATTATTCGAAAATAATTCGCTTATACATATAAATAAATCGTAACTTCAAATTACCGCTCGATTTTGGATGGATAAATTGCGCTATTTGAACACAAGAGTTATATAGCAGAGTGGCAGCAACGAATATTACTCGCTTTCTGGTGTTACGCATTTAGTGTCAAATTCATACAGCATCATAATTATGGATTGTCGATACATTTCTAGTGTTGTCAATACATTTCTAACGATCAACTGACTCCTGTAGATTTAAGAGAAAGAAAAAAATTAATATTATGCATATTCATTTTCCTCAAAAACTGAACCTCCAATATCCTTGTAATAATAGCTGTTAAAACCTTCTATAGACATTAGGTAGGTCTTTATATTAGTGCTTATACCGCTTTTCCAGATTCAATCCTAAGTTTGCCACTACACTATACCTTCAACAAAGCTAGCGACTCTAGCACATGGTGCTTGTTGCTAGTAGATTATAACTCGAGAAACTTTTTTTGTTTCAAACCTCCGTACAAGAGGAAAAATGCTTACCCCGATTCTGAATGCAATATGTATCGCATCGCTTTATGATTACATTGGTAAATTCAGGACTCAGTTCGTATATCAACGGTTTTCTCGCTGTGAGAAGTAAGTTAAGTCGTCGATCCCAACGTGTCGTAAACAAGGTCACGCTCTTTGAGTGTACTGAACATTATTAAGTTTTAACTTAACTCATAACTAAGTTTTAACAGCGCAACACTACAGGCAATCAATGGCAAGAATCGGATTACAGCCTAAGGCTTCATTATGCGCACAATACCGCATTTGATAGGATTTCGAAACAGACCAAGAGAGAGAGGGAGTCGAAAGAGATATAGTAGACGCACGATTTGATTCCATAGCGTGCTCAAGTAAGTAAGATATAATCTCACCTCTAATTACCCCGAGTACACGCTCACATAATTGTGGTATGTGAAACCACCACACTGTCTCCATGGAAATCAACAAAAACCTCTGGGTGCCACTGAGCCTCCGCAAGAAAGGAACACGAATTTCATATTTTCCTTATTCAATTTCCGTTTCTCAACTCGTAATCTACCTTTAATATCTTCATGAATATATGTATTTTGATGATTTACCATGTTTCTTTGGAAATTACCTACCAGAAAAATAACTACCTTGGAGTTAACACTACCTCGGAATTCTACGCAATGGATTATTCTTTTTAGTAGTTACACAGCTACCACAATTGAGCAGCGTCATTTAAGTGATTCACGATGTCCGGAATGAATTGTTTAAAAATTCTAAAAACAATATTCTTCTAGGCTATGAAATAAAATGACAGCTTAAGTACGATCCAGGAGGAAAATAAATAAAATCCAATGAACACGGACATTATCGTAGTTGGCATTGATTATTCTCATTGCAAACAAATAAGTAATTTCAAGCTGTTTCTCAAGAGGAAACTCGACACCTGGGATAATTTATAATTCAAACAGACAAATACTTATTTCACGGAAACCCTTAAGGGATAAATAGAAAATTTATGCATCATATCTTTTCGGACGGTCAGGTGGTTACAACACGCCATTTGCCCATCACTCACTCTCTCGTTCTTACTAATATGATTATCAATATTCTATATATAATTATCTATTTCAAAATCTAATGTCATTGCGATAAAATCGCAATGACATTTAATTAAGGATAGAATTAATTAGGTAGTGAAGAGAGAAAAATTTCGTGAATTAGTGGAATGTTTAAAAAAAACGAGGACGTGAAATTACTATGGATAACATCAAACAGTAAGATTAAATGTCGTTTTGGGGACGTAACCAACAGCTAGTGTCATCTGCGTCGTTACGGGTGGGTGAGCAGGTTAGTGCGGAAAGGATTGCTCTGGAAATGGAAGAACGGTGGAGAAAATCGGCGTCGGCAACAGTTTGCCCTTAACGCCAGACGAAAATGGTTTCACAATTTAATGCACCATTCGACGGACGGAGATTTGTACGCGAGGTTCTCCCACGATACACTCATATAGGGACCAAAATTTCAAATAAAATTCTCCGTCACCACTGAAATTCGAACTAGAGATCTGAAGTACACTCCAGTAGCCACACTACCTTCGTCCAATGAAAACGGTAGGAATGCCATCATTTTTCAGTAGACTTTCAGAGTTTAGAACAAAATTGAAGGAATTGTGAATAGGAATGTTCCCCGCCTGGCATTCAAATAGGGACGACAATTTCATTGAAAGATATCCACCACTGACGGAGTTCGAATCCTGGCTCTTCCGAGGGGAAGCCAGATTTCTAGTTTCTGAAACATCTCTATGTCCAATCAAAGTTTTAGTGAGACCCTTTTTAAGTACGTTTCAGAGCCTGACACATATAGAACGGAATTGTTGAGGCACTGAAGAAATTGTATTGATTGCGCAGTAGTTTTTCTGTTGCGTAGGCCGACCAAAATGTAGTGGATAGAAACGCATCCCGGGATATTCTGCAGGATCTTTGCAGGAGGGTACCAGTTATTCATCGAAAAGATAGAAGTTCGCGGGGCTTTTACAAAACCAAATTACTACTGGTACCGCGCGACGATGCCATCAAATTAACTTAGAGAAAACAGGCAGGAGGATGTTTTGCTGCATGAAATATAACGGATTGAAACATAGGCTCATCTGCCACTTCAAATGCTTGGATCAAAAAGCATAACAAAATTGTCGGAGATGGGATAAGGTTGAGGATCGGCTTAGCGTGGATTTTTCTTACTTTCCATCCCGTATGGGCCTGGTTCAAATGCCGAAGTGGTGGAGATTTTTTCACTGGTTTTCCTATATCTGCTTGGTTGCCATGTGGAGACGACTTCAAGTGTAGTACTACGTTCGTCGAATGTTGGTCATTTAGCACCTTTTGTTGGGAACAGGCTTATGCCAACATCGGATTTCTCTCAACCCTTCCTCCCGTCTCCAAAATAACCCCCTTCCCTTACCATTTCCCCACCTTTCCTCCATTGCGCCAATTACCTCAGTCGTTGGTAGGCCCCCTTAAAAAATTACAGAAAAAAATTGAATTATTCATTTCCATGATTCATACGCGGGCGCAAGTATGCGTTCCCGGAGAACTAGATTGCATAATTTCTCCTGTATCGCTTATTCAGAAATTCGAAAATTGGTTTGTGGAAGCCCGTCTTGTTTTTTGTGATATATAGGTTTATTACGTTTACGATAATTACGTTTCCCGTTTATTTTAGTTGAATTATCGCAATGCATCCTCCTTTCAGCGATGTGCCCGCAATTCCAGGAAGATAGGTGAAATTGACGCTAACGCATATACGCAAATGAGCAAATGGAGCCTAAATAATGCTGGATAATGATTTCTGTGGAGCATAGATTTTCGTGTTTTCGGGGCTTTACGCGTAGACGGGAGACGAATGATGAGTTGGAAAGTGTGAGCTGCAGATGACGGCAAATGGCAGCATTGGGAATGATTACCGAAAGGGATGTGAATTTACAGGAGAAAAACTGGCTTTGAACTCCTAGGCATGGCTGCAGGAGAGTTGAGATAATGAGTATATGGGGGAAAATTCGCCGAAAACAATTTCCAGGGGAAGGGTCTGTTGCCTACAAACTAGATCGGCACGGGAAAGTAAGGCAGTCTCCAGGTTTGACTACCATTTTTCCCAAGGTTGCAAACCTTCGTTACCAGCTACATAATGATGCATCTGCTATTCATATCAATTAAACTGCTTTGTTTTGCTCTTAATACAATTTTTAATTGGGTTTCTCTGATGAGTTGTGGACACTGTCATCATATTCCGATGCAGCATTGTTTGGATAGTGAATATTGTCATGCTGCTGACACTTTTTCGCCTTCTCAGATTAAATTTGATTATATTGGTGGTGGTGCCTACCATGTGCTTTCCTCTTCCCTCCGCTCCTTTGCCAACCTCATTAATCCGCGACTTCCCCTCCAGGACTTCATGCCGCGCAGGCGACTGCCACCAAGTTTCGCTACCACTTTAAGTGGTTATGTGGTAAAGATGAGAGAAGTATTCATTATAGAATTAATACAGTTCAAATCTAGTATCGTAGAATATTCAGATTCAGGTATAAAAAAACTTCATGCCCTATTCGAATTTTTACGTTGTGTATTCACTCTTACCGTCAGTTACCAGCGGCACCGTGAGTACAGAATGCGTGAACAAATGAAGGGATTGCTTTTCTCAAAAATTCAATTCAAATTCAAAAAATAGACCAGAAACCCAATTTTATTATAACTCGGAATCGATTAGGTATGAATGTCTTTTGGGAAAAATTCAAAATATTATGAATATTCATCTAAATTGATATTTATCAATTTGGATGGAGAACAACATGCTTTGCAAACCTCTATTGTTTTAAGAAGGAGAGAGGCATTCCCACTTCCCGGAGGAAGTCTGCAACTATCAGCAATAAAGACTGCAGAAAAATCATGAGATATTTCTATCAAAATCTTTTCTCGAAGCAATCAGGTTGCAGAGCTTACGATTTTGTTCACCAGAGAGGACTGGTTTCAAATACGGGCGGTAGCACATGATTTTATCCACTTGCAAATCTAGAGTAAGTTTCTTATCAACAGACTTGCTGGTCAAACCTCCGGAGACACGGTGAAAGAGATTTTTGTCGTAGCCACCACATCACGAAACTAGTTTCAAGGCTTAATGCGATGGGTTCCACCTCAATGCGTTGGGTTGAACTTAGAGTCGATAGTTCCGATTATTAGGATAAAATCTCTTCCATTTCACTAATGTAAAAATGAGAACTGAACAAATTACATAAAACAATAATGCAGCTTACGAATTTGAAACGACGCACAATTTACAACGCTTCCCTCTAATCACGGGGACGAGAGATTTCAGCTGTTCCGTAGCACAAAATCCAGGAGATCGTGGACGCGATTAATGGCCAGGCCCAGCTCTAGATTTCCAATAGGGATGAAAGACCGGTGCAATTCATCTAACCAGAAAACGACGCACATAAACCAGACCTCCCACCGAGCACGGACGACCACCGCCACTTTAGATTAGCTTTCCTCCAGCGCTGAGCGATGCAATCAGTAATTGAATCATCCACATGTTGAAAAAATAAAATAAAAACTCCACGCGACATGGACCACGGGGAAAGCACACGCAAGGCACACATTCCCGTGTTTCCCGGATGGTCTTCTATCCTTCTCCCGCTCCAGACGACCATGAATAATTAATCCGGTCCAGAGCATTACCCTCTTTCCCGGACGCGTAGTGAAACGGGGTTGAGGGAGATGGGGAGACTGAAATGAGCAGATACAATCCACAACACCTTTCACTGGAGATACCATTATGCTCCATTATATAACTACATCTACGCTGTAATTCGCTATCTACCGAAAGGGTGTGTGATAAGGAGAGGTTTTAGAACTCCAGAGAATTAAATGCAATAGAGAATGAAAAAAGAATGTTGACGCAGATATAATTAAGTTGCATTTTAATTGATAGGTCCCTCACAATGGTTATAGTGTGTTCAAGAATTTTGAAACTGAAAAAGGATTTTTTCATCCTTTCACTCCCAAGTGTCTGTTTAGATTACTTTATCAGAGTGGTCGAATCTACTGATGTAATGAGGGAGCTTGATAACAATGACAGCGCTACAATTGAGCTCCGGTACCCTGAAGCCACAGGGTCTTCGCGAAGAAAATGATTCTTTTCCTATTTCTCTAACCACGAAAATATTTCGTATTTTGAAAGAACCTCCTGGCTCCATACGGATTAGAGAGAGCCTCAATTAATAATCGTGTCTTAAACTAACCACAACCTGAAAAAACAACATTTTACGCCAGGGAAGTTGGATTCTAAGCAAAAATTCAATTTTCGCATTCCGCTGGAGATTTACACTTCATCAGGTTATTAAAAATAAAACTGTGTTGGAGATAGTGGCCGTTTAAGGAAGCCGAGAGTATTTTGTTGGCCAGTCCAGGTCATGCAGCGGCTGGAGGTAAGAAAGTGATTTTCGTAAGACAATTTTTGTAACAATTTGGAATCAATTAAAGTTCTTTATTAAATAGTTACGTGAAACTACAAACGCTTAGTGAAGAGCATCGCTGTTAACTATTTCTCTCCGATCTGGTAATAAAATTATTCGCATTGTGTAGTACGGAGTTAATTAAGTTCCGAATTTAAATCTTTTTCATTTTGATTTTAAAAAACTAGAGGTAACAATGGTTTAACATCCTTTTAAGCAAAAAATAATTTCCCTAATTAGACAAGCATTAAATGCTTCCTTTTAAAAGATGTCACTCTGGTATAATGGAGCAATTTGCTATCTCTCTTTCGATCTGCAAATCAAATATGACCTATAAATTCATTTACAGCGCGACAATAAGCATATTGATATGGAATCAAAATTAAATAGGTACGCGCGGATTGAATGCTTTTCATGAATGTTCTCCATCAGGAAGGAAGAAAAGGAATATCTGTGTCGCTTCTACACTAATTTTTTGGCATTCAATTTTTCAGATTTTCGCTGAATAGAGCGTCTTCTTACTTTCGATGGCATTATCTGCTAGAACTTGGGTTATGACCAACAAACGTTTGAGGGGATATTCAGCTGATCTTTTTAACTCGTTCGCGGATGAAATTCATGTTTAAACCAGGCTCATTCTTTTTTAGACTCATGATACTAAGTACAGACTTCATGGATTGTATGAGTTCTCGATAGCACTTATCTCATGTAACTTTTTTAAACTTAATGTAAACATCCCCGAAAATATGTCCAAAGTGTGAGCCAAAAATGCGATCTTCTTACAGAAGAAACCAAATTTGCCTCTGCAGATGACCTCCAAGAGCAGGAAGGGAAAGGCGCATGTTGGGGCAGGGAAAGGCGCACGGTCGGCGTCATCAGATGGCCTCCAATCCAGGCCAATCAGGGGCAAACACGAGCGGACAGCTTAGCCCCAACAGCCGAATGGAGCGGCGTAGTGACACACTATCGCCCCGGGTTAAAATGCGCACTAAACATCGAAACGCGGGTGAGGAATCAAAAACTCCCAGGGATAAAAACAAGCATAAACGGGAGCTTCGTTTTATTGACGACGGAGAGATCGCAATCCGTCGAGGATGTTAAAAATATGGAGATTTTGTTTTTGTTTCACCCGGGCTGACAAAGTGCTGACAAAGAGTAAAGAGCTTTAGTTCACCACAATCTCGATCTTGATTTGTGCACAAGGTTTGGTCTGCGTCGAGTCCACTTTCGGAAATTAGGTGTCTTCTTTGGAGCAAGCGCGAAAGCCAAGCCATCCGGGGGAGTTTTATGGGGAGGAATAAAGCCTCCACAGTGGGCGCACAGCTGTCATTCATTCAGATGGGAAAGGATTCAAAATTGGCATCAATTTAGATATCCCAGTACCTCGGCAAGAAGTTATTATTCTACATTATACTTCTTTGCAACACCAAGCAATATTGGTAAAATTCATATTACACGATTTTTATTTTCACTGAAGGACAAAATGTATAATAAAACACATCCAATTACATTCACGTATGTTCATAAAAGCATCAAAATCAAATGTTATTATTGAGGCAGTAATTTTGAAAATTATTTTACCGAGTTGGCATGGAGCCGGGTATGAACGAGAAGACGGGTAGATACAAATAAACGGAGTGGCAAGAGATATCCAGCACACCAGGCATGCAGACTTCACAGAACCCGCATAAATTACTTACTAGTATGCTTTGCGAAGACTAATTTACGGCCACTCATTAACATTAGCCAGCCACCATGCACTTCTCGATTTTCCAGAGAGGAGATTTCTTTCCCCTCGGATGACCGACTGAAAATGATAAACTAGGAAGCAGAACAGACTTGGATGCCTCAGGCAGAGATAAAAAAAATGCATCCTCTTGTAGATGAAACTACAGCGATGGTAAGCGCGAAAAATGAATTCAAAGGAATTAGTGGAATATGAGAAAGTTATTTATTTCTCTCATGCCTTCTTTCGATTATTTAACTACTTTAACTGAGCTAACGATCATCGGTTCGACGGTTATGTAGCACTCGGCATAAAGATTAAAAAAGACAACAATACAGAAAACATCATCATCTTTTTTTTAAAATGAAGCACTGAGGAATGTGTAGGGAAACCACATCGGAGAACCTTTATGGATAAAATAAAAGAAAAATTAAGATATTTAAAGAGCCCATGTTTTAGCAGAAGCTAGAAGAGACGAATGAGATAGATAGGATTCACAGCTCAGAGGTGGCAGAAGCAGAAGAACAGATGGCGGAAGAAAGTCTGGAGGTAAAAAGACTTGAGAGGAGACTGAAAATCCGATGGTGTGACCGGAGAAGAATGACATGAAGAGAATCGGTGGGGAAAGATGCCCAAGGGTGAGAGACACGGGAAGGAGAACTATTGGAGTGGATTAATGCTACCTCAGGCAAAAATGGCCATGTGAGTATGAATTGGAATAAGTAAGTTGACAAGTTTTTTTGCTGGCGGGATATATATTTTATGCAAGCCAATTTTTTAGGAACGCCCCGGGGTGGAATCCATTAGCATTGGTTCAATGTGACAGCTTTTAATCTCCTTTCCCGTCGTTTCTCGCTCACACTCTGATTCAAGGGGAGACGGATTTTTGACAGGATACGCGAGCCGCTCAAATTATATCGACTGACGTTAGCTCACGGCAAACGAGTTCTCGTCAGGTGACAGGCAGGTAACTTTCACTTCTTTGGATGACGAGTACCTATTATTTATAATATGAAATTAACTCAACGCTAAAAAAAACAATCCCAATTCCTACTTCGGAATGAGCATTTGGACGGGTTCTAAAAATATTGCTAGCAGTCAAAATGTTTTCCATGGGCAAGTAGGAGTAGGTAAGCAGGGTTAAAATGAGATGCACGAAGAGGTTTTAAATATGAGAAGGAGCAGAATAGCAGGTTGAGGAGATTCTTAAACATGTGCTCGGAAGACCTACTGAAAGGTTTTGGGTTGCTGAATACGGCGACTGAAGGGATAATGATTCGGAAAAGACAGGAAAAGCATTGGGATTTTGGATGGCGTGAGAAAGGGTAGGAGAGAAAAAGAGTTTAAGAAAGGGATAGTAAAAATCGTATGTAGCGAGACACGATTGTCTTAGAATATACCTCTGATTTACTATCCGTAAATATTACGAGCGGTACTATTCATCACTAATATCACGAACGTTCTTAAGCCCGTTTTACACGGGGCACGTAATTGGACAATCTGATGTACGTACGAACGTGCATTTCAAATTGCATCGTGTAAAACCGTGAATTGCAAGAACTCATGCGCGAATGCACGAACGCGAGATAGCAAAATAGCCCCTGCTTTAATTCGAAAATGAATGCACGCCCGATTGAGAAAAACATGCAGTTTGAAGATGTGCAATTTAATGCCCCGTGTAAACGGCCTTTACAATTTATGGCACGGAACTGGCCCGCTCGCCGCAAAAGTTTGCTCAAGTCTCATTTAGAAAGAAGTATTATATTTGGGTTTTCAGGAGCTCCAGCTGCCAAAAAATATATCACACAGACTAACCTAAGGCCTACTTAATCCTTAGGCACACACAACAGCCATGCTCAATGTAGGACTCGAACTCGCGACCTTCGGGTTACACCTTATGGCTCGGAACTGGCCCGCTCGCCGCAAAAGTTTGCTCAAGCCTAATTTAGAAAGAAGTGTTAGATTTGCGTTTTCAGGAGCTCCAGCTGCCTAAAATATATATCACACAGACTAACCCAAGGCCTTTATCCTTAGGCACACACAACAGTCATGCTCAATGTGAACTCGTGACCTTCGGGTCCCCATGCGGGCGCGTTACCAACCGGTCTATCACTGTTGATCCCCATGATTTGTGGGTGGGGAGATGGAGAGAAACTATCTTAGAACCAACCAATCAATTGGCAGCACACCCATGAGATGAGGATTTCCGTATCGAGTGACGATTGCGAGACTGCAAATCAAAAAGTAATCCTCACCAAAGTCCTATCTCAAGAGTGCTATCACTCGCCAGGGCCGAGATTTTTTTGTGGAATCGCGAAAGCGCGCACGCACACTAACATGGGTCCATACCGTGGCAATTGGAAATAAAATTCGTAAATATAAAAAATATCCGGCAAGAGCGCTTCCGAAATGAAATCCGGTCGCGCACACACCTCTCCAAAGTCGTCCTTCAAAGTCCCACCACCCGCACTTCACCCACTTAACACCACCCACACGCAGGGTGGAGAGAGATGGGGAGAAGGGCGCTAGCCTAACAAACGAGAGTCGGGTTGCGCAATCGGATAACACTTCCCCCCAACGCCGATGAAATTCGGCGCCGCCGACGACGACAAAAGGCAAGCGGAGGGAGGTGTGAGTGCAAGAGGATCAAGCGGTGATCGTATCCATGGCAACGAACAGGGGTGGCAGGGCCAATGGGATCGCTCCGGGGTCGCGCCGTAACCGAGCCGTGCGAAAAGGGCCCTCGAGGGGGCACGCCTATCTATCGCTATACACATATCCTGTCTCCGCTCTCCTCCCACCCTTCCCCCACAACCTGCGAGTCAAGCCCCACCCCCCTCGTCGTCCCCCCCCCGATACCCTCCAAAGGTGTCCACATGGACCGCTGGGATGGGAAGGGGGTGAGTGTAACCGGAGAGTCTGTCCTCTGGCGAAGCTGCAGCAACAGCGGCGCGCGATAAAACCAAAACGAACCCGCTTCGATGAAAGATTGATGAGACCATGAGAATTTAAAAAAATTAAACTAAGAGGAATATGATAACTGAAATCTAGCAATGCACTGCTTTTAGATAAGTATATTTATTTCAACAACTTTAGCTACTAAAGTAGTTGAAACTGTAGCATATTCTTTAATAAGTCATTCAAGGGAATGTGCATAATAAATACCATGAATTGTAGTTTTTACAAGAATGAAAGACTATATGTAAATTAGGATTTCCATTCACGGGAAACAGCTACAAGAAAAGTCACTTTATGGAGATTTTTTCCCTCTCTCAGCGTGAAACTTTTGTGTCACTCACTCTATGGTTTAAGTATGTTTTAGGGGGACCAAAACTAAAGAATATGCAAAGCGAATCAGGGAGAGCTTCTAACGAGGAAATTTCTAAATCAAAACGAGCTATAGCGATGACAAGGTACGAAAATAAATGCGTGGATACACAATACTCAACCAATGTGTTCTCGTATTGATTACATTTAGTTTTAATTAATATCTGAATAAATCATTGGTATTCGACACACGAAACTATTAGCTGTTAGTAGAGTGGAGTGGAGCGCCACAGCTAATCAATCTTCAGATTGATGACTGCTGATGATGGTGCTTTTTATGAGCACCAGTTAAAAAATGATAATATACAAGATGAAATGCATCAATATGGTTTTTAAAACTGTTTAAAATATCACCTGAGTAAATACAAACAGCGCTGAGTCGCTAATTATTCCCGAACTGAAATATAAAATTCACCAACAAGCCATGCACAAAAAATTGAATTCTCATTTGCATGTTTACCATTGCAAATATGCAGTATAATAGCCCGATCTCGCAGAATAATGCCATTGGATAGGCAGCGAGTTCGCTTTCCATAATTGGCCATCAGCCATCAATAAACCTCATATTTATCGATTTCTCGGATCGTGGGAGTCCAATCACATGAAATACCACATTGCTGCAAAAAATATGAATACTCAATTTTTTTAGTACTTTAATAGAATACGCCGATAACATTGGTAAAATAAGCATTCAAGAGGAAAATCAACGTCTCATGAATATGGCTTTTCGATTAATCGATAATTTTTGACTGACTGGTTACTATACCTAAGCATTACTTTTAATAGTATTTTACGATGACAAGAGCTAGATATTTTATTTCAACTAGTTAATTTATCGCATAGCATGTTACGCTAAATAACACATTTAGTGTAGGATATGTATTTGCATTTTAAATCAATTTGTATGATAATAAAGAGATACTTTTCAAAGCCTCATATCATATAAATTAACATAAATGATCACACTTTTATGACGCATTATAAGGACACAGCAACTCGGTTTATTTGTTGTGAGTTTCCACTAGCTGAGTGAGTGTTGTGAGTGAGCACGAGTGTTACTCATAACATCATGAAACCTATATATCATCATCCTAACTCATTTTCATTATAACGGCAAGATAGTTTCCAAATGCTAGTTTCACATAAAAAAAAGCATAAATAACTATTCATCAGCGATACGCAGTTAGAACTTGGCAAATCTCTTTTCATGTAATAAGATTCGATCATTATAGCTTGAACCATAAACTAACCAGTCATCCAGTTTTATACTACCCTCATGCAACCTAATGTCGCAGGACCCAATTTTGAAAACTTCTTCCAGATTGCACTGACAATCGTAAAAGGTAGATCGCATACTTCCAAACCAGTTTTGAATAATCTTAGTCACTGTTGCCCAAAATAAAACAATATCAGGCTCCTGAGGAAAGGATAAAGCAGCCACAAGGTTTCCATTTAAAAATTAACAGAATCCATCAACCAATGACACGGGTATGTATATTTGGTATTTAATGGGAGGGAGATTATTCAACTGAAAAACTTGAGAGGCAGTCAAGGAGAAGTAGGTGCAGGAGAGCACAGGCAGTGGACATAAGGAGAGCAATAGATACAGAAGTCACTTTCAAGCCGTATTCAATGTCAATACACTTACTTATTCCGTCACCAACCATTTACTTAATGACATTTGACGAAATTTTTTTCCAGTTATTTCCAACAATTTAATTATTAGTGTTGAGCAATCACTTCTTCAGTTAAGTATAGGAATTGGGGCCGGTTTCATCGGGCATATCAACTACTAGATGCAGAAACATGATTGCCAGTTGAATCCATTTTTCTAAATGAAGTGTATACAAAATGCCTGAAGTTATCTAAATACCTGAAGGTCCTGTTAAAATGTTAGCAGATTGTTTCTGTTTATTAGTTTCCTAAATGTTTCTGTGAGTGATTGACTATCACCTTTTTACGTGATCAATCGACTTTCCTTTATTTTAGGCATTCCCTGTTTCATTATTAATAATTGTAATCCATCCGAAGACTGGTTTGCAGGAGCTCTCCAAACAATTCTCCTTTCAGTCCATCGCATTATTTCTTGAAAATTCTTCCTTGGATGATATCCCTCATGATTTCCATGATTGCTCCACCTCTAGTTCTTTACTATTTACGGTTGATGAAACGGTAAAATTACCAGAAATATTTTGTTGGTTGTCACACATGCAAGCTAACAAGGATATAAGGTTGCAATAGGGATTAAATATCGGGAAATATATTGTTTTTACACAAAAACTATTCCTCTAGCCTGGATAATCCTAGATAGACCCATCATGGACCAATGATCCCTGGACCAAAGAAAATGCATGTAGTGATGTATGCAAGCATCTTTTACTAATTTGGTATAAATTCCATCAAATTAGAGGTGCTAATAATAGTGAGCACCCAATGTTTCTTTATGCATCCCCAATCACTCATGCATCCCCATCTTCTATCATTACTCCCCCTTCTCACCAACTCCTCTATCACATCTCCATCGACGAGCGCCAGCACCGGCAAACTATATTTCATTCTCCCTCGTAAAACTCACCTTCCCTGTACACACCATCATCCAATCCCATACTGGCATGGCAACACGGAGTCCCATTCATGAATCCCTACTTTATCGTAGAGGCTTTATACGGTGATACAAGTGTTCCATCACCACATCATTTGCGTAAGAGTTCTTCCACCTGTGACTCAAGAGTATGTGTCTCATCGATGCATAAAAAATATTGTGTAATAAAAGCTTCGGAGATGGGATCGATAAAAAAGTCATTTTCCACTCTCAAAAATGATGGGAAAAGTACCCAGCGTACCCAGCCTAGCAAATCTCATTAGATTTTACTCTTTTTACTCTACTTTTACTATTAGAATAGATTTTACTTATACTTGTTTTGTGTAGTTTATCTCACTGTGAATAGTCTGATATTTGGAGGCCGTTACTTACTTTTGAAAAATATAAACATCTATAGTTTTAATTTTTTAAATTAGTTAACTATTTTACTGGGAAAAACAAATGGTATTCCATACAAATAAATAATTTTTTTCTTTAAATTCTTCTTCTTTAAATCCTATATGTCCTTCATTTTTTAGAAGGCAAATGTTAAATATCATTTTCCTATATAATCTATGCAATGACTTTTATGAAGGTCCATCATTACTATTGAAATTGTCTATTCACCTCAACAAGGAACAACACATTGTACTATGCGAAATTTTGCCGCAGAAACTTTTCGTACTATGAACCTGTAACTCGTATGATGCGCAATGACAATAGATTAGAAGGAAAAAAAAATATATATATATATTTTTTTTAAGAAATATACATAATTACCGAATGACAAATTTATAAAACCACAAATTTTACTTCATGTTTAATATAATTACTTCTTGAAGATCCAGAGGAAGTCCCCAGAGGAAGACCAAGAGACAAGTACTTGGGGCAAGTCAAGAGGGATACGGGGAAGAAGAACCATAGAGAAGTGAAGGAACTGGCATGGGATAGGGCGAAATTGAGGGCTGCAGTATACCAATCCTAGGATTGTAATACTATGATGATGAAGCTATTATCTAGAAGTATGGCTCGTGAATACTTATTACAGAATCACAAGCAAGTTCCCAAGCCACAAACTCCTTCGAGTCAATATAATTTGAAGCTAAGAAAAAGCTGACTTATGCACGTTAACCATCGAGGAAACGTTATAGGAATGGCGCGATGTAATATATATTTGTCGCACAGCCTCTTTAAACTTAATTTCTCTTTAAGGTTACTTTCTCAACCACTTTTTGCAGCTTCATTGGCTTATTTGCAACTTCTGAACCCTGAACTGAATGAAAAATTAAAAAATAGTATTCTGTACGTGAATTACGCATGTAGATCACATATCATGCAGAAAATTACAACACATAGCGTTGGGCCAATGGATACGCAAGGACTTAAATCGTGAGTAATGAAACCAAAAAGGAAACATATGCAAACCACCAGTTTAATACTATAAGCTATTTCACTATTAGGAAGCTTTTTAAATCTTTACTGAAATGCACAGTTCGCCACGCCAACTCCTCGTATGAAGATATACTATAAAGACTTTCAGTTACACTTCTAAATTAGGTGAACAAATCGCACACTCCTTTTCCTTATTTCAAATAAGAAAACCATTTGTATATTATTCCGCTGCTCTTATATTTTCAAAATTAATTGATCTTCCTCAAACTAATATATTTATTCTTTTCAGTTTATTTAATTCCATATTTCATCCTTTGTTCCTCAATGAAAATAACTTTCTCTGATTCCTTTCATTAAATTTTCCATCCTATCATTTTATGAAGCCGATTTCCTCCCGAATGAACCCGCATATTTTTATAATACAATTGTTTTGTGAAACATCGATACTATGTGCGACTCACAAGAAAATTAATTGCATTACACGTAGATATACATATGCTTCACAACACACCTCAATGAAAAGACTCGCCGGATAAATAAAATAAACGCAGTAAATAACTTACTCCCCTGTTTGAAGCTAGTTTTTAGGCAATGGACTCTTCCACTGAAAAGTATATTCTGCGCAACTACCACTATGATTTGCTACCACTGTATACTGGTATTACCGACGAAGAAATATCTCATAAGTCTAGGACTCCACAGAAACTTATCACGACGCACACCTACCCCTCCAAACTGACCAACATAAAATCTATCGGGAAATCTGTTTTTGATTTTGATAAAAAAGGTGGTCGGTCGTCATCATGGGAGCCCGCAAATCAACTCTTGTTCGCCGATTAGTCTTCCCGTTTTGCTTCACGTCCACGGAGACAAATTGACGTGGTCGCCAGGCTGAGGTCATGCTGTGAGGAAGACTCGGTGGGATAATTACGAGAGAGAGACCGAAGAGGAAAAGAGATAGCTAGGCGTTTGTTTCATCCCCCGAGCAACGCCATTCGCCCTTGCTCTCCGCAGAACGCTGAGAGTGGGGCGTGGCTTTATGTTTCCCCGGAGTTGGAGGGTGGGGGTGGGGAGCGAAGCGACGACAGGGCTCCGACACCCGGTTGCGGCTACAACGACCACCGCCCACGGCCGGCCGGGGCGCCGTGTAAACCGTGCGATTCCAGATTGTGGTTGATATCGTCGGGGTGCGGGTGTGATGGTCGCCGGAGAAGAGAGCCTAGGGCTAACGTCCTTTTTCTATTTTTAGTTTACGGCACAAGACTAATCCTTTTAATGGATCGCCCTGCAGAATAACGCTTGCACAAGAAACGAGCAAACCAGAGTACAGGAGCCTTGCTAGTACCTCAAACTAGTGATGGGTCGGTCGTGATTGATCGTATCCAGAGATCAAGTTCTCTTAAAAGATTGATCGATGAACTGGATCACTCCAATGACCGAGGAGTTCATCTTTGCCGATCACGATAGGAATGATTGTATGACACAAGTATCGATCATGAGATGTGAGACCGACCGAACTATAATGAGATAAAATAAAGAGATGACTCTGAGGTGGCAAAAATTATTGAAAGAAGTGTAATAAAAAACTATGCAATAATATCTATCTATAATACCTACATTGCTTAAGTACTGAAAAAAACAATCATTACCCTTTCACTGAGGATGTAAACTGCCAAACTTAAAATTCAAGAGCACCCATGTAGTTAATAACATAATTTCAATTCGCATTGATTACAAATTTTATATAATAGTTGAAACAACGAACTAATTGCAGTTATCAGTCATATCCGACTCTTGCGAAGATTATGCAACACATTAAACTCATCTCCTGTCATAACACATTCATTAGAAGTAAGTCTACCTATTACAAATTACCTTTAAATGTAAAAATATCACCACAAGAACACACGCAATACATCACAGCACATATAACATTTGTAATCACTGAATTTCCATAATTGCATTGTTACTTAAACACACGATAAACCTTCGTTTCAATATTCCCGACAAATATTACGTCTCTTGCACAAGTGAATCTTAGTGATACCGACTGTAATTAAAAATTGAATTTAAGTGCTGCATTCGGATAATTTGCTTTAATTTCTTACAGCCAAATAAAAACGTTGATCGGTTCAAACTACATTCCAAAATACACTTTCGTAGCGTTCTATGCTACTTTTGAATAATTTTTGAATAAATGTTTTGCGAGTTTTGAATAATTTTTGGTCCATAAATATGTCACTATTGAATAGTTTTGTAATCGTAAGGGATATTTCTAAAATTCTTCTTAATTATGCTTAAAATCATAAACCAAGAACACTGTGTAAGAGCAAAATAAACCTTCGAACGTATTGCACTGTTGTGCATTCAATTGTTTTCGAAGAATTACCAACAACTCCACGAAAACCTGCACTAAACAAGGTAGCTGTACAGTGTACATATCGGTCATGATTACAGTATATACTCGCTTTGCTCAATATGGGGCTCCGCCCTCTAGAACCGACCCGCATTGCACTTATTAGGGCGAGAAGATCTCAGGATACCGAGTGAAAAGAATCTTACAATTAAACCAAGAGTTAACAGAATAATTTGTGAAACTTGGTAACCCAGATTTTAAATAGCTGCTTCAAATTCACGATTAATTTATGAATTAAATTCCATGGCTTAAACTAAAGTGAACTTTGCGGATTATTTATTGTTTTTAACAAATCCTATCATTTTCTCCAAGTTTTAAATTTTATTCATGTTAGCTATAGTGTATTATACTACTTGGCGTATCACTAACGACTATTGCGATATAATGCATAAAATTCCTTAGGAAGCAACTCCACGCGATAGAAATAATCACAGGAAACATCAAATTGCATGACTACAATTGCCTCATAAAATCATAATTGAGAAACTCAAAATATTCCAGCAAAACATCATCTTCCGTGTTCCTAAATGAAATAGAAAAATAAAACTTACAAGAGGGACGTGATTCCGTGATAGACATGATTATTCCACAACACTAGCGGAAAATAAAGAGAAAGCTGCGTCTTAAAATAGCATTTTGTGTTGCCTCATCCTTTTAGCTCAGTTTCATAAATCCAATTCTGCATAACGATAGAGACAAATTCTAAAGTCATTCTAAAACCGATTCCTAAGTTTAGGGAGATACGGTTTAATAAGGGACATCAAGAAAGCAAAAAAAACTTTCTATAGTACGAAAATATGGATATAGTTCAAATTCATTTATTTTAAGAAATGTGGAAATATATCCAAGAAAAAGATTGTTAATGACCGAGCTGAACTACACTATTATCAAAATAAAAGAAAACACCTAGTAGCTTTGTCCCATCACAATTTCCATGCTTATTTATTTGAAGTATGTGAAAATCAAAGACAAATAAGAGTAAATATGGGCACAGAGGAAAAATCATTCGTCTTGACCTGGTTCGGATCCCGGTCAAGGCGTATGATTTTTTCCTCTGTGGTTATATCGCACTTATGTGCTCTTTCAGGTGACTCCGTAAAAGGTAATACCGTGGCTAATCCTCAAAATTGAGTAAATATGGTCTCTGATGCAAAAAGGTTGTCTATTTTAGTGAAAATTATCCATCCCACAAGATATCACGCTAAATGCGTTCAGGCCGTACGAAATTTTAATATTTTTTCTGAATTAAAATTAAGTAAATTAATTGGTCTAATATATGTAAAATATCTTTTAAGTTTTTTTTTCTGTAAATTATTCCCAACTGACATGCGTTTGGATAAAAATGCCTGTTTTCGAATTATTCTCTATAAAACACAACATGGCCTGTTTCGAACTTTAATGGCTTCAACATTTCTCTTCACGATTTAGCGGTATCCTTCCACCTATTCTAATCTTCAACCTACGATGAGTATGAATACAAAGTAGTGACCGTCTGAAAAGAATGTTGCCACTGATGTATGCATTACAATGGGGACCAAGGGCGTTACAGAACTTGGGTCAGAGAGAAGAGAAGAATACAGAGATGAGAACGGAAAGCGAGAGATGGGGGTGAGGGAGGGACGCTTCTGCCGCGGCATTGAAAATCATTAGCGGCGGGGGACAATGCAAGTTAGGGGGGGGGGGAAGGAGGGCTCAGCAGAGGCAATAAATCTCGAGGTGATTGCAGAGCCGCCCTGCGGGAGACCCGAGAGATGAAGGGGCGGCAACCGGCGGCGGACTCATTAGCGGGAAAGAGGAATTAATTCCAAAACCAAGCGGTGGAGAGGCGAGGAAAAGGCACTGTATTGTCTGGTATCTACGCGAGAGGAAGGCGTGGTGGGGAGTAAGGGAGATAGGAAAGGGGCCCTTTTAAGGACCAAAAGGGTTCAAGGGCTTGTTTGCAGAGAGCGAAAATACCAAAAGGAAGGTAAACGACCAAATAAATATCCGCCTATTAGGGAGACGACAATATAGTTATAGAGCAAACAGAACTCTGCGTCGGATCGAACGCAGAGCAAAGAAGCAAAATTATGTATTATTAGAGGTAATTTATCAATGGATAATTGTATTGCAGCTTTTACGTCTAAATAATGGCAAATGAGAGAGTCGCCGATTTCAGGCTATGAAGAACTTCTCATTATTCATGTAAACAAGGCAAAAAAAAAGGACATTATCCGCGGAAAACATACAAAATTATTCAAAATTGATAAACTAGTACTTTCTCATAACGTTATCATTGTGTTTAATTAAATTAATCATATCGATAAAATGATGTGCTGGTTATTTTACAAGGCACGAATGTTGCCTGTATCCAGGGGTACCTTTGCCCCAAGCTGCCCTAGGTTCGAAGTTTATGGGAACTTGGAGATGAAAAATACACTACGATGGATTTATTGGATTAAAAGCTACGCTATGGGATCCTTTATTGGGTAAATGTCAGAAAATAGTCACAGAGGTATTTGATATCGGTACAATTAATGTGCTGGTCAGGACTAAAAGTGTTACATAGATGATAGCACTAATGAAGTAATATTGCACACATTTGAGATTAGCGAAATATTTAAATAAAGTAATAGAAATAGCGAAGGTACTGTTGATATAGATTCAGATTCAATATTCCTATCCAATAACTAGTTAATTTACAGTATCAAGCCCGCCTTCAAGAATAGAGTTCTATGTCTCTTTTCGGGTCAACTCTCAACGAAACTGTTCCAAATTAAAATGCATCGGTGTAATAACAATAATAATCATTTTCACCGCAGTCAAATTTTATATTTAGATATTGACAACAGATGGTGAAATTGGCCATAAAAGGCCTACAATTATTTACCGAAAAAAAAACAAAATATCATCTAAATCAGACCTAAGGCTTTAATTTGACAAAAAAGAAGTTGATCAACTTGTTCCCATAAGCTCGAAAAACAGGGTTAAGTGAGTGAATGCCGTTCTAAAATGTTCATTTTGTGACTTCCGTATTCAAGATCGCAATTATTACCCCTGGATGTAGCATTTATTTTAATATATTTGATAAAATATATTTGCCTTTTCAAATGAACCTCTATCACCGACATCCACAACTTCTTGCTGTCGTAAAACTGATGAGTAATTGATTCCGATCAGGTGAAAATTAGACGAAATCTTTGGCTTAAGAATCTGTAAGTTACAACTAAGCCGATAATTTTTAGGATCATCTCTCACACAGAGGGCGAATCATTCAGGTGACCATCCAAACCATCTATCATGATTTTAACTGCCAACTTCAAAGCGACTGAAACACCTTCAATTCTGTCACAAAAAAGGCTACTTTGGAAGCATTCAATAGATACGTCAGTCAATCTCGATTGTATAGGCAAAAGAGAAAGTAATGATACAACGGGATGAATGTCAGGCGCATTCTACAACTAAAACTTAATTCGGCAATAATCCAAAAAGGTATCAACAGCTATCACGAAAAATGCATTTTCTTGCAGAAGCAAAATATTTCAAAGAGATTCCGCAAGAGGCTCATGGCACATTAAATTGCCCAGGAGATGGATACTGTTAAGAATATAACAGAAAAATTAGAAATTATTTAACAAGAGAGAGTTTTCTCAGCATCTTAACTCTTATAAGAGCAATGGAGGCGTAGTCAGAACCTATTGCATAGATAGATTGCTCTTCACCTGCTGAGGAAAAAGATGTTAAAAATCATCCGTATTCTGCAGCTAGACCCTGAGAAAATTGTCATTACGGCCGCTTATACCCACATTAGAACTTAATAATAGGTGAACAATGGTGAGTTCACCAAGTTATTTTTCATTCAATCCGTGATGGATAACAAACACAAAATGAGGTATGAAACCGTTTCCTTTGCTAACACTAAAAATTGTGTTAATCTTATTTCGCATTTGCTTCAGACATGATTTTTGAGAAGTAGGTACCTACATACTCTTCAATTCATGACGTAAGCTTAAAACACTGCGGTCCCCATGCACCTGATCATTGCGATCATATTCGCTTTCAAGGGGGCTGAAACGTCAAAGTAGCATCACCGTTGAAATGTGTGTGGCACATGAATAATTGGATATTTGAAAAACAAACGGATTGAAGTGTATCTAGGTTTTCAAATAGGGCATGGATGTGATCTTGTCAGCGTAAAATAGTTCCGAAAGAATAACGTTTCTGCATAGTTGATTTCATCTCAGCAAGGAATATAAAAAATAGGTTTTCTTGATATATGCTCAATTAAACGCCAATAATTCCGGGTAAAAGTTATGAAATCGGAATTATATACAACTATAGGATCAACTTCCCAAATTACACATTCTTGGGAATGAATAAGGCCGAAAAATGAGTAAAAATGTATGTATGTGCCAAGAAAGAAAGACATAATTTGGTGTATTTCACTTGTTAATCCGCTTTGACTAAAGTAATATAAAATTCTAAATAAAATCTAAAAATATCCTGCGCGAATTCCTCTTGATAATTTATGAAATTTAATACTAACAATTTCTCAAAGCAGAATTATTTCTATTTTTAATGTTTTAAAATTAAAAGTTTAAACAGATATTACGCCGAGGGTGCATTTAACACCACAAACGGACAAAGTGATCTTGTGGCTCATCGGTGGATGAATAAATGATGAAAAAGCAGGATATTTGCATTCGATGCGTTACATATTCGGTCGCCGCTCCAGAAATGAAAACCAAAAATTGTAACTGAACATTTCACATAAATTCCACGCATGCAACCATAAGTGTAAAGCCTTAATTATGGACCCCACGCATAAATCATACACACGCAGTGATTGGGGAAGAACCCGCAAACGAATATTTATGAAAAATAAAACTCTCCCTTATTGCCCTGCCTCCGCAAGTGGATAATGAAATAATCCCGGTCATACCTCAGAGCAAAGACCCCTCACATAATTTGCAAATTGAGAATGCCACCCTAAATATGTGAAACCAGAAGTCAGATGGTTTTCGCCGTGCAGCAGCGGTATCAGCGAAGAGGAAACTAGCACGATTCGAATTTTCAAACAAACCAAAGGGTCTCTATGGAAACACGGAAGCTCGTGTGTTCTCCCATTGAACCCCACCGCTGGAAATCGACGCACGGTAAAGCGAAACAGAACCTCCGCATATCGCTTTGATCCCGGACCGTGCGAAAGCTGAGCAAGTTTGCAAAAAGCAAAAAACATCCTCCCGATGTGATACAGTGGTTTCCCATGTCCTTCATTCATCGGCATCCAGTTCCGCTCGCATTTTCACATATTCTGTGAATCCTTCTAGGGCTGCCGTGCGAGGTCACTGCAAATAGCAAATGATTGAGTGCCCTGAGAGGGTGTACTTGTTCGCAGAGGCTTTCAATATCGGCCTCCGACTCGGTAGCATAAAGTTAGAGGAGGCAACCAACAGCTGTCATTTGCGCATTAAGCATGAGTGGTTAGGTTGGAATTTATTCATTCATTGGGAATACTACCAATTTATTACTTACCTACGTCCTATCTATGCATACCTAGCTGACTGCGGGCAGGGACTCCGCCGCGCAATTGAAAGTTAGATTTCACTTTCGGCATCGTAAACGGACGCTAAATTTCTCCTCGGATTTAAACTTCCACAGCTTTTTAGAGTCTTGTTTTATGCATAACGTGTCGTACGTAGGCGAAGGTATAACTAAATTATTTCACTATTTAAAGCGAAAATAAGTGACTAAAACTGCATCCACCATTTTTTGATACACCGAACGCAGATGTCTCACATAAATCACTTAAATTATATTATTTTTAAACCCTGTTTTTTCCGTAAACCAAATGCAAGAGGCCATGAACAGATAGACTCAGTTTACAGAGAAAATCTAAGGCGGACGTCTGCCGCAAATATTTTCAACTTTGCCCCATTGATAATTGATTTTGATGAGTATTAACTGTAGTAAACAACATGCAAGACCAAATGCAGCAATCAATTTAGAGTGAACATCAGATCACAGAATTAATATTCATACCACGTTGACAGAAATAATTCCAAATAATGAATTGTTTCGAGGAAGCAAAAATAAATGCGCAAGCCATAAAACCAAATTAGATATGAGTCATGGCATTGGATTGTCCAACGACTCTTTCCGCATTGAAAATAAGATAATGGGAAATGTCACAACAATAATTTAGCTCTGTCACATGCTAATTCGCATATGACCGCGATAACTTCTCCAGGAGAATGTAATTCTAATTTTTGGATACGAACGAAAATGACTTCATTCTGGCATTCCCATTTGAGTCCTCGAGAAGTTTATTGCCGATTGATATCGCAGACAGTTTTTTGAATCGGATTTTAAAGCTGTTTTGCTGTTATAAAATGGTACGACAGAATTGCCATTACGGATGGTAATAACGGAAATCATAATTCGGTAGAAAAAAAATTTTATTCGGAGTGTCCTACGATAAAACGCGCCATAGAAAGAGATTTTGATGCAAATAAATACGCGAGGAAAAACCTCAATAACTGAAATATACATTTGATTTTTTTGCCATTCGTCTCAAATGGAGATAAACTTAAGCACCTTCGAGAGAAATTGTTTTCGGCGTCATTTGGTTGACTTGAAATAAACGTGTACTGTACAAATTGGTTCAGCTATGATATTATTACCGTTCTAGCTTAGTCAATAATTCAGCCAACTGAGGCGATATATGGCCAAGATGATCACGTCCAAATAAGAGTGAAAATAGACTTATGTTGTTTCAAGTTCATTATCTCCAAAAGTATAACGGACTTCATTATTAGAAATTTCCTCAACTCGACAACTCGTTTCATTAAGAGTAATTAAGTAAGTAATTCCTTCATAACCTCGAGTTAATGTACAATAAAATATACAATTGGAGATGTATTCCATCCATTTTTGTTTTTAGGAGGCCGGTGCATCTCAGGATTTTTCTCATTTCGTATTTCTCATTATCCTAAGCCTCGGTATGTCTTTAAGCATTTAATAAACAGTTTTGTCACATTATAGCATTGTTATTGAAGCACTTTCCATTTAAAAATAACTGATTTCATATAATTTTGCATTTACAAGTAGATAGTTGGAATAGTGACGAAAGGCCTTACAGGTGTCGTTTCACTGACTTATTCCACAACCTATTTTTTGTACCGAGTAAATAAGGCAGTTGGCATTCACTGCACAACGCGAGATATTTCCAGCAGTCATTTTTGAAGCTATGATGAACGATTTTTTTTTCGAAACAAACTAAGACTTTTCAAATCAGTCCCGTTGTGAGTTTACCTTTGTAATGATGGTAACCAACATCACCGAGGTAAAAAATGGCTTATTAGCCTAGCTGTCGCTTCCGGGTTCCTACCGATAGCGCTCATTTGGATGAACGAATTTACAATATGTCACGGGAATTAAATCATTTTGATCCCACTCTGCGACAAACCGTGCGTGTCCGTGGCCAAAATGCTCAAACATCGCAAATATTCGACGCACGAAGCGACCTCATTGGAGTGCATCTGGTTTCCAGACGACATAATTTTGTATCCTCGGTTCGTTCGTGTGCTATACCCGTTCCGCTCACGTGCCCATTTCCCAACTTTCCCTCACTTCCACTCTAGGGTCGCCGGAGGTCGGAAGCTACAAATCGCCCGCTAATTCCGCTTGCAAGCAAACACACCTCTCCCGCCTCTGTGAGAATATCGCGATATTGAACAGTACACGTTCCCCAGTTTGGCGAGTTCCCCAGGGAAAATGAGACCTTTGTTTGGGCGAAGGGGGTAAGGTACGTGGGAGTGACTGCGCTGTATTCATATTAAAATATCGCCTAACGATACAAATACTACGTATCGAGGTATCGCGTATTAGTAAGTACATAAATATGTAAAAGAGCAAGTAATACTATTTATATAGTTTTCACGGGTTTCGCAAGGGGCACGTTTCAATATTTACTCAGTCATCGTCATCAGGGTTCGTGTCTGACAGAGCGAGGATATTGACGGTTATTGGTAGCAGTTGGCCCCTTGTTGATGGAGCCGTTACGCGGTATTTGAAAGGTAATGATGACTGTTTTTCATGTGTTGCTTAACTTGGTACCATATTCGAATTTTATTTTTTATT
This sequence comes from Pyrrhosoma nymphula, assembly GCA_963573305.1. Lineage (NCBI taxonomy): Eukaryota > Metazoa > Arthropoda > Insecta > Odonata > Coenagrionidae > Pyrrhosoma > Pyrrhosoma nymphula. Next base: position 139,892,711 of record OY754329.1, on the reverse strand, counting down.
TCAGCGTCTATAAGAAGTATGAAGGAAATATTGTAATATTAATGGTGCAAAAATATAGTCATACATGACGAAAAATTCTCAGTAATTAAATAAATATATCTACATAAGTCTGTAACTTGACTCATTTTTTCACGCTGTACGGTGAAAACACCACAACAGGAGTTTTTTTGCGATTCTATAAAAATTACTGCGTTGTGTAATTGATTAATTTTTATCAAAAGTTGAGAAAATATACTAACTACACACGGTTAGTTTTTTGACGAAATCTAGGCGTTAGAAATTCCTAATTTTTCAACATTCTCCCTCTGGAGAGTACAGCCGTAGTCTATCCCATGTAAAGTAGCTTATATTTGTAAGAAAATTGATCGAAAAGTAGTTCGACAAGCGGTTAATATTTTGCTATCATTGGAAGGATGGGACTTTCATCTTTAAAATGAAGTAAAATTCATCACATTCTAGGCGAAGTGATATTTCACTCAAAATACCTTAAGAAAGTACCTCACTCAGTCGGTGAATTGTGCTTACATTTCATGGGCATATCGGAACTTCGAGCAAAGAGGATTCTTAAAATCTAAATCCACATGCAAATTTCTTAAAGGTAGCGACCTGTGAGCCACAAATAAAGGACTCTTATACGAAATGAATCTTATAATTTTCAAGTCCCAATGCACTGTTACGCCGATTCCGGACAATTTAAATTGCGATTCCAACGAGATATCTAGGGCACATTGACATAACAGTGAACACATCGCAATTTCGTACAGCTCAAGAGGGTGCGTCCGCGAGGGAAGAGGGTGGAGAGAGGGCTGAAGGAAAATCTTTTAATGGATCTGAAGCAGTTATTCGCGGTGAAGGTCTACCACTCCCCCCATTCCATCGAGGAGGTGGGAGATGTTAGGATATGATCCACGAACGAGGGAGGTGCGTGGGAAGGTGTAATATTTGTACCCATCAATTCGACGGCGTATCTCTCTTATTTCGTCGCTACCGTCAATCCTAAAGACTAGGTGTGGGGTTAAAATGATAACTTCCACGTAACCAAGGTATCTGAATAATTTAATCAACCCTAGCCTAGCGTAAAGACTCCAAGTCTTTAGTGGCTTCCAACCTAGTCCTTACATTAGCTCTGCTATATTGGTAGCGAAACTTGGTGACAACCTCAAGCGCGAAATGTAGCTCCAAGGGGGGCAAGACTCGTGTGGATAGTGGGTGCTGGAATGAAATTGGGTGCTGATAGTGTTCGATACCCATCGAAGAAGCGCAAATTAACAATTTTGTTAAGAGGCATACAGCTCAGAGGCTGAAGTGAATGGCAAATTGAGCACTTTGAAGTTTGTAACGAAGGTTTGCGACCTTTGGAACCCCAAAGGCCGCCACACACCGAATGCCTTGCTAAGCGCGCTACCAGCTTTTGCCACGTGTCTTAAGATCCCGTAAAGCAAAATCCCACTGTCCGTTCACACCAAATGCGAGATATACGAACCGATGCGAACTTCCCTAGCGCTATATTGCAGGGGATTGCTCGGCCGGCGATTTCCTCTTCGCTTAGCTTTCAAGGTGCATGCGCAGTACCTATTGAGGCAAAGTAACGCTTTCGTGCCCCCAGCCCAAATTAATTTTTAACCTACTTACAGCAGAGATATTTCAAACCAAATTACGTAAATTATTTCTGCACACTATGCACATTGTACAAAATCTTACATCATAGCAATTTCGCGAGTATTAACGGAATAGTCAGGTGTCAAACCTGAGAAGTGCGTTTTACATTTTCCGCCATCTTGGTAATAAGTGGAGTTTCATTTATCCCCAACAGATGGCGCAGAATGTCAACTAATATCCCTTTTACAGGTGATTTAAGCCGTGTCCAAACTCGCCAGTTAGGTACCTAAATCCGGAAATTTAGGGAGGACGCCATCTTGAAGTGTGTCCAAACTCGTTAGGCAGCATAAGGGAGCGGATTTGGGCAGCCAAATCGGTCGGCGGATTTAGGCAACAACAAGTCCTTCCTAAATCTGCCACCATTTTGAATTTCCCATAATTCCGAGTGGTAAAAGCGTGAAAAGTAGTGGAATGAGTGGAATTGCAGTAAATATGGCGGGGAGTTAATTTGTTTTGAATGGAAGGGCGTGAGTTATTATGAATATATTAAATAAATGATAAATGTTAGATTGATTTATGTTATAAATTTCATCTTCGGAAGCATAAAACAGACAGAGACCTTCATATCAAGGAGTGAGACAGAATATACAGGTGTCATAGCGGGGAAGTATTTTGAGTGTTTACAAATCAGATTTTTTTATATTGCCTTGCGCATGGAAGCTATTTTTTAAATTATAATTTCGTTTTTGGGAGTAACGAATCAATCAACCGAACAGTTAATTATAGCTAGAAAGGAGAAGGCGGATAAACTAAACATATAAACTAACATAAAACTACCCCTACGCGTCTAAATAAAGTCTACAATGTTGCAAGTTTTTTACGAAACTAAAAAGTAATTACAACACTCAAAAAACGGCAAGCTATAATAGTTCTTCCCCACAATAGCACTAACGTTAGTCTTCAAACCCCATTTACCTACAACAAAAGCCTTAAATTATAGTAAGCAAAAGATATTTTTATGACTGTATACGAAGCTCCTGTACCATTGGGAAATTGTACATAGAAGTAATTAATATTATTATTTAAGATTTATTTTACATAATTTCCATTTGACATCATTTCGTGGCCTTCATATGGATGTCACTACATCCAATGAACATCCAAAGGATGCCCAATACTAAATAATTAATGGACATCATGCGGTGGCTGGATATCACCGTAAACAGACTTATTAATAATGCACGCAAAAGGAAAGAACAGTGCAGGGATAATAGAAAATTCGAATTGAAGCTATTACCTACACGACCACAAACGCAATTAACTGCTCATGAGTCTAACACGAATCTTTATCTGCCATAGCGGCGAAAGTTAATATAAGCACAATGAACAAAAACTAAAAATACGTTCTTAATACTGCTAAAAGACACGGATAAATACACAATCACAAATTTACTAAACTGCTCAGTCCAACACGAATCGCTTTATATACCAAAAGGAAACATAGACACAAACCACGAACTTACAAAGATACAACCACATTGATCAAAAGCTATAAGTACCTACGTGCCATACTGTACTCTGTAAATCACGGAATCTAACTATATAAATCTCAATGTTACGAATTAACCACATAATATATTGCGAAACTACGAAAATAATGAGAAAATGTATTTTAATCGCAATCAAATTTCAAACAGCACTAGTCATGAGGGTCATCTGTTCAAAACATTAACGTATTCCGTATTTCCCTTGTCCTTCGTTTGCTTCGAGCTCAGCAGATGGCGACACTTGCTAAGGGCGTCCAAACTCAAGCTCCCTTTCTGTTAGCTGCCCAAAATTTAGGTAGCCAAATCCATGCTCCCTAATGCCTAACGAGTTTGGACACGGCTTTAATAGGATATAGAGTAGAAGTGAATGGAAACGTAAGCGCACTTCTCAGGTTTGACACTTGACTTTTCCACTAATACTGGCGTAATTTTAATGATGTAAGATTTTTTTACAATGCACATTGAGTACAGAAATAATACACGTAATTTGATTGAAGCACCTCTATTGTAAAAAGGTTAAAATTAATTTGGGCTGGCGGCACGAAGGCGTTTCTCTACCCCAATAGGTACTGCGCATGCGTCATGGAAGCTAAGCGAAGAGGAAATCGCCGGTCGAGCGAGGGAAGTTCGCATCGGTTCGCATGGCTCGCATTTGGTGTGAGCGGACAGTGGGAAATCGCTTTACGGGATCTTGACGAAATCTTAGACGCGTGGCCAAACCTGGTAGCGTCACTAAGTTTCTCTGCCACTATGCACTCTTGTTCTATCAAAGCTGTTTTTGAAGAAACTTCTGACTTGCCTTTATGTTTTGTTTATTTGTTTTGTAAAACCTTTCAGAGAAGGATGCCAGATGCAGAAGGTGTCCTCGAGATTTGGCGTACATGCAACCTCGTAAGCCACCACAAGGGGGAGGGCTTTAAAACGCCAAAATATAAGAAAAAGGGAAAAGTAACTGGAAGAGCGAAGGAACGAAAGAAGAGTTTATGTTGGTGGTTTAGTCTCTCTCTTTGTTTTTGCAGCTTGATCGTGAGAAGAACACCCCGGCATTATCCTTTCTTTATCTATTTATTATGATGCTTTACCCTCAATAACGGTATTCAGCATTCACTCGTGCATAATCACAAATTTTTCCAGCTTAATGCCTCCTCCTAACCTCATCCAGCTACATCATATCTTCCCCAACAACACACTTCTTTGTTTGCATTCGCTTTTATCGACTGATTTTTCTTCACCCTACCCTCAAACGCCTTTAACATATTCTCATTCTCTCCAATACTCCATATTCATACCACTCTTTTTAACTAACCTTCTTTTTAATGATAGCCCATGATATAGGTACTAAAATTATCACCCGTTTTCTTTGGATATGGTCTACCACTTCACCCATTCTTCAGTCAGAGAGTTTTATGAGGTTAATCTCAGTCCTTTTCTTCCAAAGGTGATAAATAAATTCTAAATTGAAGGCCGACCTCTTAAGTTTCCCGAATTGCATCAGGCTAACATAATGAAAATGCGGATATAAGGAGGTATGAGAATGGGTGGAAGACAAATACATGACCTCCCACACAAATGGGACAATATCTAAAAACGAAGCCAAACATCGGTGCATCCCACGGAGAAATATCCCACACAAGCCGAAATACCGCGGGATAACAATGTCAAAGATTTATAAAATCATGCTCTCGCTTTAAATCGGGTGTCATATTCCACCTATGCATCTAATTGAAACGGACTTAATTAATTGTTTCACGGTAAACAAATTTTAAAACGAACAAAGAGGCAATCCTGGTAACATAAACTGGGTAGTGGCTTCTATTAATGAAGCAGGACCTCTTCATTTATTGTAAAGGTATATTATTTGGTGAAATACTTTAATTTACATTTTTTTAAATCTCTTATGAATTATTTTTTATTTGAAACGAAGAGTTATTTATTTTAAAATTATAATTTTAACAATGTCATTGATTATATAATGATATTTTACCATGAGTACATGACCGCGGCTGTCCACGAACCTTAAAAACTATGAACCTACCAACTTCAAATTAAAGATAAGAGTTATTTATGCTTCTCATTTCAAAAGGGCAGCGCTTCCCAACCGTGGGTGCGCATTCCGTAAGGATGCTGGTGAGTTGATGGGTACGTGAAAAAGGACATTTCGCGGCGCAGGTATGGTTAGCGCAACTTCATATCACACAGGATCCTGCTGTCAGAAGTTCAATCTAGGGAAATAGGGTGCTAAGGAGTCTGCAACGCAAAAAGAGAGTGAACCACTGCAATAGAGTAGTAAATCGAAAAAAGAATATTAAACATCTGTCACAAAAAGAATTGAAACTAACTTTATAAATACCCACAGACGGTGCGAAACCGTGCCGTGAGAGCGGCAACTCTCACATTCACATTTCTAAAGCAGGCAAATAAATCACTTCTGCAGGAAAATAAAGTAAAAAAAAGGGGAACCTCATTTGTCCTCCGGAGCTGAATAGACTCCACTTTATCTGGGATGCCCCAGGAGAATGGAGCACTTTCAGGAGCCCTCAAGGCAACAGAAGGACGCATTCGTATACTCCTACTCTCTACGCGTTATTACCTACCGGTAAGCTCCATACAGACTCACTCTCTTCGGACTATATCCCGCGGGAACATTTTTGCTCTAGTATGGGACATCATTCGGTAAAATAGCACGCGGGAAACGGTCGCGTAAAGAGGCTGAAGCATTGCTCACATCATAGCATTTTAGTCCTCCATCGCATGAGAAATAAATGGGACGCATCCTATATCGCCCAACGCTGGAATGCTACCCATTTATATGTGCGACCACTGTAAATCCCATTCTCTGGTGACTATGACCGTTTTGGTCGAGGATATAGAAATTTTTCCCTATGGAGGTGACTAGGGAATTTTAGCAAGACGCATCCAAGCTTGAATAAGATGAGATAATCCTTGTATTACGACGAAGGGGCAGAAATTGAGTACACGGTTAAGGGATGACATTTTCCTCATCTCTTTTACATCTGAGTTTTTTCCCTTCCCTTCATACATTCATTTACCTCAGGTGACCCAAGCGTTTCATCCAAAATCAGCGTCTTCTCCTCTGTCCTCGGCATTTAAAGATATGAATTGCGTATTATCTCACTGATTAAGGATTTTGAATAAGGCAAAATAGGTGTTTCTCTAAGTTTCTTGGACAGAATTTTTCCTTTAATGGGAAGTAATCACGTCTCAGTCCAATGTTTACAATAGTCTTTGCTTTTATTTCCCCATTTATATCTAGGAGGTCTTTTTTATTTGACTAATATCGACGGCTTAATACCTCTCCACCTGGTCCTTGCAAGCTTTCGCCAATACCACACATTTCTTCAAGTTTGATTTCTTCCCTCATTACCAGGGTCTATGTTTTTCATGTATAAGTGTACTCCTCACTAAGATTTCCAAAAATTTCTTTTATCAATTATGCCTTCCGTAGTAATTTGAGAGAACGAGTTAGGCAGATTAAACTACCATGCGGACTTTAAAACCGTCATGAGCTGAAACAATGGTAACACGTAGCCTATGGGTAGCTTGCTGAACAACCACCTCGGACTCGGGTTCAAATCCTGGCAGCGATAAATATTTTTTAAGATCGGTCAAGATTACTACTCCCACTATAGAGGTCGCAGTTTCACAAGAAGGTCTAGGTGATCCATCCGGCGACAACTGCAACAACTGTGGGTGAGAGTGAAGTTCAACTAATCGGTCATAAAACTGCAGGTAATAAGAAGCCACCACATTACAATCCCTGGAAGATTCAGCCTCCTACCACTCACACGTATGACGTGACAGCATCCCAATAAAAACATACCGAAGGTAAACAACGTCCCTATTTGATTTGTGAGTTGTTTTACACATCACCATAAGAGTAAATGTGGAGTTGAAATACTTTCACAGATACATGTTATGTATAGGAGATTATGTGGAGGAGGTGGTTAAAGGAGAAGCTTGAGGAGGGGTAGTGGGTAAAGTTGGTTATTCCTTCTCAAAGGCATCATACTCTGAGGAAAGCATGACAATAACGTCAATGATGAGAAAGTAAGTAGAATGAGACGGTAAAAAAGGGGGTCAAGTTTGTAAGGTCAAAGTCATTTAAAATTCCGCTGCTAAACATTTCATTGACAATTCCAAAGTTTCTTTAATCCAGTTTTACATCTTTGTCACAAATACAAGGTGCTACCTAAAGGTTCCCGAAATTCGTAAATTGATCAAATTACACCACATCTGGACCTTATTCATTATCATCACTTTCGATGCTCTCCACTTAATTATGTATGTACCACACACGCGATCTTACATGACCATAGACCGGACGGCAGCGAAATTTCAAGGCGTAATGCTGGCTGATGGCCGTCCTGAACGTTTATAATTTTCAAACCGATATTGGACTGCGTTTACCGCGCTTATACCTCCCGTAGATGTGGGACTGGCCTTAAGTGTTTTCTCCAAATGCTTGTCTCGATATTAAATAAGTCCTTGCAACTGTTTTCTCTAGTTTGAAGTCAAACTTTACGCAGACTACTCACATCCGTCGTCATCGCGAAATCACAGTGGAAGCAATACGTGACAATGAAAAAACTCTCACAAATAATAAACACGCCCACCAAGAATGAAACCGCTAGGTTCACTAGTACACGAAGGATCTATAACGTGGAAACCGGTTCCGTTTTATCATACTATCACTCGTTCACACGCGGCGAACGGATTTAGGGAACTTTTTGGGTGTACTTTGTATTTAAGATCGCAGGTTTAAAATCAGCAGAGGCGAACAATCTATGGAGTGTTTGACAAAAACAGACAGTCTAGGTTTTTAAAACAGTTCAATTCAGCCATTCTGATTTTTTATGTTAAAGGTTAGGGTGAAGACATCCTAGGAGAGACCGAGATAAAATTGACTAGGAGACTAATATGTTTACCAATCTTAGAATAAAAAAAACCTATGAAGATACTGGTGTAGGATCACGGTTCCTTCTTTTTCGTTGTTTCCCAAAACGTAAACCACTCTAGAAGGGCAATGCACTAAGTTACTGTCCTAAAAACGCACTCAATCAATTGAAACTATTTACTTAAATCGCCTGACAAAATTGTAAAAATGACGATCACGTTCTCGCTCTCATGAGAGCAATTGAAAAATAACTATAACGCTAGCGCACGCGTAATGGAGAACCGTAATCGCGCCCCTGACTATGCACAAATTTGATCGCAGATATCTCAATACATAAGAAAAAATATGGTGGAATTTTTCACTACGAAAAAATGCGCGCGCTTATAGCATCGTCATATCAATAGTTTGTTTTTTTTTTGCTTTTTAATTTGAATTGCTGGGCCTGGTGGAAGTTGTCGATAACCATGATGAATGAGTTCTCTTTGTACCATTCCACAATTTTACTTAGGCGGCTCGACGAAAGCGAAACGACGACGAAAGCAGACTGCTACGCAATCATGTGCGGCATCTTTCGCTTGCATAGTTAATTTGGCGCATTTTCATAGGCAGTAGAACGGCAGATGAGGGAAGGGATAACGGGGAGGGGGATAAGGTAGAGGGGGGAAACGGACCTTTAGAATATCAGATGGAGGAGAAGAAGAGGGTCAAATGAGCGTGAAAAACTTTTAAACCTGCTTTGTTTCCGCGCAAAAAGAGGGGGAGCTGTGGTGAGAGAGGGCAAACTTTCTTAGATTCATTTCTGTATTTTTTTCCATCCTCCTCATCAACTTCAATCAGAAGCCGTCACAAAGTTTTTAGAGATACTAATGAGATGCTCGACAATGCGCCTGTGCAAGGAAGGCAGGGAGGGGATTGATAATTCGAAAGTCGGTCGCACATGAAGAGCAGAGTAAAATTAAAAAAAAAATAGGGTTTGGTGCGAGCAAGAGACTGACGGAGAAACAAATCTGTGACAAGTAGGCGACTGGAAAAAGGTGAACTCACTCCTTAAAAAAAACGAAACAGCTAAAATTTTCTACTCATGCCGTAGAACATGGCGTATTTTGGAGCGAGCTGGAAATGTGTGCATCCAAAGTGACTGATCTCAATTTCTTATGCTATGTTTAGCTAAGATAATATCTGAATAAAATTTCCTAAGGTAAGGTATGTACTTCAGATGTGTCACGTAATTGTGAAATAACGCTCATGTCAACCATAATCCATGATTTTAAAATGAATTTTGGAACTTATATCCTCCATAGGCTACATTAAATGAATTTTTTTAGACAATTGTGACTTCATTAAAAGAAGCTATTTAAGAAAAGATCAATTCAATTGATTTTTATAGGCAATGAGAGACATAGTTGGAGATAACAATCAATTATGAAAGAAAGTCGTGACCATAGACCATTTGTGCCTATCATGGCTTTCGCGTTTACTATGTCTTCCAACATTGATAAATATCAATACTTTCCGTGATATATAATCGGCTTCTGAGTTTCCCGAAAAAATAAAAAACGAAAACGACAGATGTTTTCATATTATCACTACTAATAGCATATGAATAACATTAACTCAGTTTGGCTTTATGCACAACGTAATGGCTTTAATGCTCTCCTTCACGATTTTCTCGTACGGCTCTAAGTATTTTCTTTCACCCTTACCGGAAACCGAGTTCGGTAAAGAAAATAGTAAAATGGAAGGCGTCGAAGCAAAGAGTTCCAACGACTTCAGACAGCTGGCTTCCTTTGTGAAAAATAGTCGCGAAAAGAGTAGGAGAGCGGCGTCACATCAATCCACTCCTAGTATTTCTGGCAACAGTGATACCGGTTCCTGTTTTCTATTGTGATTCACCCTCGTATTTCCTTGCCGCCGTAGTGGGCGACGGAAAAAATGCCTTACTGCGCTCCATATTTCGTTGACAGTGTGGGCCTTATGGAAAACGATGTGACCAAATTTATGCTCACCGAAGTTCTCACATCTAGGTCATAAAGGCAAACATTTCCAACACAGAGCTAAATTTGAGTAAGTTACTATAGGATGTAATATTTGTGCATCGGAAGACTCCTAGGTATGTCGTATGTGTACTGCATAGCAATATGTAAACTTTCTTGCTGCTATTGGCAACAACGCACCTCCGGCCTCATAGAGATTTACACAGGAAACTAATTTCCATAAGAGCCCATAATGTAAACTGTGGAACGCCCTATAGTGAGAGAGGACAGATGGGAGATCCGAGGACCGGATTCACGAGGTCCAACGACTATCACGCTCAATTACAGTGAAATATCAAATCCTATTTTAAACATTATTGGGCGTACATCAGAAAAAGGTAATTATTTTTCGATCAACCACTCATCATCAATGTCCCAATTGCTTTTAGTCATTTCATGTCACGGAGGATGAAACTTGGCAATCAGCAGTGGGAGCTGTGCATTTCATTTCGGGGGACATTACCCGTAAGGCTCGACGTCAGCGATGCTTCCCATGAGAGACGGAAAGTTCATCAAAAGATACGGATGAGGACGAGTTGGGTACCTAATGACGGCCGCGGAGTGGTGATGGATACAGTCAGAGGAGGGGGGGGAAGGGAACGCCTCCCCTTCTCATGGCCGTCGGATGGATAACCTCTACTTCGGTAGAGGAGAGCGGAGTATACGTTATCGTAGGAGACGCTTCGTTCAGCGAGATGGGCGAGATATTTCACGCGTGCTCTCCACGTCACCCTTCCATCCGCACGCCCTTGGGGAGGAAAAACCTCATAAAGGTCTTCTTTCAGTCTCTCTCAATACCCTTGGACGAAGTCGTTTAGTACATTCCTTCGTCGCCATAATTGCAACGTCTAGTACTACCATTAACTAATAAAACTACTTACCAAGAAACTTGGAGAATCAAGCGATAAAGAGCTAAAAGAGAGTACTTGAAAGCATTCGTTTGGAGTTAGGCAAACCCATGGGCGGATTAAGGGGGTTTCAGGGATAAGGTATTTCATACCACCCAGACCCAGGGGAAGTAGCAAACTCCCCTCCCCCCCACACACACAAAAAAAAGGAATAATGACCTTAATCCGCAAATCAAAGACGTAAACGATAAGAAATAAATAGGCCAACAAAATGAAGGCCTTCGAAACTTAAGCCAAATAGAAAGAGAACGCTATAGAGGTACAAAACACGTAAGCATTGTACACCGAAGACAGTGAAATTCGCCATGAAAAAATCATTTGACTTGACCGGGATTCGAACCCGGATCTCCCAATTACCGGTCAGGTGTGTTAGCCAGTTACACCATCTAGCCATCTTAATTCAAGGCAAATTTCAGCGGGGGTTTTAAACGAACAAGGTGTTATCGTTGTATATCTTCACACCCGTGCGCGTGACTTCGTAACATATCATTTGTGTAATCACAATGATTGGAAAATTACGTAAGCATTAATTTAAAAGAAAATGATGGCTGCAGAGAACCAATATTTCACTTGAGTGACCAATGACAATAATAACAATTTCATCGAGCACGTGCAGTTACTTCCTTCCCTTCGAATAGTATGGCTTAGCTGATGGTGCACAGTTATTGCAGATAAATCATGAGTTTTGTTTTAAACATTTTCATGTTATAAACCTCACTTTAAAGAGAGATGAAACATTAATATTTTTCACTTTACACTGCAGTTGTTTACTGATGTGTTTATAGTTAGCTTTTAACAAACGTGCATTAATGCATCACCATCTTAATGTAATTCAAGTTTTAAATGAAGACATGTAACAAAACTATATGATTTTCACATAGTTTTGTTACTGATAATGTCTTTAATATGTTTTCCCTAACATAATATATCATCTTTAGCTGATGGTAGATCAATAACATTATATATTATGAGGGATATCTACAACTTATTACCTAGCACACCTAGCTCATTAAATTATAAACATTGAAGTATATAAGAAACAGTTTCGGGCGTAACTTTCCAACTATTGAAGCATACATAACCCTCCTCATTTACTCTTCCACTAGTGTTTATCAATTTTTCCACCAGTAAAAATTGAGCCACTATAATGCCCGCCGGTGTAACGCAGCCATAAATATTCTTTCAAAGAAGATAATCCCTTGTTTGACATGAATTAGGCTAATTTTGATATATAAACAGATAAATGCTTTGTCGTTCGGTAAATCAAGTGAGCTTGCTTTTTCGAGGTAATACCTCGCAAAATATGTGTTATATCCATTGTTTGACGTTTGAGGTCCCAGATGTATGTTATTATAGTATTATAATGAAACAAAACTTAAATGAACATTAATTCAAGGCAAATCATGTTCGTAGCAATAGTTGAAGCTGATGTTGTGGAAAGTAAACGGTGCTTTTAGCTTTATTGTTCACCTTATGACAACCAATATGAATCATAAAATTTTAGCTCGAGGATCTAAAGAACTATAGGTCAAAAGGTTCAAGAAAGTTTGCCACGAAAATTAATTTTAATAGATTGTTAGAACCATTATTAACTGAAGCTAATAAAACTTTACAAAGTATGTGAAATGGATTATACCTATCTAAAATAATCCTATGGCTTCCAACAAAATACTATTACGGTGTAACTATACTGGTCAATAGATGTTGCAAGCAGAGCTACAATTCAGGTTTTCAAAACTAATTATGACGTAAATGTATCTTTCCAGGTAAGCCAACACCTTGGATGACAGAGAAAGAGTCGCTGAGAATCCGCTTGGCTGTAAATTTGTTTGGATGAAAAAAAGGTAAAAAAAAACTGAAGATAGGGACAGAGAGACCATTGCTCACAATCAAAAGAGTTACAAAAAAAATTATTGGTTCAATAACATTTTTTATTGTGGATGGTGGAAGCGGCGACATATGGCAGATATTGAAAACGCTGGAGGGCTCTGGTTCATGAGAGCGCACTGTAACAGTGAAAGAGATCTCTAGATCCATTGGAGATCCATACATCTCTATTTATGGTTAATGATTACTGTACATAGTATTCTACATTTTCCACGTCCCATTGGGAGGATTGTTTTATTCCTATGCTACAATTTTATATTTCCTTCTTTCCGTTGAAGTTACATGGGTGCCATCCACTAGTTTCTTTATGAAGGACACGCTGGGTTGAATACAGAAGAGCATGACAGCCTGTTTTCACACGTGGTGGATGGGAGCGAGGCAGTGGAGGAGAAGGGAGTGCCTTGTGAATGGACGTCTTTCAGAGTCACTGCGCACTCTGGAGAAGCCACGCGACGAAGGGCTAAGAATTCCTTCCATATCCTTCCTTGTCCTTCAGACGCGAAGGCTACGCGGAATAATAACTTGCGACAGTGTCGCAAATCTAAGCACATACATGCGCCGCAGGAGATCCTTAAAGCCCTGAACACACGGCGACATTCCTGACTCCATAGCTGGCTAGCGGTAAATTTGCCCGTGTGAACAACCAATTCGCATGCCATTGATGAATGTTTGCCATGATGATGAATGCCATTGATGAATGCCATAGAATGTTTTGCAATTGCCTTGCTCTGGTAAGGATTATAGCACGTCCAATTTTTCTAACAATCTGGCAGCAAAGTTGAGCGCATTTCCGCCAACATTTGTTTTTGTGAATAGGGAAATGAAATTGTAGGAAGAGGAAGATTTTTAAACTGAATGGTTAAATATTGATCAAACTAATGCGAGTATTTAAGTACATTTTTTTATAAATTCTTCTGAGTAATTATGCATAGTAACATGATCCACCAGTATGTTTCCCGTTAAAAAACATGCAAATAACAATGATGATTATCAATTAACTCTAGTCAAGTAAATAATTACTCCTTTCACTATCATCGCTAATGATCTCGGCTACAATCTGAACTTCTATTTCGTAAGCGAAGCAGTCACCCGCGCTAAATTGTTCCTACGACTCGATCGCTGCCGATGGCTTCGTGTGTTAACAGCGGTGACATGCAACTCGCCACCATTCCATCCGGCATGGCCGGGCGCAGGATTGCATACAACTTCTAGGTCAATAAATGTTCCCGTGTGTACAGGGCTTAAGGAATCCTTCCACGTCTATCAGTTTCCTTCAGAAAGAAATACCGAAATTTAGCAATATCAGCTACCCAGGGAAATGAAACGACATAGAGAACAACACAATGGTAACCGGTCAAGTTACAGTAATTCTGTTTAAAATTCTTCGACAGAATAGATAATTTCGCTCTTATTTTCTGCCAATTGCAGACATGAACAACAGGACTCAGTAAGAATATGTCGATCACCCCTTCGAATTTGAGCCAAGCCTAGAGATACTCAATTTCGGGGATCGAGCATGGATCACTGTTACCACCGTGGCAGGCCGTTACCCGATAATCGGCCCAGAAATTCCGGAAGTTATGCCCTGTTTTTCTCATTCGTCTTATCTACTCATTACTGTGAGCTTGCAGATTTTCAAACGATGGCTATCACTTTCCAGACACAGTTGACAACATTTTTCTGGGACACCCTATATTTTGAGATGTACCTCTTAAATTAAAAGCCTCTCCAATTTAATCTGTACGTACACGTTCCTCAAATGTGAATGAACAGGAGCTCATGAAGTTAGACCTCGGCTGAACGTCCGTCGGGAATATGTAAAAACATTAGGGAATGAAGTTATCTGAGTGTCAGGCTCGCCTGTAAAACAGTAGCGTAGCCAGGGTCTTGGGGGGGCAGACAATTTTTAGGGGGGCAAAAACTTTTTAGGGGGCGCCGACTCCTATATTAACCAGTTTATTAAACTTTACAAACCTTGGTTATGCAATAGGTGGATGGGTTTGCACAATATATGACATTTAACAACGTATTATACACATTTATTTATACGTATTGGAAAAATACACAGACTTAGGGGCGCCAGAACACGCCCCCTTTGATATTTTACCAAATTGTCACGATTTTTTATCGTTTCATTTATTTCATGAAAAAGGAGATCATTTATATTACATAAGTATGTTGCTATGTTCTTCAATTTTCATTTCATCATTCATAATCATTCACAATACCATTTCAATTGATCGATTTCAAAAACAGAGAAGTGTGAATACATATTTTCAATATCTAAAATTCAATATCACAAGAATTAGTAGCAAAGCTAGTAAGGTCCCTCACAATGATTGCCACAAACGTTCTATTTACTTTACATCGAGAGGTACCTATTTAAGGAGACGTACTGATTGAAAGGAAATTTACGAAACCTAGTTTTAGATCAGTTTTTCATATTAAAATTTTAACTTGTATGTTTTATTTTACATGCTTAAATCAAAATAATGTACATCTTTATTTTTTTATTCCGCTGATTCTCTCTACGCACATACGATTTCGCTGGCTATTCAACTGAATTCATAGCAGACCACCATGAATTCGTCCGCATTTCCCTTAGTAATTATTAAATGTCATCATTTCACTTCATTGACCTTTTAAACTTCCGTCTCTTTCGTATTCAGCAGTGATAATTTTTTAAAAGACTTAATTTGTTTCATTTAAATACCTGCACCTCATTTTCCCTCTTCAAAAACGTGGGTACAATTATTTTTCTTCTTTTCATTTACTGCCGCACGTACGTATTTACACATTTCCTAGCACTTGACGACGATGAGAAGTTTTTTTTTAATTGGGCGCGCAAAATTGCTTTATACCGGTAAACGGTCCTCTACCCAGGGTTACTTTTGCATTGGAAATCCTTCGAGATGAGGCTTCCAAGACTCAAAGAGACCACTACTGGAGTGAAATGGGCGCGACGGCAAATTGACGAATCCACGAGCGCGTTCGACGCTCGTTGCCTGCCTTGGCTGCCGAGCGTGTCCCAATTAATTAGAGTGCAGGGTCTTCAAAGAGGAGAGAGAGAGATGAAAAAAACGCTGTCCGTTAAGAATGCGGAACGAGGGATATTTAAAACTCTGTGCTCGCTTACTCGGGGCTCCTCGTTGGTGCCCGAGTACTGGAAATTTGACAGGAGAGTGAGGCGTAATAAAAAAGCCCTGATCCTTCGTCATCAGCATGCAAACCGCTTACTTACATCTACATCTACGATGTACCGTGCAAGTCACCACTAGGGTGTGTGGCACGGGGTGATTCCACACCAGGCATGCAGCACTCGTCCCAGAACAAATCAGGACCTCGCACGCTCCCCCTGGCGCTAGGCGCAGGCCAAAAGCAGTCAGGAGAACAGTGTGCAGTCCAACCGGAAACTGGGAGAGTGATACGTAAATAAACATACAAACATGCAGAGAAATGCTATAGACACATCTAGCGGTTAATATTACTGAAACTGGTAATTTATGAATACTACGAGATGCTACTTCATGCAAAGAACAAAATAAAATAATGCCGGACAAATCGACCGGTGTGAAGAATTAGTAATAATGTGGTGTTATTAAGCACAAGTGAAAATTCTACTCTACCTATTGAGGGTGGGAGTTTCATATGATTGATCTATCGCAACTATTATGATCCCTTATTGTGCGTGGGAAAAATGACATTTTGAATCTATCGGTTCGGCAGTCAATTTCCTTTATTTTATTCCTGTGATCACTTCTACCGTAGTACGTTGGCTCTAGCAGTATATGTTAAACGTCCAGCAAAAACCTGTCTGCTCCGAGTTTGCGCAAAAGATTTAACCTGTATTTCTCCCTTCGATCAGTTAGAGGTTCCCACCCTAATTCCTTCAACAATTCGGTAACACTGCTATGTTATCGTAACTACTTTTCACAAATCTTGCTTCTCTCCGTTGTATTCGATCTATTTCAGAGATTAGTCCTACTTCGTAAGTGTCCCATATCCTAGCAGCATACTCCACGTGAGGTCTCACGAGTGAAAAATAACATCACTCTTTTAACTTTCTCGTCGCATTTTCCTAATATTTTTTTGATAAATTTCAATTTGCGACTAGCCTGTCCGCAGATTTCCCGAACGTGTTTCCCCCAAGACAGGTCCTGAGTAAGGGTCACACCTAAGTATTTAATTGACTCTACGTTTGATAAGTCTGTTTGATTAATTGTGTACGTATCGTTGACCGAGTTGGCTTAACGTTGACTTAAGGGATGTCCGTATGTTCCACGAGCTATATGTGCAAAAACTTCGTCTGTGACTATTACAAAATGATACGTAGCCTATGATGGTTCAAGTATATTCATTCACTGGTCGTTCAATCCTACG
This sequence comes from Pyrrhosoma nymphula, assembly GCA_963573305.1. Classification (NCBI taxonomy): domain Eukaryota; kingdom Metazoa; phylum Arthropoda; class Insecta; order Odonata; family Coenagrionidae; genus Pyrrhosoma; species Pyrrhosoma nymphula. The sequence goes on along the minus strand of OY754329.1, from coordinate 139,875,442 downwards.
ATTACTGCAGCCATCCATACTTCCCAATCTAATGCTAGATTCCCTACTCCCAGGTAGTTCTTATATATTTCCCTCTTTATTAGGTCGACGTCAAAAATAAAGGTCCATGTCAAAAACGTTAATTCCCGGTTAATAATCTATGGTAACAATTTTCACGGCACACAAATAGATGCTAATGGGTTATAACGCTCACCGCAACTAGCCAACAGTCTGATGCATTACGCAAAACGCAAGCTCTAGGTTAGCATTGAGTTAACGTAATGGCTACGTCACTTTATGACAAACGGCAGTGATGATGTGACAAGAGAGAACGTTCAAGTCACAATTGGTAAGATTTTGGCGACGTCAACTATTATTTAAGCAGCTTTGGCCGCCTATTTTACGAACAACAGCTTACCCCAGTCCTAAAATTGTCGACTGTCGATAAAAATGCGGGTTTAAGTGCGAATTTGGTTCACACAGACTTTTTTCTCAAGCGCGTCAGTTTTCTCTCGACGTTTGGGAAATATTTTTTGAGACCCACATTTACGCAATGAGAACTTAAACGATGCCAATATTCACCGTCCAAAAAAAAATAAAACTGAGAGGTGAGCTCAGCGGCGGCCGCCATGTTTGCGAAAACTAGGTTTATAGACTCGAAAGAGACTTTATAGATCTCGAAAGGGAGCCTATATTATTTACACTATCGCGGTTGGTAGTCATGTATAAAACAGTTGCTTTTGGAATTTCCCGCGTCTGAATTTAAAAAAGCCAACGTTTCTTCTCCTTCTGCCGGAGACCTCGTCAGGGCTAATGCCTAAATACCAAGGCGAGAATCATTAGCCCTGACGAAATGTCTCGCAGAAGGAGAAGAAACGTTGGTGATTTTAAATTCAGACGCGGATAATCCCAAAATCAACTGTTTTATACGGGAGACAATATGTTTATCGACGGCAAAAAAGGTACAGAATTACCCCCCTCCAGACGCGAGAGCGAAGGCTACGTCTAAACATATTATCTACCTACTGGACAAATCGGCGGCGAAGGTATGTGAGAAGCGGGTAAATATAAATAGTACCGCTTTGCTGTGACAAATATTGGGCACTTAGCAAAAATAATCAATTTCTTGCAACCCAATTTTACTAAAATTTACTTTCGTTAATGAAGTAGCTATCAACATCCCCATACCCTTATTTTTATGATAACCTGTTTGCAAAGAAAGGTAATACATGGCCCGGTTTAATGGTGCACGTGGGGGTTAGAATCCGACGCAAGCTAGATCTTCCAGATATAGTATATAGGCCTAGGATAGTCATTGAGCGCATATTTGCTTGCCACGACAATGACGGAAATAATATGGTTCTGTTTACGGTATTTGGAGCGATTTTTTTAATGAACAGATTTGCGTGAAACTTTGCATACGTGTTCTTATTTTTATTATTGATCATTAAAATTATGTCTCTAGATAAAAGGGAAAAAATTGCATTTTACCGATTTGGTTTTTTGGCAATTCAATGCTATTTTAGCAAGTTGTCTTGAGGCGCATGAGATTTTTTTCGATTAACTTTGTGCAGATTTTCTTCTAAACCCAAAATAATGCCTTCCTTATTATAATACAAGAGTAATTACTAATTGAATAAATTATTAAATAATGTTTTAAAAATATAAAACTGTGAGGTTAAATCAGCGGTGGCCACCATGTTGTCCAAAGTGACTTTTATACAGTACTCGCCAATGTCCATTAAGGCCGCTTGGGAGACAATTGGCGTTGGTCGACGGGTGTCAAAAGTTAAAGACTAAAAGGTTTATGCATAAGATCCTCGCTGCCCCTCCGCTGTCTTTTCTTAATGCGCAATATTTCATTGAAACTTCCACACCAAAACTGCCACCGCTGCCACCAGTCGCACAGCTTCTAGTCCTTCCCATCCTGCATTGCCCGATCCGCGCTTACAACTCAACGTTAAGCCACGTTTTCATACTGCCGCTTTAGCGTCATTTGGCTGCTATGCGTTACACACGTACCCCGTTTTTATGTCAGCGGTGGCAACGGAAAAAAAACGAAAGATGGTGGAAAACCGCGACGCGTTCAATCTTTCTAACTATTCCGTTTCATTGTGGAGATTATGAAGAAACATGGATGTTCACGAGGAGTGTTGACGATGGGCTGCACCGCCTAACCTTATTTTTTTCAGCAATTTGAAGATGACCCACAATCCCTCGGGGGATAATCACGTGATCAACAAATGACGGGAAGGAAGCGTCGTTCTTCACTCCCTCCCGTCCCTCCGACAACGCAGGCTATGTCAAAAATTGAAAGCTGGTCAACTTCGACGGCAGCGCAGTCTGCGTTGAATACCTCGCTTCTGATTGGCCGCGCAGTGTTCAGCAAGCCAAAATAAATGCATGCAAACGTAGATTTATGCACTCAGCGTAATTAAGCCTCGGGTCTGTAGGCATGGATGCGTTTGGGTGCGTTGTAAGTAATACAAGTGATATAAGAGCAAAATATAGAGTCTATGTTCTCTCAGCCACTACCCACTTAGGTACTTTGTTGAAACTTTCCATAGGTACCTGCAAAATCATTCTCCTAATGCTTTCATTAAAATGTTAATTTAATTGCTATTATTACATGTCAATAGGGCAGATTTCATTAATTAACAAATTTATTACAACGGAATGGAATGATGTGTTTCACGAGGGACATAAAACTTCCTGGACGCAGTCAGTAGCGTAGAAATATGAGAGATGTGTACAGAAACAAAGTTCCGAATTGTTGTGAAAATAGTTAAGAATTGGTAAAACAAAAATATTGATATTCAATTTTGCATACTTAAATATACTTTTTAACAAAAAGATATCTATCTAAACTGAAGCACCCATCAAGTCATGTCATTAGTTTTATGATAGCCTACTTTTAAAATGCTACCGATTGTGACATGAGCAATTCCTGAACGCTCTCTGTTGCCCTATCGACACTACCAATGTTCATGCCACCTATTAATGTGTCAAGTAAATAAACAGATAAAAACAGCACGGCGCTTAACCTCGACCAGGGTTTCCCAAAATATGTTCAAAACACTAGAGTTCCGCGGAAAGCTAATGGGTGTTCTGGGGAACCTAGAATGGTTTTATATACTGCTACCTAAATGCAATGGTTTAATATTTTAAAAGAAAACAAGGTGTTCCGTTAAGATTTCAGGACTAACGAAGTATTCCATCGCAGGAGAAGTTTGGGAAACCCTGACCTAGACTCTACCAGGATGAGTGAATTTACACGAGAGTAATGACTCGACCACATGTCAAGCAGTCAATATTCAATCGAACCCGCATGTAAACTTCGCACTTCATTTCCTAGGGAATTTCGCTCAAGGAATACATTTCACCGGGAAAAAAACATCATAACTAAATAAGCCACGCGGACTATAGTTTAACGTCCGATTCGGCAGATGGAATTTTGTCTTTATCACATCCATTTGAGGTTAAACAACCAGTAAATATTTTCGTTACTTCCGGGGTTCAAACCCGTGCTCTCCGCATGAGAAATCACTGCCCATGAGACCGCTTTTATTCACCATATTTTTCGTGAACTCTAGTAGATATTAAATCCCCCAGCTCTTCACTCCTTCCCCTGCCCCCTAATTAAAACTACTCCGCCACATTGACGTGCGTAGTCTTACGCTGTAGTTCACGGTGGATGCCCGCATTGTCATAGAAGCAATTATCCCCGTTATGTTAACCATACCGAGGATGTGGTACGAGTTATCAGGTGAGGGAATACGGTTCTAATCCCCTACCGTTGATAGTGACATCTGTTCACCGTGCAAACCATTCATCCATCTCTACCACTATGCTCTCATTTCAACTCCATGTCTCAACCCTACCGCAAACGTATATCTGCGTCGATGTCTTTCACTCCCGACAATTCCTCACTCTGTAGCAGTGCCTCCCTTTTCCCACTGGGGAGACTTTCACACCATCATTATTCCGGCTCCTAATCCCATCATTATTATCCCCAGGGCAGCGAAGGATAAGGGCTTTTTCTCGGGAAGAAGAGTGGCATGGGGAGAATGGGAGGCAGGTGGAGGTTAAGATGAGGGGGACAGAAATAAAGAGGGAACAGTGGGAAGTTCGCCACAGAGTGGGAGAAAGAAGGGCAGAGAGGCTTGAAATGAATATTGATCCGACAATGAGATGAACACGTAGCAAAGAATAGACAATGGAGGCGCGTAAAGCGGTTATTTTATGACCACCATCCCTGCTCTCACTCACTCCTCAAAGAACATCAAGGGGTTGCAAATGGAAACGGGGACTCATTGCCTTCTCCTACCACAGTCAACAGGAAAATAGTTTCATCTATGCAGGTAGTTCCGGATTAAATGGAGGTATCGACATCTGAGTCATAATGCACTGCTCTCAACTTATTGTTTTAGATAGATTTTTCAGAAAACATGATATTACGAAACGCATTTTCGACAAAAAATACTAAACAAAGAACTTTCTGTTTTACGATAGAGGGCCGGAAAACAGATTTTTAGAACAAAGATCAGCGATTATGAAATGATAGGGAATAGGAAGGTTTTAGTCAAGGCTAAAAAAAAACGCAAACGAACGTTTTAATCGCTAATGCTGAATCAATAAGCTAGTTCCTCCGAAATTTATCCAGGCCTTCTATCAACACTTATGCTATAATTTGTCTCTTGAATGATGAAATATTGGACGCAAAATAGATAATCCTTCCCATTATCCAATATATTTCATTCAAAACATAAAAATCATTCCTATGATTTTTTTATAATGCTATATCGCAAATATTAGTACTTGCAGCTTCTCCATGATTTGACATTTAACCTCGATAAGATTTATCATTTTAATATACGTCAGAAAAAAGATCACCAAATGAGGTATATAAATGGAGATTGCATATAAAAAATTTTCCTTTCCCATCTTGAATTTTAAAAATATTGTTGAATGCTCATGAATTCTGTGGACAACAAAAGAACAAACTTAAGGGCTTATTCATCCCTCTCTTCCTTGAACTACGACCTTGACGTGGTGGAAGGGCTTGTGCGTTCCAATGACTCCTAGAGCTGGATTGGCAGGAGCAAGTACTAATGCTCCTGGTAGGCTCACCCATGCCAGATAGGTCGAAGGGTAGGAGCCAGACGAAAGGTAGTTCCGTGATGGTGTCACGTTAAAAATACCGTTGAGTGGCGTGGGAATACCTCTCAACTATCACTTCCTAAAATATGAAAGTCATTCACAGAGAATTGATTCATGGCAACTACGGGACGCCGCCCACTAGGGCGGGTGTCGTGCCCGGCAGCGGGGAAGGCAAGGCCTACGCGGTCGTCATCACACGAAATCCTAGCACAGCATCATCATTGGCAGAAACAAGGGATAGGAGGGAAAAGAAGAAGGAAAAGAGAAAGAGGAGGAAAACTGTGGTAAAAATAAGAACTTGGAACGTAAGGACCATGATGAGGACCGGGAAGCTTGAAAATATGAAGCAGGAAATGGAAAAAGGAAAAATAAATGCTTTGGGATTGTGCGAGGTGATATGGAAGGATAGCGGGGACTATTGGAGTGATAGCTACCGGGTAATCTATAGAGGGGGAAATGAGAGTCAACGTGGGGTAGGCATGGTACTGAATACAAAATTGGGGCTGAGGGTGGTAAACATTGAACAGGTGAGCGAAAGGATACTAGTGGTAGAAATAAAAGCACGCCCGACAAATTTCGTACTGGTCCAGGTATAGTGGTATACATGTCTACGAGCGACCATAGGGAGGAAGAGTTGGAAGAGGTGTACGAACAAGTAGAAGAAATAATTAGAGAAGTGCCGGGAAAGAAAAACCTGATAGTGATGGGTGACTGGAATACAGTGGTGGGGGAAGGGAGGGACGGATTAGAAGTGGGAGGGTTTGGGCTGGTAAGAAGAAATGATCGCAGTGGAAAGGCAGTTGAGTTTTGTAGAAGAAAAAAATTAGTAGTAACAAACACTTGGTTTAAACAACACCCCAGGCGTAGGTACACATTGAAAATGCCGGGCGATACTGGGAGATACCAAATTGATTATATAATGGTAAGGCAGAGATTTAGGAACAGTGTAAAGTCGCGTAGCTATCGAGGGGCGGATGCGGACTCAGATCACAAATTGGTGATGATGAAGTGTGAAGTTAGATTCAAAAGGCTTTGTAAAGGTAGGAAAAAAGGAGGTGGAACCTTGAAGCATTGAAAGGGATGAAAAGGAGGGAATAACAAGAGCTGGTAAAAAGAACATAGGCGAAGTAAAGCGAATGGGAACAATAGAGAGAAGATGGGAGAGTATAAAACAGGTATCGCAGGAGCGGCAGAGAAAACAATAGGAGCGGCGGAAAAGAAGAGGGTTAAGAAGCAGTGAATTACGGAAGAAATGATAAAGAAAATGGAGGAGAGAAGGATATGGAAAAACGTCAACAACGACGTAGGCAAGAGGAAGTACAACGAATTGAATAATAAATTCCGGCGAGTGACCAATCGGGCAAAAGAAAACTAACTGGTGGAAGGGGCAATGCGAGGAAATGGAAAAGCTGGATAGTTGGATATTCTCTGACTTTCATCATAACCTACCTCCAACCGGTAGATTATTCTAATGACTTCATCCCTATTCAAATGCAATTCGTTTAAAAAACGGCTCACGAAAATTTGAACGCACAGGAAATTAACATACTTTATTTATCGCTTAGTGATTGTAAAATTTTTTGTAATAGTTAGGTGGATTCGCTAAAACGTCCACACAATTTATTCTCCCTCGCACGCTCCGATTCCACTCACAGAACATAAAAATAACCACGAGTTCACGACGAGGCGCTTGAATGGATAGCATAAAACTATATTGCTTTTTCGATTATCATTTTTTTTCAATCATTCTGCGATAAGTAAGACGTAGCAGGACGTTCAGCGTTTTTAAAAATGGGTCATTCATATCAGCAGGCAAGTTTTTAAAAACGGTAGGCTTTTCATTACTAGCATTATCGTAATATCACTGGATAAATTCAATACGGGTGTCACATAGAGGAAAGCCGCACGCATCGTTAAAACCTTCTACGAGTAAACAGAAAGTGTCACACAACTGATGGAAAGGATTAGGTTGGGAGCCATTAGAGACTCGGAGGCCACTCGCTAGGATTAGATCACCCGATAAAGTCAGATCAGGCGAGTTGCAGTACGGCATGGATGACATTATTTTGACCCCGCGCTATCTTTCTATAACTGATAGAAGCGAAAAAACAGGATATACAATGCCGAACCGATCGATACAAAAATGTCTACTTTACACGCACCAATAGGTGATAAAAACAAAATAAGCATGACACTAACATAAGACATATCGTTAATATACAATTCAATAATAATAATAAATAAATAACTCAATAATGTACAATTCAACCTTGTCCCCCTTCTTTTTCTCTATTCCCTCCCATTCCATGGCAGGTGTCCCAAAGCCCTTGCCAACACGCCTCTGCGGCGGTTCGCAGGTATAGGCGTGCGCACGGGTGGTGCCGGTGGTGCACTGGTACCACCTAATGGCGAGAAACAATTAATTAAATAGCATAGAACTGCGTGAAAATGAAAAGTCTGAATGTTGATATTTTTCGCAAAAGAATTAGATGAACCATTAACTGTTAAATAAAACAAATACGTTTTTTCCTCTGTCTTATCCCTTAACCAGCGTCAAAAATTCACTGTAACTGGCTTTCAGTGCAAATAAAGTTTTGCATTTCGTAAATTATACCAAGCGTATGCAGAAGTAAGCAACTGAGGAGTGCGTTTTCGGTGGCGTGTTAAGAGTTAATTTATTTTATAAAAAATTACATAAGCTATACAATAACGAAGCAGAACAAGGATATTCCTCGCTTTTATTTTTAAGCGCTACATGAACCGCTTTAAATAAGTGGTTGGAGTAGTTACTCCTTGACAACAGATCAAAATAGTTTAGCAAGTTCCAATGTGCTTTGAACATGTTCTGAATAATACATACTTGTAACCAGTGCCAGTTGTGCGAGTTTTCTAAACTATCAATTGCCAAGAGTAAACTAAGAATGACACTGTCTCAAGACCACCTTGAGTGTCTAATTTTACCAATCATAGAGCAAGAAACTGCAATAAATGTTAACTATATGGATGTCATTCAAGAGTTTAAAGTTCTTATTCCTGGTGAGAGGAGAATGTTGCTCTAAAGCAAGTTATTAAAGTGAGTTTATTAAGTTTGACTTTAAAACAATTAGGTAAAGATTGATAGTGCGTTTTGTTTCATGCTTACAAAAATTTCAAGACAATACATTTCCTTGTGAAACATGCGTTCATAAACAAATTTTTATTTTTTATTACCCTAATGTAGTTAGTTCAACTTTTATTATTTACATTTGAAAACATGTTCCAGATTAATTTAATACCATTTTTAATCGCTAGTTTTGATAATCAAAACAATTCCAGGCATCACCTAATAAAAAGGTCTACGCACGCCTATGCTCGCAGGGTAGGTAGTATGAAGATGTAATTTAAAAAAGGCTGGGAAAAACGAGTAAAACACGATAGAGCCATTCACAATCATGAGATAGCATTCTAGCTAAAATAACCTAAAAATAGCATTGTTGAAATAGGAGAGGAAGAGAGAGATTTGTACTCAGGAGGTGCACAGATAGTGAATAAAAAGTGTCTTGCCGAGCTTGGCCGTATTGGAGATATCCCACGCAAGATAGGGATGTTACCTTCCACTCATTCCGCGTCACACTTCCAATTACGCGGCCACAGGTGTAATTCCACAACTCTACATCCCCTCCATCCCGACATCAGCCAGGCTCATAAACCATTGCCCCAACTCCCAACCGACCCTGAACCATTGTCCCCTCTCCCTCTCACGCGCCTCCCGCCATCCATACTGCCCTCGTGCGAGACCAAACTAAGAGGCGGGAAAATTACAGGCCCCCCTAAAGCCGCCTCACAAATTAAAGGAAGTCAACAACACGTAAAAGTTTGAGGGAATGTTTCCAATGCATAAATAACACTGGCAATGCTCCCGTAATGCCGTGTTCACCGTTGATATATCTAACTACAGAGGCTGACCTTGATCATTTTGCATTACTACGTCTTCTCACCATTACCCTAGACTCTTTCGTCACTCTCGCCATGGCTATAAATCTGATGTTAGCGTTCTTATCACTAACGCTTAAAGCGTCAAAACTACCACAGATATCTGAACGTTGAAAGTTTTCATGAATTATCCTCTAGGGTTAGTCTCTCTTCTTCCACCCCTCTATAGCACTCACTTAATACTCATCATGTCCACATCCTATAAATGGAAATAGCCCCTCTGGTAAGGGAAAAACCAGGGCACATCGATAAAAAATATATCCATGTAAAAACGAAAATTTAAATTAATGCAGTGAAAACAAGATAACACTATACATATACTAAATGCAGTTGGATGAATCCGCAGCAGAGGCTAGCAAATTGCTTAAAAAATATTTACAGTAAATTTTTCTCTTTGACTTCAAGCAGGGTTTTTTGCGTTAATTTATTTTATAGCAAGCCATAGGTGGTTAGATTTTCCCTCTGCTCGGGTAACATACCAACTAATATGGATTTACAGAGTTGAGAGCCCAAATTCTCTACCCATCGTCACCTTTCCTTTTAAAACAGGTATGCTTTAGAACTTTGCTCAAGATAATTCCGCCAACTTCATAGCCTTCCAATTTTTTCCGCGTTTCCCCCTGTCTCAGGTTGTCTCTTCCTCGAGTTGTGTCACTATAGGTAAAATTGAGCTCACGCCTTCAATACGTATTATGGATAACCTAAATTTCATTCTTCGTAAGTACATCTTGTTCCTTTAAAGCAACAACTAAATTCACAATGGAAAAGGTCACCCGAGTAGCTTAATTAGTAAAAGCACCGAGCGCAAAATCAAGGATATGGGTTCGAATCCCTGTCCAGACGATTGTTCCACTGTGAATTTAATAAATCACTCTCACTCATTGATTCAACCCGAAGGTTGGTATTCGATAGGTGAGAGTAGAGCTCGCCACAGGCGCGTGAATTTCACACATTCAGGGTAAGGGGGCCAGTTCCTTTCCCTGTGCCACCTCGCACTCCAAGGTTTTTTTTTTTTTAGGGGAGTCCCAAGTCTTCATCTGGATTTGAACCCGGAACCCTTCGATCTGTAGCCAAGCGCTCTACCCACAAGGCCACCACGCTCCTTACGATTGACGATTGTTCCACTGTGAATTTCATACATAGGGTTCCCATATTTAATATTAGTCATTCTATTGTCCTTACTTCACGAATATATACCTCTTTAAAAAGCATATTCAAGCTTTCCCCATGCGATGCGTGTGTGTGTGTGTGTGCGTACGTACATATGCAACCCCCCTGGTTCCCCGATCCCCAGGGTTTCACGATCCTCGTCATAGTCCCTCCGGCCGCAGAGGTCGCCAGAACGCCCCCATTGTCCCTGCGAGGCCAATTATTCGACCCCTGTGACCCCTCTCCTCCAGCACGGTGCTTTTGCGTATATGAAGTCTCCGGAAACCACCAACCCACCGAACACCCCTTCCCAAGGTCCTCGGAAGTTCGCTCATGCCCCCTGAAAACACAATCTACCCCCACCCGTTAAGGCCTCCTCCGGTTCCCTCCCTTCCTCATTTTATGCGCCAAAGGTACGCGTCCGATGTCCTACCTTCCATCTCCCCCCTCATCAGGGATACCAACCATCCACATTTGACCCGAACAAAATGTTAGGCCTCAACCAGAGTCACTCAGCCTTCACCCCTTCAATTTGGCAGACGAGGTCTTACGATCTCCCAACCGGATAAACTAGAGTGGAGACAGCGACTTGCTAGTACATAAAATTAAATTTAACAATACCCGTTTTTTATAAAGCCGTTCCTGAATCCCTAATTTCATTTTTTTATTATAGGCACATATCTATCTAACCGAGCACAAGAGATAGCAAGGATCCATTTTTTAATGCGATCCCAAGAATCCTAAACTTTCTACATTCTGTCTGTAATTGAGTAAATGCAAGGAAACTAGTTTTGAAAATGAAATAAAATACATAAACTAAAAAAATTAGTGGGCCATTTACAATAGCAATATCCTTCCGTTAAAAAAATTAAGACAGAAATATCTGAGGCAAAAAAGTAACATATGAAATTTATTTGAAGGAATAGAAAACTAATTACTAAGACTATTCCGTAACACAGACTTCATTTCCATCGTCTCATCTCCCGCAACTCACTCAAATTCCCTATTGTTTCTTCTTAAACTCTCTTCTTCCACATCAGCTTACGCAATCGTCAATGCTCAAACCAAAATCAATACAACCACTTCCTGTTACAAATGCAAAATACAAAATTTAGGTGAACTAAGTATCGATAATATTTCCATTTTATCCATCCATTCGCATCTTCCTTAATCCAGCCATATAATTGCCTTTATTCGGTTCCATGATAACGTCCAATGACAAACGAGGGAGTTAGAAACCCCTCTTTCCTTCCCACAGAGGTCCCCTTGGGTTCTCCATTGTCCAATCTCCCTCCTACGAAGGCCTCTTCCAACATGTTCAAGAATTTCTTCCGCCACAGTTTCCCTTTCGGATGGTCGCACTTCTTTCCGCCTCGCCTGCGTCGAAATCCAAGCACATCATTTCCTTCAATGGACGCATCAAACGAATACCCGGCGCTCTCAAAATTGCTGAAATCGGGTGGAACGAGAGTAAATTCTATGATAGCGTTTGAACATGAATAAGTATCATATATATCATGCGATTTCTCAAAAGTATTTAGCGGGCGTGCATACGCTCAAGCTGTCACCTCGTTCCAAAACGGTTTAAGGATTAAAAAATCGCCCAATGTTTGCAGGATGGTCATGAAAATCAGCTCCTTACTACTCATTTCTTTCAAACTGGTCTGGACTCGCACATTACTTTCGCATCTCTTACGCCGTTTGGAAGGACCTTGAAGAGTGGCAAACTTGGTTCGAAAATGGACTAATGCCACTCGCGCCACTCGCGCGATGACTTACGGCTAGGAGTGGAGGCGAACAGAGAAAGGAACCAGTGACTCCTTTGAAGTCAGAGAGAACAGCCGTATGGTAACGGAGCCGGTTAAGGAATAGCAAGGACACAGGCGTGGCTCAGTAGCCTAGTGATTCTAAAGATAATTTCATTATTATTGATAATTGAAATGTTTTATAATGATATTATAAATTAACTATAGCTTTTTGATTGATCCACTGCCTGGCCCTTCACTCTGTTTTGCATTTTACACAATCCGCCGACACCGCTCCGTCAACTTTTAATATTCTTCCCTTCAGGAATGTCATTCACCTCATCAACTCGTATATATCCCGCTCAACACTCTTCCATCTCAACTCTCGGCCTTCATAAGTTCATATTAATTTTTTCTTCGTCTCTTTCTCTCAACAAGACCAAACCAAGGCAACACTTATTTCATTCTTTTTCACAGTAGGGTCAGAATAAGAAAGCTGGCGCAGCCATCACCTTATCATTTCCAGCCCAACAAAGCTAATCTAACCTCGCTGAAAGGTGATTTGTAAAACCCAACCCCCTACCAAATACGCAAAACAACTCAAGTTCGGACTTCTGCTACACCCAATCCTGGTATTCGCTCAATGGTGTACGGCGGAAAATGTATTTCACGAGTATTTCATATTGTAATTCCCGGTAATTCCTCAATCCATTTATCCCACTTAAGGGTTTCGCGTGTTATTTTCAATACACTTTCTGAATGCTTCGCGGTCAACGAAAACGAGCTCTTGAGTCAAGAGTCATGGGGTCAGGTCGCATCCGTTGAAGATAGCGTTCATATCATGCGATAAGGATACCGGCCGCGGGAGTCCAACCCCCCTGCCCCTCTCTTCCACTCTCCCTCCGCCTCCAATTTCGGCGAGGGTCTCACTCAACGCTATCTTTTCCGACCGTGCACTGTTCCCGTTCAGCGAGGTTGCACAGCGTAGAAAAATCGTGGAACAGTCTACCTGAGTACAGCACAGACCTGCTTCTATCCACTGCCAAGGTGTCCGTCGCATGCTAACTCGGCACAGGTATCTATCAAATATTATAGACGTTGCTGACGTATAGGTAGTTTATAACGGTACAACGTCACTATATAAACGTTACTTGATGCTACGGCGCGTGCCAAAGCTCAATACGAGGATTTGTCGCATCATGTTCCGGAGCGGATTGTTTCTCCGTCGCGTTAAGACGTCAAATAGCCACGGACTGCACAAGTCTGAATGTCACTACGGACAAATGCCGGGACTTCGGGTCCCGTAGACGCAAAGAAAGCAGATTACCTACTTACCAGCTGCCTGTTCCGACCGGTGCCGTGCGACCGGGAGCATTGTAGATGAAGATTTCCGCTGCCTCTAGCAGATTACCCGCGGGGATTTTACCGGAATGAACGGACACTACTTTCCTGCTGGATGTTTCCCGTCGGTGGGGTTATTTACACCGAGCTGCCGGCCCCGGCGAGCCACCGCAGCAGGTAAAGCCATTGCCCACTCATTCTGTAGCTGCAACCTGCTTCCAGGGATCAATTATTATCAATTTTATTATCGTTCTTTGCTGCTTCAATTGAGTGCACTATCACTTCGGACTACCGGCGCTGATCGGAGCTGGTTGCCGGTAAGTAGGAAATCAGTTTTCTTTGTGTTCGCGGCCTTATTCAGGGAACTTCAAGAGAGAAAACACTGGTCAAACGCTAGTTGCAAGTTCAATTTGTACATTAACCGTATTATTTGAAACTTACAACACCTCAGTGATAAAATACTGGGATTCTTGAGCGTGCTCAACATCATGAAATGAATGTTTTAAGAGGTAAAACGATCTCATCCTGAGTAAAAAAGCACCACCAAAGCAAACGTTCTCAAAACACAAGAACCATTACATTTAGCATCAGTATTTATTAATCTGTGATGATTTATGCAACTTTTGACATATTTCTTTATTATTCAGAGTTATCCTTACCAAAATATTCCAATATCCATAAATATGCTATAATATGCTATTCATAATTTTAAATCGTATAAAATGCTAAATTAAAATAAATAATGCTGAATTATTATTTTTATGTGATACAAATCACCATTTCTAGCGATGGTGAATAGTTGGCTTCCATACCGGCGCTCCATTTAGTATAAATATTAAGTTAAAAAAACTTTCTTCATTTAACTTCTCACGGTCATCTCCTTTTTTATTCACCATCAAATTACCAGATCAGACCTACCTAACATATTTTATTTAATTTAGAAATGTAATAGACAACCTTAAAATGAAATGATTAAAGCCAGGATACCAATGATTAGTAACATCTAGTTTTACATGGGCATTCTTCTGCAAATGTTCAATCAAATGCGTCAGAGAAATAGATTCAATAACTTTCAGTTTCATTTGAACTTTCTCTCCCTCAAATCAAAAGACCTATTTCGATTATCTTAGATTAGATTCAATAGCCTGGGATGCAATAATCACCAGGTAATTATAGCGCGCAGACTTGACCGCGCCCTAATTAAGAGGCAATCATAGCCGAACCCTAAACAGAACTTTTGCTGAGGGTTTTTTTTTTGGTGGAGCAAAATGTAAACACACCGAATAATCACGTGGAGGCCGTTTAAAAATTAGCCAAAAGGAGAATACCAATTAGTCGCATGGAGTCGTCATGACAGTCTGAGTTCTCACGAATACCCCGGATGCTGGTTCAAATTGCTCATTTTCATGAGATTATGACAATATCGGTGGCATTCAATGGGAAATGCAAGGGCTTGAGGCTTCAGGCTCGGAACTACACTTTTCCACTTTGGCCCAAGAGTTGATTTCCTCTTTACATTGGGATACTTAAAGTTCCATTAATTAATTTCACATTAAACTGGATACTCAACAATGCTGCGAGTTATATCTCAATGTTAAACCAGCACGCCTATCAAATCAACCTGTTATGCAACAGGTTAGCGCTCCGACGAAGCTATGAATTTTGGTTCAAACCAAGAGCCGATAGAACTTCCTTAGGTCTCTCTCAGTCTTGGCCTGATATAGTTATAAGTAAAATTCATCAATTTGACAACTGCGGTTTTGCTTCTACATCTTATGAAAAAATTAATATGATATTTATTTAATGCAATTATAGTTAGTTTGGCTGACTAATACATTATTCTCTTCCATTTAAACCTAACTTAACCGGTATAACTCCCTATAGTGGCAGGTGAGATAATGCCACATATTATTTGCAAAGCTATTCATCTAAGCAAATGAATAATAGGTTGACAAGTTAAAAAAATCTCCAATGGCCGTAATAAATTGGCACCACTCGTCAAAATTACACCACAATTGCTGTGTTGGTTTGCGGGAAAAAGGGGCAAATTCACGCCAGTGATAAACCACAACCTCTCGACCAGAAAATCCCAGACTTCTCCATGCCCAACGTTGTGGCCGAAATACGCGCATACGACGCACACCCTCGTCTTTTCTTGTTTTTGTGCCGTTTTTTGACTACGCTCATTTGAGCTAGATTCTCCCAGAAGTTGGACCCGTCTGAGTGTGTGAGTGAGTGATTTCTTGAGTGCTTGTGAGTGTTTGTGTTCATAACCCAGGTATCCTTAGCGGGGTCCCATTAGCCCTAGAGAAGGATCCCTATTTGGGTTGAGTGTGTGTCTGTGGTTGTCACTGGCGAGGAAGTAACATTCCCGTAAACCACCGAAGGGGTTTTCTGGTCAAGAGGTTGTGGTTGGCCACTGGCGTGGATTTGCCCCATTTTTCCCGCAAACCAAAACAGCAATTGTGGTGTAATTTTGACGAGTGGTGCCAATTGCGGCCATTGGAGATTTTTATAACTTGTCACTTTAAGATGCCGTAGAGCTCAAGTTCCCTAGGTTTTGAATAATAGGTTGTTTATAGATGAGTTGGCGACCCTGTCTTTTGATATAGGTAACTGCTAACCTAGCTGAATTCACTGTAAATATATATTAAACCTACCTATATAGACGGTTTAACTTTCCCCAGGAGGTTAGCCAAACCTCTATGCAGCTACGGTTCCCCAGAAGAATTCTTATTCCAAAGAAAATTTGAGATTAATTGAAAATATTGGAACTGTCCACTGTAATGAACACGTTAGGAGAATGATAGAAGGTAAAATAGAATATAAATTGAGACTCGAAAAGACTGAGGAATGATACAGTTGTTAGATAAAAACAGGACATGAAACAGAAAAAAACTAACAAGGCAAAAATTAATTACTATGGGACAGGGAAGAATGGATGGCCTCAGTCGACCAATCTTTCTATTGAATAAAAATTGATGAAAAAAAAGACTGCACGATACCTTTAATTACATCCCTCTAAGGTGTTTGCATCTGGCACTGAAGAGATAACCCTCACGAAAATGATAATAATCACGAAAACTCACTCATTACTTTGAATACAGCATAATTACGTGAGCACTAAACAGATTTCATTCCGAAAACCATAAATATGGCTGCTAACTTATATCACAATTGAGGATGAGGGTACCCCGACATACCCACAATTGTCCTTGCCTCAAAAAACAGGATGCAATAGAGAAATAGATGAGTGCGCAATCAACCGAAAACAACCTAACCTAAATAGCACAGTCATTTAATTCACGAGTACCTAAGTAAGACGCCATCTATGACTCTACCCTTAAGGATTTATGTCTTGGTAGGTACAAAATGAAAAATAACCTTTATAATTCCACGATTATTTGTCATAATACGGCCGTTATCGCTGCTGCGTAACCTATTCAGGACCACATCTAGGTGTTACGCAATGACGAAAGCGGTCATGATAAATAAAATCATTAAGGGATTGCAAGCTTTTTTTCCATTGTTTGGCGAGTATGACTTAAATTTCATCTTAGTTCCCCAATATTCAGCAGATCTGTCGTACCCTATTAATTAGGCACGTTGGGATATATAAAACTCAATGGAACACGAGCAAATAAAAGAGAGTCCAAGCATTGATGGCCCCATTTTGCTAACCTTTCCCACAAATCATTACGTTCAACCCCTTCGTGGCATTTCACGTACCGACTCACTCAAGCAATAAACACGCTCCAGGTCTCCATAAATACTGCGAACGCAAAATAATGACTTCGCCGAAATGAAATACGGAAAACATCATCCACCCGGGTATAAAAAAAACCATCAGATGGTCCTCTATCCCCGTATAATTTTGCGCCAATTAAAGATAGGACCGAGCCGACTTGTATTCTAAACTGAAAGACACTCTTACGTGATTATTACATCTGTTGATACGGTAGGGCGGAATCAGTGACCATAATCAGCCACATTTGCTAACACTCCGAAATAGATAAATTTGACTACGCACGTGCCTACATAGAAATGAATATCATCACTATCCCTGTGAAATATTCCTATTTTAGATATTTTAGATTGAGATCCTATGCAATTCTAATTTATGTGAAAATAGCGCGCTTGCTACACTTTATAGACACCACTGCAGATATAAATGGAAATGTTTTCAGATTCGAGAGCAGTCAATTATCCTCAGCAACGATAAGAAAAAATATCATTAGTAGCCATGCACTGCTCTCCTAACTGATTTCTGGCACGCGCCTACCGGTCAGGGAATATTTATTGGAATATTTATAAATTTAATAGGAAACTGGCTGATACCCCCAAACGTTGGCTGTATTTCACGTCCATAATTACGCACGCAACTAAGAAAGCTACACTGTGAAATATTTTCTAGAAAATAGGGAGATGACGAGGCTCCCATTGCTAAAACTGGCAAGGTCTTCATAATCAAAAACGGATGATACCACCTTCTCCCCATCGTGATATACCTTTCCTCCCAGCTTCAGCAACTTAATGGCACTGTACGTACGTAACGTACGTACACTCGAAACACGGCCATTGGCTCCACCAAAAAGACTTACACAAAGCAAAGTAAACAGCTAATGAAAGTGCTTCTTTTTTCTTCTCAGAAAGGAATGCATCAAAATTAGTGATGTTTTTGGAGAGCCATTACGAATGGTCGGAATTGTCGTTTTCGGAACAAGAGGGCAAAATTGGACTATGTGCAGGTCAAAGAGAATTTATGTTGAGGAAGCTCCTCTACTCCGACGGTACGCCTACCACTGTTGAACTATCTCCAAATATTGACTTGGAACGCACGCGTAAGCTAACGCTTGGATCCGTTGGAGAAGCGCTGCTTGCAAGACCTATCAGAGCCATGCACTGCTCGGTTGCGGCAAAATGAACGCCATGCCTAGCAGCAGTCCATCCTAGAATTAGATGATACAATCTCGTCATGCACTGCCACCTACGGCTGCGTGCAACTAAGCATTCTCCCCTCAATACCTCCGGCGCTTGAACTATTCCTCTCATCTCACTAATGGCCAGTCCTCAAGCGCTCGTGAGCCGCAGCAAACACGACTCACTCAGTGCCCACGCCGAAGCGCTGCCACTATCAAGACCACCATCTCACCCTAGTTCCCACTTACCGGTACCATGGCAGTTGTAATTAGCTCTAAAAATAATAATGCAATTCAATGAACTTAGCAAAAAATTAGCAACTCTCCCCATTAAATTTACCGCATCAAGCATAACGAATCACAAAACGCGACATCAATCAAGCATCTTGAGGTTACACAACACTGACTCTTTGTCATGGACTTAAGTTGTTAAGAAATCATAGACTTCAGATAAAAGAAAATGGCATTGAATAAGTGAGACTAGTATCAAGGAAACCTTTGCTACTCTTGCTTATTTAGAATACCTACACTACTTGTGTATTTAAACTTAAAGTGCAGAGGATTGGCAAGATTTTAAAAAGGATTTTAATTAAATTTCACTAGTGCCATAGCAAATCAAATTATAATCATGACAATAATGCTGGATTTAAAAAAAAAGATTAATTCTTTTAAGCAAGTATGAAGCCACTCTATATACCGCGACGTCAAAATCATTAAGCGAATCACAAAATACTACATAAAAATTAAATCATATTCATAATGCAAAATTTCAAATGCCCTCGTTTCACAAACTTATGAGAAAAAAATAGCCGTTATTAAGAATAGATTTATGTTTTTCGACAGCCTCGTTTGCTAAATTTCTACATACAACTGTTCTTATTGCGCACGTATTTTTCATTAACTAATGTACAAATATCTCTGTTCATGAAATAAGTTTAGCCCATTAGTGTACGATGACGGTTCTACTTTGCTATAGCCACCGCACAGCAATTTTTCCGTTACAGTCATTGTTGTACAGTCCTATTAGAGTTGTTATAATAGCGTTGCTGTCATAGGTAAATAGATAACTCTTAATTATATTTTTATTGTAAAAACGTCCATGAAAAAATGTATCCCTTAAATGACATTTTTAAAGGAAAAATAATGTTTTTTTAGCAGAAAACCCTTCCAACCACAACCCAACACCACCCAACTCAACCCAGCCACAACTCTACACCTCCCAAATTAATCCCAATAATGAGTTCTAAAGGAAAAAGAACGTTTTAAATACAGGACCCACCCCTGACCCAACCTCCGCTTGACCCTACACCGCCCAATCCAGCGTAGCGATAGCGGAAATCGCGATGTTTCAATGCATGGTGCATTTTTGGAGAAAATTCACCCATTGAGGGGGGCTTGCAGGGCATCACGTTGAAGTGTCCTCCTACAACCTCCACATCTCGCCTTAATAATGAAATCCACCTTCCTGTATAGATTCTATGCAGCTGAGAGCGGCTCTAATGGAGAAGCAGACAGGACTCTTTAAGTTAGTGCAAGTGAAATAAACAAAATTAAATGAAATTGGCTACATTAGTAAGAAAAATATCTAATCTCTCTGATAAACCGCACTACTTTTCAAGTAATATGCCAAAAAATAAAAGCTATTTTCAATTGGAAACCGTACGGCTGTGCGCTTTTTATTAAAATATCAATATTTAAAAATGCTATGCTGACACACAGATCCCATCAAAAAAGTAATGATGATAAGTTCGTATTTTTCCTCAATTATATCAAAATTGAATACATTACTCACCCAAGGCTTACAATTAGCGTAAAATCGCAATAAAACACCGTCGCTGGTAGAGGCGTTTTCAGGGTGCAACGTGAAACGAGGATGTCAAGTTATTTTCGATTATTTAATTGTCGATAAATTTTGATTCATAAAAAACAAATTTTGTTCCATTAATATTACTATATTAATTCCATGCTTTTTACAACTGCTTAAATAAATGATTAAAATTCGAATATGGTGTATATTATGACTAGAGACATATTTCGTTCTAACTACCATAAAGGGATACCTTCCGGGGGTCACACTTTACGCAAAAGGGTAATATACCTTCTAGGTTTTCCCCATTCACTGTCATCAAATCCCAGCGAGAACTGCCAAGGATAATTTCGTGTAGTTAAAAAAAATATTTATATATTTTATTTAGGTAAATTGTTCATTATATGGTACAAGTTTGGTAACTCTGTGTCAAAATACAATTAATTTAAATTACATTTTAAAGATAGTACAAATTAACAACTCAATGACAAGTTATAAAAATCTCCAATGTCCGTAATAAATTGGCACCACTCGTCAATATAACACCACAATTATTGAGTTGGCTTGCGGGAAAAAGGGACCAGAAAACCCCTGTGGTGGTTTACGGGAATGTTACGTAAACCACCACAGGGGTTTTCTGGTCGAGAGGTTGTAGTTGGTCACTGGCGTGGATTTACCCCTTTTTCCCGCAAACCAACACAGCAATTGTGGTGTTATATTGACGAGTGGTGCAAATTTATTACGGCCATTGAAGATTTTGGTAACTTGTCACTTTAAGAGGCTGCAGAGCTCACGTTACCTAGTTTTAACAACTCAATATCCAATAGTATTAAAATGCCTCCCAATATATCGGCCGGTGGCAGTTTTCGCGCGTTCATCTTGGGCTACTAAATGTGCCCTTAGGAAGAAAAAAAGTTTAATATAGCGAGCCAACCTTAACGACATCCGCTAACAACACTTTCCATGCGGAGACATGGGAAAGGGTTCCCGTAGATTTTTCAGCAGCAGTCCCATTGACATCGGAGTCTCAAAACTAGTGACTTTTGAGACTCCTGTTGTTGACGCACCATTTAGTGACAGCCAAAATTTCTACATGGAGTTAGGAATTCCTTGCCTCAGATGAATTTCCGCCCGTGATTTTTAAGGTTTAAAAGGAAATTTACAGGGTTAAATTTTCAAAACCATAGTCTGCCGATAGCAAACAAGTGTGACATATTAATAGTAGGTACTTATTGTTTAACTTGGGATCGAGCTGATTAAATGGCTTTTTAATATGTAAAAAGCCAAGTGTGAAGGAATCTCGATCTTTGTCTAGGTACCATGTGGAGAGCACTTATAGTCCGGTTATCTGTTTGTCGGCCAGATGGGATTAAGACGGATTAAGCAACAAAGAGGCCTGGTTTCTCTTCACCCTTCCTTCATTCTCCAAATATATCTTTCCTATCCATCACACCCAAGTGCTCTAGAAAATATAAATAACTTCAGTTGTCGCAAGCATCCTCTAATAAATAGCAAAATTTCTGAGAGTTTCATTTAGGAATCAACATTCTCGCCAAATTTTATGTTTTCTATAAGCCTATATCTATTCTTTCATATCCTACCGTTTTCCGCAAACAGCGATTTTGGCATAAAATATATACTGGCATATCAACAAGCTCTTAAGGTCCTCCTCTCAATGGAATTATTAGGAAAAGTTTAGCGCTGAATAGAATTTTAGCTATTTTGAAGAGCATCGCGACCATTAGCTTTTTCGGGAAAATGAGGTATTGAAGCGACTCGTTAACCCAGCAAGGCAAAGCGTTTGACGAAGAAGTGCATGTGATGGGGGAAAAGTGTGAGAGAGGAAGAGACCGAGGGTTAAAGCTAATGCAACGAGAACAGAGACAGAGGTTGATGGCAAGGAGGGAGAGAGGTGGCTATCGATGAACCATAAAGGGTTTTTAGGGTAGGGAAGTGGAGACGGGGAGATAAAAAAAATAAGGCCAGATGAAAGAGTCATTATAAAAACGCCGCGGGGTCTGTAAAATTAGTAAATTTATTACAAAGTAAATTTTCCAGTTCGGATTCAACCAAGATAGCCTTCGGCGACCTTCGTTAGCCGGCAGAAAAAATAGCGCAATAACGGTGAAACAATCACTGAAACTAAAATATCTTTTAATGGAAAAATGCAAACGGCGATAAAATTCTATCATTATTTCTGCAGTCTTATGATGATTTCCACGAGCGTACGAGAAAATTTCCCATTTCATGATAGAAAAGCCATATTTTTGTCCATTGAAATGTCTCTTTCCCTCTCCGGAATATATTCTCAACACGAAGTAGCTCCTCAATCCCCATGTAGGGAGTAACTATGAAAATGTTCACCTTGAAGAGGTTACTTTATTCGTCTACAATTTAACAAGAAATAAGTCACCTCGTATATTCCCCTCTTTCATTATCTCGTGCTAACATCTGCCTGATCCACTATTAGCGATAAAGAGTTCTTATCGTTCCTGTTATTCACTGAGGACTTGTAATATTGAGATTTCAAATCATACAAATGCATCACTGAATCACCGATATTATTTCATAAATATTCGAAAGGGCTCCATGAAATTTTCATTCAAAGCATGCACTTCCACCGCTATCTCTGTGCGACATTTTTCCAACAAAATAAATTCTTTCCTTAATGCTGCCTAAAGACGCATCGCATAATGCTATCATGCACATCGATGGACGGAATTAATGATACACTTCAATCTAAAAATCTGTGGTACACTCAAGGATTCCTACGGACTTTCCAAAGGACTTAAAGTCTCTATGAAGGGTTTAAATCATCAGGTTGCGAAAACGATGATCCAAAGTGGTGACTCCATGTTCATCATACCGCTTGCATTTTGAAAACATGTATATAGAAAGGATGATTGCCACTTCTACTAGTTTAGTACGACGGTTTTGCACACCAACTTATTCACTTCCTAAACCACTTCATTTCCTCTCCTTATAGTAGCTACCTATATTTATTTACGTTTGATGCAAAGTAAAATATTAAGTGACGAGCTTTAAGTATCCAACTAAACTAAAATTTAACATTCATACGCCAACTGAATACATCAGGCCGTTATCTAGACTAAATTGAAGATAAAATTCGTGCTATAGGGAAATAGAAGCTGGTACAACAGTGAAGTTAATGCTAGTGCTCTCGATTCCATTAACACATATCCATTAAAGAATCACCTATATTCGCTTCATGTCACAAGGATGACATTAATATCATCGAAGTAATCAGCATCAACATATTTGAAGTAATTATAAATTAAAATATTTTTCATAGCCTTACGTAAATTGTCATTAAAATTGTAAATTGTCATGAAGCATACGTAAATTGTCATTACATCAATCATATCAACATATTTGAAAACCTAAAATATAAATAGATAGTTGAATATAAGAAGAAGAAAGGATAGAGTAATGTTGATACAATTCATTCTTACTTCATTGTCTTCATCACCCTCGAAATATCAGCAAAAGTAACAGTTGTCTTCAAGCCTAAAAATCCAGTATACGCGAAACATTTCATGGAGCGAGAGGTAGCAGGGCGCACACTATAAAGAAAATTATGCTGACAAGGAATAGAAATCCTTCTCCTTGGACATCATTTTTCCTGTATCCTCGGAGCTTCTTCACCAAATCACGAGGATTTCAATTCGGAGAGTGCGCGTCCCGAAATTTCAGCCCCAGAGGCCCACGTACATTTCCGCGTTTCCCACAATGGAATAATACCGACGGCACGTACTTCGATGCAAAGACTCGGAATCCAATCCGAATGATTGGATTCCGAGTCTTTCGTCCCCTTCGCATGTAAAACGCCCTCTCTACTTCACCACCCTCTACTCTCTCCATGCCGCATCACGTGCGACCTCCATCTGCGACTTCAATGTTCTCTTCCTCCTCCGCACCTTTCTTCACTGCAACTCTGATTTTTAAAACAACCCCTCCCATTGATCTTAAAAATGTGAAATAAACATAATAAAAAGAAAATCTGCACGTTTCATCGAGAACAGGCGAACAGAGTGTGAGAGTGTGGCAGAACTGATCGATGGCCAAGGTTGGTTCAGAGTGGCACGGAGGAATATATTTTAACTCCACACTAAATCTTAGAACTTTCTCTAGAATAATTTCAATGAAGAAACTTTGTGGCTTCCACTGTTTATTAGAAAAAGAACGACCGGTTTCGGCTGTCAAGCCATCTTTTTCTAACAAACAGTGGAAGTCACAAAGTCTCTTCATTGCAATTATAGAGTCCTTCCACCACGTCATAGCTTCTAATTTCGATTTAATTTCTCTAGAATCTCTAGAATAGAAGCGATAAAATAACAGAATTACCCTTCCGAGGTGATGGGTACCAAAATTACAACTTCCAACACCTCATGAGTCACTGTAAAAAAAACATATCGAGATACTAAGGCCCAGTTTCATGACGTCTAGTTAACTTTTATCACTATGTGACGTAGCCTCTATGTTAACTTGTCAACTTAAATTAAAGATTAATCCAAATTTCCGATAAAAGCAGAGGAAATTAGATTCCTATGCAAGCATTTCGGTCATCCAGGTGGCCATCTACCGGGAGGATTTAGATCACGTGGACACGTCCGTGTTGCCAGAGGCTCAGAGTCAAAGTGCTGTGAACTGAGAGTTCGGGGGTTTTTCAAGTAACAGCCGGTTTTAGAGAGCGCTTCATGAGAGCGTTATCGATGGTAGATAGTATCCATATCGATTTTCATGGCCAGTCTAAATCATTTCGTTAACATTCTATTCAGCCAACTGAGCTAACATCCCCCGCCGCACGCCCTCTGGTGGCTCGCAAAGTAGTATGTATATTAAATGACAAACCTTTTCTCCCTGTGCCACTACATTCCATTCATCTCCTCCTAACCACCTTACCCACAACGACATGACCCATGAACGGATATAGGACAAGACAATCAACGTTGACATGACATCAGTGGTAAGTTCTTACCGAACAGCGGAAAGTGTAAACATGCAATACCTCGATTAGTTGACCTCATCTAAGAATACTTTCAATTTTCGTTTACTGGTAGCTGGCGTTTGACAGCGGAAGTCGGCGATCTCCAGGCGGCCATATGATATAAAGCGCAGACGGAAGTGGCTTTTCACCCATGTTAAGTATGTCTCGCATATAGATAGCAGCATGCAAAAGCGATTCTTCATTAGTCCATATCGTCTCAGGCGACAACAGCCGGAGGCGTTTGGCTATTTATTTAAATGGAATGCATTATAGCCGGCTATAGCTGGAGATGAAAAGCATCATCAGTAGTCTCCTTTGTAGACAAGACTATCTCAGAAATAGGGGAAAAGAGACTAAAATTCGATGCGTGGAATTCGTATGAATAAACAGCAGTTTTTAAAGGAAACAAATGAGAAAAATTAAATTAAGTGAACACATGCAGCACAGACATTTCGCATGGATTAATTCCGACGATAAAAACTTCTTTTAAAATTCAAACATAGGGATATTAATGTTTTACTATATTAAGTATTCAGCCATAATTTGGTAAGTTATTTTATTAATAATATATTGTATATTTTTCAATTATTCGGCATTTCTAAAGACTCACTAGGGAATTCTCTGGTATACCAACTGACAACTTCTAGAATAAACCGCAGAGCAGAAAGCAAATTGACTACCTTTGGGTAATGAAGTGCGAATCTTTTCAATCCTGTCATTAAAATACGCACCAAAAGAAAAAAAAGAAAATCCTCATTGGAGAGGTACAAATGTAACGAAGAGATAAAGTGATGTTGGGATTCCATCGTTAGAAAAAGGCAGAACATGAGGTGCAACTGCATCTTTTAGATACTCTGCGAGCTGGCAGAAAACATAGGTGAATATTCGGAGAACCGGAGCTCATTTTATCATATTTTTTAAAACGAGTCCCCAAAAAATTGGCTAATTATGAATAGTTACATAATATCAAATAGCTTACTTTAATCAAATTGCTTGGCACATTTTAATTACCATGCTGCGGATCTAGTAAATATGCATACCGCCACATTAAAACATGCATTAAATTTGAAGTTATTCTTCACATCCAGGTTAGATTTATCGACAATACACCACCATTTCTTAACAAGAAGAAGAAGGCTTACGGAGCAGTCTTATGGAATTAAAATGCTGCTCGGAAGATGTGATGACAGCTACGCTGACATTTCCATTCATCGGAGATAACACCAAAGGATGAATAAAATTTACGTAAATATATATCCTTTCCCTTTACGACTGTCTCAATAGAGAAATACGGACGTGAAGTTTAATACATTATTTAGCTTTTGCATTACAGAAACAGCATCTATGTAACTAAGCTGATAATGAACACAAGTTTAATTTATTGCTCCAAAACTCAATATGGTCCCACCCCGTAAACCTATAATAATAAATATGTGTAAAGCCCCCTAATCAAAGAGGCCAAAGTTAAATGCCAATTAATTATATGAGTCACTATGTGCCACCCCTTCCAAGTGGACATTAATTAACTTAATGAATACTCTTATCCTACGATATATATCTCAATCATCGTTTAATGAAATGACTGCTACACCTCATTGGAAGTAATGACCCACTATTTTTAAACACTATTGAATGTATCCAGGACTGAATTGGATTTCCCACTAATCTAACGCAGAGCAATGCCTTACACATTGATTGGGGGGAAAATGTGAAGATTAATTGCAGAGCATAGGTAGGGTATTAATCTAATCGTACACTCCATCCATGCATCTCTCACTAATTAGTGACAAATTTCTGTTAGCTACTATAACTATGAATGTAAAATAGAGTTAAAATTATTAATTACGCAACTTGAAATTTAAACTTTTCTGTAGTCATCAAATGGTACGTTTCAAATCAAACGTACAGTCGAACGTTTATCCGGTTATATAAAAGTGTAACACTGGTTTCATACGAGTGAAATCATGATTATCGAAAATACCCTTTAATCTGAAAAAATAGTCTCACAGAATGTGATCAAAAGATAATAAACAAAACGCAATATTCAGAAACAATTCAATGAAATAATAGCTACCATATTTTGTGTGACTCCATGCGTAAAAGTCCATTAATTAAAGTGTCAAAGAAACCAGATATAATACGATTTTAATCATGAACAAAAAGCGCAATTTTCACGGAGATCGACAACATTACGGATGAATCATTCATACGGATGAATCACTCTCAGTGCATTTCACTGGTATTAGCACATGTTTTCCAGCTAAATCCATTGAAATACAGCATTAAAGAAGTGAACATGAACTTAATAGAAATTTGGCCAGACTGTTCGATAACCTTTAAAACATGATATCAGGATACCCAATTCATTTTCAAATACTTTTTAATATTCCCACCCATATTTTCACCTGTTTGCAATCCGACTGTCATCCGTATTTCATTTTGTTGTGCTCCTTTAAATTGGCGTTGCCACGACAAAGGGAACAGCATCCCATTGTCGCGGAAAACCCCACCCACATTTTCCCTCAACTCCTCCGCATTTCGCCGCTGGTCTGACAAAACCATTTGAACCGAACGACAAAGAGAGCACATCAGGGTAAGTCTATTTCCAGTGCTCTCGTTTCCCGAGGAGTCAGAAGTATATATTGTGCGCGCCTGTTTTTTTTCTTTTATAACATCGGATCACATTGAATACAAGAGAATAGCGTAAAACTTAATGTAACTTCGTGCTAGAATCGCTCAAGTAATCAAACCAACCAATAAGAAAAAGTATATTTTCTTTTTACTTGGCCAAGAATTCTTTCCATATTTTCTTTCCATAACGTCCAATGTCCAGGAATAGTTCCAACTTCTGACATAGTGATCCGTTTTTAGTAGAAATATGGTCTCTCACAGACCACTCCATTGAGAAACGAAGACAACTCCCATCCCGAGGGCCTAGGTTCAAATCCAAGCTGTGGCGGAGATTATTTTAAGAGGAAATATCTATCCCTAATTGGGTGCTTAGGACTTAAGAGCACTGTGCTGCCGTCGGATGGAACGTTAAACCGTGATTCCGTTGGTGCCTTTCGTTAAGAGAAGGCTAATACCGACGCCGTGTGTCTCTCCACCTTTCCTCCATTCCCCAATATTCCTTCCCCTCACAAATGAAAAAGTAACTTGGTTTCCTTCCACAGATTTTTTTTGGAAGGAAACCAAGTTACTTTTTCATTTGTGAAATTCAACTTCCATATTGTTGAGCTTGAAACCATGGGACGAATCCTTCCCCTACCAACCTACCCACCACTCAATGACGCAAATGACCTGAGTTGTCAGTAGACTCCCCCAAGTAACCAACTAACGAGGAAAACCGTCCTAAATAAATTCCATTTCCTTTTGTATTTCACTTTCTCGCAACTGAGGATGCTTTTCTACCCTTCGAGGTAAAGTTCTATATTAGAAAAGTACGGATAACAATTTTCATCAACCGATGCCGACAATCGAAACAATTGGGGAAGACATGCGTAGTTAAAATATTTTAGTATATAACATAAAACATCAGAATTTATGGCAACACATGGCTCGAACTAGCCTAAATGATTGGCAAAACATTTTCCCCGTATAAACATGTTTACTCCCTATCTTCCCCATGTACTGGATAGGCCTGATTTTCTTCAAGGTAGCTTCTGACAGGTTGACTGGAGAAATCATTTTCCTTCATGACAGGCCAATTATAGCATATACCTTTTTAGATGAACTGGGACCATATTTTTCAGGCGTATATTTAACGCTCTCCATTCGACTCACACGCTTAACTGAATTAAGTTACGTTCGTAAATTATGCTCTTATGCTGAACTAGGAACCAGCTTTTAGAGCGCAAAATTCTTTTTCCCTTTCTTTCTTTTGCCTTCTTCCCCTGCGTTCCAAATCCTCGCCGAGTAGGCATAGGTAACGACTCTTGGCGTTCACTGATGAAACGATGACGACCCTTGGTTCGAAAAATAAAAACAACGAACGAACGAAAAGCGACCACCCTCCCTGATAATATAATAATGGCGTTTACGTGTCCCTTGCTCCGTCCAAGCCGGACCCCATAAATGAAAATTAAGGCTGCTGGTATAAACCTCGTTGCCATGACGACGACGAGTATTTTTTACGCCCCAGTAATTAAGACTCTTCGTTCAGCTCGGTGTATTTTGAATTTTTTTAATGGATCCTTACCGCGTTAGAGCTTGTATCGTCCACAGCAAGACTCAAAAATATGCTCGAATATTCGGTCATGATGGACTTAGTCTCAAAGCATATCGATGCAATGGACAGGTAGAACTACTACGTCGCAAGTCACGTGGCAGGAAACGGGAAATGTTTTCTGAACTGCTGAAAGAAATGGAGCGAGAGCTTACTTCAGCACATTTACATGCCTCAGGCACTGGCATTTTATTGATAGTGCACATGACAGCGACACCTCCAATGTACTTAAGTCTTCAATTTTATTTATTTCATTTCATGAATACTGAGAAAGTTACTTTTTCCAAGTTGAAAGGACTGTGTTCCCATTATATTTCAAGTCCATTAACAAACACCCGAAGGGGTCATTCCATATCAGACGATACAAAAAAATATTAATTGATCACATGGCCATTTTTGAATAAATCCATTTTCGTACGCACTTACCTACATGTATTGGCAGTTGAATTCGACGATTTTAATAATTTTATTCCTCCTCGTTTCCTCGCGCCAGCCATTTTCCAATACAGTGCATGTGAATTTTCGATAATTTTGACGCTTATTCTATACTAAAATCTCAAGAAATAATGATGACAGATGAGAGTTAACGAAACCATACTATTTTAAACATAATGGAAAACATTTCATTTAACTTTTCTTTTTCATTTTACATCTCTTCATTGTAGAAGCCAACATTTTTTCGTACAACGAACCGGTTTTCGACTCGAGAAAAATTTACGAAGGAGGAACGCGTCAGATTTGTGTATGTACTTAAAGTAATAAAGTAGAAGAATAATCTAATAAAGGAATATACATGTGAAACTAAGGTATTTTCTACTAAAAGAAAACCAAAAATGGCTTCGCGCTCAAAATTAGCCATTTTTGGACTATATATTCTCCGTTAAAAATAAGCTGCTAACAGAATATAAAGAAGTGCAAAAGTAAAACTAAGAGTAAAAATTGGAGTTTGAGAATCGACTCCTGAGAGAAATATGGTCATTGTAAACCATCGTGGCGCTCAAAATCAGCCATTTTTGGACTTCCATTTTCTCCGATGAGAGAGCTATTACAATTATGTGTTTTAGATAATACAAAGATATCTAAAACTACATAGTTAAAACTTGAAGTTTGAGATTCCACTCGTAAGAGATTTATGGCAGTTTAAAACAAGCGGGAAATTCAATAAAAATTATATGGCGTCACTCCCGTTTTTTATTGTTCTCTTAACAATTGGGTTCCCCTAGTAATATTTTAAAAAATTGATAGAATATGACGAATTTGCTATGTCAAGTAAGAAGATTTACGGTTGATTTTGTCACAAATTAGACCAGGAGGAAGGGCCTTACGAATCACAGATGAGAAAGGAAAGTAAGTTAAGTATAAAATCACGCAAATTTTATGGCATCACGCCGCGGGAATCTACGACGGAACAATAGTTTCCAATATAACTGTTTCAGACTGGATATGGTGGAAGTTCTCGATATTCATAATGAATAAAAGCACTTGGTAATCTTCCACTGATTTATTTCTTTGGCAAGACGCGTTTCACCACACTGTG
Organism: Pyrrhosoma nymphula; assembly: GCA_963573305.1. Lineage (NCBI taxonomy): Eukaryota > Metazoa > Arthropoda > Insecta > Odonata > Coenagrionidae > Pyrrhosoma > Pyrrhosoma nymphula. Next base: position 139,844,600 of record OY754329.1, on the reverse strand, counting down.
GCGTAGTCATTTGCAGGGTTCTTCGGTAGGTAGGTTGCAGTACAGTGTACGTCGGTCAGACTAGTCGAGCGCTTAAAGCAAGAGCCAGGGAGTATGAAAGATGTTTCCGATTGGAGGATACATCCTCCAATTTAGCTAAACATCTGCTGGAAGACAGCCACAAGAGTGATTTCACCCCCAAGTTGCTGCATATGGTAGATAAAGGGTGAAAATGGTCGCTTTGGAGATAATGGAAATTGTGAAGCAACCGAAGTGCAATGATACCAACCTGTGTAATGATTTCCTATTTCACAACCCTTCTCCTTTATTGGCCACTAAATATTTCCCAGACTAAAACACCCCCTCCCTCCCGCCCTTAACCGTTTTCTTTCCAACAGACTCCTGCCATATGTCTCAAAATCTTTCACACTCTACTTCCTTCCCCCCCCTCCTCCAGTGCTCTGGTTTGGGCAGTGCACTGGCCATTTAAAACCATCTGACCCCCCTCCTTTCTCTCACCATCGAGAGTTCTCAAGGAAAGGATGCCTCCATCATCACCCATTCCCAACCCCTGCGTCCATCATTCCTATGTCTTTCCGCCGTGTCCACTCAAACCCTTAGTTCCCCCACCCCTCGCCGCACCGCTTCACTCTCCTTCTTCCCACCCCCACTTACCCCTCCCTCTCCGCCCCTCCCTTAGCCTTCCCCCTCCTCCCCCACTCCCTAACACCTTGGTGGAAACCTATATATGCATGACCTAAACCGAAGAACCCTGCTCATGATTATGCCACAGTGGTGAAACGCGTCGTGACAAAGAAATAAATCTGTGGAAGATTACCAAGCGTTTTTCTTCATTATGAAGAGTTTCCAATGTTCTAGGCAGAAAATTTTTCATAACGAATGTCGGTCTTTTTACACTGCTGCAGTAATTCTCTTTTTACATGTTAAATAGTACGTACATACATTAGTATGGCATAGGTTATTTTGAATAAAATTGCCTCAATTCATGGAAATGCAGGTGGTGCAGCATAATTTTTTGATATGAAATTACTCCTCCGAATAGGAAAAGTATCCTTTGATTATCCCTATTCTGAACTACCAAATAGTCCTATTCACTAAACTTTATATTTAATTTTTAAAAACAGAGGGAATGCTTTTCCGAGCGTGAATGGACAAAGCAAGCAATTTCTTTCTGTATTTTCTGCTAGCATCTGATGTTACCTACCGTTATTCTCTCGAATTAATATTCCTTTTAGAGATGTTTTAATTAACCATAAATGCTGGATTATGAATGTTTCGATCTATATCTTAACCGTATAATGCAAGCCAAAACTGGAGCAAAAATCAGATAGTGTTAGGGCACAAGTGACTGGCAGAGCTGAGAGTGGAAGTTTCAAATCGTACAGCTCGAAGGAAGTGCCACGACGAATACTTAATTATAAGACATTCCTGTATTATATAAATTAAGCTAACATTATTGGTAGCCACCACAGTGAGCAAGTGTAACAACATTTGGGTGTTTAAGCCCTCTATTAGCCGAGGCAACCTGGACACTCCACCGAACGTTCCACCGGTGGAGTGTCTGGTTGCTCGGGTTTACTCCGCCCAGGTCACCGGTGGCGCCACCAGTATCTGTTCAAAAATTACCCATCCCACAGCAGTAGTTAAAATGGTGTTGTCTATCAATTTTGATAATTCTTTCGATAAATCTCTAGGTTTACTCGGTTGCCCTTTATTACTGTTCTTTAGTAAGTTTTCCTTTCTTTGCGTTACGTCACTTGGACAAGCGACACCTTCACCTTCATTCACCACCGCCCCCGGCGAAAACATATTAACACACAGAAATTAAATTCACAAGAGCGAACAACTCACCACTAGTTTGGACTGTGAACTGAGATTGTGTGTCGGCCTGGAGCGTCGTGGTCAGGGCAGTATGAGGCGCGCGCATGCAATATTCAGTCACCGGTGGCGCGTCTGGTCGCCTCGGCTAATAGGCTACATATACTCCAATGCCCCGTAACCTTGCTGAGCAACCCAAAGTGGAAGGCGCGGTTGCGGGGCTCAGTCGACTGGTTTCGGTGGCGCGTCTGGTGGCGCGTCTGGTTGCCACGGATAATAGGACTCATTTGATTCTATGCCCCACGACTGACAAGTTCCACCGGTGGAACGTCCGGTGGCGTGTCTGGTTGCCTCGGCTAATAGGCCTCTAAAGGAACATGAATTTTGCACACATTACATTTGTCTGTTTGGTTTGTAAACAAATCTACAGTTTTACTCTGATCTTGCTGAAATTTTGCAGACTAAAAGTTCAAGACATGAGGAAAATTATAGACTATTTTCAAAAGATCTCAGGGTCTCAAAAGGTCCCATTAAAGGGGCCAGACCTTTGGTACGCTAAGTATTGTGTTTTGCGCAGTGGTTTAATTTTTTGCTTTTTAAAATTACTTTCACTCAAGATAGAGGTCTGGGATTTTTTTTATCGGATGGCTGAATAAATTTAGTTTCTATTTTATTCAATCGATTTTCTTTCCCAATTCGTATCATTCTGGAAATCGCGTTTTCAGCTGCAAAAACAAGACATTTTTATCTGAAATCAACAATAGCATATTTCCTTGACAACTAGATATTTGATTTTCAAAGGATATTCACGCCTCTAGCATTTAAATATTACGTTTTCTTGCATGCCCATGATAGAATGCAGAAAGAAAATCTGTATAAGAAGGGCCCAGAGTCCCAAGGGCCTCAAGATAGATTGCTTTGGGGGGTAATCAATAAATGCAATGCATATTTGCAACAAGTATACTCTTCAATGTCTATTCTCAAAGTTGCTCTCATAGAGTCACTGCATGTATATGAGAGAACTCTTACGTGGTAAACGATACACATAAAAGCATTAAATAGACTACACACGCAATTAAATGTGCAAGAATATTTACGTGCAGCGAATAGTAATGGCCTCTGTTGCTACAATAAACACGGCGTTGTTTATTATCGTTTGATACTGAGAAGTATTACGCGTAGTGGAACCGTCTGCCTCTCATTACGATTTTGAACTGTTTTTAGACTAATTCCCACATCATAAACGTTACGAGTTATTTACATATGTTTAAAAGTGTTAAAGTGCAGTTAGCTTACATTCACTCAATTTTGGGTTTCCCGGGCATGAAAGAGGACCAAGAGTCACTCATCTCTCCGTTCACCTGGAAAACGGTCAGCATGTCTACTAAACCGAACCCAAAATAGGCTACGAACTCCTCAAATGACCACGCCAACAGTATTCTCCAGGCTATGTGGTTTTCTTATAAAATAAGTTCAATGTTTTACACACCCGTTGATTTTCAAAGGGTACCTTCCACTAGTCATTTATAAAAATAAACAATATACACATTACTTCTTTCCGAAAACATGTCATTACAACATAAGCATTGTAATCCAGTAACGTCCGATTAAGTATACAAAATAAGCAACCAAAATAGTAAACCGTAAACTACCAGGCAAGTTGGAACCAATAAATTATGTGTGAACATGCATAAACAAATATGGATCTAGAAATTACGAATTCAGAGTAATTCGAAAATAAACACCAAAGGCCAATAAATCCATTAAAACATTAAAACTTATATAAATCTTTTTAAAAGTGCAAAAACCCAGTAAAATTAAAAAAACATCAGGTGGGTTTGATAAAAAACTCGGAATTTTCTCCACCTTAATCACTATCAAACCTTTAGAACGCTACTATCACAGAAAGATAAATTATTGCATAAAATTCTTCCTCATCAGAATGAAACCGAGCTAATATATTGATTACAATGTTAATTTACCTAGTATTCAGATTAATAACTATTAAAACAAGAGATTCCGAAACAAGGATAAAAAATATGATTTTGAAAAGAACAAATGAGGGTGATAAATATCGCTTTATTTCGCGTGTTAATGCTTCCGGCCCCCTTTATTTCAATTCACTTTTAGTTACTTATTTTTAAGTATCATTATAATTACAAAAACAGTGGACTAAATGGAGGGCAACTAAATTTGACAGAAATTAATTTACATTTATTAACAGCGGATCCCCTCATTCAAATTTTCTCCTTCACCCAAATTTCAGATATATGTTCAAATGGTGAAAATTAATTTCTCTTTGGAGAATGAAATGGGTGCATCGTGGCGAAACTATAGCAAACGAGTACCACGTTCACCATTTATAACAGGAATTGAATGAAATGAAAGAGAAAACAATTTCAAATGGTAGAATATTCAGTGCACTTGCATCTGGAAGAGCAAAACTAATATTGGATTGTTATCATCACAGCACCGATATTTATTCAAATGGTATTTATTCTCGACCTCTTTTTCTATATGGTGCAAATGTCATGAGTTTAGGTCAAATAATAAAAATATATATATATTTTATTTTAACTTTTGCCCACGTTTCGGATTTTTATTCATCCATCTTCAGGGCTATAAACAATGATGCATGATTTTAAATGTTTGACAGTTCTCTTTTGATTACATACTGGTAAATTTACAGTCATTAAATATAAAAATACATAGAAATAGACATTCAAGATTGTTACCTTTAAAGTTTGGTGCTGTTTTGGTAACAATCTTGAATGTCTATGTCTATGTATATTTATATTTAATGACTGTAAATTTACCAGTATGTAATCAAAAGAGAACTGTCAAACATTTAACATCATGCATCATTGTTTATAGCCCTGAAGATGGATGAATAAAAATCCGAAACGTCGGCAAAAGTTTAATATATATATATATATATATACGAGTTCGTGGAAAATCACACACGCGATAATATAAATAAATAAACTATGCCACAGGTGGGGCGGAATTAAATATAAACACATAAAAAAAGAACACTCACACTATACGTTGATATTTCGGTTGCTCTAGAACCTTTCTCAAAGATAGAAGGATACAAAAAAAAATGATTTTTTGTATCCTTCTATCTTTGAGAAAGGTTCTAGAGCAACCGAAATATCAACGTATAGTGTGAGTGTTCTTTTTTTATGTGTTTATATTTAATTCCGCCCCACCTGTGGCATAGTTTATATATATAATATATACAATATATATATATATATATATATATATGTATATATATATATATATATATATATATATATAATTTGACCTAAACTCATGACATTTGCAGCATACCGATATTAATGTTCACTGATTTGAATAAAATTCAAACTGACATTAAGGAACATGTAATAAAAACTCAAGAGTAGTCAATAATTTTTATTATTAATGATTATCAATATCAAAGTCTAACGTAGAGCAAAGTGTGGTAATGCTGTAAATATTATATTCACCTCACTTTTAATTTCGCAGGGTCTCCAAATTACATTTTTCTAGGAATTTAAACATTTACATGCTACTATTATGCTCCAAATTCAGGGACATGATTTACTTTACAGCTGACTTTATTGGTATCCTTAGCTATCTACGGAAATATTTTTTAAGGCTACGGCAGGCTATTGAACTAAATAAACTACAACCATCCAAAAGAAAACGAGGGCAATAAGAAACTGAAGTTTCAATTTTTGACAAAAATGTTATTCCAGTTCTCAATTTGTAAAACGTTAAGGAAACGACACTGACAGAGAAAACAGTACCCACTAGTAAACCGAAACATGAATTATGTATAGCTAAAATAAAATCTAAATACAAATATGGTGATGTAAAATGAATCCCACCTCCTGGCTCATTCTGAGTCCTCATAATTTTTTCTTTTATGCTTTTCCTTCAAGCGCGTAAATTGATTTTTACCTGCATGACCAAATTTTACATTTCAAATAAAAAAGCGCTTCTTTTTAGGGGAGAAGCCGTCATAAAATTATAGAAAAACTGAGAGGAGGATTATGTTCCCTAAAGGACAATTCTATATATCTCTATAGTTGAATATTTAGATTAATGCATTGTTACCTTTTTATACAAAATTCTGGGAAATATCTGCTCGTGCCTGTGAGTATTAAAATCCTGAAATTCCATCAAAATTAAAAGGCTTACACGCGGAATTAAATTCCATACCACATAAAAATTTAACAAACTTCTGATGTTCCTTCGGCTTGAAGGCATTTTCACAGCACAAATTTCTTCCTCACCCAATAGAACGTTTTATACTCCACTCAAAGTATGCAAAACACTATTTTATGTTTCTATTACTTCATCAAAAAAAGACAAAATTTATAAAATTCTGCACAGAGAGTTGTCTTTCTCTCACAGTCTTGAATATTACCTACCATCTCATCCTTACTAATGCTCTTTCAAATATAAGTGTTGCGAAATCAAATGGCGACATTTCCAAATCCTTCACAAACACTGACCTTTCACTCCGCATCATCCTGAGTGCCAATCACTTCCAAACGGTTATCATCAGAGAAATTGCCTCAGGAAAAAATCCCGGTGCAGGCCGATTTTTTCCTGTGTCAATTTCTCCGTTATTTCATCCCCGTATTTTCTGCAGGCATGAATATCTTCATTCGGTTATCATCAGCTTCAGTCGTTCTCCCTGCTACTTCAAAATCACTTCTCGCGAAGCCGAAGTTTAAATTGATAATATAAAAAGATATGCAAGAGTTCAAGCAAGTGTATTAAAGCGTAAATTAATGAAAAATCTGTCCTCAATTATTTCTTTTCCCTTGCTTAGTCCTTATGACTCGGTCTGCGATGACTGTGCGCTCAAAATCAAACTTCTAGCAACTTCATTTTTTGACGCTTTTTTGGAAAGCTCAAAAATTGATTGACTCTTTTGCAGCGAGTTGAATTGGAAAAATCAGGTGATATTTACTTTCAAATCAAGAACGAGTTATTGCTCACTTGAGTTTCTATTAATCTTAGTATCTAAATAAAGAACGCCAGCCATTAAAAGGGGAGGGAGTAGTGATAGGAAATAGGAAGAGGACGAAAGTGATTAGTATGTAGACAGTGCCATAGTGCCTCGATCTTTTTTATTATAGTCACTAATGGTTCGTGGATAGAAGGAATTTGTGTACCTATCAGTTCGGCAGTGTATCCATCCCTTTTTGCCGCTCCAATCAAATCTTGAGAAAAAGTGCGCGGTTAAAATAATATCCTCCGTGTCATCCAAAAACTCACCTGATCAAATTGTTCCAGTAAAACTTCGTAATAAAAGCGTAACACCTAGCGCGTAGCCTCCAAGTCTCCCGCGGCTCCCAGCATAAGATGTGTTCCGACGGAACATGAATGTTAATGAAAGTCATTTTTTCGAGTTAAGTACCAAAGTATCTTCATCGGAGTCCTTTGGAGCACATCAACTGCAGACTTACAAAGTCAATCAGCATCCTAGATATATAGTTAAAAAAATGACGGACGAAACAACTTCATCGAGATTTTCAGATAATATTTCAAATCGGGATGAAATGCCGCACGAAATGTCCACAATATTTTTTTTTACAATTTTAGTATTTTATTCTCGTCGAATATTTAAAGAAGTCCTCATATCGAGGCATTTTAAATAAAAGAAACCTATTTTTCATTCTTAACACAGAACTTGAAACCAAAAACATGGATCTTTAGACAAAGTTTACCAGTAATTGGTTTACCCTTTCCGCGGGATGGTTCTAATCCGTAGAGTCCCTGGCCAAAACTTTGTACACATTCAGGGAAAGCATCAATATTATTATTTGGCCCAAACCATCAAAATAGATGCCATGAAGACTTCGTTGAACAATCGATTCCGGCAACTCGCGAAAGACGGAAACATAAGATTGATCATAACGTATCAACATCCTATGTACGGAATATATCAGTTCAAGTTCCATAGTTACAGTTCAATTGTGCAGTATATAGTAATAGGCTTGCCCTCCTAAATATATCAGAGCAAGAATAAAAACACTTCCATTGCTTGGGTTGAAACGACCGCTACGGTTAAGATTCTTGGCCTTAAAATGTGATCAAAATGAATCAACATTTTCAATTCATGTCATACAGGACAGGAATATTAACCTGAAACTATATTTGATCGCTTCTTGTGGCATATCAGGGACTCGCCAGACATAAATGTAGACGATCACTACCCAGAGTAGTATTAGCATGCACCCCGACTGCTAAGGTAATGTCGAGGCAGGATCAAACCCATTCCTAGTTATTAATTCGACGCATTAATAATTAGGTTACCGCAATTGGCTAGACCCCAGAGATAGATATTACATAAATATAATTTTAAGATGCTACTTGCTTTTAAGTATTATTTTAAATTGAATGAAATTCGACGGATGAAGGTATTTTCTCACAGCAATTTTTTAAAGTTTCATGAGCAAGTTCTTGAATGCACCAATGTACCATGCAACATAGTTTTGCGATAATGCTTAAATGTCTACGTAGCAACCAAACAAATATTGGATCGATATCGTGCAATCCACTTTTCCGACAGTAAAAAAGGCAGGGGCAAAGACTTTAAGATACAGGACGACGCCCGAATGACAGCCCTGGGCATGAAACACAGTAAAAAGGGCCCTATCCAAATTCTATTTCCCTCGGACTATAAACAGTGGCTAGTGTAATGGCATCCCATGCAGAAGGCCCCAGTACGAGTCTTGGCAGTGACTGAGATTCACTCAAGCAGGTAATTCAACCTTTACATGATTTTAATGAAGGTTAAGGTGTCGTACATCGGATGAGACCTTTAACAGTGGTCCCCGTGCCGTCTTTCCTTGAGGGCAAGAAAATGACGATTTTAGGTTTCTTTCTTTCCTAAATAAGCTTCCACTTCCATCCTTATACCTTTCCTCCGGATCTTAGAGGCCGATTCTTGCTAGACAGATTTAAATTACATGACGCTATATTTCTTCTTTTCAGTTGAGCACCAAAATTCCGCAAGAATTCAACCTATTCTATCAGCCAACAAAATAGTCCTTCAGAAATTGCACTGATGAAATAAATCATTAAACATGCCTGTCATAACTTTTTATACCATGGGTGTTAGTATAATATCTTCCTCCCCATAACAGGCGATGAAACTTTCAGGGAAAGTGTGTCTGTGAATGTTTGCTCAACACTTAATTTAATTTAGAGAAAAAATTGATGATCCTCGTTCTAATATTAATACTAACCGCGTTGCTTTAGTTGCCAATTTGTGTAGGTCAGTCAACAAAATAAATATTAAAGTCGGCGATAAAATTAGCTTTATCGGGAAAGCAAAGGTAAATTTAGGCCCTCATAAAACTCTACAAAAATACATAGAATGAATCATTATCGAGGGTATATTTTCTTACCGGCTGCGATAATTTACTTCGTGATAAAATCTAAAAGCTCTCTGATTAGAGGATAAATATTTTAAGCGGTATTTTAATGGCTCGGTCCCGAATAAACCGAGCAAAAACCGCAACGTGGGATGCAGGGGAAATGTATGCAGAGGTAAAAAGACCCGATCGATACGTGTGCATACATTCACACTTTGTCACCGAAGCTGGAATTAAAATTAATGCTAGTATAAACTGGGCACCAGCGTTCATTAATCTACCGAAAAGATTATATTTGAGGGCTAAATTTGTGTATAATCAAGGAGGATTTGATATAACGTTAGCTGAGCCCCACGCAGAACGCTGGTTATGAATACGATACCCAAAGGGGAAGATGGGAATTATGCAAGTGAAGGGAACCTATAGCTTTGCGGAGAAATAAATGGGCAGTTTTATACAATTTAGTGGAGCAATACAGCGAGATAAGTCATTGCTTCTGATTGCATTGCTGATTGAGTTATACACCAGACCTCACTATAGTAGAGACGACGAATCCATTATTTAGACGATTTTTTTACTCGCTCTTAAGTTCTCAGTTTGAATAACTAATATTTTCTCGTTTAAATTAAATTAGGATTTTCCATTCAAAGAGAATTTAACATCGTAATTGATTTTACCCGTAATTATAGGTTAGAAAAAACTAAATAACGAGTGCACGACCAACGCGGCAATAAACATTCTAAAATGTTCTTTTAATTTGTTGCAAAACTGAAATAGTAGCGTTGGTGTCCATGAAAAATAAATTAAAACTAATGAGATCCGACAGGTCAACAGCTGGAGAGATGGTATTAATTTTTGCGCTTGTAAAGATTGACACTTCATTTGCAGCTATTGTCGGGCGAGCGTGACCTCGAGCACACATTGACGTGAACTGCAGGAGAACGACCAAAAAGGTTTCACCGCTCACACGTCACATTATACAAAACTACAGAGTCAAGGGTGTGAAAATAATTTGGTGTAGCGAGCTGTCATTCTCCATTCAAAACTCTCGCATTCAGAATATGAGTAAATTCCAGTCGAAGCAATTACTCGTGTTAGCTTCAAACATCATTTGGAGAGGAAGAATAGGTACATTAAAATTACTCCATCGAGTAGATGCTCCATTTTAGGAACAAAAATATTACTATCTACCATTAGACCTCATAAATATTCTAAAAGCATATGATTAAGTTTATATGTTATTCCCAGAGTAGCATGTTTAATAAATCCGTTCCATCAAAATATAATTACCCTTGAGCATAAATCCAAATCGTCTCGAGGGATACTGCAATTTCATATTTATATATCTTATTTCTTCATCAATATATTTTATACAAGCCATCAGCTTCGATAAATATATGCATAAAATTTGTAAAAACGTCAGATAAAAATATTTCAGCCCAATAAAAATTAAAAGACCAAATTAAATGAACCAATTAAGAACGACTGATGTCGAAAGGCAGGGGTGAAATTTAAATTAACGGGAGTGCTCATTTTTACATCTTGTTCATCTAATATGCTACCTGCACCTGTTCTAACCGCAGTTTCAAATAAATATAAAACCGTCCGTTTTGACTTCCTAACAACAATATGGACAGGATGTGAATAGACTACGAGCAAACTAATGAGATTTATTTGCGATGAACAACAAAAAATCTCTAATTACGTTCGCACGCATAATATCGTCACTCAACGCTATCTGTTAACCGGAAGCACCAGGATAAGAGTTTAGAGCGATTAATCCATTCTATAACACTGATAATACATGATCATAGCAAATGCGTTTGTTTTCAAAATTACTATTTACAATTAATTCCCGCTGGAAACCATATGCCCACAAAAAATCAGTTAGTTCTATGTTTAGAGACATGTTACATTGCCCAGCCCATTTATGCATTGGAAAAAAATGTTGATAGGTAGTGAATGCCTATTTAAACTTGCACATTCATAAAGACAGTTGCCCGTGGCACAAATTGAGCATATAAAAATTAAAAGCTCTCAAAATTATTTTTAAATCGATACTAATAGTTTTGAAGCCCAAAATTAGTCTCACTGAAGTAATTACTAGACGAAGTAAATAAAATGTTCTTTACTGCACGGTTTTAACTATAGTACGGCATTCCTTCTTTGAACTTGTGGAACCGCCATCACCTACCGCTGACTCACAATGGAGAATTGAAGAGGTATGACCGGGGATGAAATCTGATTTCCCTCGCCTCAAAACAGGAATCGTATAGGAAATTAAGATAAAAGATTTAAGTTGTGTTCGCACACGCAAGCAATCGCGATGGGTTGGCGGTCAAATTGCAGTCGTGATCGTTTATGGTTGAGGGGGCCAGAACAAATAATTCTCGTCGAGTACACAACAACACGTAGTTGGGCCGAGTCGCCCTAAGACCCCTGACGAACAAGTTGAGATCTGGTGGCTCTCTCCCCATGGGGGATATGGTCGGAGATGGGAGGACAACGACGCACTCTCCTCGCTGTGGGACGGCCTCCCTACCAACCCCGCTTCTTCCCCCCTTGGCCACCTCATGGGAGCAGTAAATTTCGTCCACCCGAGCCCTGCCCTGCAAAATCAACTTTAGCGACGAGGGAAGACGAAAAACGGAATGGGGAAACGAAAAGTAAGATGTGTTTTATAAAGAATTGGTATCTCACTCTCTTCTTCTCCTCGTTGAAATCATATGTGTGAAGAAGGAATACTAACAATCTATCAAACAAAGAATATTCCTTTGTTCGCTTTTACCTGCCTAAAAGATTCAGGGGATTTAATAATACTCTCAGGGTTAACCTAAATCTCGTGCGGTCTCAAGTTTTTAAGCAATCTCATCCTTTCGTATTGCCACCCAGTTTTTTATCGTCTCCCATCTCAGAACCACCAACAGCTGTATCCCACCTCAGTCTCTCCAATAGCCCTAGCTTACTCAGAATATTCACTGGTTGGCATCGAGTCTCTTCAAAGCAGATTTGTATCCAATGCCTTTGGGATGCCGTACTTCTGGTGACTTCTGGGTCGAAAGTTCGATCGACGCCTTTCTTTGAGCCCTGGGGTTCCTAAGCCGCTAACAGTTCGGGGTGAATCTTCCCTCGACTCCATAACCGACCGCTCCCGCTGCTTACTTCATTCTCACATCGCCACCAACATCCGATAACCAACCATCACCCCTTCCCCGCTACCCTCTCAGCCCACAATCCGAACTCATTAACACCGCGCGACGCCCCACACTGCCACCCTCCTCATCACAAGGAAGCCACAACGCTTATCGACGACTCGACTCTAGAATCCTTTTGAAGCCTGCGTCAAAAGTGAGGAAGGGGGTCGAGGAAAACTCCAATTGGCGCGGAGTTTATGTCAATGGGGAGGCCTGGGATTTTTAACACCGCAAGTTCTCAAATGCCGACTCCCGCGACAGGGATAGTGGGTTCTTGGTCCCTCATAGCCAGCGTGAATTTTCTCAGAGAGAGGCGAAATGTATCATGGATCTTAGGCATTTTTCTACCTGATGCATGTTAATAATCTTGTACGAGGAATTTGAAATTCCTAAGAAGGTACTTCATTACCTTTCATTCACCGCGAACGGTTGATGACGGTAATTATACTGTGAATCAAATAACACTGATAATCACTCATCGGATGAGCCCCAATCCTCAGGCCACTGCAGTGAAATTAAAATAATGAAAATCATTCCACCGGTTAGGATAATCATCATCAAAGTTCTTTCTTTACAGAAATATTAATTCAACTCGGCATACTTTCAACCTCTCTTCATAACATCTAGCACATCGATGACTTTCCTTCCTATTCCCCACTTTCTAAGTACTCCATCTTAAATTACGGTCCTCAGCTTCCCCTCGTAAAATTAAGAGAATAGTACAAAGAGATAAGTCGCTGGTTATTACGCTAAGTTTGATTACATATCCCTCGGCAACAAAAAAGCAGGAGGTTCTCCATGAGGTACATCCACTCAGGATATTTTTTTCAGGATTAAAGACTGTAAGGTGCAGAACACCCTTTGCTAGAAGAGCATCGAAATTTTAGCTGTATTACAGCATCAAAGAAATAAGCTTAATTAAATTCGTGTTAATGAAATATCTACCACCTTCCTGGACATCTACGTATTATTCATCCCTCCCCATATTGTGGCAGACCCCATATTATGCTCGTCTAATGCACGTCAGGGGACTAACTAAATATAGCAAGTTACATAAGAGTGTCCCTTTCCCAAGAGCTTAGACCAAGAACTTACCATGAGGAGTAGGCGGCTTTGCACTCTGCATTTATATGGACTAATTTCGCAAAAGTGGCGTGCTTAGAGGCTCCATATAATTTCCGCGCACTACACGTTTTATACGTGCCTCGGAGCGCCTCGCAGGGGGACCGTGGGCACTGAGTACCCGACTTAATTAAGAGGGAAGAATACACCGCAAAGCTGCGCCTCAAGCATTATAGACAGCCCGCCTGAAGTTTATCAGACGTTGATCGTATCAAAGGCATCACGTACCTAGGTAGGCACTGAGAAGTAAAAATGCGTACCTATGTGCGTATTTTTAGGACTAGTACTGCAACAAATTCAAATGCATATTGACGTTTATCCCTCCAAGTGTTGATTGCAAGGCAAGTAGTGTGGTAGTGAAATGAGAAGCACGCAAGAGGCTGTACTATATTTTGCCCCCGGATAACCCGGGGTGAAAATTAGAAAGCCCACTGCCGAAACCTAATCTTCGTGTAGTATAATACATGCAAAAAACACACTCGCCAAGAAAAGAGGACTTACCCTCTTATTCCACAGCAATTTATATCCCATGTCCTACCATGAGGTAGGGTTATCCCTCTCCTCTAGGAAACCATTCAACGACCTAAGGCTTGCAGTTTTAGTTTCCGAATCAAGAAGGAAATAAAGTGTTCACCGGCTTAAAATGCCTTTTTCTTGGGGTCTTGGCGTTAAAAATTCTTGCATTTTGGAAGTCCTTCGCTATTTTCGCACGCTTAGAGTTTCTTTTAAAATTCATGGAGGTTTTCTCCACGGCGATATGTATCGACCGGGCGAACAAAACCAACTACAGATGAGTTATCCACCTTCTTGGCTAGTCGCTGCAACAAACTGTCCTTAAGGCGAGTCAACTCGGGAGGGGAAGAAGGGGAGTGGGGAAGAGGGAAAGGCCGCACAGACTCCGAGGAAGAAAATAAGCTCCGAGGGTGAGTCCTCTTTTTTTTCTAAAACGAAAAAGGGCACTTCATCACGTTGGAAGTTTGTGTAGGTATACTTTCCCACCGCTCCGTCCTCCACAATGGACGCCCTTGCAAAATAAACATGCCGGTAAAAAGAATAAAATACTCCAGAAACGTGCCACCAGCTCGTCTTCCTTTCCGAACGCACACTTCGTCGCGGCCGAGCTCAGTTTGAGGTGGGCACTTGGGGGGGACAAAACGCCCCGAGAATTTTTCTCGGGCGGCCTTCGAGAGTAGCAGTAGCAGCAGCAGGAGGCGCGACGGGAAGTGGATCCGAAAGAGGAATAAGAGTGGACTCTCCCGCTCCGACTGCTTAATGAGGGAGGGATTCTCTCAAGAAAACGCATGCTCAGTGACCAGCACCCGAGACAATGAATTCTGCAGCAGCGGGTATGAAGCTCCAAATTAACGTTTAAGCGGACGGCATGCTACCGTTGTCAAAGCACTCCTTATGCATCGGGATTAATCCAGACGAAAAGACTCAACAAACAAGTGGAGTTTAAAAAAATCTCAAGTTCTTCTGCGAATCTTCTTTTTTCTTTAGACAACTATCTAAAAATACCTCGAATTCCTCCCAAGGGCTCTCATGATACCCTACTTCTTATGCACTACGTAAAAATAACATATCTTTAGTTACTCTTATATCACCTAGAAATGTTTCACGCTTATTAAAGAGCCAATACCAAACTTTTTAATAATAACGAGCTTCTGCAACAACCAGAATGAATTAATTTAAATCACTGGCACCTCAAATTTGGTATATTTCGTTTCTCCGCCATAAAATGCGTACAGACCCATCAAGCCGTTCCCTTTGGGGGTAGGCAAGATTTAAAAAATTAATTCTCTGTGAAAGGTCTGTAAAGCAGGCTCTGCTTTGACAACTTCCTCCATACTGCTCTACACTTCCATGAGCAATTCTTTCTTACCTCTGCCACAACAATATACCATTTAAAGTTTTAACATGTATATAAGCCTTTATGGCCGAGAAGTTAGCATCTACACGATCTCTTAGTATCTACTCAGCTGATGCTTCGTGAAAAAGATTGCGAAAACAATCGAACGTCTCCACGAATGGACATCACCTGCACGCTTGCAAAACGTCAATTCCTCAGGGAGCAGCAAATGCTGGCGCGAAACGAGTGGATCAAAAGACCATAAGTACTTACCCTGTATGTAAAGTTGATGAAAATTCCGTCATTGTACTCCATTCCGGAGCGGAGTAGCTCCGGAAAAGATCATTCCTCGGATCAAGAGCGGCTTAAAGCAAAGCGGTTTTTCCTTTAATTCGTCCCACTCCAAATTTTTATCAACACTAGCAACAATATTCAGATTAGCAATTTGATAATCATTGCTTAGGTTTCTCAGTTCCACTAAGGAACACCTTAATAGGAGGAACACCTTAACACCACCGCTTCAGGACTACTGAGGAGCAGTCTCCACTGTACTGAATGCAGTCGCTCCAGAGCTGAGGGCCTGCTACTCAGCTGAGCTGGAGCAGAGTGGAAAGCCTAGCAGTGCACTCCGGGTCCCAACTTGAAACATCTCCGCAAAGTCTCATCATTACCGCGTCCCGTCATCCATTAATTGAACACGGTCGGCATCAGCTCTAATGGGACGAAGTAATGGCGTGGAGGGGACAAGTACCTTCAGCTCCTCCTTGTTTCAGCTGTGACAACACATTCTCCGGACGCCACTCTCCTCCTTACTCCCCCACCAACCTCCCAACACCCTCCCTCCTTTCAACCTACCCTAACCAGGAAAAAGAAAATTCCACTTTTTCCACCTCAAGCCACACCTTGAATGTACTAATGAAGAACAAAACTTTGTCTCTTGGTCTCAAAACATGGCTTAAAAATACTAATGAAAACATTATCTCCAAAATCAGTAAAGGATTCTACTTTCCGTAACTTTGTAGGTTTATAACGGGAAGGACAGTTGCTGAGAAATTTACGGTGGGTCAAACCGCACCAGGGATCACCTCAAATAAAAATAAAACAAAAACAAAGGACTCAAAATGAAAAATTATATGCACTCACGCTACCTGTTAGTACTTCTCAGACGAGTTTTTTCAACTTCTTCAGAAAACAACGCTGCGCCCGCTACTATACTTTCTATAGTATTTATCCACCACCAACAGCCCGCATAGAATACTTTAGAAAACCTAAATTCTTTGACGCAGATATGTATATAAATGATATAGGCTTAATAGAAGCCTACAAATCTTTGGAACCATAACTGCATAACCCAGAGCAGGCCTGTCACATACCCATGCGTATCAGGGTATTGCGTAATTGCAAATCTGAATGAATAATCCACAATGAAAAAAATATTCCCGGGTAACGCTGGGGGAAACCAGAAAGGTGAAGCATGATACACAAAAAAAAGGTATACAACATGGAGAGGGGGGCATAATTTAACTATGTTTAGTAAACAGAGAAGAGTTTCATTTGCTCTTTTGAATTTTTATTTCGTTTAAACTTCGCTTTTCACTTCTTCGCTGCAGTTCTAGGAAGGGGCAGCGCAACGTTAACGTCTGAAACGCGCATGTAATGGAATGCGCTTGTAGGCTGCGCTGGTCCCTGCACCACTATTGGAAACGTGGCGTAAGTTCACCTTCACTGGTGTGCTCTCATGAAAATGATTCAGGAGAAAGGCCATCTAGTTGCGCGGGTGCGCTCAAATGCACAGACCCGATACTGCCAAGTGACGTCCCACCATTTTTTTGGATGAGAAAGTAAAAGTTCTGCATATTTTCTGGCGTATGAAATATTGCATGCATTTTAAATCAAGCTTAATTGCGCGATTCAACACTCAACTCAAATTTGCAGCCTTAATTAATGGCAAAATTAATAACGGGCTCACGACCATATTTTGCAAGCTTGCGTATCTGCTGAGCGGGTGACACACTCTCTAAAGGAAGGCTGTAAATAGTCTGACTGCAGCTACCATAGTCTACGTTTATATGGCGTTGGAGAGACCTTAATTACCTGAAACTGAATGAAAAAAAGATACAAATATTTCCAATGCACTGACTTCATGCCTGAAGTACCTTTGCATGACTATCGCCTTATGCAGAGCGATTTTACAACGTTTCGACCCACTACTCTTGAGTGAGAGTTTAAATGAGATCGAGCCGGGGTGAGCTCTGTTTCACTGAAAGCGAAGACATTCAAGATGGATTCGATAGTCACGCTCAACTTCGTGAAATCTCTCCGTCACAGAAAAGGTAAAAACAGTAAAAACATTTTAAAATATCACAGATTTTTTAATGAACGACCGGTTTCATCCAACTGAGGACACCATTTGACCTGATGATGTCCTCTGTTTGAATCACTTGTGGCATTCCAGATTTTTATCCTTCACGATCACATTCCTTCGCCGACTTCTACAATACTCCCTCTCACTTAGATAAGTCTACCAGCCCACCATTTGTTTCGTTTGCTTTGAAATCCATGTATCACAATAATACGAATACGATACGCAAGGGATTGTGTGCAGCTTCCTAGCGTCACAACAAATAGCCCGTGAATCAATGCCAGGAAGTGGAAAGGTAATTCTACGGTGGTCTATAATACATCAATATGGGCACTTAACTGTTTCTGCTTTCAATATAACTGAGATATTCTCATTCATAAAAAAACAATAAAGGAGAACAAACAAAAGTTTCAGTGAGAAAACTAACTCCTCACGGGATTACTTCCGTTTCTTTGAGGCAGAAGTCGCTTGTATATTTTATACAGCTCTTCCACCCGTATTTGCTGTTCTTCAATGCTAGTATGAGATACTGGTAAAGATAAATCTAATAACTTTGTAGAAATATATTAGGTTTATGTTTACCAGTCAGTCAAAACTCGGTGCTTCCAAAGAGTAATGAATAAAAACAAGCGCATATATATCCAACAATCAATGAATAAATCTGTTGACGACTGATTGCCAATCCTAAGTATATGCCAAGATGAGCAGTAAACATGTTTTCATGGGCATATGCAGGAAAAAACACAAATAAAAAGCTTTTGCCACGCATATTGCTTCATCGATATAAGCGAGAAAAATCAACACGACAGGAATGAGGCCGATTAGGAATTGCAGCGCAAAGCTATTTATACTCAGCAGATAAATTCAAGATTGAGGCCCGGATGGCGGGTCAGGGTAAATTCGTTCATGGTGAAAATGAACTCCATTCGGCGTTTACACATGCACCAACGAGCGTGACTGCGAGCAATGAATGCTCTTTGCGGCATTCCCGTCTGAAATTGTTGACCTCAACCCCTTGTTCCGATGAAGTACTGCGCTTGTTGCTTGAATCTCTTCCACCTCCGACGGAGTAAGGGGAAATATCTGCCGACCAAAAGGAAGACTCCCAGTCCCAATAGCCGTTATTCACCTCCCGAGGTTTTCGCGCGGGTGAGCTCGCTAGCACATCAATTTGACGGCGGTTTGAGGTTTCCCCACCCGCATAATCCCATTATTCAGCGCATTATTCAAAGGCCTTAAACCCGTCGATGGAGCCGCCCACTTTTACCCACCCGGAAGGAGGGGAGGCAATGCGCAGGGCAACACACATATTCGAGGAGGTAAAACGTAACTCCTCAGTTTAAGGGTTCCATTCAAGTATGACATGGCACTCTGCAAGCAGCCTCAAAGGTGTGTATTTTATAACAAAATAAATTTTCAACAAAATAAAAGCACGATTTGGGGACCATGAGAACTAACCCTTTCTGATCTGAATTTTGTTAATGAAATGATTTTCCTTTCAATGCTACTAAGATGACACATGGAATCATTCGCCACACGTAGCATGCGCTATGACATAAAATAAGGTTAATGATTCCCAATGGAATAATTAACTCGGCAAAGATGAGTTAATAGATTGAGAACTCTTGTACATGCAGATCTCGTACATGCATAGAGAGACTATAATTTTGAAAGCCAATCAGGCATGCGAGATGCAATGAATTTCTGGTGATTGTATTTTTTTTAAATTGTTCCGGAAACGTAACTAGCTATTCTAACAGCCAAACAACCTAGTTATCCAATCCTAATGGCAGCTCCCAACGACCTAAATTGATCGCGGAAGAAAATGGCATCTTAAACCTGCCCGTTCGATAGTTCGATTTTATGGTGATGAACTATTAGTTCTGCTTGCTCGTGAACTAATAAACCGCAGTACGTCGGAATTCACAAAATT
The DNA here is from genome assembly GCA_963573305.1 of Pyrrhosoma nymphula. Taxonomy (NCBI): domain Eukaryota; kingdom Metazoa; phylum Arthropoda; class Insecta; order Odonata; family Coenagrionidae; genus Pyrrhosoma; species Pyrrhosoma nymphula. The sequence goes on along the minus strand of OY754329.1, from coordinate 139,824,937 downwards.
TATTTCACGTCACACGTCATCAGCAAATAGGTCGGCTTCGAACTTACCACAAATATTTAGTCTAAACTTTATTAACAGCCTGAAAATAATTCACCCCTCAGTTGTTGAAGACTTGAGACACTAATAAATACATCATGACGACCTAAATCATATTTTGCCGAAATTATATTTGGCGATAGATATTTGCCAGTTTCTGACACCTCATGTCATGACGACATTGGATTTCACACAACACGCCCCCCGATCTAACCTTACGAGAAAAATTACATTTTTGTGAGCATGCGTATGCATCTACTTTTCGATAATCGCATTTCTGGAAAAATTACAACCACCCATGGGAGGATTTGGAAGACACTTATCACAACATACTGAAGGTATTACATGGGCTGTTCGGCGATGGAACAAGTGTTTGCCGACAGCCAACACGATACTGAAACGACTGCCGCGCTGGTTACAGTGCGAGGTGTTGTTCTCTTAATACAATCGCGCGTGAAAAAGTTCTCACACGTTAAAATCATGCTGTTTACAGCCCTGAAATGCTATGTGATTTCCGATCAAACTGCTATTATTCCAATTTTTGGCCATTTTCCTGTTGCGGCTAAATACGAGGAATTCTCCTGAAAATAGAACTTTACGTGTGGTGTTCTAAGCCTCCATCACTCTACACGTAAATAATGAAAGGATCTTGAATGATGCCAGAATGGCACCTTACTCATTCCGACAGCTTTAGATGGGAGCGAGTCTTCCCATAACAGTAAAGTACGAAAAGATACCTCTCATTCACCGCATCTTCTCACCCAACTTAAATATCCGCGCGCACTTGAAGACGACCGTTACGCCAGAATAGATTACCTTTACCTTTTGGTTTTAGGACGCATACAAGGCTATATCAAGCGAATCGATATGGAAATCGCTGTCGATAAAGTCTCAGAAGGATTTCGATTATGATCAAATAGAGTAGAATATTTTTAGTACTTCGAAGAAAAAACTGCGAAAAAAATAGCTCGCCTTCCTCCGGGAGCGTGTAGAGAATCTTCATCCGCCTGATATATCTTCTGAGCTCAGAAACCTATACGGCAAATCACAAAAGTTGGGATGAGAATTACTATCAGAGCGTAGGTTAAAACACGCACTAAAATCCTTTAACTTCAAAGGCGATCTTTTTTTTCGAGGAGCCAATGAAATTTGCGTGAAATTAGATATAGGTACTACAGTCGATAATTCATGTACTCATAAAAGGAATTACGACATTGTAAGTAGGCAATAGGATTTGTAGTAATGGACATCCTGAACTATTATGCTAAGTAGCGGAGTGCATGTTTCATGAACACTCTCCCCCATCCCACTCACCATTAAGATGGCTCGCAGAGTATTCTTCAGATAAAGAAACAGGTTATACGTAGTTGCCGAACGAGGAGGCCAACTGAAAGCCTTCCAAGGATATACAGAACGCCTACACTAAAATGTATACGTATATACGAATATATATGTACCAACACATGCTGACACATAGTGGGCTGAAATCGAAAAAATCTGGACAAAATTCCAAAATAGCTTTTTGGGAGATGGAATCATGAAACTTGGTACAAATACTCACAATGATTGGCAATTAAGGAATAGAATTTCATTGGTCATGTTCTGTCGCCGTTACTGAGATACAGAGGTTCAAACATAACCAAAACTCCAAAATTACACCTTACTTCAGTTTCTACGAAAATCTTCCTATTTAAGTAGAAGGTACGCTGTGGGAGGCATTTGATCGGGTAAAAAACTACTAGGTCTGTTAAAACCACTCTTTTCCTATACTGTGCTTAATTTTGGAAGTTGTTTTCCAACATTTAGGTGATATTACGTTACAAAATGGCTGACGCTATTTTCACACAAAATGTCATATTGAGTAGTGAATATCTAGAGTTTTACTAAAGTTCCTGTCAAGTAACTCATATTATATCAATTATTGAAGCTTTCTAAAGGTTGATATGAAATAAAATTGAAAATTTGTTTACGACGCCGAAAATTACATTAAATTTTTCGTACGTGCGTCCGGAGCCAACGCCGGGAGCTGGAATGCCGTGACCCGAGTAAGTATTTTCAAGCCATAAGGAACATAACGCTTCTTTTTTAGTATGTATGCATTGCTATTGATCTGTACAGGCTCTACACGTATAAAATCGATAATTTTGGAATTTTGGTTATGTTTGAGCCTCAGTTTCTCGATAACGGCGACAGAGCATGGCCAATGGCATTCCATTCCTTAGTTGCCAATCAATTGTGAGTATTTGTACCAAGTTTCATGATTCCATCTCCAAAAAATCTATTTTGGAATATTGTCCAGCTTTTTTCAATTTCAGCCCACTGTGCGACAGTATTTTCTCGTGGCAGCCCCTCCATGGTGGTGGTGTAGGATGCTCCACATTTATAACGCAGTAACTTTGCTAATTTTGTTACATTTTCCGAGCAAATTTCCGAGCAAATTCCGAGCAACCACAAGGATCATGTTGCGATGCTGCTAAAAGTAGCATGAAAATTAACACCAATCCATGAATCATACAAAGATGTTCATCAAAGCAGGAACAGGCATAGATCGAATGATGGGTACGGTTGTCCGATATATTTGAAAATAAAAGCTTTAAAGAAGTAGTATCTGCGAAATATGTCACTTTTCTGATTTAATATTTTTACTCTGTTGCCAACAAACGAACCACTGCTATAGCTTTAAAATTGAAACGAAATTTCTTTCCACATTAATTTTTATACCAGTTGATTATTACTTTTTATTTTAAACATTTTCAACTTTTTTTCTATTTGAAGGAATTTTGACTTTCCTGGCGAATATATTGAATATACATGTAGTTTTTGTACCTATTTCGAAGTCAATTTTGCTGCAAATTCCGAGTTATGTAATGTGAAAAGCAGTCGTCGGCTTCAGTGTTAAGGGTAGCATCCCCACCTTCTCCCACCTAGCTCCCCCACATCCAAATTCCACCCAACCATACCTCGAGTCCCCTCCAAATCCTACCCCTCCTTGCCCCCCCCCCCTTCATCCCTAAATGCGATGCGCGAAAATTCACACCGGCCTCGGAGCCAAAATTCGGCGAAATATTCGCTCTCCGCCACCTAGAGGCTATGAAAAGCAACATGCGCTCAATGCGGTAGATTGAAAGCTATCCACGTATACATAAATATTTTTGCTTATATTTTATAGCCCGTATCGCCCTTTAGCGCCTCATAAGTTGGGACGAAGATGGTTCATAAATGTCCTCTTTCATATTGCAAAATAAAGGCTATTATCCACCCATTTTATAGATGCCAGTTTCTTGACGTGACTATGCGATAATCACAACTAGAACGCAATTTATCTCTCACGAAATACATTTCCGACTTATCCCCTGTCGTTGAATTAAACATCAAAACTTCATTTGGCTGAGTACGGAGATTACCATGAATTTCAAAGGTCTGGTGTAATTTATCGCTCTCGGAATCTAGTATATAGATAATAGGATGCAGGCTGATAACACTAAGACGTACAGTCCCCCTCCCTAAGCTTATTGTGAGGGCTGAAAAGTAATACTGCAGTAAGCATGATGAGTAAATTATTTCACGCCAGACCATAAACCATAAGCATTATAAATAAAGAATAAGTATTTCCATTCGGTCTTTTGATATTGCAGAACCCTGACAATTCCAGGAGAAATTCATAGTATTTTAACTCAAAAAAATGAGCAAATCTGATTCTGCTGTTAAAATTATTCCATGCAATTCAATAATATTAATACACTAGTTAGTTGTAATGCGCCTAAGACCCCCGTTGAATGATAATTAATGTCACTAACACTTTGATTGAATATACAAGAAATATTTACTTAAAATGCAATTTCTTTAAATCTAGTACAAATGAGAATTATTTCTGGAGTATATAGAATGATATAAAAAAATATTTGACCAAAAAAATATGATTTTAAAGAATAACCTATTGAAAAACTACATGTCGTGTGAATTGTCTCTGTTCATTCAATAATCTTCCTTGCCGTGGTTTCGATTGAATATACACCTTCACTTGACTTGCAACTCTTGAACGTGATTAAGCCACATACAACTGGTCGTGTGAAAATACTGTGGTCTCCAAATTGATGCCAACGTGATCAAATGACTGGCCATATGCCTTGTTTATTGTAATAGCGTAAGCAGGAATTATCGGAAATTGGCGGCGTTGTAATATGGAAGGTAATGTTGAGTCGGTTGGAGCGAGATCAATCTTGGGAATTAGAAGTAGGTATGTATATTATTGTGATTGCATGTTGAAATGATTCTTGCTCTTATCAAATTTTGTCCAGACTCTTCCACGATCAATCGAGTTCCGTTGCAAAGTCCTTTTTTATGATTCAAAATTTCTCAGCAACATGATGATCACACCTTTCTTAAGCAACAGTACATGAGGTGGCATGCCGGATGGACTTTGCCCATTGAGGAATTCAACAGTGAAATTGAGTGCATTATTTGGATCTCCACTGACAACAGAATCGGGGCCATAGTAGATTTGAGACTCACCATCGGTCAAATCGATGAACGGCGTTTGAAGGTATATATCAGAAAGGAGTTACAAGGACTAAAGGTCCCCGGAAAAATAGAGAGAGAGAAACCCAGGATAAGGTGGAGGGATCATTTCAGAAGTAAAATGGAGGAATCTGGTGCGATCCCAACGAATGCCGTAGTAATGAGCAAGTGGAGGAGAGTAGCGAGAAGGTTAAATTCACTTAAATGCAGCCTTTATAGCCAGTAGGCAACAAAAACGAAAAAAATCTAAATTTGCATTTATTTTGCATTTGAACTTCAAATGATTCAGTTTATCAATCGATAGAGAAAAATCGGTTACAATAACTAAATGTTTTGATGCTTTGGTCTCATTTCGGTCGAAGGATGAAACTTCTATCTCCATTATTTCATATTTTAATAAATAGAAGAACCTCAGACACCGAGAACAGTGCCAAAGCAAAGGTCACATATCATGATGAAACTCAAATACGAGGAAGAAGAAAAATGAAGTAATGAGTAACCATTTCCCCTTTAATTCAGTATGTATATACATCAAAGCTACCTCCACTAATGATGATTAATTCATCGCTCCCTCGAAATGAAAGTAGGCAACTTACCTTTCGAAACATGTTAACCGTCCGAGGAGAAAGATAAGTTCCCAACTCTTAATCCGCTGAAATCACTCGAGACTTGTCCGGAAAGTCCCTCTCACTCTTCCTCCGACGGCACATACGCGCCCGTAATCAAAACGCAAAGGAAAGAAAACAAAACTCCCGGGAAGACTGACTCTCTATCGCTAATGAACAGGTTGGGGGGGGGGGGGGGGAACGCTTGCCTGGGGTGAACACCCGCCCCCGCAACGGCACACCCTAGCCCTTTAAACCCGACCCGCAGACGACCCCCATCCTACTACTGATCCAACCTCATCCCGACCCCACCTCAGCCTACCTTTACCTGCGCCCCCCTCCGTCAATTATGGTTATTAATCTTCATTTTTACGAGAATTTTCCGAAACTCTCCTCATCTCGGGATAACATTCAACCCCTTCCCTTTTATGCCACGAAATTGCGATGAAAAGAATCTCCACATACGGAATAGGAGCTGGATATAAGCTTTTATATTAGAGGCTGCAAAATTGAGATCCAGGTAACAACAGAAGTTTTATCATGAATCGATGCCTAGTTAATGCGAAAGAAATTTTTAGTTAATATGGACTACAAAATATTTCTTCGTACCAAGAGCAAAATATGGTGTATTTCCTCGACATAGCCCGTCCTTCTCTCACCAGCAGCCCACGTTATCAAAACGCAGCTACCTACTATTTTAAGAGACCAGTATTTCTTATCAACCGTAATGCCACTCACGCATGATGCATCTACACCGTTTCTTCCCTAAAATCACCGGTAAAATTGGAACGTAAGTAAAACCGGAAGATAAGGAGCGATGGGTGGCTGAGCGGATGGGTGTATGAGGCCATGATTGAGAGGAGAATGTTGAGTAAACGGGGAAGGAGGGGTTTATGGATTGGATGGAACCAAGTAGGAATTAAACCTAGCTGAAGAAGCAGACAGTGCATGGAAGTTTACGTAAATACCTCACATGTGGGAGATGAGCAGGTGGCAATACTTCAAGATCACTCCAAAACCTATCTTATTTGGGATAGCTAAGCAAGAGGTAAATGATACAACTGCAGTGATGGAGCTCTTTACACGAATAATGCAGTATTAGTATTAAATTACCTTCTCCACAGACATTTTAATACACTATATAATTAAGGTTTAGAGAATACGGGAGGGATTACACAAAAAAGGGAGATTAGCGAAGGAGGTGACATGTATCCGACACAATTATTCTTTGATTCGCTATAATAAACTTAGCATAACGAACTTGCTTAAGAAAATCAATTTAATCAAATAAAGAAACATAAAAAGGGAATATGATACTGAAACCAGCTTTAGAAGTCAGAATTCTGGTAAAGCGGGAAGGGGCTATATATTGCCGAAGAAATTAAGACAGAAAGTACGCTAAACTAGAGGGAGAATTGCTAGTGCATTTCAAACTAGCTAGCTAGTCCGATCCAAGACAGTGCAATAGAATAGCAGCACAAATCCATCAAAACCTACCCTAACCAGTAGCTAACCTAACCAGTAGAACACACAAATAAGAGAGGATGCTGGGTACATTTGTAGCCTAAGGGAGCGCTTACAGGAGTGGGACGATATGGATAACGAAAGTTTGCAAGTTTTCGAAAAGAGACGAATATAACGGAGGGAGATTAGATTTTTTTCCGAAAAGGGGGAGAGGTATCCACATTATCGAATCGATGGCGAAACTTGTCTATGGGCTCGGGGTAAACAACTTTCCAAATCATTTTCCAAGGCGGCGGAACTTTGAAGGCAACGCGATTTAACGCGAGGCTCACATTCTAAGTTTGTGGTGAAATGTCATTCTCCAAACGGCCAAAAGCAATCGACTGAGCTAGAGAACTGGAGTGGTTCGAAGCCAGTGGCGAATAAAATACCCATAAATTACAAAAATCATGCTATTTTTATCTCAATTGTTTCCCAAATAGGTTAACCAATTGATTTCATGATGGAACAGCTAAAATTAGTCTGAATTCTCCTCGGGTTCTCCACCTGGTTAGGCTCTCCATACAAGTGGACGCGACGTTTCGATGCCCAACTCGTACATCGTCCTCAGAGCTGTTGAGTGTCGTTTCAAGGATTGTGGTCGTCATTATATACGGTTCTCGCAGGGTCAGGTGCCTTAGGTGATTTCGTTAATTTTTTCAAGGAATGCGGCGGCTAAGTAAACGAGATTGTCCTACCGCGAGCTTTGCCACCAACTACAAAAATGAAACCTATGACCTATTACGCCTCGCTTCCAGAGCTTAGAGTTGGTTAAAAGTAATTTATTTCAATCCAACCAAAATAATATATCTGGGCATTTTTTATAATAAAATATTCTTTAAAAAAACATTGAAACTCAACAAAGCCCAGTTTCAGGAAAGGAGATAAAATAATGCAACAAATGAAGCATATTCTGCGAAATTCCACCCGCCACGTGATAATTTTAAATTACGAGCAATAACTTAAATTTTGCTTTCCGTATAACATCGGACTACAGCGCATGCTTTTCTTTTCACCGCATTATGCAGATCCATTTGATGAAAAAAATCATATGTAATATTTTAAATCAAAATTGGAATACCAATGAAGAACTCCCAACAACCTAATGGTTTCGCAAAACGGCTAACATCTTCAATGACACATAGGTTTCCATTATCAGCTTTCAAGATCCAAAATTTACATATAATTCTTACGCATCCAAACAGCCTGGAATAGTAAAAAGAAAGCATGTTAAAATTTTGATACACTAAACTAAATAAATCTGAGTTGAATCGAGTCTTTTGGTGATGTACAAGAATGGTGTTGAGGCTGCATTTATCAGTTTGGGCGCTTAGCAGTTGTTTCCACCAATTTTGCGAGAAAAATTAATATAAATATGTAATTATTAGTCCAAATTTTTATGTCCTTAATTTTATTTGAATGTTCAAAAATACATTCATACTGAGGAAACATAAGCTTCTGACACCTTTTCGGTGTCAGAAGCAAAATCGAGTATCTTTAATCAATCCTAAGTATTAGTACCGCTTCTTCCCTTCTGGACTGGACCGATTAGTACCGCTTCTTCATGACTGGAGGGACTCCAAACCAAGTTTTTTGCGTAATCCATAAAGGCCTTTGGATATGCCATAACAGTTTTTGCAAATTCTTTTCAAACTCCAAGAGTATAATCTTTCTCTGATTGGTCGAAATACTACTTGCGAATTATAATTACAGTTTGATTATGCTAAAATCAGATCCTCTTCTCACATATACCACAGCTAGACCCCATTTTTCGACTTTGCCTATGTAGCGAGGAAGTTTAAAAAAACCTGATGATAAAATACAGCAAAAATACCCAGTGAATTCCACAAACACTTTTTCAGCATTTATAGGAATATTGCTCCCGACGTTGTTGTGGAAATCGAATTCGCTAGAATAATCATCCCAATTTTTTGCGAGAACTCTGGTACCCAACAGCTTTCCAGAAGTCTTCATCTTGCTTGCTTTCTTCACGATGCACTAAGACGAAGAAAAGGCCTAATATACTCGCACCTTTTTGGGTGAATACTTGGGCCAGCAAATGAGAGATCGGAAAGAGAGAGGAGGGGAAAGTGACGGAGTGAGATGGCGATGAGGAGCAGGAGTGCAGAGTAAAGTAAGAAAATGAAAGCGAGCGAATGAAGAGAGAGAGAGAGGTTGACGGAGGTAACGACCGTCGAACGAAGGGGAGCGAAAGAGAAAGAAAGAGAGGAGATGAGGACCAAAAGGGTAAGAAGGGTTGGAAAAAGTGAAAGGGAGGAGTACGAGTCGCAGGCGAGTGGGGGCCTGTGGAGGAAGAGTTTGACGATAAAAAAGGCGCATAAAAGATAAGGATTTGGAGGAACAATGCAAGGGGGGACAAAATCCGCGGATGGGATAAGGAAGAACACAAGGGTGGGGAACAGAAGGGGACACGGTTTTTTTAACAAGGTAGACGTAAGCGGCGACGGTCGGATGGCAATGCCATGTCATAAGAGAGCAAAGAAACCATCGCGAGTTGGCTTGAGGTGACGTTTAAAGCAATATGGAGGGCTTTCATTCCATCTTAAGAAGTGGATAGATATGGCATTCTTTTAACTTTGCGGTAAATGTAAAATTGGAACCTTAAACAGACCTGAGGTCGTATGAGCGAGATATCGCGACTCATAAAATTCAATGAATTTGGCCTAATTTTAAAGGGAAAAAATCTCATCTTTCTAATGATATCCAAATATCAGTCCTTCAGCGCAACTACGTTTCAAGACATTTGCCGTAAAATAGAAGCAGTTTTCCTTGGGGTTTGGCATGGCTGTACGTTTCAGAGAGGAATTGAAAAAAAATCACGTTCTGACGAACAGATCGCATCATAAACGTAGCCGTGCGAAGCTAGTATGTAAACTCCATTCTTTTTTAAATAAACTCATTATTCACCGCAATACTCACTATTCAATTTCAAAACGAAATAAGGTTGTACAGGCGTTGTCAGCGTAGGGCGTGAAATACATTAGTCAAGTAAAAGCTTCAAATATGTCTATTTAGTTAATTACTACATAAATGCATAATAACAAAGTTTTTGCTTCATTAATATTGCTATATTAACTTCATGCTTCTAAGACTACAAAAATTTTAACAACAATTCCAAATTGGCTATGGCTATGACTAGAGAACAATAGCACTTAAACTGCCTTAACCCAACAGAATAACATTACATTAACGACGTCAAAGTCGAAACATATCATGATTTGCAGCTTCTATAACCTTTAAGTGCCTCGATGCAATTTTAAGCCACAGTTGCAGTATATTCAGGAAACCCATAGGTTTATTTTTGTAGCATTTAGATAAGTTCCCTAAAAATCTAACAACTAACAAATCATCCAAAAATATCACATTTACGCTTCATTTTGGCAGCCAAAATGTTGACTTATTTTGGTTGAGTTTCAATTATCGAAAATAAATATTATTGCATCGTATACCAATGAGGAACGGATTGCCTGTGCATTGAAATTCGCGAGATATAGCAATTCAAATTCCCAGTAAAAGTGAAAGGGCGTTTACACTACTATTCCGATTCACCAGAAACTTTGGTTGATTATCAGTCCCAAGAATTTTTTCCAAGAATTCCAACCCGCTCTATCCCTTAAGACTGCCAAAAAAAATGTTTTTATCATCATAGGTTCGCGCGATGAAAATTTGCTCTGCAGCCTCTTATCGGGAGATGATGAAATCGTTAAATCCACGTCCACAAATGCTTAACCGGCATTGGCTAACCTGAAAATTCCCATCTTCAGGAAATGGAAGTAACATAAACAGTAATGGAAAAATGATTTCTTAGATAGACAGGTGACCAAAACAATTAGAGTGAAGCATCCTTTTTTTCATCGATATTCAATTATAACTCTGCAGGTGAAAAGCAAATATAAATATCTCCGTTCCATTATAAATGGAAAACAGGAAAGCGAAAACATGGAAGCTCCATCTCTCTCATCCGATTTTGTTTTTAAATATAATACCGTAACAAACTTGGCTTGATTAATTTAATATTAAATAAACCATAAAATTTACAAATTTGATTTACACATGGCATTTTAATTTGAATGGAAAGATACTAACGCTTTGTATATTGATAATTCGTTCGTTCCTCTCCTAGCTGGCAAAAAACTACACAACTAATCTAACTAGGTAAAAATATGAGCCCAAAAAGCAATGGGGTTCATACTTGACTGACCTTTTACATACCGACACAATAATGTCTGTGTAACGAATTCTATGATAAGCAACGACGTTCGTGATTTTTGTTTGTTTACTTGTCAATATTCAAACGAAATTTTGAGATACGAAACGAAAATTGATTAAAGATGCTTTCAACTTGATATAGTGGACAGGATATCCGAACTCACAGCATATTTGTTTCTGGATTCCAACGGTAACAAAAGGTAAGATATTTTTCAATACAATATCACCAACTAAATGCCACACTACGTGACGTGTAACGATCACTTCGCAAAGCCCGAACGGCTAACAACATATCGTTCACTAATAGCAGAAAAATTATCACAATTTCCTTTATTTAGGAATTATCTGATCCCATCGTACGCGCAGTAATAACGGTTATTGGAATCCACCAATCTCCTCAGCGGAAGCTACCTCCAAAGTAAGCATAATATTCAAGCACTAATTGGAGCCAAGAGCAGCAAAATTCATGAGTTCAAGTTTGGAACGCTTATTTTAAAAATCTTAAAGGCATTAAATACTTATAAACCCAAGATTAATATATTTTACCACCTCAAAAAATATTTTCAATTTAATGTTTATCTATGCTACCATTCATACACTGCTGCTGTTATATTTTTGCTTCGACCGATTTCCTAAGCCCCATAACCAAACGCATCTTCTTGATGTTTCCAGATAATAAAGTTGTCGCAAGTGATAGGTACATTTCTAATACCATTTCCCCATGAATTAGCAATATCACTATCTCTCGTATCATACTTACTTGTGTTGTACAGTAAAATATGATCTAAACCTAACTGTTTTTATTTTTCACTTTCGTTCAATAACATTGATATAAAACATTTTACCATGAACTTTCTCCAATGAATTTCCGGAGTGAAATAAATTAAAATTCTCTCTCATTTTCTTCTTCTTCCCATGATCCATACCCGCGCATCCCCTGCGGCTGTTCCCGTATTTTCGTCCACGTCCACTAGGTACCCTGAAAGTCACCTCAAGGGGATGTGGCTGGGGGTGATTTCACAACAGGAATTCACTACACCTCAAACTGTCAGATATTAGCAATTTTACCACATACATTTTTATGCGTAATTAAGTAACCTACGCGGAAGGGACCCTTACTACAATACGGCTTCTATCTACCTATCCTACAGATTCTATTCTGAATTTTTTCCTCCATCAAGGATTTCTTTTCAACCCCTCCAGGCTGAAAACTTTAAAAAAGGTTCATTTTACCATTTTCCAGATCTCCCTTCGCAATATTATCGCGCCTCTTCCTTATTCCGCTTATCATTATTGTTATTGTTGTTGCCGCTAAGGGAAATATCCTCCTCGTAACAGGGCGAAATACTCGAGGGTCAAAAAACTATAAACGGCCTTCATTCACGTCAATCGCTCCTGGAGTGTTTTTGCTGGCGCCATTTCTTCCAGGAACCCTTCTACCGACGCATTCGTCCCCTTTTAGCCGACGCCGTCTTGAGTTGCTCCTACTATTGCCCAAGCGAACGAGGCTTGAACGTGACTAAAAAGACACTTTTGCACCATCACGCACACGTTAAGCCTTCACTTTGCCACATATGTATGTTTTGCCGAAGAACAAACCGCTGAAGTCTCGAAACAAGAAGACACTCTCTACCTGAAAACTGGATTTAACATCATATGAGATATCTGCACTCGAATACTTTTTTCAAAATCATTTTTTATTCCAGATTCCAGATTGTGCCAGAAGGAATAATCAAATAGGTATTATTAAATGAGTTTATTGGAGAAAGCAATAAGAAGAATATATATGAGTAGATGAATAGCTGAATATCTCACATAATTCACGGATGCACTCAAAGACATTTCAGACTATAATTTAAATATTTGAAATTAATAATCCGTATTCTTCTCTGTTTCCATAAAATTATATTGTTTAGTTCTCATGCAATCCCTGAGTACCTCTTAAGTATATTTTTCATGAAAGAAGTTCTCGTATTCTCGTTTCTAAATATATTGAAAATGTTCCTTCATAACAATCATCCTATTTCGTGAGTACGAAAAAAGAAAATACATACTCCAGAGTTTGTTAGCGAAATGAAAAAAATTGGAAAATTTATTTGAGAATAAATAATAATTTTTATAGAGACTATTTTAAAGAAATTGTTGTTTAAAATAACAGAAGATAGAAATAAAAACGAAATACTATTTGAAACTGAAAATTATTTTTACAGCAACATGACTCCGACATTTATTACAAAAGATTATGAGAGTTGATTGAGTCTGTATATATGGATAGAAAGATAAGGTGAGGGACATTCCAAGGTTGCAAATGGATGGAGAGGTAATGAGATCTTGAAAGTTATCATTAAAAAGATAATTTACATATAGATAGAAAAACATCATGGAAATAATGAAGGAAAATATAATATATGTATTAATATGGAAGTTAATAATTTAATATTGAAACAATGTTAAGCTACAGGATACTTTATGGCCTTGGGACAATGTTCAATGCACATGCTCCATGCACAGTGTCTTCTGACCCCTTTCATCTTTTCATATCGACATAATTGTCGATAATGCACTATGATTTCTCCAGCAGTAAGATCTTAAGGTGCATCCAGTTCACATTTAAAGTTTGTTTTCGTTACGAGTCTCTCGGTTTATTTTTGTACATACCATAGAGCGTAGAATAGCAGAGTATCTGTAGAATTAAAGCACATGGAGATCCTATTATATGGTACGGTTAAAATATTCTAGTTTATGATAGATCTGTTTTTACATGATAATTTTAAGGGATGGAAAAATGGAAGTGCAGCTTTGCATGCTGGAAAAATATACGAAGTTTTAATATTTTAAGGCTTTGCAAATAAATTCTCCTACCAGTACTTCCCTAAGCTCAAATAGGTAATATTTTCATATAGCTGCATAAGGGAAAAAGTCGACCAGTGGGGGATACATGCAAGAGTTTGCAGGGAGTGAAAGACGAGAAGTTTTGAAGGGAGGGGGAAAGCAGTATTTAATGCATGCATGAGGCGCCCCCCTGTACCCGCGGGCACTTCCAAAGATAAACATTTGCGCTGGGAGCTCAACGGCTCACTTAGAGGATTCCGCCCATTAACCTCCCCCCACCCCCCTTCCATCCACCTCCTTCCCCAATGCCTTCCCACCAATTCCTCCCACTTTTCATTCCGCGCTATTACTCCAGGGGCGCTCCGAGTGGTCCAATGGTGAGCATCGACTACGCCACGGGCCAATGAGAGGAATAACCACGGCCCCTGATCACCAGACCTCTTATAGAGCAGAGGAAAGAATGTAATTTTTTTATGCGCAAGCCTAACAAGTGAAGGGACTCGAGTGCATTTTGCCCTTTTTTTTGGAATGACTGCTATTGAAATCTGGGTATCGATAGAGATCGAAATAGTTAACTTAAAAAAATGTAATTATGCATAATGGTTGGCGCACTTTTTCCTTATATCTGTTAAAATTCTATTGAAAAAGAGCTATATTTTTACTATCCAACGCAGGTTTTTCATTCATTCCCCCTAGAATTTCCTGGCATTGCAGTTGTAGCTAAGCGTTGTTGTAGCGGGGTTGTAGCGTTTTACGCCCGTCAAAAATGCTGTAATAGAAAAAAAACTGTATTTTGAACAAAAATTACTTGGCAGAGCATACATGTATCACTGGATTAGAATCCACTTTTTCTGTTCTTGATTAAAGCCTCTAGAAAATATTAAAGATAGGAAGAGGAAATTTAAAAAATTCCCGAGGAAGACCAAGGATAAAATACACGAAGGAAATCATTAGGACTGATTTTCGAAGACTTATGAAGGATTAAAACGGTTAGCTGGAAGGAAAGTGGAGTGGAGAGCTGCAGAAAACTAATCTTCAGATTGATGACCGCTGATGATGAATCTTTAAAAGAACTCTCCTCAACAGTGACTAATTTACGATATGTAAAAGATACATTTAAATCGACGTTAACAAATATAACAATATCCGGAGGACGGCCTTCCATTGGATTGTGATTTTTCATTTTTAGGACAATTCATGAAGAAAATCACAAGTGCTATGCGAAAACATATTTGGAACGTCATTAAAGTTACTAACTTGTGTATAGGTTAATCTTGGCAACTTTAATTATAATTAAATGCTTTTTTCTGGAGCTTTTGTCTCAAATTCAAATGGAAACCACCACTTCACCAACGTTTCGCTTTTTTATTAAAGCTTCATCAGTGCTTCAGGTGAAATTAGAAAAAGATAGTAAGAGGTTTATCCCAGTATGGTTAGCAATATGTGACGACAATGTAGCATGTAGCAATATGTAACATTGTTGTTACATATTGCTAACCATACTAGGATAAACCTCTTACTCTCTTTTTCTAATTTTACCTGCAGCCCTGATGAAACTTTAATAAAAGAGCGAAACGTTGGTGAAGTGTTTCCATTTTAATTGTACACCAAAACTCTAGAAAAAAAAATTCAGTTTAAAATTACGTTTTCGTAAGTTCGCCAAATTACGTTTTCGTAAGTTCGCCAATCGGTAGCTTCTCTGGTTGTGACGTTAGTCATCTTATTTATTCAGGAACCAAACGCATAATCGAAAAACCTTGCATGCAGCTATGGCCGTGACTATGGTGATGATCTTCAAAATGGCTATAAGAGCACAAAAATATTGCGTTTCACCTAAATAACCATAATCAATAGATCATTAAGTCAAGGTTAGACGCCAAAATAAATTTAAACAATCTCGTAAATTAGTCAAGTGTCGCGGTTTTTGTTGATTTTCTCATATTTAACAGTCGTGAAATAAAAACTTGATCTTGAAGTCCCTTTAAATCCCATGTTTTTTATGAATTTGGCCAGGAAATATTTTCTGGTCTTAAACTCGATATGCCGAAACCCAAAAAACATTTTTTTTTCAGTAGATAAAAGGTAGCCCAATAATTTCTCGTATTTAAAACCTAAGATAAGGTGTCTCATTGGAATATTTAGACGGTTTTCAAAATAATTTTTACATTCATTCATAAATACTGTGAGGGATCAACCCCTCATATAACAAAATGGGATACATTGTTTTCAATTAAAACACTAATCACACCATATATAATACATAAACGCAGGACCTGACTGAAAATTCTGTAGCTATCCATGCTAAATAATGTAATTTTGTAATTTTTTTAAGTAATTAACTAAGGTTAATAAATAAGTTAATAATAAATAATTAAGTTATTAAATGCGTCAAAGTCATCGTCTGTCCAAATAAATCGGAGTGAAAATTCACAAATGAGTTCATTCAACGTAAATATAAGGACTTCGGCATTTTTCGAACAGAGACAGCTACGTAACTTTTCATTTACTATGTCCCGATGTCAAGTCTCCATTCGGGATTTGAAAAGCCAAGTATTTATTTCATCCCCATTTCAAGCACACTTTATTACCATACATTTTATCACCAGAAGAAACTGCTCCTTTTTATATCCACTTTTGATAAATTTTTCCATCATTTCCATTTCCCATATACTTATCATAACTTATAAATACATTTTCCAAGCTCTTTGAGATTCCTCGGAAACTTCCTACCCCCCCCCCCCTCCTCCCCCCCCTCCCCAGATCTAAAGCTAAAACTTTTTTC